>JAWWNF010001063.1:0-600000 GCA_034641395.1 Darevskia armeniaca
TATTTCTGAAATTCCTTTGCAATAAGACAGCTACTTTGAGATCTTGTATAGAGTGTCCTGGGAGATTGAAGTGCTCTCCTACTGGTTTCTCTGTCTTGTGATTCCTGATGTCAGATTTATGTCCATTTATCCTTTGGCGTAGGGTTTGGCCTGTTTGTCCAATATAGAGAGCTGAAGGGCACTGTTGGCATTTGTGGCATACACAATGTTAGACGATGAGCAATTAAATAGTCCTGAGATGGTATGTTTGATGGTGTTGGGGCCAGTAATGGTGTTGTCCGGGTGTATGTGGCAGCAAAGTTGGCATCTGGGTTTGCCATCCTTGAGAGGTGCCCTTAATACCTTTCTGTTATGGCTTCCTGAGATGCAGTGATGGCCCCCAACTTGGATGGCTTTGAAAGAGGGGACTGATAAATGTGCAGAAGATCAGGCTGTTTGGGATTAATTGCCACCCATGACTGTGTTTTATTTTAGCTCCCCTGTCGGAGGCAGTAGACTCCGAATGCGGGTTGGGAAATTCCTTCCCAAGAAAACTTCCTGCTAAGCTCGAATTTCCACCCCGTTCATTGATATCCAAAGCTGTCTGCCTAGCCAGCGAAATCTCCAGGGAGTTTTCCACACAAGTGTCATTCTTTTCTACAGAAGTGGAGGCAACATTGAGCTGCAAAACAGTTTGAGAGTTCGGCGAAGGGACAGGCTAAATTTAGACCGGGAAGACAAAATTTATAAATTTAAACATTTATATCCCACTGTTGCAAGAATTTGAGGACGTTTCCAGGTAAATGGGTCCGATTCCGGGTGGAATCCCAAAACCCCGGCAGGACATTGTTTGAAACCGCCACTGTCGAAAAACAGAGACCGGACCAAAGTTCTAGTGAGAAGCAAAGCGGCTGCTAAGCCTGACCAGTTTATTTTAAAGTGTAGAGCTGTTGGCAACAGGGTTCTTGCTCACATGACAGAGGATGGAGAAGAACCCAGAACAAAAGAGCAGGCGAACTTTTATACACTTTTGACACAGTACAGAACAAAAGAGATAATAGCATTACGTGGGTGAGGTAATAATAATAATAATAATTTATTATTTGTACCCCGCCCATCTGGCTGGGTCCCCCCAGCCACTCTGGGCGGCCTCCAACAGATATTAAAATACATTAAAATATCACAGGTTAAAAACTTCCCTAAACAGGGCTGCCTTGAGATATTTTCTGAATGTCAGATAGTTGTTTATCTCTTTGACCTCTGCTGGAGGGCGTTCCACAGGGCGGGGCGCCACTACCGAGAAGGCTCTCTGCCTGGTTCCCTGTAGCTTTGCTTCTCGCAGTAAGGGAACCACCAGAAGGCCCTCGGCGCTGGATCTCAGTGTCCGGGCTGAAGGTTGGGGGTGGAGATTTTGTAAGGGATTTTGACCAGGTGTCAGAAGGGAGGGGGTTCCTCTGGTGGAGGGTCATGTTTAGATACAAAGGTGTTTTATCCAGGTGGTCATTGTCTTTGGTAACCCGTTAAGGATGATGTCTTTTCCCAACTGTTGGGAGTCGCCTGACAAGATTTTATTTGTGTGTGCATTTGCCCTACAGCTTTATTTTGCTTAACAAAGATCCCTTCTCCTGACTTGGGTGGGTTTGTGTATTCTTATGCAAACACTTTGGAAGACCAGTGGGCAAGGATACAGAGAGTCACAAAAAGTTTAACACACAGTTTGAGATACAAAGGTTACAAAGGGGAAAGGGGTAGGGCTGTGGGGGTGCAGACACAGTCTGTTTCTCAGGAACGAGTGCATTTCTTCCATTAATAAGCACCCCCCCACACAACAATTGCGCCCCCCCAACACCCACCTTCCTTCCAAGGAGTTCAAGGTGATGTACATAGTTCTCCTGCCCTCCGTTTTATCCTCAACAACAGCCTTGTGAGGTAGGCTAGACTTGGAGACAGTGACTGGCCCAAGGTCACCCAGCGAATCGGGGAACTGAGCCCTGATCTCCCAGGTCAAGGGGAAGGCAGGTTTTATAGACCAGGACTCTTCAATATTTTCTGGCCCAGCCCAACTTTAATGCAAGATTCATAAGATGACTGTTTTTAAATTTTATTTTAAAATTTATTTTTCCATTTTCACATTCTTTGCTATTAGCTGCTAACTGCTGTGCAGTTCTGGCGCTCATTTTCCAGTAGCTAAAGCAGCTGATTTATGGAAGGCGACCCTTCGCAAAGGACAGGACAGTGTCAAAATAGCAAAGGGTCATTTGTGGTTATCTGGCCATCGGATTAAGAAAGGAAAAATTAAGCCCTGGCTACCTTCATGAGGCGCATTTCCTGGGAATTAATGAGAAGATGAACTCCGCTAATGGGCACCAAATGGGTCATTATCCCAGCCTTTAACAACCCATTAATCCTAGCAGAAATTATCTGTGCCAAGGATGATATTATAAGTTTGCTTGATTCCCCCGTTCTCGCTTTACTACTTGAACTGGGCTTACAAGGTCTTATTTTGCAGCAGCTACTAGGGGCAGAAGAGGAAATCCTATGTTGGACAGAGCGTTACTTTGCCTCAAAGGTGATACCGATTCAAATGTGCGCAGCCTGAGGCTTGTAGTCTCTTAGCCGAGCCTACCTTGCAGGGTTGTTGTGAAAAGTGCAGACCTCACTTTGCACTCCTTGTATACCCTAGTGTATACAATACAAAACAAACCTGTGATTTGTAATCTGAATCCAGTCCAAAAGTTGTTTTGCATAGCCTGCTCATGTTGTTTTTCTTCCTGCCTGAGAATGCAAAATGGAATAAAAGCGGAGGGGGAAGAGTGGTTCAGCACCAGCAGCCCATAATACCTGGAATACAGACTCTCTGTTAGGGTGGGGAAAGAGCTGAATGGACTCTCCCAAGACTGGGAACGACCTGCTTTGATAATATATAAGGTATTATATTATACCCCTTCATGGATCACTGCCTTGTCGTGGCGAAGGGGCTTGAATTACTCAGGGAAGCTATGGACAGGTCAAGATGGCCAAACTGCGAGAGGCAGTGAAGGATAGGCGTGCCTGGCGTGCTCTGGTCCATGGGGTCACGAAGAGTCGGACATGACTGAACGACTGAACAACAACAATTATATTTTAAGGGATATAATGCCTGACGTGCTCTGGTCCATGGGGTCACGAAGAATCGGACACGACTGAACGACTGAACAACAAAATTATAAGGGACCCAGGTGGCGCTGTGGGTTAAACCACTGAGCCTAGGGCTTGCTGATCAGAAGGTCGGCGGTTCGAATCCCTGTGACGGGGTGAGCTCCCGTTGTTTGGTCCCTGCTCCTGCCCACCTAGCAGTTTGAAAGCACGTCGAAGTGCAAGTAGATAAATAGGAACCGCTCTGGCGGGAAGGTAAACGGCGTTTCCGTGCGCTGCTCTGGTTCGCCAGAAGCGGCTTAGTCATGCTGGCCACATGACCTGGAAGCTGTATGCCGGCTCCCTCGGCCAATAAAGCGAGGTGAGCGCCACAACCCCAGAGTCGTCCGCGACTGGACCTAATGGTCAGGGGTCCCTTTACCTTTAAGGTATTAGATTGCATTATTTTTTAGTGGTTAAGTTGCAGAGCCAGCTGTAGATCAAACGATCCAGGCAAGGAGCATCACCACACACAAACACACAAACACACACACCACCTCTTATTCAGCTATTGAGCAACCAGTGCTTGATTCGAACTGTGTTTGTCACCCATTTCGTAACTTCGATGCTTGATTCACCGGCATGACTTATCCCTGCCATGCAAGATGACATATTTGCATTCCAGGACCTATATGTGTTGCCACATTTCAGAAAATAGTGGACATTTTTTTTTATTCAAAAGCTTTATGATGAAATGGTACGTAATCTAAATCTGTACAGTCTAAGAGAATAAGGATAGGGGAATCGCGTTTTGTCTTTTTTTTTCGTAAGTAAGAATGAGACAAAGATCGAATATCCATTGAACTCGATTCTCCGAAAAAATTATTAATCCTACTCAGTTGTTTCACAAGACATTTAAAAAATTGGGGGATGGGGAGGCGCCTCTTGCCGGAGTTCTGCCCCGCCTGTTTCTGACTCGCGGGGAGAAGAAAAGGGAGAGGCGTGAAAGAAAAAGACGCCTCTTCCTGTTCCTAACGCAACCAGCTACCGGTAGAGGCGCGGGGGGGGGGGGGAAAGGTGGGCTTGGAGGAGACTTGCCCGACAACCTGAGGGAGCGAGATCCTTGCCCCAAGGATCACCTCCCTAATACAGGAACGGTAAGAAGGAACCCCTGTTGGGAACTTGGGTAGCTTTGCCCCAAGGATCCCTAAGAAGCAAGCATAGAAACATAGAATTGTAGAGTTGTTTGAAGGGACCACGAGGATCATCTAGTCCAACCCCCCTGCAATGCAGGAATCGAACCCATGGGGGCTCGAACCCATGACCCTAAGATTAAGATTATAAAATTAAGATTAAATTAAGATTAAGATTATAAAATTATATTTAATATTTCTCAACGTTGTACTGAAATTAAAGAATTATTCCTTAAACACAAAGAATTGATCAAAGCTGCGCAGTCAAATAAAAAAATACACACGGCAGCAAAGCAAAATGTAATTTAATATTTTACATATTCTTATAATATATTTGATGTTTTGAATTTTAAGTAAAGTTTTGAAGTGATTATTTTAATACGTGTTAAAATGTTTGTAAGAAAATATATAATTTAATTTAATTTAAACCCCCCCCCCCCGCTTGTCCGCTATTTTTTGGAAGCAGACCTGGCAATCCTATTCAGAAAGTGAAAGTCAGGACACAAAACTTGTTGAGCTCTTCTTTTTGCCCAGACACTGTTTCCGACGGCCGCATCCCAGCTATAATAATAATAATAATAATAATAATAATAATAATAATAATAAATAATTTATTATTTATACCCTGCCCATCTGACTGGGTTTATTATTTATACCCTGCCCATCTGGCTTCCAACCGAATATTTAAAACAATACAGCATCAAACATTAAAAACTTCCCTAAACAGGGCCGCCTTCAGTTGTCTTTTAAAAGTAAAATAGTTGCTTATTGCCTTCACGTCTGCTGGGAGGGCATTCCACAGGGCAGGTGCCACTACCGAGAAGGCCCTCTGTCTGGTTCCCTGTAACTTTGCTTCTCACAGTGAAGGAACCGCCAAAAGGCCCTTGGAGCTGGATCTCAGTGTCCGGACAGAACGATGGGGGTGGAGATGCTCCTTCAGGTATACAGGACCGAGGCCATTTAGGGCTTTAAAGGTCAGCACCAACACTTTGAATTGTGTTCGGAAACGTACTGGGAGCCAATGAAGATCTTTCAGGACCGGTGTTATATGGTCTCGGCGGCCACTCCCAGTCCAAGAGTGTCTAGGAAATTCCGGGCGTATGGCAGCCCTAGTAAATCTGCATCTATTCATTTCATAAGTCTTCTCTTCTCATGAGGTGGCCTAAGTATTGGAGCCTCAGCTTCAGGATCTGTCCTTCCAGTGAGCACTCTATCTATCTATCTATCTATCTATCTATCTATCTATCTATCCTATATAGTAATCTTGAAGTGTCCCTGCTTTTCCGTGTGTCATGGAAGTGCGCTCTGCGCATGCCACACGCGGACGCAGGGATTGGAGGGGGCGGAGAGGGGGGGCGGGACAATGCAGAGACACTTCTGGCCAGGCGAAACTGCGCCGCCGCCATTGCCGGGGGGAAGCGGCGCAACGCGCCGCTCCCGCTGCCGCCGCCGCCCGCCCGCCTATGGAGACTCCCACCCCGCCAACCCCGCTTCGCCCGCTGCTGGCGAGCTTCTCCCTCGCCGACACCGGCCCGCCTTCCGCCCCCTTCCCCTCCATGGTGGAGCGCCAGCAGCTCCTCCTGCTGCTCCGCCGAGGCGGCATAGGGCTGGGCACGTCGGCGGAGGCAGCGCCGGCGGCAGAGGAGCCGGCCGGGCCAGCGCCGGCCGCCGAGTCGCTGCTGCTGCCGCTGCTCCCGTTCGCCTCCATTTTGTCTCTGCCCGCCCCCCCAAGCCTCTGCGCTTCCCGAAGCGGGTCCCGACGTCCTGTGAGGAAAGCGGGCTGAGGTGGGGGGCGCCAGCGGCAGGAGAGGAAGGGGCGGGGGAGGGGAAAGCGCGGCAGCCGGGAGGTCTTTGGCCCGTGGAGCGCCGCCCGCCGCCACCGCTAGCGCCCGTTTTTAACGGGCTAAATTCACTAGTCTATAAATAAATAATCCATAAAACAGTTTAAAATAGTTCTAAACCACATGCTGAGTGTGATTTTAAAAAACCACCTCTACTTAAAAAGGCTTGCTCTCGAATATAGCTCAGTTTCCTGAGCTGTATTGTGGGTAATATCAGCGCTCTGGACAACCTTGCCAGGGCACATCCGTCTGCTGCTCCTGAGTGCCAGTCAATCCCCTGGAGGGAAGAAGGGGAGAAGGGCACTTCTCTGAGCACGAGAGAGGCACATGCTTGGCTGGTGGCTGGGACCAAGAATGGAGTTGAGGAAGGAGTGGTCCCTGCAGGATGCTCCTGGATTTGCAGCAGCACCTGCATCCAGGGTTGAGTGACAGGCAGGCTGGTCTGCCTTCTTCCCCAGCGGAACCATGTGGGACGTGAGGAACGTGCCACAGCCACAGAGTGAGTCAGCTGACCCCCTTTTGCTTTCTCTGTGGCCGGCCTCTCCCTAACTTAAGGAAGCTGCGTTTCATCGCTAGGCAAATTTTGCTTGAGCTGCAGTGTTTAGGGATTCAGCATGTGCGCAGCAGATGCAGGTGGATGCAAGCGTGGCTGGGGCTATAGAATATTCAGTGTCGGAAGAATATGAAAGGGTGGGGGAGAGAATTAAAAGGGAAAACACATCCGCCCGGGTCTCCACACCCCCATTCTGATATTATGTTGGGGGAGTGGTGGGAAATTAAAGTGGCAGATGGATTCAGCGGCCTGGTGCTGTTTAGAGTGATGGCTGGGGGGAAATTAAAGTGGGGGGGGTGTTCAGTGGGGGGCTCTCAAAGGGTGCCAGGGTCCTAGCCGCTGTCCAAGGGTGCCAGGTGATGATCCTTGCCCTTGCTATTTTCCGCTGCCTCCATTTCCCTCCACAACATCTTTGTAGCAAGTTTTAGAGTGTAATTTCCTCGGGGCAGAGCCCTGTCTGCTTGCATTTTGCAAAAGGGCCATGCAACACTAATGGCAGTGTTAATATATGAAATCAGTCTGTCCGGTCACGATGAACAAAATTTAAGGCTATATGCTGACGCCCTGTATTCCAGGAGCTCTGACCTAGGCTGCCCCGATCTGCTTCATCGTACGCCTGGAACCCTGCAGAAGACCCACAGATCGCCCCCATTTGCGTAATGCAATGGACTCAGGTGGCACAATGTTATTGGCCTGTCTCAGGAGGACCTTAGTCGTAAAGGAGTATCAGATACCGGGCGAGAACCTCCTTCCTTGGAGGTTTTTAAGCAGAGGTTGGACGGCCATCTGTCATGGATGCTTTAGTTGAGATTCCTGCATTGCAGGGGGTTGGACTAGATGACCCTTGGGGTCCCTTTGCAATTCTAGGATTCTGTGAGGTCCAAACAGCTGCTTTTAGGTAGGTTGGTTTTTGTGTTACTCTATAAGTAACCTCCATAAGGTAAAGGGACCCCTGACCATCACGGACGACTCTGGGGTTGTGGCGCTCATCTCGCTTTACTGGCTGAGGGAGCTGGTGTACAGCTTCCGGGTCATGTGGCCAGCATGACAAAGCCGCTTCTGGCGAACCAGAGCAGCGCACGGAAATGCCATTTACCTTCCCGCCGGAGCGATACCTATTTATCTACTTGCACTTTGACATGCTTTTGAACTGCTAGGTGGGCAGGAGCAGGGACCAAGCAACAGGAGCTCACCCCGTCGCAGGGATTCGAACCGCTGACCTTGTGATCAGCAAGCCCTAGGCTCTGTGGTTTAACCCACAGCGCCACCCGCATCCCACACAAACCTCCATAACCACATCTAAAAATGCCCTAGAAGGATCACAGCTCAGTGGCAGAGCAACTGTGTTGCATGCAGAAGGTCCCAGGTCCAGGCTGTAACATCTTCAAGCACGGCTCTGAAAAGACCCTTGTCTGAAATCCCATTGCTAGTCAGTGCTGCCAAAAGTGAGCTAGATGGACTAGTGATGTAACTCGGTCTTATGTTCCTGTTTAATGAGGGCCATATAGCTCAGTTGGTGGAGCATCTGCTTTGCATGCACAAGATCCCAGGTCCAGTAGGTCTCCAGGCAGGGTTGGGAAAGAGATTCCTTGCCCCAAACCCTGGGGCAAACCCTGTCAAGGTTGGCAAAACAACGGGTCTGAGTGCAAGGCAGCTTCCTATGGAAATGCCGCCAGCTTGAAACAACACTGATGGGCGCAGAGCTCTTACATCCAAAACAGAAACCCAAATCCAGCCCTGGCACGCTATATGCGAAGTTCCCAGCAGTCCGTAATGTTAGGTGCGCCCTGAGGGCCCAGCTGCACCTTTAAATGGTAATCAGAATGGCATTCCTTCAAGCAGCTAGTTTTGCATTTGTGGAAATGCCTGCTGATAAGTTTCTCTTGCAGAAAACCCCCAAGTTAGTACCATACAGAGGTCCTGTTCTCTCTCCCCCCCCCCGTCTTGTGTGCAACTCTCTTTTCTGAATCCAGCAGCATCATTTTAAACGTTGCTCCGAAAATTGCCTTGCCCAGGGGTAGGCAACCTAAGGCCCGTGGGCTGGATGCGGCCCAATCGCCTTCTCAATCTTGCCCACGGATGGTCCGGGAATCAGCATGTTTTTACATGAGTAGAATGTGTCCTTTTATTTAAAATGCATCTCTGGGTTATTTGTGGGGCATAGGAATTCATTCATATATATTTTTCAAAATATAGTCCGGCCCACCACATGGTCTGAGGGACAGTGGACCGGCCCACAGCTGAAAAAGGTTGCTGACCCCTGTTCCGAGATAAAATGTGTTTTCTCTTCAATTTGCCAGCAATGTCCCGTTCCAGCGCACCAGAAAGCAAAAATAGAAAAACTAGTTCAGAGCCCGTCCCCTTGTTCCCAGTCAGAGGCATGGCTAGTATAGAGTTCGCATAGGAAGGAAAGGTTGTAGATCAGCAGTAGAGCATATCTGCTCTGCATTTAGAAAGTCCCAGATTTGATCCCAGTATCTCCAGGTATAACTGGGAAGGTGCCATGTCTGAAACCCTGGAGAGAGGCTGTGAGTCACGGCCACCCAGTGGTTCCTAAACCGTTCCCCACTATGGACCACTTGAAAATGGCTGAGAGTCTTTTGGGGACCAATTAATGATTTTTCTGCGTCTTGTAGCGACTATACTTTTGCTAGACACTGCCATTTTTTAAATTGTATTTTTCGTTGCTGCTTTCATTTCTTCTGTACAGTTGTACCTCAGAAGTCGAACGCCTTGCAAGTCGGAACGTTTTGGCTCCCCAACGCCGCAAACCCGGAAGTGAGTGTTCCGGTTTGTGAACGTTCTTTGGGACCCGAACGTCCGTTGTGGGTTCCGTGGCTTCTGATTGGCTGCAGGAGCTTCCTGCAGCCAATTGGAAGCCGCATCTTGGTTTGCGAACGTTTTGGAAGTCAAACGGACTTCCGGAACGGATTCCTTTTGACTTCCGAGGTATGGCTGTATTGTATTTTGTTGTGCTATAGCTGGAGCAGCAGTACAGTAAGATGCAATAAAAAGCTCAGTTAAAAACAGATAAAAATATTTCTTCAACCATAAATCCACAGGTGCCGCAGGCCACCTGAATGAAGCTTGTGGGCTGCTAACTGGAAAGCCAATGGGTGACGGCAGTGCTGAGCAAGATGAACCGGTAATCTGATTCCGTACAAGGAAATTTCCATCACTCAATAGTAAGAGCATCTGCTTTGCAGACAGAAGGTCCCCCAGTCCAATCCCTGGCATCTCCAGGCAGGATGGGGAGAGACCTCTCTGGAAAGCCCTGGAGAGCAGCTGCCAGTCAGTGTCGACAATACTGAGCTAGATGGGCCAATGGTCTGGCTCTGTATAAGGCAGCTTCCCATGGATGCAACTCTCTGTGGAAAGTGGTAATTTGATTTGGTCGAATGATTAAAAGGAAATAATTTCACAGCCTTCCCTTTATGATCCAATCGAGATATTTTTTTCCCCCAGGGACAGGGAAAACCTCTGGCCCTCCAGATGTTGCCAGTCTACAGCTCTCCTCATCCATCCTTGACCATGCTGGCTGGGGATTTACTCAGCAGTAAATCTCATTGCACTCACTGGATTGCTAGGGACAGTCCCACTGGTTTTAGTGAGAGAATTAAATACATGTTTGTTAAATGCATGTTTATTAAATGTGCAGTCCACAAATGATGCAGTAAAGTAATTTTGAATTCTGGGTTTAATGGCCTCATGGGTGCCGCTCTTTAGATGCTAATGTGCTTTACTTCCTTATTTCAATATGCAGTAAAACAGCCCTGGTGTGTTTGGGGACCCTTCTGCTGAGTGGGGACCCTGGACTTCAGCCCCGAAATCCTGCCACGAGGATACCACTGCTGCAGTTTTCTTGGGAATAAGCCCAAAAAGTATTGTCCAAATAACTCCAGTATGGATGAAACAGGCTTGTTTCCTTCCAGAACATCCTCTGTATCTTATTACAGTGTCACTCAATCTTAGGTCCCCCTCCAGTTGTTTCTGTACTACAGCGACAAACACCACCCCATACCCATTGGCTAAGCTGGCTGAGGATGATGGCAGTTGTAGTCCAACAACATCTGAGAATTGGTGGCACTGTGGGTTGAACCACAGAGCCTAGGGCTTGCCGATCAGAAGGTCGGCGGTTTGAATCCCTGCAACAAAGTGAGTTCCCGTTGCTCAGTCCCACCTCCTGCCAACATAGCAGTTTGAAAGCACGTCAAAGTGCAAGTAGATAAATAGGTACCACTCTGGTGGGAAGGTAAACACCGTTTCCGTGCGCTGCTCTGGTTTTGCCAGAAGTGGCTTAGTCATGCTGGCCACATGACCCGGAAGCTGTACGCCGGCTCCCTCGGCCAGTAAAGCGAGATGAGCGCCGCAACCCCAGAGTCGTTCGCGACTGGACCTAATGGTCAGGGGTCCCTTTTCCTTTAGTCTGTCTCAAGAGACAAGGGAGTGTGCCTCTGGGGGTGAAGTCAAACTACTGCGTTAGCAGTACCAAAGTGATTTCTCCAAGGTGTGATCATGGGCAATGTTTCAGGAGGTCCTGGGCTGCCCAGACCACAAGACCCCTCTCTCAGCCTCACTGATGCGGTCCAAAGGAAAGCAGAGCAAGACATTTGGGAATCTGGGGATATGGCTGGGGATATGGGAGCTGTAGTCCAACAACACCTGGGAATACGTATTAAATCAGTGTTTCCCCAACCAGTGGTCAGGAATGATGGGAATTGTAGCTGTAATGGTAGCTGGAGACCCAAGTTGGGGAAACCCTTTACTAATCTTCCTTTTCAAATGGACATTTTGTTTCCTCTTTCCCCGCCTGGAAAAGGTTTCCGTGTCGCTTTGTCTCTGCAGAATGCGCCCCGCCGGCTTCAGTTCAGCCGGCCGACGGACGGGGGCTGCCTTGCGCCGCGTCTCGCCTCCCTTCCTCCTTCAGGACGCGAGAGGGAGCGAAAGAGCTTCCCCCGCCCCCTTGGCCCCGGCAGGAGGAGGCGGGCCGTGACGCGACGCTCGGGTTTTTCCCCCCCTGCAGGCCGGCCTATAGAAATAGCCGTGCCGGGCAGCCGCGAGTCACTCGTAGCGCTGAATGAACCCGATGCGGAGCGCGTCTATTAATATGATCCCAAAGAGAAGGGCGCTTAAGGACTAGCAGCCTCGCTTTCCTGCTTTGCAAGGGATTGCTCCGATTCTTGACTTGGGATCGAAGAGAGAGCCGTCCTTCCTTTCAATCCAGCAGAGGGAGGGGGGGAGTTTCTTTTTGAAAAGTCGGTTTAGGTACATAAATATTTTAAATTGCGTTACAGCCTAGACGCCTTAAGAGACTGCAGGAGTCCCCCGATTCCTGGAAAAGAGAGCGAGACAGACCCAAAAGATAATAATAAAAAGGAAAGAGAAAGGGTTTTTTCCCTTTGTTTTCTTCTCTCCACCTCCACCCACGACTCGCCTTTCCTCCGGCCGCCGCATCCTCAACCCAAGGTGGAACCGGGGCGCGTCGAGACCTTCGCTTTAAACATGCCCATGGAGCTAACGCAAAGCCGCATCCAGAAAATTTGGCTCCCGCCCGACAATCACCCGGCGCTGCCCCATAGATGTGAGTACAATAGGGGCTGGGGGTGGGAATCGACCAGCGGGGGTCGTGCAATTCATCGGCAGGGATTCGGAGTATCATCGCATCCGCTAAACCGGGCACGAGATGCTTAAGGTTTGAGGTGCCTCGGCGTCGGTTTCGGAGAGTGGGCGTCCTTGAGTATTCGTGGAGGAGAGTGAACGTGATTGGGGGGCGTGGGGCTTTTTAGGGGAGTACGCAAAGGACCCGGTTGACCCCTAAAATCTGTAGAAGAGAAAGATGGGTCTGGTAAAAATCAGGATCTGATTTAAAGGAGAATACATTTCCCCCCATCTTTTTTTAGAAATTGGTAGCATTCCGTGCGTAATACGCACTGTGCGCATATTGTGCGCCGGGGGAATTGGCGTTTTCATGGGTTTTTTGTTTAGACTGAAAAGTGTTTCTCTCCCCCACCCCTCTCTTTTTGGTGGGACGGGAGTCTCGAGCTGTGCAGCCCCGCGTGGATCTCTCCGCGCGACCGTTCTCGGCGCCGTGGGCGGGGAGCCGGCACCGTGCGGGCTGCCGGCCACCGGCAACCTTGCACGCCTCTCCTTCGCCGGTGCCCGGAAACGAGCCGCGCCTGCAAGGCGGGCGAAAAGGGCTCGGCTCTCGCGTGCGTAGAAGCGGCGGCTAGGGAGCCGGGCCTCGCTTTCCCCCCGTGTTCTTCTCCAGGCAGGGCTGAAACAGAGCCTGGAGACGCTGCCGGCTGCGCTTCTGCCTCGCCGATCGCGAAGGCCCGGCGAGGCAGGGAAGAAGCTATTCCCGGCTAGCCGGGCCGGCAAGGCCATGTGGATGACCTGAAATGCTCTCCTTTGCGCCGGTGCGCCACGCCTCCGCTTCCTCTGCCCTCCTCCCGCCGCGACTGCGATGCGATGCGATGCGCTGCACGACTCGCATGGCGGCGGCAGGGGCGGTCTCCCCTCGAAGGGGCTCTCCGCGCGCGATGTGCGGAGCAGGCGCCTGCCTCGCTGCTGAGTCACACCGTGGCTCCTCGATGCCGCTCCGGGTGGTGTCTTGGTGACTCCAAGGAGAGTGTCGGTCCCCCACGGCTCGAGGTCTCCAGCTTGCTGGAGAGCGCACCGGAGGATTCCTTTGGCTTGTAAAGCGGTGGCGACCCCGAGCTGATGCTCGGGTTTCCTCCCCGCGCCCGACTCGGTGAAAGGCGTGTCCCAGCCGCCTGCGCATCGCCCAACGTGGGAACCATCGCGCCGCTGGGAAAATAGATGCCCATCCAGATGAGTGGGTTGCTGGGGCCGGCGGGAAAAGGACCCCGGCTCCACGTGGGTAGGAGGAAAAGGTCGGAAGTGGAGGAGGAGGGGATGGGTGCATTGCCGCATTGCACCTCCGAGGAAGCTCCCCCCATTACCTCCTCCCCTTTCCTCTTCTCCCAGTTTTGCTTGCAGAAGGACCCAGTGCCTGCTCATCTCTAGTGGAGGGGGCAGGTTCACCCCATGCATTTTAAGCACATGACTCCCACTGCCACCACAACGAATCTTAGGAACTGTAGTTTGATAGGGTGCTGGTAATTGTAGCTCTCTCTCTGTGAAACTATGTTTCCCAGGATCCTGTGGGGGGCCTTTGGGTGGTTTGTATGGATCTGGCCTGATTGGCAAGGATCCCACAAAGCTGAGCTTTGTGGACCAGTTGTCTGACTTAAAGGGAAGGTCCTTGACTCAGCTGCGTTTGATTTGCATCTGGAGCCAGGCAGGTTCAGTCCCTGGCATCTCCAGACAAGGGCTGGAAATGTCCCCTGCCTGCAACCCTGGGAGACTTGGCTGAGCAAGCCTAGGTGATTCTGTGCTGTGTGGACCAAAGGTCTTGCTCCATATAAGGCAGCCTCTCCTGTTCTTGTGGAACAGGCAGCTTCTTAACAGCAGGGTTTCGGTGGGGCTGCCACCTTTGGGTGGCACAATCTGCTGTGCCTTTGCAGACAGGGGAACCTTTGTCCTTCCTGATGTTGTGGACTTCAGAATCTCATCAGTCCACAACCAGCATAGCCCGAGGTCAGGGATGATGGGAGTTGTAGTCCAGCAACCTCCGCAGCTTTTAAGAGCAGCTAGGCACAAAGGCAAGGCTCTTGCAAAGGGATTTCCTTTTGCAATCTTCACCTGATCCCCCTCTTTCCCTGGCAGCTGAATTAATTCATGCACGGAGTTAATCCAGGCATTTACTCTCAATCCACACCTTCCCCTCTGGGTTTTAATTACATTTTGTCTTTTAAAAGCCCCCAAGGAACCGGGGGTGTTCCTAAGCATTACTGTCCTAGAAGCAATGTTGGAAAGCCTCCCTTGAGTTGTACTGGTAGGTGGGGGCTTTGAAACTCAGAATCAGATGAATATCTCCCATCCCTGTTGCCGCCTGCTGGGCCATGTGCCTACCTTGAAGGGAGAAGGTTAGTCTTATGGGGGAAGAGAACAGGTGGCGCTTTCCTACCCACAATCTTTGGGGCCCTTTGCAAAAAGCATACCCTGTCTTTAAAATGAGTCAAAGCAAAATAAAATAAAAAAATCCCTTCCAGTAGCACCTTAGAGACCAACTAAGTTTGTTCTTGGTATGAGCTTTCGTGTGCATGCACACTTCTTCATATACCTGCATGCACACGAAAGCTCATACCAAGAACAAACTTAGTTGGTCTCTAAGGTGCTACTGGAAGGGATTTTTTTTTTTTCTTTGACTATGACAGACCAACACGGCTATCTACTTTTAAAATGAGTGTCACCCCTATTCCTATTCTCTGAGAGCTTTTCTGTTCGTGTTT
This sequence comes from Darevskia armeniaca, assembly GCA_034641395.1. Lineage (NCBI taxonomy): Eukaryota > Metazoa > Chordata > Lepidosauria > Squamata > Lacertidae > Darevskia > Darevskia armeniaca. The sequence continues at coordinate 15,035 of JAWWNF010001063.1, forward strand.
GCAATTGTGCGGGTAGAGTTTCCTTTGGTTACGCCTCTCTCTCCTTGTAGCATAAAGGAAAACCCCTAGTCTCCCTTAGCAAGCTCTGGGTTGAGTTTGCTCTTCTGGGTACCTCTTTGCAAAAAAGATAAGGAAGGCTTGAAATAATGGGATGTATTCAGCTTGGGCTCTTATCTGATGCAAATAGAGGGAAATCCAGGAGGGAGGAGTCATTGGCTGCTTCTTTCAAAGCATCCTGCAGTTCAGTGGCTCTGCATGCCTTCTGGGTGTGTCTGTGTGGTCTTTGAGAGATCTAATTTCAGGACTGGCTGCTGCTGCTGCTGCTGCAAAGTGATGCCTTGCTGGGTTTCCTAGGGGCGATCCATTCATTTTCTCTCAAATTGCACGTCTCCCACGTAGGATCTGGCGGCGCTGCTGGCTCAATGGGCAGAGATGACGTGCAGCCGGCAAGGGAGGAGAATGGCATTGGAGAGAGCTCTCTCTTTCAAAGATTGCATTGGTGCGGCATGTGCAGACAGAAAGAGCCGCTTAAAGATGTTGCGCTCAACCATTGCATTTTAATTTCAAAGTGCTGTTGCCCCCGCCCCTTCCACCAACCCCTTGGTACAGAATATACTGTATAGTGCCTGCTGTCTCTTTTGTGTAATGTTGTAGTGTGAAGTGTAGCTGGCAATGGCCTGACTCCCCAATTCCATAGAATTGCATCTGGGTACTTCCCAGAGTTTCTTGACCGTTTCAGCCGCTTCAGGTATGAGTACAGGTGTAGATGTGAGGTGATTATGCACCCCATAATCGCCTTTGACCAGACTTAACCGGTCCAGGGGTCCTTTACCTGCAGGTCTTTTCAGACCGTTGAAATGAAATGAAATTTATTACGGTCCCAGACCAGATTCTTTCAGACCGTTAGTTTAGAAGGCAGTGAATGCAGAGCTACTGGTTTGCTGCTTGGAATCTCAATGTTGTATATATTTGTTCTGGAGCCTTTGTTATATATTACGCCCCCCCTCCAGACTTCAAACACTTAATATATTGTTCCTTGGGAAATGAGATTGTGTCTCCCAGCTATTGGGTCTGTTGCCTGTCTGGAGTGACTTGCAGTGTTTGAAATCTCCCTGTTAGCTCATGCTTCTGAGGATAAATGATGCAATATCCTTCCTGGACCACATTGTGTCCCGTAACATTAATTTTTTCGAGAAAGCCTCTCCTTGCTTAAGTGCTCTCCGAAAGACTGAACAGCCACAAACGACTGAGCCCCACCGTTAACCTTTTCTTACATCCCTCCTTCTGAAATACGTGCACTAATGCTTTCTGATGCAAGACCCCACGCATCCCTGTACCCCGCTTTTTCGGCAACCTCTTCTCCGTTATGTGTGAAAAACATATATCGCTAGCGTGTAGCATTTTGGAAAGCCTTTAAAAAATATTCTGGATAAGCTTGGAGGCTTGCTGTGCTTTGAGAAAACACTTAACTGCATTCAAAGCCTGGAGCAAAATGAGAAAAAAGCAAGCAGTCGAGCGTGGCTTTCCAGTAATATTTTAATGACAGATGCATTTGGCCCCAAATCCCTACATCTGAGCCTTGGAACGAGGATGGAATTTAAAAGTGGTCATATGCCTCTGCTCCACCACTCCTGACTGGTAAGTGGTACCTACCAAGAAGAGTGTGGGGACACAGGAATGAAGAGAACCAGGCTTTGCTGCTATTTCCTCCCCTGCCACCCATACTCTTAAAGAAGAGACTGCTAGCTGAAGCCTCTTGAGAGCCACTGCCAGTCCGTGCAGACAATACTGAGGTAGATGGCCCAGAGGTCTGACTCTGTATAAGGCAGCACCCTTGTGCTCCTACATTTCATGCTGCGAGGCTCTTCCGTACATCACATGCTTTTGCATCCTACTCTGGGAGGATGACCCACCTTATTCTCGTGTGAAACCTCACAGCAGAGATGCTTGGAATGCCAGAAAGGAAGGCAGGGACTTTTTATTGGATTTGGCATGGCTTTCCACTCTGAAACTCCCCCGGGCACCATCACGGCACACTGGGTGCCAATTGCTCATCCTTCTGCCCTGAACTCTTCTCCTGCCTTCCCAAACCAGCAGACATGGCTTGGCAAGAATCCTTTTGCCATCATGCTCTCATGCCAATGCACTTTTATGGACTATTACACTTGTTTTGCTACAGGGACGTGGCAGGTAGGAGGACCAAACCCAGAGATATACAAGGCCCTCTTGTGCCAAGTTCTGGGAGAGTAGCAGTGGAAATATGGGTTGCAAAGAAATGAGTTTCCGTTCTGTTGAATGACAGCCAGCTTGCTATATTGAGAGTTGTTAGCAACACCTGTGACTTGCACCTTGCATGTCAGGGGAACTTAGACAAAAGGAAGGAACACTTCTCTAGAATTTTAGGCTTTTTCTCTGAGTGGCTTCTAAGGTTCTGGGAGTAATGCGATTCTCAAGTCCCGTTCTATTTTTGTGACCTGTGAGGGGCAGAAACTTGAAATTCTTAGGCTGCTGAATTCTGAGTTGGGCTCCGAATAAAAACCCATAGGCATCCCCTGCACAAACAAACCCGTATGTGTATGCTGCAGAACAGCAGGAGATTTGGGCTGCTGCATCATGCTTCCTTCCTGAGTGTCCTTGCCGCTTGGCTGTCTTGTCTGGCACGTGTCCCAGTCTAAGGATGAGTTGGCAGGCTTTTACCGCCTTGATCCTTGATGTCTGGCAGGTTTTGTCTCAAGGCTGCAGTAGAAAAGGCTGATATGCGATCAGGACGTTCACATAATGCTTTTTGAATGTTCCAAGTTGCACATTCTCTTGGTAATCTGGGAATTAGGTCTGTTTTATCCCCATATCCCATATATTTATGGGACGCGGGTGGCGCTGTGGGTTAAACCACAGAGCCCAGGGCTTGCCGATCAGAAGGTCGGCGGTTCGAATCCCCGCAACGGGGTGAGCTCCCGTTGCTCGGTCCCAGCTCCTGCCAACCTAGCAGTTCGAAAGCACGTCAAAGTGCAAGTAGATAAATAGGTACCGCTGCAGCGGGAAGGTAAACGGCATTTCCGTGCGCTGCTCTGGTTCGCCAGAAGCGGCTTTGTCATGCTGGCCACATGACCCGGAAGCTGTACGCCGGCTCCCTCGGCCAGTAAAGCGAGATGAGCGCCACAACCCCAGAGTCGTCCGTGACTGGACCTAATGGTCAGGGGTCCCTTTACCTTTACCTTATCCCCATATTGCAGAAAGAGGGACTGAGGCTGAGAGGTGGTGATTTGCCTATGGTCAGCTGCTGAGTTAATTTCATGGCAGAGGTGGAAGGGGGGGGGGGAGAGATCCTAGCTTACAGGTTTGTCTCTTGGCTGCAAGGCTCCACTATCTCTTGGCCAGCCTGGATAGCTCAGTTGGTTAGAGCATGGCGCTGATAATGCCAAGGTTGCAAGTTCAATCCCTGTGTGGGACAGCTGCATTTTCCTGGAGCATTGCAGGGGGTTGGACAAGATGGTCCTTCCAACTCTAGAACTCTGATTCTATGATCCCAGTTGCCTGCCTTTGTTAAAATAATAATAATGTAGTTATTAGTAATCGCAATAGTCTTCTCCCTTTTCAACAGTTGTTTTCTTTCTCCCTTTCCTCCCTTCTTCACCTGCCCATAGCATGTGGCCCTCAGCTTACCAATTCCCCCACTGTGATCGTCATGGTCGGCCTGCCGGCTCGAGGGAAAACCTACATTTCCAAGAAGTTGACCCGCTACCTCAACTGGATCGGCGTCCCGACAAAAGGTGAGATTCTGGGCTAACTTGTTTTTTTTTTTATTATATTTATTGGGTTTTAACAAATTTAAATGAACAGTAAACAAATAGCAAAAAACAACATAATACATATTGCAATTACAAAAACACAAACATGCATCATAATTTCCCTTCATCTTGTCTAGTCATGTTGGGGTGACTTCCTCACGTCTCCCCTACTGCATTTCATTGTCAATCATCTTTAGTAATTTCCTCTCATCTTTAAATATTTTTCATTAATATTACTTATGTTCTTATCTGATAATCGTCATAACCAAAAAATCATACCTCTATATTACTTAATCCTATTTTTCTAGTCTGTAAGCTGTCTGTTCTTCCAACTTTTTTCTATCTTTAAATCGTTGAATTTCATGGGTTTGCATGTCTTTCTCCCTTAACAAAAGTGCAGGCGCCCTGACTCCTCCTTTCTCCTTGCAGTGTTTAATGTCGGGGAGTATCGCCGCGAGGCCGTGAAGCATTACAGCTCCTACAACTTCTTTCGTTCTGATAATGAGGAGGCTATGAAAGTCCGCAAGTAAGTCTGGCTGTGCTCCCAAGTTTCCTTGATCCTGTTTTTTTAATGTTTTGTTTTTTTACCTTCTGCTCTTTTCTTGAATCGAAAGTTTGACTTTTGGGAGCTGGCGTGTTTCAGTGCCGGTTGGGAAGTCTCGCCAGGGTGCTCTGTATCCCCACGCCAATATAAGAAGTAGCAAGGTGCCCTCTGAGGGACCCAGGTGGCGCTGTGGGTTAAACCACAGAGCCTAGGGCTTGCTGATCAGAAGGTCGGCGGTTCGAATCCCCGCAACGGGGTGAGCTCCCGTTGCTCCGTCCCTGCTCCTGCCAACCTAGCAGTTCGAAAGCACGTCAAAGTGCAAGTAGATAAATAGGAACCGCTCCGGCGGGGAGGTAAACGGCGTTTCCGTGCGCTGCTCTGGTTCGCCAGAAGCGGCTTTGTCATGCTGGCCACATGACCCGGAAGCTGTACGCCGGCTCTTGGCCAATAAAGCGAGATGAGCGCCGCAACCCCAGAGTCAGACACGACTGGACCTAATGGTCAGGGGTCCCTTTACCTTTACCTAAGGTGCCCTCTTGGTTGCATGAACTTGGCTTTTGAGCCTCAAAGAGCTCTTGTCCACATCAGTAGAGGGCATCGACTGACCCTGCAGACCTTTTGGGGGGGGACTGGGACAAAGAGCCAAGCGTGGGGACAAACCGGGGTTCCCTCCTGGGGGGTGGGGAGGCTTTGGGAGCTGATGGAAGGAACGTCGTCTTTCCGTGTCTTTTTTTTGGGTAGCGTGATTGGGGCCAGTTGGCCCTTGGGCTTCCTGCAAAAGCTGTGATCCGAAATGTCCTGAACCGGCCTTTTCCCTGTCATTGCAGGCAATGTGCTTTAGCCGCCTTGCGAGATGTCAAAGTGTACCTGTCTGAGGAAGGTGGCCAGATTGCGGTGAGTGTCGCCTCCTGTTCGGAGCCAGTTGCCAGCAGAGCGATGTGGTTGTCTCTGGAGCTTGACTGCAGCCTCCTGTTGAGGCCGTGTGTGCACAGCTGGTCTCCAGGGAGGAAAGGCCCTCCTGTGTACATACACTTCAGCTCAGGGGTGTGCCGATTCTCTCTCTTTTAATTGACAACCCCGCCTACACCACTGTATCTTAAACTTACAAAGGAAGAGGGAATACACTTGTTGTCTTTAACAGGTAGGATCATAGAATTTTAGAGTTGGAAGGGACTGAGAGAGCCAGTGTGGTGTAGTGGTTAAGAGCGGTGGACTCGTAATCTGGTGAATCGGGTCTGCTTCCCCTGTCCTCCACATGCAGCTGCTGGGTGACCTTGGGCTAGTCCCACTTCTCTGAAGTCTCTCAGCCCCACTCACCTCACAGAGAGTTTGTTGTGGGGGAGGAAGGGAAAGGAGAATGTGAGCCGCTTTGAGACTCCTTCGGGTAATGATAAAGCGGGATATCAAATCCAAACTCCTCCTCTTCTTCTTCTTCTTCTTCTTCTTCTTCTTCTTCTTCTTCTTCTTTTTCATCATCATCATCTACTCCAACCCTTCCGCTAAGCAGGAATCTTGCCCTGAGATTAAGAGTCTTGTGCTCTACAGAAACTGACTCTGTACCCTGGCTTAAGACCATAAGAGCTCTGATGGGGTCTAGCTCAGTGAGAGACCACTTGCTTTGTGTTCGTTCCTTTGGCGTTTCCATTTTTTAAAAAAGCAAATGAAATGTCCCCCCCCCCCCCAGTAATTGTTTCTCAGTGCTTTAAAGAACTGCTAATGTTCTTTTCGAACCGTTTTGATTTTAGTGTATCTCTGAATGGACCTATCCTATTTTAGTTTGCTCTGTTGGGATATATCCTGTATTAGCCTCTCCCCCACCCAAACCCAAAAATAAAAATAAAATTATGCTTCCAGTGTTTCTTGATGCTTTATTAGCCACCCTGGGAACATAACTTTCTATTGAAATAACATTTAATTTATATGCCGAAATAACTTCCAAGCAGATGACAATGCAGTCAATACAGAATTAAAACCCACAAGCGCAACTCCATGGGGTCATTAAAACATCCTTAATTAAAAATATACAGCAAAAAACGAACAATTAAAAAACATAAGAATTGGAACAGTTTTCAAAAAGTTAATACAATAAAATCGGAAGATCCGCTAGGGGGAAGGTTTCTGGAGCCGGTTGAATGCCAATACTAATTAAGCCTTTCATATTTCAGCCGAGAGCGTATTCCACAACGCAAGGGCCATAAATAAAAAAGCCCACTTCCACGTTGCTACAAGACAATTTATACCCCTCCTTTCAAGATAAGTGCATGTCAATAAAAGAAAATAAGCCCCATGACATTATTTCTCTTCTTTTCTACCCACAAAGGTTTTTGATGCTACAAACACCACACGCGAGAGAAGATCTATGATCTTGCATTTTGCCAAAGAAAATGGTTTCAAAGTAAGTGTTTTTGTTTTTGGGTTAACTGGCACATTTTTGAGCGAAAATAAATAACTGCAGCTCTGCCTTTTGGACCTGCTCTTGGCTGTGCCCTGCTCTCCTGGGAGATGGATGGACCTGAGCAATCATTGCATCGATGCTGTTGTTTTCTTTTAAAAGTGGGTTACACATAGAATCGTAGAATTGGAAGGGGCCCCTGTGAGTCATCTAGTCCAACCCCGCTTGCAATGCGGGAATCTCTGCTGAAGATTGGCCATCCATGACAGATGGCCATCCAACTTCTGCTTTAAACCCCGTTCCACTTTTGAATGGCTCTTACTATCCCCACAGTGATGGGGACACCTCCAGCTCTAATTTGGCCAGCCAGCCCCACACGTGATGGTCAGGTGTGGGGTGGGCCAAGTTGCAGCAGGGCTGAAAGTGGGATGGTTGGTTGCAGGCCCTGCCAGTCAATTATCAAACTTGACAGCAGAGGATGGGGCAGGCGAGTTAAGGCTCCCAATACCCCACCCATCTTGTTGTGGGCTCCCTTGAAACACATGGGGTCAGTAGCATCATGGCTGGGTACCAAAAGTGAGATCAGGTGTGCTCACGGGCAAAGCATTGGGTGCCCAGCAGGGTGGATTTTATTTAAATCAAATCGATCTAAATCACGATTTAATTCACTAGTCAGGAAGACTTGATCTAAATCACTGGTCAGTAAGACTTGATTTAAATAATTTGTTTTACAGAAAGACTCATTTTTGCTGGTATAATCTTCATATTTACAACCAGATGAAGGTTTCATTTTGGCAATAACAAATTTTCAGAGTAGTTTTTACAGTTATATCAAAAATTACTGATTTGGTTATACCGTTGACAGATAATTATGAAATTATGTTGAGGTTTAATAAGTTAACTGTTTATATTTGGGCAACTTTTCTGCTACACTTTATTGGAAGGAGAAAAACAACCGTTTCCTTAATAACAAGTTAAACAATTTATTTAACTAAAACAATAACATGATAGCATATGTATCCATGTTTGTTAACTGATGTGGTTAAATAATTTAAAAACGCACACACACAAAACCCTTAGGCTGAGTTTTAGCACACTTGATAAACTTAAAACAAATCCTTATTTCCTGATGAATAGCCTTTGGACTAGAAGGTAACTAAAATAGAAAACTATATTTAGAAAGATCCACCCCCCAAAAGTATTTTATTTTTAAAATCCAATTTAAATTTTTTTTAAAAAAATCTTATTTAAATTTTAAAAAATCATTGATTTTTACCCACCCTGGTGCCCAGTGTCCCAGGACAGATTCCTGGCATTTCCTGTTGCAAGAAGGATTTTCAGCTGGCAGGGCTAAGGGTGACTTCTCTGCCCGAGGTCTCAGACAGTTGATGTCTGCCGGAGAAAGAGATCTAGATGGGCCAAGCAGCTTTGTGTGTTTTTATTCCCTGCCTTAAACACACGCACACAAACATAGATGTCCTCTTCCTTTCAGGTGTTCTTCATCGAATCCGTCTGCAATGACCCGTCTGTCGTCGCTACAAACATTATGGTAAGTGTGAGAAAAGAGTTTATCTTTCTATCGGGGGGGGGGGGGTCTTGCCCCACCTGAAAGAGCTGTTTAGAAAAGGCACCTGGAGCCGGAAATTGTCATGGCTGGCTAGAAAGAAGAGCTGGCTCATTGCCGCTGTTTCCCCAGCTGAAATCTTTTCCTTGTCAGCAAACATTAGCCTCCGTTAAGCAAGTCCTGCTGTTTCCCCCTCCCAAGTCACTTTGTACATGTGGGAACAGGGGTGATGTGGTGGTGGTGCTGCGTGGGGGCTGTTTATTCCCTTCCCCTCCCTTACATCCTAAAAATCCAAGAACGTAAGAAGGGCTTGCTGGATCAGGCCGCTGACCCATCTAGTCCAGCATCCTGTTCTCACAGTGGCTAGCCCAGATGCCTATGGGAAACCAGCAAGCAGGATTCGAACACTAGCCCTCTCGCCTCCCGTAGTTTCCAGCAACAGGTTTTTTTTTTTTTTTTTGCAACGATTGCTGCCTTTGGCTGTGGAGGGCAGAGCATAGCCATTGTGGTCAGTAGGCCTCCCCCCCCCCGGTGAATTTGTCAAATCATTTTTTAAAGCCCTCCGATTAGGTGGCCATCAGTGCCTCTTGGGGCATCGATTTCCATAGTTTAACTGTCCTGAATCCTGCAGCATTCAGCTTCTTTGTATGCCCGCAACCAGGACCAATGGCACTCCCTGCCTGTGATTCCCAGCAAGCAATATACTGCCTCCGACAGAGGACAGAGAACATCGCTGCCATGACTAGTAGCTGCAATAGCTTTGTTGTTGTTTAGTTGTTTAGTCGTGTCCGACCAAGCCATCAATCTCAGAGTAGACCAATAGATGTTATTAGACGTGACTAACTTAGGTTCATTAATCTTACTTTTTATGTATTTTTATATTTGTTGGAAGCCGCCCAGAGTGGCTGGGGAGACCCGGCCAGATGGGCGGGGTAAGAATAATAAAATATTATTATTATTATTATTATTATTATTATTATTATTATTATTGGGACTACTCGGAGTATAACTTGTTGTTGTTGTTTAGTCGTCTCCGATTCTTCGTGACCCCATGGACCAGAGCACACCAGGCACTCCTGTCTTCCACTGCCTCCCGCAGTTTGGTCAGACACATGTTGGTCCAACCATCTCGTCCTCTGTCGTCCCCTTCTCCTTGTGCCCTCCATCTTTCCCAACATCAGGGTCTTTTCTAGGGAGTCTTCTCTTCTCATGAGGTGGCCAAAGTATTGGAGCCTCAGCTTCAGGATCTGTCCTTCTAGTGAGCACTCAGGGCTGATTTCTTTAAGAATGGATAGGTTTGATCTTCTTGCAGTCCCTGGGACTCTCAAGAGTCTCCTCCAGCACCGTAATTCAAAAGCATCAATTCTTCGGCGATCAGCCTTCTTTATGGTCCAACTCTCACTTCCATACATCACTATAGCTTTATCCACCCTCAATTCATTTAATCCTCTTTTAAAGCCACCTGTTACAAGGATTCAGGTGCTGGCTTCTTGCCTCGCTTTTCTCCTGTTGTTGGCTTTGAGTGACGGGCACCAGTCCGCCTTGTTCTGTCAGGCTAATGAGGGAACAGCCATGGAGAGCTCAGGCCAATCCCGCTTTGCATTTTCTCCTTAATATTTCTCTGTAATATCTTGGGTTTCACAGCTGGCTTCCTGACCTTGTGCTGTTTTTCTTTTGCATGTGCTTCAGGAAGTCAAGTTGTCCAGCCCAGATTATAAGGACTGCAACTCTGCTGACGCGATGGAAGATTTCATGAAAAGAATCAGCTGTTACCAATCGAGCTACCAACCTATGGACCCAGACGACTACGACAGGTGAGAAGTTTTGTCTTGGAAATAGTTTCAGTGAACTTACAGTTCCCACTGAAGTCACACCGAACTGGGAAGCATTTCCTTGGTTTTAACTTGTTGGAATGTGCTTACATGGAAAACTAGGGAGCCAATAATATTCTGAGGAGGGGTTATCTTTGTTGCAAAACTCTGAATTTCGAAGCTTTTTCCATTGTCTTCCTGGAATCAATCAATCACTTTATTTCAGCTTTAAGCTCATAAAAACAACAGAACTAGAACAAATACACAGCACAATTTGATTTAAAAAATTAAAACCAGTAAAAACTTAAAAGTGTACAAATTAGAATTAGATACTATAAGGAATTTTCAGCTTCCAAACAGCAGTCCATTACGTCGTTTATAAGTCAAAACGGAAGTTACAAATTTCGCCATTTGTAAAGTTACATGCTGATCAGTATCTTGCAATAAGAAGGCCAGGCGAAAATCTGCTGGGTGCACCTTCCTGGAAGAATGCCTGGGTTGGTAGGGCTGCCTTTAGAAGCAGGGATTTGACAGGGAAGCTGTTTGCTTTCCCCTGAGAAGGAAAGGAGGGTGTGTGTGGTTTCCCCTGCTTTTACCAACCTGAGACTTTGCAGAGCTAGGTGTGCCTGAATCTGTTGGAATTATTTAACAACACACTCCATAACATAATAATGCAATATACCACACCTGGATACATAGGATCAAGCAGGCTATTAGGCACCAGCATTGCATTTCCTACCAGAATTTCGATAACAACTCAGCAGCAGCGGCTGGGTAATTTTGAAGCTCACTTGCTCGTGGGCTTAGGACTTGGCGCAAGGCTGCGCTACGATTCCCCGATTTGGCGCTTCATGGTTTCTGTACATTCCCACCCCCGGGTTCTGCAGCTCTTGAACTTGGCTTTCCCCCGGGGTTGGCAGGCCTTTTGAGTGACGGCTGTCCGCGTCTTCCCCTCCCAGAGACCTGTCGCTGATCAAAGTGATTGACGTTGGCCGGAGATACCTTGTGAACAGGGTGCAAGACCACATCCAGAGTCGAATAGTCTACTACCTGATGAACATCCACGTCCAGCCTCGCACCATCTACCTGTGCCGGCACGGCGAGAGCGAATCCAACCTCAAGGGAAAGATTGGGGGAGACTCTGGGCTCTCCTGGAGGGGAAAGAAGGTAGGCGTCATAGGAAGTCCTCTGCCTGGGAGCGGAGAGGCTTGGTTGCCTTTGAATGTGCTGCAGCTGCAGTCCTGTGCCTACTTAGCTCGGTGCAGGCGGGCTTAGCAGCGGGAATGGGGCATCAGCAACCTCTGGCTGCCTCCTTTGCTGCTTGCAAACAGCCAGTGTGGTGTAGTGGTTAAGAGCGGTAGACTTGTAATCTGGTGAACCGGGTTCGTGTCTCCACTCCTCCACATGCAGCTGCTGGGTGACCTTGGGCTAGTCACACTTCTCTGAAGTCTCTCAGCCCCACTCACCTCACAGAGTGTTTGTTGTGGGGGAGGAAGGGAAAGGAGAATGTTAGCCGCTTTGAGACTCCTTCGGGTAGTGATAAAGCGGGATATAAAATCCAAAGTCGTCGTCCTCCTCCTCCTCCTCCTCTTCTTCTTCCCCCTCACTTGTCAGACAGGATCACGTGACAAAAAATGCTCCTTGCTGGTGGGAGGATTCGTACCACGCTCTCCAGTTCATATGGTCGAGCAGGAAAAAAACCCGCCCCCCCTTTAGCCGCCATGTTGCAGGTGTGGTAGTCCATTTCCTGCTCCGATTGGCACATCATATCTCTCTCTCTCTCCCATTTGTACCAGTAGGAAGAAAACTCGGGAACAAAACTTAATAGGTATTATCTTGTGACTCTACTTTGTCCAGTAAAGTCTCGTCCCCATATAAGCCATGCATGGCTCTCTTATTGTGGTGGGCACTGTCAGGTTCTCTTATCGGTTGTTCAGCAGAAATGCCAAAGCCATTTGTCTTTAAGTCTTTTTATTCAGTGCCAAGCTATTTACAGTGCAGAGCTCAGTCTTATGTCTGCTCAGTCACTAGCAGAATCCGGAAGTGCCTCCCTCCTGTTTTGGCGCCAACACCAAAGTTTTGGCATCCTAAATTGCCGCCTCCTCCTCCTACGTGATATATGCGCCGGAACTGACGCTTCCCCCTCCGAGCGAGTCTGCTGGGTGGTGCCAGGTCTCCCACTATCTCCCTGGACCCCTGGCTCCCAGCCACTGACTGCTCCTCCCCCGAGACTGGACTGCCAGATTCACTCGAAGATGACTTTGTTGTTAACACAGGTTGTGGCTCTCTATAAACACTCAGAGCTGGACTGGCAGGGGCGGGCAGATCCCTGACAGGCACTGTCCTTCGGGAGCCTTTGGGGATAGAAATCTGCGCTAAGAATTTCCTTTTGTTTCCCCTCCTGTCTTCAGTTCTCCAGTGCATTGAACCAATTTGTCCAGGAGCAGAACCTGAAAGACCTCAAAGTTTGGACCAGCCAGCTCAAGAGGACCATCCAGACGGCAGAAGCTCTCGACCTGCCCTACGAGCAGTGGAAGGCCCTGAATGAGATTGACGCTGTAAGTACCGCTGTATTTTGTTGGGCTCAAGGCCAAGCTTTCAGTGGGAGAAGAGGGGGCTGTCCTCTTCTGTCCCCCGCTCTCAGAATTTGCCCCAGGCTTTACAGAGATCCCAGCACACCCAAGGAAATTCCTGCCAAAAGCCCACCTAGTTCAGCATCCTGTTTTCACGGTGCACAGCCAGATCGGCAGGCCCCGAATCTCCCTGCTTGTGATTCCTAGGAGATTGCATCCTGCAGCTTAGTCATGCTACTAGTCCTGATGGCTGTGCAATAATATTGTGCGTAATCCGGAGAACATGAGTTATGCTGCAATCCCATTTATATCGACCCATGCTTTAATTTTTTTAAAAGTGTGCTTCTGTCCCATGAATTCAGCGTGAACAAGTTAGGTGCACCATGACTGCCTGTCTGCTTGGGGAGTTTTCCACTTTTGCCTGGTGGCAAACTCCCCAAGGCTGGAATGCATAGAGGTTGCAGGTGGGATTCGCTTGCACAACAGGCCTCCCCTCCCTTCCTCTGCGTGTCCATCCCAATTAGCTTATGGGTGTGTCAGGAGAGCCAGGGTGGTGTAGTGGTTAAGAGCGGTGGACTCGTAATCTGGTGAACCGGGTTCGCGTCTCCGCTCCTCCACATGCAGCTGATGGGTGACCTTGGGCTAGTCACACTTCTCTGAAGTCTCTCAGCCCCACTCACCTCACAGAGTGTTTGTTGTAGGAGAGGAAGGGAAGGGAGAATGTAATCAGCTTTGAGACTCCTTTGGGTAGTGATAAAGCGGGATATCAAATCCAAACTCTTCTTCAGGAGAACCTGCAGGACTGTATGCAAGGGAGGAGGGGGGGCAGATTTGTTCCATCTGCCAAACAATGCAAACAGAACGTTTGGAAGAATTTGGCATTGAACCCCCTGCCCAAAATATCTGGTTATGCCTTACTCAGAGTAGAAATTAATGGGCATGACTAAAATACCTGAAGGCAGCCCTGTTTAGGGAAGTTTTTAACTTGTGATTTTGATGTATTTTAATATTTGTTGGAGGCTGCCCAGAGTGGCTGGGGAGACCCGGCCAGATGGGCGGGGTACAAATAAAAAATTATTATTATTATTATAACTTAGATCCATTTATTTCAATGGCTCAACTGAGTGGGATTAGCCTTGGCTACAATTCCTTTTCTACAGGGAAGAGGACCTTGACTAGAAACTTAAGTAGGATCTTGCCATTGCAAATTATCTCTTGCTTCCCCCCCCCTCCACCACCTGCCTTCCAAAATCTTGCCACGAATAGCAGCCCTGATGTTCTCCCCCCACCTTATGGTTCTTGCAGGGTGTGTGCGAAGAGCTAACCTACGATGAAATCAAGGAAAAGTACCCGGAAGAATTTGCTCTGCGGGACCAGGACAAATACTACTACCGCTACCCATCGGGAGAGGTAAGCCTGGGGCAGCGAGAAACTGTTCAGAAACAGTGGAAATTGTGCGGTGGGTTATTTGAAGGAGCGTCTCCACCCACATCGTTCTGCCCGGACACTGAGGTCCAGCTCCGAGGGCCTTCTGGCTGTTCCTTCGCTGCGAAAAGCCAAGTTACAGGGAACCAGGCAGAGGGCCTTCTCGGTGATGGCACCCGCCCTGTGGAACGCCCTCCCAGCAGATGTCAAAGAGAACAACAACTACCAGACTTTTAGAAGACATCTGAAGGCAGCCCTGTTTAGGGAAGCTTTTAATGTTTGATGTTTTATTGTGTTTTTAATATTCTGATGGGAGCCGCCCAGAGTGGCTGGGGAAACCCAGCCAAATGGGCGGGGTATAAATAATAATTTTATTATTATTATTATTATTATTATTATTATTATTATTATGCATGCAGGAGGGTCAGCAAGGGTGTAATCAGAAAGAGACAATACACTTTAACTGGGGGGGTGGACAGCACTCTGCAAAATGTTGACCTTCAGGAGCAAATCACTTTATATGTTTCTGCTGAAAATGCATGTGAACACGTGAGTGACTGAGTGAGTCTCTACAATAACAAGGCACATGGGAAGCTACACCAGTTTCCTCATAAAGCAGTGTGATCTTCCTGTCAACGTGACTGGATCTTTTCCAGAAATGGGAAATCCAGGCATCCTGAGTCATCAGATACGTGGCTAGATTTAGATAAAAGCAAGTTCCATTAATAGCTGACAATTGCACTCAAAGGTGGAAGAGGAGGGGAAAGAAAAAGAGAAATAGCTTCTTTTGTGCACATTATCTAAGGGAAGAAGCTCTCCAAAGTCAAGGGAGAGCAGGGCTCTTTCGGTCCTGAATGGGGATCCTTTGACCCTCCAGGTGTTGCTGAACTACAACTCCCATCAGCCCACCAGGCATGGTCAATGGCCGGGGGTGATGGGACGGCTTTGTCTGGAGGGTCGGAGGTTCCCCATGTATGCTCTAGCTTTTGGGAGCTATTCTCCAGCAACTGATATGGGAAAATAAGATGCTATGTTAAGCGGTGGCTGGTGCCCTCTGGTTTATTGTATTTTAATATTTTGTTGGAAGCCAGCCAGAGTGGCTGGGGAAGCCCAGCCAGATGGGCAGGGTATAAAGAATAAATTATTATTATTATTATTATTATTATTATTATTATTATTATTATTTGTGCTTTGGTCTGCCCTTGGCATGAGCTGGTGGTTTGAGAGTGAGCCATGGCATCACTGCTCTTGGATGATGGAGAACAGGGTTGGGGAAGGTGCCCAGCGCATCCCCACATGCCGTCTTCAAAGGGACATTTCACTTAGGAAGGTGGACCTCCAATAAACAAGGAGCTGTCGGTCGTGCAAGAAAAGAACATCTCAAAGCGCTAAGCCAGCCAGGAGCTGACGCGGCTCCGCTTTTCTCTCTGCCCGTTCCGCACCCTGGTGAATTTCCAACGCCCCTGGGATCTCCTTTGCAGAAATACCCTTGCCTCTGGAGCTTTGCAACGTAGAAAAACAAACCCCTGCTACCGCGAGCAAAAGCAGAACAACACGGAGCTCTCTTTGGGGAATGAAAGGATGTAATGTCTCCACTCTTTGGGCAGCGGGAGGCAATTCTTCGGAGGGACATAGGAAGTGGCCCCCTCCTGAGTCAGACCAGTTGTCTATGGAGCTTGGTACTGCACTGACTGGCAGTGAAGCCCCGTATCTCAACATACTTCAGTTTTGAGTGTGATTCTGGGGGTTGCCCCACTGCCTTACCCATTTTTTGTGTCTTTTTATGTGTGCACCTGCAGTCCTACCAGGATCTCGTGCAGCGCCTGGAGCCCGTTATCATGGAGCTGGAGAGGCAGGAGAACGTCCTCGTCATCTGTCACCAGGCCGTGATGAGGTGCCTCCTAGCCTACTTCCTTGACAAGAGTGCAGGTAAGTGGTCTGTACCTGGGGTGTGCCTCTCTTTGTTAAACGGGTGTAAGGATCGAGGTGCAGTATTTAGCCAGAGAATAAAGGTAAAGGGACCCCTGACCATTAGGTCCAGTCTTGGACGACTCTGGGGTTGCGGCGCTCATCTCACTTTATTGGCCGAGGGAGCCGGCATACAGCTTCCAGGTCATGTGGCCAGCATGACTAAGCCGCTTCTGGCGAACCAGAGCAGCGCACAGAAACGCCGTTTACCTTCCTGCCGGAGTGGTACCTATTTATCTACTTGCACTAGCGTGCTTTCGAACTGCTAGGTTGGCAGGAGCAGGGACCAGCAATGAGAGCTCACCCCGTTGCGGGGATTCGAACCGCCGACCTTCTGATCAGCAAGCCCTAGGCTCAGTGGTTTAACCCACAGCGCCACCCGCGTCCAGCCAGATAATGGCGCCCGCTAAATATACACCCAAAGTTCCATTGCGATGTTGCATCTGAGTGTGTCCCGTCCCCCAGCAACTAAAAACTGATGCAGCTATTGAGCCAGGATTTGAACCGGGAACGCTGGGTTGTGTCCTGAGCGAATAGGTTGTGCTTACAAGGAGAAACGGTAGCTTAAAAAAAGAGAGGGGTAGGTGGAATAAAAGTAATGCATAAAATCCGTGTGTTCCATTTGCAACGCTGCATAAAACAGACTTCTGTGTCCGGCTGATAACCTGCCTTCTCTGCTTTTCTTCCAGCGGAAATGCCTTACTTGAAATGCCCTCTCCACACAGTGCTGAAGCTGACCCCTGTGGCGTATGGTGAGTGTCTGTTTCTCTGAAAATGTTTTGCACAGAGGGCATGGTGTGCCTGGCTTGCTTGCCCTGGTCCATGCGCCGTGACGAGCTTCGATGTGGAAAGAAATTGTTATTACAGTGGTACCTCTGGTTGCAAACACGATCCGTTCCAGGGGTGCCATTCGCACCCCGGAAAGTCCGCAACCAGAGCGGCGCTTTTGTGAAGCGCGATAGAGCGCTTCTGCGCATGCGCGAACTGCGCAAAACGCTTCTGCACATGCGCAGCGAAACCGGAAGTAAACACTTCCAGGTTTGTCGCGTTCTTAACCTGAAAAAAGGCAACCTGAAGCGTTCGCAAGAAGAGGTAGGACTGTAAGCTGTTGTTACTAGAGATGTCTGCAGAAGATGGCAGACCAGAGGGTTATTTAGTATATGCAGAGTCTTAATTGAATGATCAGTTGCTTAAATTTGTCCACATATGCACTGTTGGTGAAATCGAAAGCATAATGCATGCTATGTGTATTCCACAGGGAACCATCTCAATTGGCATAAATCCTTTGTATGTATGCGTTTGAAGGCAGAAAGTGTCTGTCTTTTGTGGCATTTTCCAGCTGCAAATTTCTAACCACTTGCATCTAAGAATAATTAACTTTTTAAAAAACCCAGAATCAATTGAGGCGCTCTTTGTTGATTTCGATCGAATCAAATATTTGCTAAATAATTGCATCCCCCGTAACTGACCGTGCCCTGTATATCTTCTCTCTCTGCCCTATCCCCCCCCCCAAACCCCCTCTTCTCTCCCTTCGCTTCTACAAGGCTGCAGAGTTGAATCGATCTTCTTGAACGTTGAGGCTGTGAACACCCACCGGGACAGAACAGAGGTGAGGGGCTTCTGGCCTCCCGTTGTGGCCCCCTCTTCCTCCCCCTGTGTAGTTGGAAAGGAGTTGGGTAGACACCTGTGTTGTAGGAAACCGCTCAAAGATGGACCCCCTCTTTTTGTAAGCAGTATTTATTCCTGACCCTTTTTGGTGGTGGTGGTGGCAGGGAGTAATTCGTAGCACCATTTAGACAGTTCCTTCTGTGTGTTCAAGCTGGGCTTAGTGGCCCTTGTGGTCCCTTCCGACTCTACGATTCTACAATTATATATATCAGGGACGTCCAACTTCCAATAGACTGTGATCTACTCACAGTGTAAAAAAACTGGCAGTGATCGTGTGGGAGATGAGTGGGAATATGGATGAGGGAATATTGCTTAATATTTCCTATCCTAGCTTGTGTTAACAAGCTCCAAACTAGCAGAGATTCTCATCCCCAATTAAACGCAGCAAAACGTGGCGATCAAGTTCTTTTGAACTTCTAAAACAAGGCAGATTCCTGGCATTTATCCCCTGGTTACCCCTTAAAAGTAAATACACGACACATAGCTCTTTAAAAGTAAAAAGGTTTACTCACAGACATTTTCAAAGTTCTACAAGTCTCAGAAAGGCAGGCTAGCTTAGATTAAATGTATATACATGTGGAGATTCTCCTTAAGGGAGGAGGCTCCATCTGGGCCCTCTTGGCTGGAAGCCCAAGAGTGCATCTTCTCTTGAGATGTTGCTTGCTCGAAGTCCCGATGAGGAAGAGGGTGGAATGGCTGCTCACCTGTAACTTTGAGTAACTACAGGTAAGGCCACTCCCACCTCTGGTCACACAGAGGAAGTGGTCTCAGTCCAGGTACAGGAAACTCTAACTGGAGGACTGAGACCCCTTGTGTACATTCTAGGAATGTTGTGATTGACTGCACCAGTGTTCTACATCCCACAGATCTACCCATTGTCGTTGGATGGATCAAAGTTGTTGAGCTTTTTTGGGGAAGCCAAGGTGGTTGAGCTTTTTTTTTTTAGGGAGCAAATGAATGAATGGAACTGAATGAGCATTGCGATATACACAGAACATAATCAAAAGTTAATTATATAAAACACAGTTGAGGGTCCTGAATCCCCAGTCCGATAGTGGAACTTAATCTGATGGCCCACTTTTTTTTTACTAGGAAGCAAAAGTTGCTGAACTTTTTTTTAGGAAACTAAAGTTGTTGAGCTTTTCTTTGGAAAGCCAAAGTTGTAGAGCTTTTTTTAGGAAACCAACATTGTTGAGCTTTTTTTTGGGGGGGGGAGTAGATCACTGAGGGGCCAGAGATCTACCAGGAATACCCCACGATCTATCAGTAGATCGTGATCTACCTTTTGGACGTGCCTGATATATATAAATATATATACCTACGATGGCTCCTTACTTGGCTACATCTTTTTTCCAAACTTTCCAAAGCTAGCTAAGGCCTCTTTATATTCTGCGAAGTGTTTAAGGAGGTTTGAAGGAAATGTCTGGTCCACTACTACTGGTGTATGTTTGAAGATTTCCCCCACTGCTGTTTGGGTTTTTTCTTTAAAGTTACATAACTAGCCACAGATACTCAGGCTGCAAATGAGGCAGAATCAAATGCGTAAATGCCAGGTTGCAGCAAGACGCTTTGCGGATGCGATTAGGAGCACAAGCGCTCACAAACCGTTCTGCTGTGGCTTTTTCCAGTTGTTCCTCTGTAATTTGTAGGCTGGATCAGTGGGATTGGTGTGGATTCTCTCCCAAGGCACCTAGCTGCTCTTTTTCGTTGCACAAAGCCCTCATCTCTTCTTTCTTCGAAAGACCTAGTGCAGGGAGAGAGAGACTTCTCAAACCCGAATCCGGAGATTCTGAATATTTCATTCTTGGGCCCAACATTACTTCTTTAGAACAGAGGTGGGAAACCTAAGGTTCAGGGGGCCAAATATGGCCATTGAACCCCCCACTGCACCTGGAACTCAGCTTCCCAGGACACAGCCCCTCTGCAGTGCTGCTTGGCACCCTGTGGAGCAGGGTTGAGGAACCTCACACCCAGGGTCCAAAATGCAGCCTTCCGAGTCTTGGGGACTTTCTCCATCTTCTCCCCCTCCTTGAGTCTTTTTGCAATGCTCAAAGGTTTTCCTCGAACTCTGATTTGAGGGCTGTGTGCATTTGTGTGTAGAGCTTAGCCTTCCATAAAAGGTAAAGGGACCCCTGACCGTTAGGTCCATTCGTGACCGACTCTGGGGTTGCGGCGCTCATCTCGCTTTACTGGCCGAGGGAGCCGGCGTACAGCTTCTGGGTCACGTGGCCAGCATGACAAAGCTGCTTCTGGCGAACCAGAGCAGCGCATGGAAACTCCGTTTTATCTTCCCGCCGGAGCGGTACCTATTTATCTACTTGCACTTTGATGTGCTTTTGAACTGCTAGGTGGGCAGGAGCAGGGACCGAGCAGCAGGAGCTCACCCCGTCGTGGGGATTCGACCCGCCAACCTTCTGATCGGCAAGCCCTGGGCTCTGTGGTTTAACCCACAGTGCCACCCGTATTCCCTTTAGCCTACCATATAGAGGCCAAATTAACAGTTTTGTCTCTGACTCAGATCATCACTAATACATATGACCCGTAAAACACTCCCTTAGAGGGGAACACGGGCCTCACCCTGCAAATGCTTTCCCACCCCTGCTTTAGAAGTATGTTGGGTATTGATTAGCATACATGAGCTCCAAGGGACCTCGAAGGAATCCCAGCAATAATAACTCGTTCTTTAATTAGATTTCCTGGCCTTCGCTTTTTCCTTTTCCTTTTTTGGTGCGTTTCGTCGGAACCAATTAACCCATCGCGTGTGTGTGTTTGGTTGGTTTATATTTATTTCCCCCCGCTGCTTTTCTCCCCACCCCTCCACCCCGTAACTTTCTCCTCCTTCCTCACTTTATTTTCTCGTTTTTTTTATCTTTGTCTCGCTCTTAATTTAGGATGCAAAGAAGGGATCTAACACCCTCATGAGACGCAATAGCGTCACCCCTCTAGCGAGCCCAGAGCCCACCAAAAAGCCTCGCATCAACAGCTTTGAGGAGCATGTGGCTGATTCTGCTTCCGCTGCCCTGCCCATCTGTATGCCCCAGGAGGTGCCCGCCCAGATGCCCGGACAAGTTGGTCACATTCTTTTGTTGGTGTTTTCTCGTGTGCGTGCCTGCCTGCTTGTGGTGGCGGTTGTGTGTTGTGGTTGCTGCATTTCCATGCTTAAATATCTCCCCGCTGCTTTAAACCATGGGAGGTCGTTCTGTCTTGTCGCTTATCCATTTTAAACTATCAGATCGCAGTTGGCATCACTTGTTTACTTTTGCTTTCCTTGCCTTCACCTTTTCCTCCTACTAAAGCACCTTTCAAAACAATTTATAATGTTTTGGGTTGGTGTACTTTGGTTTTTTGAGAGCCTGCATATAAGACAGGCTTGGCCTTCGTTGGCCTGACAAACTTGTTTATGTAGAAGTATTTGCCTGGTGTTTGGTGAGGATTATAGAAACCGCTTCAACCTGGCCTTCGAACCTTTCCAGGAACACACTTTTTAAGGATTTGTTTTACAGGTAGATAGCTGTGTTGGTCTGTCATAGTCAAAACAAAATAAAAAATAAAAAAAATTCCTTCCAGTAGCACCTTAGAGACCAACTAAGTTTGTTCTTCGTATGAGCTTTCGTGTGCATGCACACTTTTTCAGATACACTGAAACAGAAAAAAAGGAATTTTTTTATTTTTTATTTTGTTTTAGGATTTGTGTTAAGCTTGTCTTTCCTCTCCAAGCCTTCCTTGATTCCTATCATTCCATATTTTTTAACTTGGCTACGATGTCGCCTTGTCCTGCTGCCTTGCAGGAAATCTTTGGGGAGAAGAGAATATTTAAGGTGTAACCCTGCACAGTTCTGAAGCGGAGTCCCTAAGATGGCTGGATGGCGCCTTGTTTGCCTCCTTCCAGCAGCTCCTGCAGCCAAGCTTGTGCTAAACGTCTTGCTCTGCTTCTTGTCGTCTGGGGTGCCCAGGACCTCCAGACACACTGCCCAGGCTTGCACCCCAGGGAGGTCACTTTGTTGCTGCCAACAAGCCAGTTTGACTTCCCCGCATTGTCTCAATGCCTCTTCTTCTTCGCATTTGCTGGTGTTGCTCAGCTGAAGGTTGTTTCCAAAGGTTGCAACAAATTTTCGTAGAGTAAAGGTAAAGGGGACCCCTGACCATTAGGTCCAGTCGTGACCGACTCTGGGGTTGTGGCGCTCATCTCGCTTTATTTGCCGAGAGCCGGCGTACAGCTTCCGGTTCATGTGGCCAGCATGACTAAACCGCTTCTGGCGAACCAGAGCAGCACACGGAAACGCCGTTTACCTTCCCGCCGGAGCGGTCGGTACCTATTTATCTACTTGCACTTTGACGTGCTTTTGAACTGCTAGGTGGGCAGGAGCTGGGACCGAGCAACGTTGCGGGGATTCGAACCGCTGACCTTCTGATTAGATTAGCCTTGCTCAACACCTTTCTAAAAGGATGAATGGATGGAGTGTCTCCTATCACAATGGGGCACTTCCCTTTGCAGTTAAATGTCTGCCTAATTTGAAAGCCAAACAAACCCATCAGCTCCTAGTTAGCAGGAAATGGGACTTCTTGAACAACGCCTGGAGGCAGCTTCTGTATGTTAGCAGACAAAAGGGGGTTTCCTGCTAAATTGCTGCCCTCCTCCTCCTTTCCCTTGTGTGACCCAAATACTGAAATTGTGGAGGCTCTTTGCTGAAATGTGTTTCTGTGTTTTGCATGAATGGAAGTGGCTTGTTTGTTGACATGCGTGGCTTTATGTCTTTTAGCCTGCTATCTCTTAGTAATCTAATCCTTTATCTTGAATTTCCTGTTGTTGTTCTGCTTTCCACACCAAGACTGATTTCTCTTCCATCTCCCTCTCCTTCCCCCTTTTCTTTCTCTTTACAGCCTTTACTGGGGAAGGCCTGCCTGTAAGTATCTTGCAGGTTAACCTTTCTTTTACCTCCAGGCTGGCTTTATTTTCCCTTTGCTACCACTAATCTGCGTGCTTAGCTTTCCAAACTCAATTTGCACCTTTCTCCCTAGACTCCTTGAGGGACGTTTTCCTTTCTTGCGTTTGGTAGGAACATAGGAAGCTGCCTTCATGCAAAGTCAGACCATCTATTTAGATCTGTACTGTCAGTGCCCACACCCAATTTTTCATTGGTAAGAAATCCACCAGAAAACAACAAGAAACAACTCCTAGCCGTGCTTGATTCATAACACAGAACACAACTGCTTTATAATATGATCACGGGGCATCCAGAAAGTATAAAAACAAGGCAGCTGCATAAGAACATGTATCATCCTCAGAATATAATTATAAGCCAGCCTCTTGCATATGTACTTTAAAGATGTATGCACACTCAATTAGAGGTGGTATGAGCTTGCTTTTGCTGGGTAGTAACTCCTTTATATCAGGTCTAATTTGAGAAACTCTCACTTCCTCATCAATACAAAGAAGCCTTTATCTCTTTGATACCTTGCATGTTTGTCAGAGTTGAAAATCCCTGTTCACAACAATACGTTGTGGAGAACTGTAGAAGAATAGCTAATGCTCTCGGTTTGAAAATATATCCATAATATTTTTTTTAATACTATACTACACTACACTGAAATGTTTAAGTGTTTCTTTGCCCTTGAATCTTCCTGCCACACCAATATGGCGTGCCACATGAGAGCCACTATTTTAATCCCTTGAAAAGTGCAAATTACTGAAGGAGCAAGTTGGGAGAAGGGATAGTCTTTTCCTCTTCCAGCTCTATGTGCTTTTCCAGGCTCTGATTGATTCCACAGAAGTGACCCATTAGGACAGTGCGAAAGGTGCTTCCTAAGGAACACAAAGAGGTCCATGGGTTGAAAAATAGTTTTTCAATCTCTGGTCTACACTGACTGGCAGTGGCTACCAGGATTTCAGCGCCTTTTCTGACCCTACCTGGAGTTGCCTGGGCCCTTCTGCATGCAAAGCAGATTCTCTACCCCTGAGTTATAGCCCTTCCACTTTGTGGGAGCTTAACGCTTCATTTATCAGAGCATCTTTTCAGTCGCTACAAAAACCCCTTTCTTGGGAGAGAAGCCGGGGTGCTACATGTCTTGATCCCCTTCCTAGCGGACTAGTTTTCTGGGCAAAGGGCTAGCAGTGTTTCTCAAATTCGCGTCCCCGGCTGCTGTTGGACTACAACTCCCATCATCCCTAGTTAGCAGTGCCACTAGTCAGGCATGATGGGAGTTGTAGTCCCAACAGCAGCTGGGGACCCGAGTTTGAGAAACACAGATTTATTGTATCTGGCATTGGGATTTAAGTGCCCCACTTTTTCTCTTGGCGAGAGCTCCGGTCTCAGTGTGCACCTCCCTCTCTGCCCTGACCGTTGACCATGCTGGCTGGGGTTGTGGATGGGAGTTGTAGAATAAAAGGACTTCTGCCAAAGGCTCCTGGACAGCTGCTGCCAACCAGAGCAGTCAGCATGAAGCCAGATAGACCAATGCAAAGGGCAGCTTTTGCGGGTGGTTATTTCAGCTCCATAATATTTCGTGCGGACGAGCCCCTCTCCCTTCTGCAACTTTTT
The DNA here is from genome assembly GCA_034641395.1 of Darevskia armeniaca. Lineage (NCBI taxonomy): Eukaryota > Metazoa > Chordata > Lepidosauria > Squamata > Lacertidae > Darevskia > Darevskia armeniaca. The sequence goes on from JAWWNF010001063.1 coordinate 39,307, forward strand.
AGAACTGCTGGAAGATCACATACACACGTCATGTTTGAAGCACGTGGCTTTCCCTCCTCCCATGTCCTGGAAACTAGTTGGTTAAGGGTGTTGGGAATTGTAGTTCTGCAAGGGGCTAAACTACAGTTCCCAATATTCTTTTGGGGGGTGGGCAGCCATGTGCTTTTAATTTATGCTGTGAATGTGGATACAGCATCCCTTGAACACATTCCTATCAGATAACAGTGCAATCCTCTCTCCTTCACCCCCTTTCTCTGTCTCTTTTCCCCCCTTTACACGCTGAAAGACGGCCCATTTGTCACTTTTTCAAACTTTTCGCTTTGCTAATATTTCCCAGGTAAAATGGCTTGCTGCTCTGTGTGTTTGTGCTTTACCCCAGCCTGACCGTACCTTGTTGGAATAACAGCTGCTCAAGGCTATCTTTGTTTGGTTTGGGGTTTTTGGGGGGGGCAGGGAGAGAGGGGGTACATCTTTGACCTGTGCTTGCTCAGCTTCCTTGAAACTGGTTCTGCTTTGGTGTGTGTGTGTTTCTGCAATGAATGGGCTTGTTGACATAAGTGGTGGTGGTTGACGTCCCTTTTAAACTGTCTGCTTCCTGTTTCCCAAAATATTTCATTTTTAGAAAGCCCTGAGATCCTTTTGCACTGTTTGCTTAATAGTAATAATAATAATAATAATAATAATAATAATAATAATTAATAATAATAATAATATAATTTTATTATTTTTACCCCACCCATCTGACTGGGTTGCCCCAGCCCCTCTGCAACTCTGCCCCAGCAAAGTATAAAAACCTAGTAAAAAACAAAAACATTAAAAACTTCCCTATACTAGTCCAGAGATGGAAAGATGAAAGATTCCCTAACAGAGAGGAATGGCAAACTAAGCTGTCGGATTACGCCGAAATGGCAAAACTGACCGGAAAGCTCAGGAACCAAGAAGACAAAAACTTCCAAGAAAGAATGGGGGAAATTTATAATTTATTTAAGAAACCACTGTAAGCAAATGGAAACATTAGCAGGATTTTAATCTCACTTGCAATGTAACAAACTCTATGGATAATATGGATAGATATAAAATATAGATTTGATATAATATGCAGTTGAAAGCGTTGACATTAGGACCCACGGAGGGGATGGGGAGGGAGGTCTCGAGATTCGGAGAAATCTCTGTATAGGGAAGTGTATTTGGTTTTGTTGTAAATCTATATTTGAAAAATCAAATAAAAATGATTTATTTATTTATTTTTTTAAAAACCACTTCCCTATATGGGGCTGCCTTCAGATGGGCCAAAGTGTCTGCTTGCCCCCCCCCTGCAAAAAAAAAGCTTGTCTTTGCAACTTGAGGGGGCCCAAGCAATACAAAATTAAATGATGGTAATAATAATCCTCGAGAATTTGCTTTGCATTCAGAAAGTCCCAAGTCCAACGTCCGGCATACGCCGGCTGGGAGAGATTCCTGGTTCTGAAACCCTGGAGAGCCACTGGCCTTCAGCGTCGCAGTGCAGATCTGGATTAGACCCAAAGGTGTCAGGCAGCTTCCTCTGTTCCTTTTGCCCACAGCAACACAGCTGGAAGTGGGCAAGAGACGACTTTAAAACAGGCACCCCCAAACGTGGACTTCCAGCTGTTTTGGGGAAGTTTTTAACCTGTGATATTTTCATGTATTTTAATATCTTGTTGGAGGCCGCCCAGAGTGGCTGGGGGGACCCAGCCAGATGGGCGGGGTACAAATAATAAATTATTATATTATTTTGGGACTACAATTCCCATCATCTCTGACCACTGGTCTTGCTAGCTAGGGATCATGGGAGTTGTAGTCCCCAAACAGCCGGCGGGCCAAGTTTGGGGACGCCTGCTTTAAAGTCTCTTTCAGAATTCAGGCCGAGGGACTGGTAGGAGATGCAGCAAGCCTGGTGAGCGAGAATCTCCTTTCACGCCTCGCGGCTTGGCCTGCTTCCTTCAGGGTGGCCTGTGTGCCTAGTGGCTAGTGCCTCCGCTGGATAAGGCTGTGCCCTCTGCAGCTGCTTCTCTCGCCGTCCTCCCGGCCACCTGCATGCAAAGGGTGCCTTGCTTCTCTTTTGTCAACCCTTCCAAATGCTCAAAGTTTGCGCGCTCTCTCTCTCCCCCTCTTCTCCCTTCCACTTGCAGAACATGAGCACGCCCCGCGCACAGTCTCGGGTTTCTTCAGGCGACGTTTAGGAAGACGGAAGAGCGCAGACGGAAGGAAACTCAGCCCGCTTGCGTCGCCCCGCTCCGAAGTTTGCGTCTGCCATGTGTGCATCTCCATTCAGCGCGAGACTATCCCTTCTCGATCTCCATAAGCTGATCATCTGCCTGTTGCGTATCGGACTCGACACGATGGTGTTTCTTGGGGTGGGGTGGGGGGAATAGGGGGGATACACAAGAGAAGAAGGGAAGGAGAAGGAACATCGCTTTCGTATGCAAAGCGGAGAGTCTTTAAGTTGGTTGCTTTCCCCCACCACTTTCTGAGATTTTCGTAGACTTAAAGAGTCGTCCTCTGCAGTATCCTGGCGTCCGCGAGTTGTTTTATTATTATTTCTAAAGTGACACAGTTGCCTTGCAGAGAAGAAGAAGGAAAACTGGACATGCTGCTGCTTTCTCAGCCTTTGTAAATAAATGGATGTTGGTTCTTGGGGTCTGTGTGGAGTGGGGAGGGCACGGGGAGCAAAAAAGCACCTTCCTTTTGTGACACCTGCATGTATGCTTTTAATTTTGCCACTTTGCACGTCTTCCCCCCCCCTCTCCTTTTTTTTACAGCTACAAAAACAAAGCGCGCACCCACACCCCGGATATCAAAGAGCGATGTAAGGATAGTTCTGTTGTCCCTTTGCAGCTGGTTCTGAAGCTACCTGCCGCCACCATAGCCACTGGCTTTGTTAGCGTGTGATTTTAACAGAGTGGGGAAAGTGTTAGGCGTGCAGGACTTTACAAGCCACGCTTAGGATTAGCGGCACAGGGGTAAGCAACCTGTCGCCGGACTACAACTCCCATCATCCCTGCCCCTTTGCCTTTGTTTGCCTGGGCTGGTGGGAGTTGTAGTCTGGCAATACCCCGGCGGCTGCCCGTGGAGTGGGAGAGCGAGCAATGAAATAATACGGGCAGGTCAATTTCAGAAAGGTGGGGGTCAGCAATGCTTGGAGTGCCTACTTTGCCCCATGACAAAATCCATGTGTGTTTGTGTGTGATCTTTTTTTAAAAAATTAAGAGAGCTGCTCTTGGCTGTGTCTGACCACTGAGAGGTTTTACTGGGGGCGTCTGTAGCATGCAAGGTGGGGTCTACGTGTGTGCAAGCAGTTGAAAAGACATTTTTTGCATTTTGGGAAACCATTGGGTGGTTTTGAGCGTTAGTCTGTTGGAACGAACGGACATGACTTAACTTCTGCTCATTTCAGTGTGGCTAGCCTGGAATAAAACCCCATTTTTCTCCTTTTGAGTGTGTGGGTTCTCCTACGCCCCCCCCAGCCCCTTCTGCTAGGATTTTATCCTTTATCAGAGGAAGAGTGGCTTTATTTTGCACATAGCAAAGTGGTATGTTTTTTTCATCTCCCCCTTCCTGCCCCAACTTAAGTATGGTTTGCATTTACCTTTACACCTTGCGTAATGAGAAAAAAACACTTTTACGCAAACTTCGCCTTTTGCTTGGTTTTATATAGCGTGAATTGGAAAAATAAATTAACAGGATCCCTTTGCTTACGAGAAGGAAATCCTGGAACAAACTTAAATTCTTCCTGCTTCAGGAATTTTGAATGAAAGAGGGAACATACCTTGCCTGTGTGTGTCCTTGTTGTGTGTGTGTTGATCTTCTGCCCTGGGGTGGGGAGGCACGTGAAGGGGGCGGGGGTTCCCACACTTGTGATATAGTTACAGGTTGATTGGGGAAGGCGATTGAAAACCACACCAACAACTCATTCTCTCGATTGTGTTTTTCCTTTGATACTTGAATTTATATTTTTATCGTTTTTTTAATAGCAAAGTGCTATTTATTTATTTAAGGGAAGTTGCAGAGCTGAGAGGAGGTTCCCCCCCCCCACCTTGACTTGTGTGATATTAATTCTGTATATAACTGGGTTTTTGAGGTTTTTGGGGTTTTTTTTTTTGCCTGAGATGAAACAGTTTCAGCTTACAAAACGAGGTCTGCCTTTTGGAAATTTGTATATTTTGCAGCTGCTGGACCAATTAAAAATCTTGAAATAGAAGCCTGCTGGTGTGTGTTCACTTGTGTTGTCTTTTGTTTCCTCGTTTGGTATTGGTAGCTGGTTTTGTTTGTGGTCTCAAGGTAACACCTAGAAGCCGGCACCCAATCTCTCTTTAAATCCCTTTCCCTGCCCCTCTCTAATTTTATATTCATTTAAAGAGCTCGGTTATCTTTTTTTTAATCCTCACAACAACCCTGTGAGGTAGGTTGGACGAAGAGGGAGGACTAGGATCACCTGGTGAGGTCCATGGCTCTGAGGATTTGAATTTGGGACTCCTCAGTCCACGTCCAACACTGATCATTACGCCACACTGGTTTTAATAGAATCATAGAGTTGGAAGAGACCCCAAGGGCCATCCAGTCCAACCCCCTGCCAAGCAGGAAACACCATCAAAGCATTCCTGACAGGTGGCTGTCAAGCCTCTGCTTAAAGACCTCCAAAGAAGGAGACTCCACCACACTCCTTGGCAGCAAATCCCACTGTCGAACAGCTCTTACTGTCAGGAAGTTCTTTCTAATGTTTAGGTGGAATCTTCTTTCTTGTAGTTTGAATCCATTGCTCCGTGTCCTCTTCTCAGGAGCAGCAGAAAACAACCTTTCTCCCTCCTCTATATGACATCCTTTTATATATTTGAACATGGCTATCATATCACCCCTTAACCTTCTCTTCTCCAGGCTAAACATACCCAGCTCCCTAAGCCGTTCCTCATAAGGCATCGTTTCCAGGCCTTTGACCATTTTGGTTGCCCTCCTCTGGACATGTTCCAGCTTGTCAGTATCCTTCTTGAACTGTGGTGCCCAGAACTGGACACAGTATTCCAGGTGAGGTCTGACCAGAGCGGAATACAGTGGTACTATTACTTCCCTTGATCTAGATGCTATACTCCTATTGATGCAGCCCAGAATTGCATTGGCTTTTTAAGCTGCTGCATCACACTGTTGACTCATGTCAAGTTTGTGGTCTACCAAGACTCCTAGATCCTTTTCACATGTACTGCTCTCAAGCCAGGTGTCACCCATCCTGTATTTGTGCCTTTCATTTTTTTTTTTTTTTGCCCAAGTGTAGTACTTTACATTTCTCCCTGTTAAAATTCATCTTGTTTGCTTTTGCCCAATTCTCTAATCTGTTAAGGTCATTTTGAAGTGTGATCCTGTCCTCTGGGGTATTAGCCACCCCTCCCAATTTGGTGTCATCTGGTTTTCAGCATATCAGCTCAAGCGCTCTCAGCCTTTAAATCTTGCTCAGATGCACCTCTCTTCCCCCATCCTTTTTTGTGGTCCCTTCCCTCTCCAAACTCCTTTCTTTCTCCTAGCGTCTCCTGCTGCCGCCCCCGTTCCTTCCCCACGGTTTCGGTTTGTTTCCCTGCCCTTCAGCTTGCTGGCAAGGCAAATACGAATAGCAAGAGCCGTGAAATGCGAAGAAAGATCAGGCTTCACCAGATTATGCAACCAAAAGAATGGACTGAACGTCCAAAACCTGATCAGATACAGGGCACAGAGAGATTTGGCCGGGGTGCAATGGCTCAAATGCATGTTCCAATTTTATTTCAGCTGCTTGGGGGGGATACCAGGTATTCTTTCTATGCCGCTGCTTAGAAGAAGAAGGCAATGCTAAGAGTCTCTCTGGCCCATTTTGAAAGGGGAGGTAGCGAGATAAGAGCTGTTTGTCTGCAGCTCAGTTTCTAAATTCTTCCACTGCACAAAAGGTGATTCAAGGATATTTTAATCCTCCAATAGGCCCATCTTTGTTATCGATTGGGCTGCCTTGTTATGAAAGCTGGGCTTCAAACGTTCTGTGGTTTACAATAGCAGCTTTCAATATTTTGCTTTATTCCTGCTGAGACTCCCTCTGCAATAGTAGAGGATCTTGACTTTGGGTTCATCCTAGGGTGCGTTCCATGTGCGGGGTGAGGATCCTGCCTATTGAGCGCAGATGTTGTCCCACATAGCCTCAATATGCACCCATAAATACATTAGAAGAGCCTGCAGGATCAGGCCCATGTTCCCTCTACTCCAGCATCCTGTTCTCACAGGGGCCAACCAGTTGCCTGTAGGAAACCAGCAAGCAGGATTCGAACACAAGAGCCCTCTCCCCTCCTGCGGTTTCCAGCAACTGGTATTCAGAAGCGCTGTGGAGCCATTGTGGCTAGCAGCCACTGACCGCCCTCTCCTCCATTAATTTGTGTCATCTTTGAAAACCATCAAGGTTGGTGTCCACCACTGCTTCTTGTGGCAGGGAGTTCCACTGCTTAACTCTACACTGTGAAGGAGTACCCAGCGTGCTCCCTTGCTACAGCTCATCACAAGAAAGGGATAGAATAGCAGGTCGTCCAATATTAACAGTTTGGAGAGCTGGGTCCAAGCTAACTGAATTTCAGTAGCCACAAATGTCAGGTTCTGCACTTAGGCAGAGATAACCAGATGCACAAATATAAGATGAGGGACACCTGTCTTACTAGCAGTACATGTGAAAAGGATCTACAGGTCTTGGTGGACCGCAAGCTTAACATGAGTCAACTCCCAAAAGAAAAGGACTTTTGTTTCTTTTCAGTTTGCAGGGTATAAAATCTCATTTTAGAGAGAGTAATCACTGCTCAACAGTGCAGCATCTGTTGAGTTGGAAACCAAAGCTGCATGGCTCCTTCGCTTGTTCCAGGAATCAGTAAGGGGAGTGAGGGGGGGGGGGAGAGGCCACTGAGAGCCTGCTAAGCCACACCCACTGGCAACCTGAGCTCAGGTTATCTCTTTCATACATGCAAGTGTGAGTCAGTATATTACAACTGAGGGCTCCAGCTCATTGGTAAATTGCAAGCCCGATAGCAACTTCCCCCAAACTGGTTCTCTCCAGATGTTTGGGACTACGACTCCCATTCCCATCATCCATGACCATTGTCTATGCTGGCTGGAGCGTATGGGAGTTGTAGTCCCCAACATCTGGGTGGCGTCAGGTTGGGATTTCTGTGATTCTGTATAGAGCAGAGGAAGATTTGGTGTGGCAAGGGTCAGCAAGATAGAGGAAGAAGGCCCAGCAGAGGATTTATTTCCTCGGACTCTTAAAGGAGAACAATCTGAGTGAGAGACTGCTGGTGTCCTTCTACCGAGGCTCCATAGAGAGCATTCTTACATATTGTATTTGTGCTTGGTTCTCTAGCTGCACAGCCATGGAGAGGAAGGTACTCCAGAAGGTCATAACCACAGCCCGAAAGATTATCGGTCATCCTCTCCCATCTTTGGAAGAACTATACAGTTCCCGCTGCCTTAAAAAAGTAAACAATATTTTACAGCAGGCACGTCCAACAGGTAGATCACGATCTACTGGTAGATCGCAGGGTGTTCCTGGTAGATCTCTGGTCCCTCAGGGATCTTCCCCAAAAAATAAAGACTAAAAAAAGAATAAAAAAGCTCAACAACTTTGGCTTCCTATCAAAAAAGTGGATAATCAGATTAAGGTCCACCATTGGACTCCAGATTCAGGACCCTCAACTGTGTTTTATATAATTGACATTTTATTATGTTCTGTGTATATCGCAATGCTCATTCGGTTTCAGTCATTCATATATTCAGTTTTATTCATTCATTTGCTTCCTAAGATAAAGCTCAACAACTTTGATCCATTCAATGACAATGGGTAGATCACTGCCAATTTTTTAATACTGTGAGTAGATCGCAGTCTATTGGAAGTTGGACATCCCTGTTTTACAGGATCCATCTCATCTGGGATATAGTCTTTTGGCACCACTGCCTTCGGGCAAGAGATATAGAACAATTAGATCAAGAACAAATAGATTGAAGAATAGTTTCTACCCAAGAGCTATAACCATCTTAAATGCTGTAACCAGGTAATATGACCTTGGAGAGTTGTGATGGGTGTGTACGTATGTGCATGTGTGGCTGAAAATGTGGTTTTTTGTTTTTTGTGCTTTTTGTTTGTTTGTTTTTATGGGATGGCATCCAATTTCGTTGCACTTGTACAACGTTGTACTTGTACAATGGCAATAAAGAAATCTTATATTAGTATGAATGATAGTCTTGCTGAAGACCCTCTGATGAGCTATGTAATCCAGGCATCATGCAGAAGGACAGTTTGGGAAGCCTCATTGAGGCCAATATGTACGGGGGTTCATGTGGATCAGCCTCTCCGGGATGGCTACATTACAATGGGCTCCGGCTCACTTTGCATTGCCTGCGGCCAGGAATGTGTTTGTTCCCATCATCCTTTCGATAGCCCTCTTCCCCCAAACCTGACGTTCCAGAACAAAAGAGGGAAAATCTGCTCATCCACACACACATATCCCTGCTTTCTCTCCGGCACTGTTGAGCCATGGATTTATGTAACACGAAGATCAGCTGCTTTTCGGGTACAGAGGGAGGAGCAGAGGATGACATTTGGTAACCCTAGTCTGGGGTCAACGGCAGAGGAGAAATTCAGACCTTTAGGTTAAAAGATAACGGCAGGGATGGAGCCCTCTGTCTCCCCTACACAGAGCCTGCTGGATCAGGCCCACAGCTCATCTAGTCCATCAATCTTGGTGCTATTCAACTATATTTTCTGCAGAGGTGGCGCCATGGAAATCAATGGGCAGGGTATAAATAAGTTGTTGTGATTGAATTTGTATACCACCCTATACCCGCAGGTCTCAGGGCAGTTCACAGGATAAAAGCAGAATATAAAACCACAAAATGCATAATCAGAACAAAAACAACCCAATACCCCAGCCCCTGCCCAAAAGCAAGTGTTGAGAAAATACTTTTAGAAGTAATAAATGTCATAAATTTGGAAGGAAAACTGAGGAAGACTGTAATCAAAATACAAGATTAAAATACAAAAAGTTTTGTTCTACAGTGGTACCTCGGGTTACAAACTCCACTAACCTGGAAGTAGTATCTCAGGTTGAGAACTTTGCCCCAGAATAAGAACGGAAATCGCGCCTCAGGTTAAGAACCGTTTCGGGTTAAGAACAGACCTTCGGAACGAATTAAGTTCGTAACCCGAGGTACCACTGTATTTGTACAAGTCTTTCACGTGCTTGAAAAGTGTAACATAATACATATTTCATATAGTATATGACTTAAGCCATATTGAACAGCAGATCCACTGAAATTAATGGATTTAATTTGGTCATGATTAGTTGTGTTCATTAATTTCAATGGGCCTACTCTGAGTAACTGAGTTGCACACCACCCTCTGGTCTCTCAGTGACCCACCAGATGCCATTGGGAAGCCTGCTAGCACAGAAATCTTCTCACTTGTGATTCCCAGGAACTAGAATTCAGAGGCATTTGGTTTGCATTCAAAGTAAGGCCAACTAACTCATCCCATCTGTGCAAGGATTTAAGCTTGTGCAATGCAACTTCCCCATTGCTCCTCTCCTCGCACACACCCTAAATCTGTTCAGGGTTTCCCCCCAAGTCTCCTGAGCAGATCAGGCAGGGGAATTCTGTTGTGCAAGCGCTTGCACTGACTGAATGAGTTACTTGGGAGACCAACCATAGAATCATAGAGTTATAGAGGGGTCCCAAGAGTCATCTAGTCCAACCCCCTGCAATGTAGGAATCAAAGCTAAAGCATCCTTGGCAGATGGCCATGGAAGCAGAGAATCACCAGTGTGATGCAGCAGCAGCGAAGATAAAAGTGAATGCTATTCTAGGCAGCATTAATAGAAGTACAGTGTCCAAGTCAAGGGAAGTAATAGTCCCACTATATTCTGCCTTGGTCAGACCACACCTGGAATACTGTGTCTAGTTCTGGGCACCACAATTGAAGAAGGATGTTGACAAGCTGGAAAGTGCAGAGGAAGAAGAAGAAGAAGAAGTAGTAGGAGTTTGGATTTGATATCCTGCTTTATCACTACCCGAAGGAGTCTCAAAGCGACTCAAATTCTCCTTTCCCTTCCTCCCCCACAACAAACACTCTGTGAGGTGAGTGGGGCTGAGAGACTTCAGAGAAGTGGGACTAGCCCAAGGTCACCCAGAAGCTGCATGTGGAGGAGTGGGGAAGCGAACCCGATTCACCAGATTACGAGTCCACCGCTCTTAACCACTACACCACACTGGCTCTCTTAGTCCCTTCCAACTCTAAAATTCTATGGTAGTGGTGGTGGTGGGGGGGGGGAAGCAAGAGATAATTTGCAACGGCAAGATCCTACTCAAGTTTCTAGTCAAGGTCCTCTTCCCTGCAGAAAAGGAATTGTAGCCAAGGCTAGTCCCACTCAGTTGAGCCACTGAAATCAATGGATCTAAGTTAGTCATGCCCATTAATTTCTACTCTGAGTAAGGCACAAGGATGTTAATCAGATATTTTGGGCAGGGGGTTCAATGCCATATTCTTCCAAACGTTCTGTTTGTATTGTTTGGCAGATGGAACAAATCTGCCCCCCTCCTCCCTTGCATACAGTCCTGCAGGTTCTCCTGAAGAAGAGTTTGGATTTGATATCCCGCTTCATCACTACCCAAAGGAGTCTCAAAGCGGCTAACATTCTCCTTTCCCTTCCTGCCCCACAACAAACACTCTGTGAGGTGAGTGGGGCTGAGAGACTTCAGAGAAGTGTGACTAGCCCAAGGTCACCCAGCAGCTGCATGTGGAGGAGCGGAGACGCGAACCCGGTTCACCAGATTACAAGTCTACTGCTCTTAACCACTACACCACACTGGCTCTCTGGAGGGTAACCAAGATGATCAAGGGACTGGAAACCCAACCTTATGAGAAACGGTTGAGGTTGTTGGGTATGTTTAGCCTGGAAAAGGGGAGGCTGAGAGGAGAAATTAAAGTCATCTTCAGATAACTACCGGTAAAAGGTTGTAAGCAGTTGATAGCTCTGTTGGTTAGAGCATGGTGCTGATAACGCCAAGGTTGCAGGTTTGATCCCCGTATGGGGCAGCTGCATATTCCTGCATTGTAGGGGGTCGGACCAGGTGGTCTTCAGGGTCCCTTCCAACTCTGCACAATATACAATTGCCATCTTGAAATACCTCAAGGGCTGTCCCATGGAGGATGGAGCAAGCTTGTTTTCTCCTGCTGTGGAGGGCAGGACTCGAACCCATGGCTTCAAGTTATAAGAAAGGAAATTCTACTAAACATCAGGAAGATGCTCTTTCTGGCGGCAAGAGCTGTTCAACAGTGGAACTGACTCCCTCGGCAGGTGGTGGACTCTCCTTCTTTGGAGGTTTTAAAGCAAAGGTTGGATGGCCATCCATCATGGATGCTTTAGTTGAGATTCCTGTGTTGCGGGGGGGGGGTTGGGCTAGATGACCCTCGGTGTCCCTCCCAACCCTACAATTCCAAGATTCATTTGAACCATACGGCATTTTTGCAGTGGAGGTAGAACACGCGCATCATTGTTGCTGGTAGCCATCCATAGCCTTAACCCCTTGCCCTCAATTCTCCCTCCTTGGATAGTGCCCTATACCCTCCATCCATCCAGGAGGGCCTGCCCCACTGCGTGAGACCCTATGGCACGGGTGTCAAACTCCGGCCCTCCAGATGTTTTGGAACTACAATTCCCATCAGCCCTAGCTAACAGGACCAGTGGTCAGGGATGATGGGAATTGTAGTCTCAAAACATCTGGAGGGCCGGAGTTTGACACCCCTGCCCTATGGTTCCTATTTTCGTAAGGTCTGGCACCATTGCTTGCATTTGGCTCTGGGTTGACGAATGTGGAGAGGCCCAAACACCAGCCCCATTTTGCAAGCCTGAGGGAAAGTGTCTCATGCTACGAGTCCTTAGAAGTTCTCTTGCTTGCTGTTCCCAGCAGGGAAGGATCATAATGTTGATGTGATCTTCCTGAACCTCTCTCTATAAGGGAATTTGCAAATGGCAAATCATTTGTGACAGTCCCTTGTGGCTCCTATCTGACTTCCCCGTCTCCTCTGCCCTCCCTTTCGGAAATCGGGTTATATAATGCCATCATGACTTGACTTCTCAGACTTCTAAAATCTTGCTCTTAAATAAGACTTGCTTTTGTGGAAACAACTGTTATAAGAATTTTAAGGTCACACACACACACACACACACACACACACACACACACACACACACATATATATATATTAGATGTTCATAAATGTACCAAGCAAACACATACAAATATGTAAACCACATGTCTGAAACCCAATCGCCTTCTAAATCCGGCCCGCGGACAGTCCGGGACTCAGCGTGTTTTTACATGAGTAGAATGTGTCCTTTCCTTTTATTTAAAATGCCTCTCTGGGTTATTTGTGGGGCATAGGAATTCGTTCATTCCCCCCCCAAAAAAATATAGTCCAACCCACCACATGGTCTGATAATAATAATAATAATAATAATAATAATAATAATAATAATAATAATTTATTATTTGGACCTCGCCCATCTGGCCCTGGTCTCCCCAGCCACTCTGGGCGGCTTCGAACAATATCAAAATACATTAAAATATCACAGATTAAAAACTTCCCTAAATAGGGCTGCCTTCAGGTATTTTCTAAATGTCAGATAGTTGTTTATCTCTTTGACCTCTGCTGGGAGGGCGTTCCACAGGGCGGGCGCCACTACCGAAAAGGCCCTCTGCCTGGTTCCCTGTAGCTTTGCTTCTCGCAGTGAGGGAACCACCAGAAGGCCCTCGGTGCTGGACCTCAGTGTCAGGGCTGAACGATGGGGGTGGAGATGCTCCTTCAGGTATACAGGACCGAGGCCGTTTAGGGCTTTAAAGGTCAGCACCAACACTTTGAATTGTGCTCGGAAACATACTGAGGGACGATGGACCGGCCCAAGGCTTAAAAAGGTTGCTGACCCCTGGTTTAGAGAGAGAGTTGAAGCCCCTTCAACCCATTGGTCAATTTGTGGGAGGGCGTTTTTAGGTGTTTGTTTTCAGCTATGCTCCCTCAGTCCATTTTTAAAGCTTTTGGGCCGTCTGTATGCTGATGCAAAAGCTAGTTCCTGATTAAATCCCTCTGGTCAGGCACCTAATAGGTAAAGGTAAAGGACCCCTGGATGGTTAAATCCAGTCAAAGGTGACTATGGGGTTGCAGCGCTTATCTACTTGCACTTTGACGTGCTTTTGAACTGCTAGGTAGGCAGGAGCCGGGACAGAGCAACAGGAGCTCACCCCATCACGGGGATTCGAACCGCCAACCTTGTGATCAGCAAGCGCAAGAGGCTCAGTGGTTTAGACCACAGCGCCACCCACCACATTCCACAGGAGGGGTCTTGCAGGCATGGAAGTTAGCAATCTTTAATTGCCCAGGGGTGCATTTTTTCACCTGGAAAATAAATTGGGCCACAGTGAGAAGGCAAATGAAGTTTGCCGTCCCCCCCCCCCCGCAAGTTTACCATGCGGGTTGAAAGGATCTGGAAAGCAATATATTGTCAGAGGGCACCTCCAAGCCATCGCTAACCTGCAGCAAGCCAGGAAGGGGTTAAGGATGCTCAGCCAACCTTACTGGACCAGAGTAGACTGATGTGGGTAGAGCCTGTGCTCTGTTGCCATGGTGACCGACTGCAGCAGAGGCCAATGAGGATGACTCTTGAGGGCTGCTTGAAGGCAGGCTGCTGGGTTTTCATTGGGTCTCGGGAAAGATCAGGCCATGAGCTGCTGATGCGAAAGGAGGAGGGGGGAAGAGAGGAGCAGCTTGCTCAGAGAAAGAAGAGGAGAGGATTAGATCAGAGCAGTGCCAAACCCCAAGATATTTGGCTACTTGAGATTGTGCCCCACCCCCTTCCATCCCATCATATGCAGAAGCCGGCTGGGCTAGTTGCTGTATCTTACTTCATTACTGGCAATAGGAAAGGCTGTGGATGCAGGGCTGCTTGAAATCTCTCTCTTTTTCGGAATGCTTTATTGATTGAAAACTTTATAACAGAATTGTACAATAGATATTATAGACAAAATGAAAAATACAAAATAAACGGTTCTTCATTCTTTAACTAATACATGCTTTGTACATCCATTTGTGGTTAGATTTTTCAAGACCTCCGATCTTCCCCTTGCATTCCCGAATTAAATTCCTAAAACACACGCTTAAACTTTACTTTCTCCATATTATTTGACTTACTATAAATTTTATTTTATACAGTTATCCTATTTACACACCGAAGCTCAATCAAAGCCTGCCAACGAATTGATCTTTTGACAACGTTCTTTTACATAAACTGTATATATCCCACTCTCTGGAAAAGTTTTCATCTGTAACGTCTCTTAGCCTTGCTGATAATCTCACTGGTTTGGCTTTGGCATACTCTCTTATTTTATTATGTCTCATTTAGATGGGGTATCCTCTCCCTTCCAACCTTTTGCAATTAGAATTCTGGCAACGACTGTAACATACATAAAGACTCTCCTGTATTTTGGGGGGATTTCATTTCCCATAATTCCTAGCAGGAAGGCTTCAGAATTTTGTTTGTTTGTTTTTTTAGGGAAGGAGCATTTAAACATTTTCTTAAGCTCATTGTAAATCATTTCCCAAAATTGTCTGATCTTTTTACAGTTCCACCACATGAGGATCCACATGGGCTGCTTGAAATCTCTGGAGTGCTGCTGCCTTGGCTGAATGTGGATTGTGAATGCCTCTTGCCTCATTTTATTCATCCAGGCAGAGTTCTCCTCCAACTATTGCCGCCCCACAGTTTATTCTCCCTAAATCCAGAGGTTCCCTAGGCTTTGAAAATACCAAACAAGAGAGATTGCACAGAGACTCCAAGTAGATGCAAAGCCCATTGCATGTGAGTTAACTTTTTGGGTCTATCTATGATTCTTGGGTTCCATGATCACTGCAGATGGTGCCAGCAGTCACAAAATTAAAAGACGCCTGCTTCTTGGAAGAAAAGCAATGACAAACCTAGACAGCATCTTAAAAAGCAGAAACATCACCTTGCCAACAAAGTTCCTTATAGTTAAAGCTATGGTTTTCCCAGTAGTGCTGTATGGAAGTCAGAGCTGGACCATAAAGAAGGCTGATCGCTGAAGAATTGATGCTTTTGAATTATGGTGCTGGAGGAGACTCTTGAGAGTCCCATGGACTGCAAGAAGATCAAACCTATCCATTCTGAAGGAAGTCAGCCCTGAGTGCTCACTGGAAGGACAGATCCTGAAGCTGAGGCTCCAATACTTTGGCCACCTCATGAGAAGAGAAGACTCCCTGGAAAAGACCCTGATGTTGGGAAAGATGGAGGGCACAAGGAGAAGGGGACGACAGAGGACAAGATGGTTGGACAGTGTTCTCAAAGCTACTAACTTGAGTTTGACCAAACTGCGGGAGGCAGTGGAAGACAGGAGTGCCTGGCGTGCTCTGGTCCATGGGGTCACGAAGAGTCGGACACGACTAAATGACTAAACAACAACATGATACAAAAATGTCTTGAACCAAACATTCAAAGAAAATTCTGAAGCTTTTCTCCATTCCTGGACCACTGTCAGTTGAGCAGCAACAAACAAAGTAAATTATAAGAGATTTACATATAAAGTTAACATTCGTAGCATCAAATATTGGTAATAGACGCAGCTGGAACCTATGTATAAAACAAGCCAAGTGAAATACAATTCAGAAATACATTACTACATTGCCCATTAGTTTCTGGGCCCAGTTCAAAGTGCTGGTTTTGACCTATGAAGCCTTAAATGGGTCAGGACCCCCAATACTGCAAGGACCACCTCTCTCCATATGAACTTAACTGGATGCTGAGATCATGTTCTGAGACCCTTCTTTGTGCTCCTCTTCTGTGAGAGGTCTAGACTCTAGAGGGTGGCAACACGAGAACGGGCCTTCTCTGCAGTGGCTCCCCAAATGCACACTGCACAGATGAGCTCGGAAGCTTCCTAACATGAGTGCACAGACAACAAAAACCCTATTTGTGTACATTTAAGGGAAACTTTGACATGTGCTGTGTGTGTGTCTTTAATTATAAATAAAATATTATGGACAAATGTGCAAGAGTAACGAGGAAGAGCCTGTGATTCTCTTGCTTGGGTTTTGCAGAATTAGGATTTAAAAATAAAAAATAAAAAAATGCCGAAAATGCACAGTGGGTGCAAAGCCTGCTGAAATATCCTAATAAAACTAGGGTTTTATTTTTGAGAGTGTTGCGGTTGAAAGCATCAGGTGAAACTTAGGAGAGTTTCTTACAACACTGTCTCTGCTTCAGCCCCCTGGCTGTATCTCTGTGTTTTCTCCAAGCTCTAGGAGACACAACAATATTGTCCCGGAATGTCTTCATCAAGATATTTCCTCGATTTGGGGTGCGTCATCTGTGGGAAACATTTTATTCTTTTAACGCAAAGCCAGAAGCACGCTATCCTCTGGTTGTTTGGCTTTCATGTTTCTCGGCATCGTGATCGAATCCAAGCTGAACCAGGCCTGTAGAGACTTGGCAACTTCTCTTTGGGAAGCAACTTGCCCTAGAAATAAACAGCCATGGCACCCATGAGGTAAGGTGAGGCTGCCCACCTGGGGCAGCAGATCCCTATGTGATCTTTCTTCCCCCCTTTGTCCCTGGTGTAGATCTCCCTTGACCCCCTGTTTGACAGTGAAACGTTCTTCCTCTGCAGGTTGAGGACTCTCCTTCCTTGGAGGTTTTTAAGCAGATGTTAGATGGCCATCTGTCAGGGATGCTTTAGCCGAGATTCCTGCACTGCAGCTGGTTGGACTAGTAGACCCATGGGGTCCCTTCCAGCTCTATGACTCTATGATTCCCTTGTGGGGTGGGCGAGGGGTGTTGTGATATACCCCGCCTGGGGCAGGTTGTTAGACTGCCCCAAACCCAGAGCACATCTGTTGTGCACATTCCCGGCTACAGAGAGTCCGGAGTGCTAGTAATATGTGATTGTTCCCAGATTGAAAGAACAACACACACAGCCGTTATTTAGGCTAATCTATTTATTCCAAGTAATTGTGCAGAGACATTCTCTGCTGCCAGCCGGAGCTGCCATATTAGCCGTCCTTCTAGCTTCAGGACAAGCAAGAGAGTGAAAAAGCCCAAAGGCTTGAATTACAACAGTACAGAAAAGGTAAACATTCCAAGCAGGAAATAACAAAGCAACTTTCTAACGGGTCTGTGTGATAGGTAAAAGTAATACCATTCTCATTGCAGCTGCGTGCCGCTCGACTTGGACAGAATTCACAACAAGGGGCACTATTTTGGGGTCCACCTCAGATGCCGAAAAATGTATTTATTGGGCCGGCCCTGGATTCTCTGATTGGGACCTGGAAATTGGAGATGGAGTAGCCTTGTGCCTTTCACCCAGGCAGCTGTGAATAAAGAGAGCACAGAAAACAGATAAATGGGGCTGAGAGATGCTGTTGTGGGGTTTGGGAGGCGGGGGGGATCCATCTCTGATTGGAAAGTCTTCAAGGGGAAGCTAAAATATCTGATGGACACGTTCATGTCCATCTGCCAGTGTGGTGTAGTGGTTAAGAGTGGTAGATTCGTAATCTGGTGAACAGGGTTCGCTTCTCCACTCCTCCACATGCAGCTGCTGGGTGACCTTGGGCTAGTCACACTTCTCTGAAGTCTCTCATCCCCACTCACCTCACAGAGTGTTTGTTGTGGGGGAGGAAGGGAAAGGAGAATGTTAGCCACTTTGAGACTCCTTCGGGTAGTGATAAAGCGGGATATCAAATCCAAACTCTTCTTCTTCATGTGGTTCAAGCCCATTCAGGGACGCCTGTGGGCAATTGAACTAGGTGACCTTCTAGATCCTTCCCAACTCTACAATTCTATGATTCTAAGTTTATCTGTGTTGCTTTAAATGAGACCATCTTGGCTGTGAGCCCTGGAAAACCTGCACCCTGCCTTGCTGACCCTTTCCCATCTGGCCTGGGAGAGTGGAGTGTGGACTGACTCCAGCTACAAAAACTGAGGCTGTTGAACAGATTCTTGGGCTGGAGTATTGTTTATGGGGGGTTGAGAGAGATTGTTGCTGTTATTGCTATTATAGTTGTATCCTTAGTTTTAGATCTTATGATTTACGTGGAAATGGTTTCCATTTGGTTACTTACATTTTGATGTGTTTTATTTATTGTTTATGACTTCTGCTACATTTGCAATTATGTAATTTTTGTAATTATGTAAATCTTGTCATGTTGTAAGCCACCTTGAGCATAGTTGCAACAATGGGAAAGCGGCATGCAAATAAAATGAGGAGGAGGAGGAGGAGGATGTGTGCAAAGGCGTCTGGTACGGGCCTCCAACCTTCATTAAAAAAAAAAAAATCCCAGGAAGGAGAGTCCACCACCTTCCAAAGGAGCCGGTTCCACTGTTGAACAGCTCTTACTGTCAGAAAGTTCTTCCTGATGTTTGGTTGGAATCTCCTTTCTCGTCATTTGAATCCACTGGTTCACATCCCAGCCCCTTGAGCAGCAGAAAACATGTTTGCTCCACCTTCCAACAGCCTTTCATATATTTGCAGATGGATACCGCATCTGATTTCCTTAAGAATGGATAGGTTTGATCTTCTTGCAGTCCATGGGACTATCAAGAGACTCCTCCAGCACCATAATTGATGCTTTTGAATTCTGGTGCTGGAGGAGACTCTTGAGAGTCCCATGAACTGCAAGAAGATCAAACCTATCCATTCTGAAGGAAGTCAGCCCTGAGTGCTCACTGGAAGGACAGATCCTGAAGCTGAGGCTCCAATACTTTGGCCACCTCATGAGAAGAGAAGACTCCCTGGAAAAGACCCTGATGTTGGGAAAGATGGAGAGCACAAGGAGAAGGGGACGGCAGAGGACAAGATGGTTGGACAGTGTTCTCGAAGCTTCCAACATGAGTCTGACCAAACTGCGGGAGGCAGTGGAAGACAGGAGTGCCTGGCGTGCTCTGGTCCATGGGGTCACGAAGAGTCGGACACGACTAAACGACTAAACAACAACAACAACCGCATCTCCTCTACTCTTTACATACCCAGCTCCTTCAACTGTTCCTCATCAGGCTTGGTTTCCAGACCCTTGATCATCTGAGTCGCCCTCTTCTGCACCTTCCAGCTTGTCGATGTCCCTCTTAAATTGCAGGGGCCCAACATACCAAAAAATTGCAAGAAAGATAGGAGAAGTCAGAGGAATAACAGATCAGGAAATAGAGAGAGATTGGGAAACCTTCAAAGAATATATGGGAAGTGCAGTGGAAAGAGCCAACCTTCTAGGTAACATATAAGTGGGTCCAAAGCAAATTAAATAAGGAGCAATAATAAAACTAGGTATACAAAAAGATATAGTTATATAAAACCGCAATAATAGATAGGCTGGAAGTAAGCACCAGGTTGGGGTGTGTGTGGAAAATGCATAATGATTGTTTGTATAATGTCTGTATGCTGTACACTTTCCTTTTTCTCTTTGTGTTTTGATTTTTGTGTGATGTCTCTTTTTTGTATTGTCAAATGACAAATTCTGTAATCTTTTAAATCAAATAAAGTTTATTTTAAATTTAAAAAAAATAAAAAATTGCAGGGGCACAGAAATAGACACAAAATTCCAGGTGGTGATGTGACCGAGGCAGAATAGAACGGGCTGATTTACTTCCCTTGATCTGGACTCAAAATATAAAACAGTCCTTCCTACTGAAAGAAAATGGGCCCATGCCAATCTTAGTTGTACACAGAACCATGCACCTTCCAAAAGGATGGCGGTGTTTCCCATTGAAATATCAGAGATTGTTTAAGGAGCGGGGGGAGGGGGGCAGGTCTGCTTGGAAAGAAAAATGTTTATTTTGAAACAGATTTTTTCTTTTTACCGCTTCTTGCTGGATGGAGGGAAATGGAAAGGAAAAGCCACCCAGCCTCTCTCTCTCTCCTTGCCAGTCTCCCTGTGTGCTTCCAGTCACATCGGCTGGTTCCTGAGTCATCCGCAAGCTGCAGAGGAATGAGCAAAACCTGACTCCAGTCACATAGACAGTTTTCTCATCATGAAGCAAATCTTAAGGGGCACGTGCGACTGCACACTCCTCTAGCAGGCCTGGTATCGCCAGCTGCTCTACTCCTTGCACGGGCGTAGGAAGTGGGGGCGGGAGACAGGGGGGGCGGTCCGCCCCAGGTTCCATCATGGAGGGGGTGACAAATTATCAAGGAACAATTACTGCCCTACTAGGGTGGTTCATAAAAAACTTAAAAAAAAAATGCCTGCTCCAAAGGTCTTATCTTACTACACTAGGGATTATATAGCTATATATGAAATTTCATGCATATCAGTTAATATCTTGACCCTCCTCCACGAAAATAGCTGTTTACTTGGCTGTTTTCCTATGTCGTGAAGGCTGAAATTTCAATTCAGTGGAGCACTTACTGTTCCCAACCCTAACCCTGTGGAAAGCCATCTAATTAGACTTTAATTTGATTTTGACATGTTTTTAGGAGGCAATTTAATTATTGTTTGATTTTATATCAGTGTTATGTATCTGATGTTAGCCGCCCTGAGCCTGACTTCGGCCGGGGAGGGCGGGATATAAATAAAAGTTTATTTTTACTTATTATTATTCCTTTGTAAGAAAATATGAAATAACGTAAAACCATTTTTGCAGGCAAAAACAAAACAAAAACAAAACCCCACCCCAATGTGTGTGTGTGGGGGGGTGACAAGAAATTTTCCGCACCGAGTACCACCTGACCTTCCTACGCCTCTGACTCCTTGTGCTTCTGGGTGTATTCAGACATGGCGGAGATTGCATTTGTTTTCCTGATCATAATGCTAGCTAGCACATCTGCCCTGCTTTTTAATGCCCCTTTCACACGGCAGTGCCTTTGTGCTATGGGACTGTGGCTTTTGGACCGATATACCGGAATGTCATGCTGAATTTATTTTGTGTGGTATGACACAACAACAACAACAACAACAACAACTTATGAGAACCAGTGTGGTGTAGTGGTTAAGAGCGGTAGACTTGTAATCTGGGGAACCGGGTTCGCGTCTCCGCTCCTCCACATGCAGCTGCTGGGTGACCTTGGGCTAGTCACACTTCTCTGAAGTCTCTCAGCCCCACTCACCTCACAGAGTGTTTGTTGGGGGCGAGGAAGGGAAAGGAGAATGTGAGCCGCTTTGAGACTCCTTCGGGTAGTGATAAAGCGGGATATCAAATCCAAACTGTAGTAGCGTGGGGCTAATGATTTCAGCTAGTGATTTCAGCTCTCTGACATTGCAGGCAAGGAGACAGCGTCTTCATGTAACAACTCTTTATTCAGGCAACAAGACAAGACTGAGGGAAGGAGGGAGGGGGGCTACATTTATAGGGACAGAGACATGGCAAGGAAAAGATACATTTTGGAGGGAACAATCTCAAGCAATCACACAGCAGCTTTTTGGTGGGAACCAATAAAGCTGAGGATCCAAATACAGCAGCTTGAATAAACCAATAGAAGCTGTTCCTTCTGGAACAGGAATGCAGTTACTTTACAGACAATAGTAATACAGAGATAACCTTTGAATCAATACACAACACCCCTTCCCCCCTAGTGAGCACAACACACGTAATCCCTTAGATACTGTGGGGTGCTGCGACTTCTTCTTGACCTCCTGACAACAGGTGTGGCAGGTACAGGATTAGGTATTACCTGCGGTGGAGGGGCTATTGTAGTCGTTGTGTCAGGAACAGAGGGAGTCTCAGACAGCTCAGAGTCCCCTACCTGTTCCTCATCCTCATGAGGACTAGCAGGACCAGGTTCATTTGCTGAAACCTCTGGTGCCTGCATCTCTGGGCCATTTCCACTCTGGCCTTGCAGCTGTGTGTCATTAGCAGGGGGAGGAGTATCCTCAGCCTGTACATTCTCCGCATCCGACTCCTCCCTGCTGGGCGCCCGGCGCCTCAGCTGATCTATATGTCTCCTCCAAACCTGCCCATTTTCCAAAGTTACGTAATAGGACACAGGTCCACTAGCCCGGGTGATCACACCTGCCACCCACCGTGGACCTCGTGCATAGTTTCTCACCCAGACCAGATCTTCAGGGGCGAGATACCTTGTTGTGTCACTCTCGGCCTGTGGGGGTGCTCTTGAATTGTGGTTTGGCACCTTGTCTGGGTGGACGTAATCCAGCACCGTTACCAGCCTTCTACCTAGGAGCAGCTCCGCTGGCGACTTGCCCGTAGCAGTACACGGCGTCGCATGCTGCAAAAACAACATTCGGGCGATGCGAGCCGACCAGTCACCCTCCATTAAACGCGCAATGGATCCTTTGGCTGTTCGTACCATGCGCTCAGCCTGCCCATTGGAGGATGGGTGAAAGGGAGCTGATGTGACCCCTCTTATGAAGTTATCTGCCAAGAATGCCCTGAATTCTTGAGATACAAAAGCTGCTCCATTATCTGACACGATGGTCTCGGGCAACCCGTGGGTCGCAAACAGCCGTCTCAACACTTTGATCACTGCGGCTGATGACATGCTGGGCACCATAGCTACTTCTAACCATTTGGAATACGCATCAACTATAACCAAAAAAACCTTCCCTTGGAATGGCCCAGCAAAATCTATGTGCAGCCGGCTCCAGGGAGTCCTGGACTGCTCCCACCAGTGGACCGGTGCTCTGGCCACTTCTGGGCGCACCTCTTGGCATGCCTTGCATGTCCGTACCCACTGTTCAACCTCATGGTCCATTCCCGGCCACCACACATAACATCGGGCTAGAGACTTCATCCTGACCATTCCCGGATGTCCCATGTGAAGCGTCTCTAGAACCCTGTTTCTCAGTGGTGCTGGGATGATCACCCTGTCTCCCCACAGGAGACAACCCTTGTGCAAGGATAACTCATGCTGCCTTGTTGCATAAGGCCTGAATTTTTCTTCATGCGGGCCACCTGGCCACCCCCTCCCCACCCAAGTGAGCACACGGGAGAGAACGGCATCTTTCCTTGTTCTCTTAGCTATTTCAGTAGCAGTTACAGGGGGCCCCGGAAGCGTTTCTAGCATCATGATGCATTCCGCTGGGGCAGGATCCGCATCGCTCCCACCAGGAAGGGGCAATCGACTCAATGCATCAGCGTGGCCCAACCTTTTTCCCGGCACATGGGTCAGGGTGTACTGGAACCCATTCAGGAATACAGACCAGCGCAACATTCTGGGGGAGAGGATTTGTGGCGTTTGTTTGTTTGGGTTGAACAACCCCAACAGTGGCTTGTGGTCCGTTTCAATGGAGAAATGGCGACCATACACATAGTCATAGAACTTTTTGATCCCTGCCACAATTGCCAGTGCTTCTTTGTCAATTTGAGCATAGTTGCGCTCCGTGGGCGACAACGTACGGGAATAGAAAGAGATGGGCTTTTCCGACCCATCCGGTTCCCTATGGCTCAGCACAGCCCCCAGCCCATATTGAGAGGCATCACATGCCAGGACCAGTGGCTTCGACTCATCATAATGAGCAAGGACGCTCCTGCTAGTCAGCATTCCTCGCAAGGAGTCAAAAGCCTTCTGCTGTGCCTGACCCCAACGCCACACATTCTTTTTCTGCAATAATCTATGCAACGGTTCAGCTACCGAAGCTTTCTGGGGTAAGAATGAGTGATAAAAGTTAATAAGTCCCAGGAATGACTGCAACTCCGTCTTGTTCTGTGGGCGTGGTGCTTCAGTGATGGCCTTAATTTTAGCCTCCGTGGGGTGGATGCCTGCTGCGTCAATTTTAAAACCCAAGAAGTCCACAGTTGGCACCCCAAAACTGCATTTTTCCTTTTTCAGTTGCAGCCCCACCTCCTTGAACTTGAGTAACACTGCACGGACACGCTCAGTCAGTTCCTGGGGGTCTTTTCCAGCAATCAGAACGTCATCAAAAAATGGCAAGACCCCCGGCAGACCCCTTAACAGGCGCTCCATTAGCCCTTGAAAAATCCCTGGTGCCACACAAACTCCAAACTGTAATCTGTTAACTCTGAACGCCCCTTTCTGAGTTACGATAGTCTGTGCTTCTGCTGATTGTGGGGTTACTGGCAGCTGTTGGTAAGCTTGTGCTAGGTCAATTTTGGCGAAAACCTTGCCCCCAGCCGGTTTTGCCAACAGCTGTGAGACGACTGGAATGGGGTATGAGTTTCCCCTGAGTGCCTTATTGATAGTACATTTGTAATCTGCACAGATCCTAACTTCCCCATTAGCTTTAAGGGGTGTAACTATTGGAGTTTCCCACTTGGCAGAGTCCACGGGTGAGAGAACTCCCTGCTTGACCAATTTATCCAGTTCTGCCTCAATCTTGGGTTGCAGTGCAAACGGCACTCGCCTTGGTTTGAGTCGGATTGGGGCCACCCCGGGGTCCAGCTCAAAGTCAATTGGGGGCCCTTTATAACAACCCAGTTTCCCATTAAAGAGTTCAGCAAATTCCTTGCATAACGCCTCGCCCATCTCAGGGGAGGTTTGGATTGAATTAAGCCCTGATATACTCAGTCCCAGGGCGGGGAACCAGTCAGTGCCCAGGAGACTGGGGCGACTCCCCTCTGCAATCACCAGTTTGAGCACAGCCTGTTTGTCCCGGAACTGTACTTTCACGGCACACATTCCCAAAATGTGGATGCGGCCCGCTGAGTATGATTGCAAGGTTGTCGGGAAGGGCTCCAGAGAGGGAAACTTACCCCCAGGGAAAAACGTCCTCGCGGTCTGGTCCGAAACGATGGTGAATCCAGATCCGGAGTCCACCTCCATGTTGCACGGCTGACCCTCAATCTTCACCTTCACATGTGTCTTGCCTTGCGCTGGGAACTGCACGGTCTTCCCATTGATTTCCGTGAGGTAGTTGCAGTCCTCTAGGAGATGAGTCGCAGTGGATGGTCTGCGAAACGCCGATCTAGGTGATCCAGTTGCTCCTGACGTCGCAGATCTACAGACCCTGGCGATGTGTCCAGTCTTTCTGCATGTTCTACACCTAGCATCACGGAAACGGCAATCTTTCCGCTCATGGTTCCCGCCACAGCCTGGGCAAGCGCTTCGGCGATCCTTGTGCGCTGTGCCAGCCTGACGCACCGACTCGACTCCGCGGACTGGGCTCTGACTCGGACTGACCACTAGCTCATCCATGGCATGCGCAGCTTCTTTCTGTGGCTTGGTGACCTTGCAACTGGCCTCACGCTCCTCTCTTTCATAATTCTCCGTAGCAGTGGCCTCCTTCAAGGCGGAAGCAAGGGTAACCTCTTCTTTGGCCACAATGCGTCTTCGGGCCTTTTTGCTGCTCAAGCCCCCTACAAATCGATCCAGGAGAGTCTCTTCCAGATTTTGAAAGCCACAGTGCTGAGCAAGCTTCCGGAGTTCAGCTAGAAATGCAGCCACAGACTCTCCAGTGCGCTGCTGCCTCTTATGGAACTCCATCCGCCGGGCCATCTTGGTCTCGGTAGGCGCCAGGTGGCTTGTTAGGCAGGCAAGAATATCCTTGAGAGATGTCTCACTCAGCTTCGCTGGGGCGAGCAATGCCTTGGCCAGCTTGAAGGTCTCAGGCCCACAGCAACTCAGGAACGTGGCCCTTCTTTTGCCGGCATCAGTGATTCCTTGAGCCGCCGCGAAGAACTCGAAGCGTTCAACGTAGTCTTCCCATAGGTGGGGCTCTGATGGCTGGAAGGGCTCCCATACCTTGGACTCTCCATTCTCCAAGCGGTGGGGTCGTCTTCTCAGCTGGCCAGTGAGTCTTGTCCTGTGCTGCAATCCGGACCCTGAGGCAGGCTGCGTTTAACTGCTCCTCAGCATTCCGGATCCCATCCTCGTCGCCAGTTGTAGTAGCGTGGGGCTAATGATTTCAGCTAGTGATTTCAGCTCTCTGACATTGCAGGCAAGGAGACAGCGTCTTCATGTAACAACTCTTTATTCAGGCAACAAGACAAGACTGAGGGAAGGAGGGAGGGGGGCTACATTTATAGGGACAGAGACATGGCAAGGAAAAGATACATTTTGGAGGGAACAATCTCAAGCAATCACACAGCAGCTTTTTGGTGGGAACCAATAAAGCTGAGGATCCAAATACAGCAGCTTGAATAAACCAATAGAAGCTGTTCCTTCTGGAACAGGAATGCAGTTACTTTACAGACAATAGTAATACAGAGATAACCTTTGAATCAATACACAACACAAACTCTTCTTCTTCTCTTCTTATTTATACCCTGACCATCTGGCTGGGATTCCCCAGCCACTCTGGGCGGCTCACAACAGTATAGTAAAAACATCAAACATTAAAAACTTCAGATGTCTTCTAAAAGTCAGGTACTTGTTTATTTCCTTGACATCTGACGGGAGGGCGTTCCACAGGGCGGGTGCCACCACCGAGAAGGCCCTCTGCCTGGTTCCCTGTAACTTGGCTTCTCGTGGTGAGGGAACCGCCAGAAGGCCCTCGGGGCTGGACCTCAGTGTCCGGGCTGAACGATGGGGGTGGAGACGCTCCTTCAGGTATACTGGGCTGAGGCCGTTTAGGACTGTAAAGGTCAACACCAACACTTTGAATTGTGCTCGGAAACGTACTGGGAGCCAATGTAGGTCTTTCAGCACCGGTGTTATATGGTCTTGGCGGACACTCCCAGTGTCCACTGAATGGTGTTGTGAAACTTCAAACATAATGCGGAAGTTAACAGATGGGGAAACATAGGATAAACTGAATAAACCTATTTCCTGTGGAATCCATCCTGCTACTGCCCTGAGACCCCCAGGTATAGGGCGGTATATAAATTCAATAAATAATAAGAGTAATAGCAATACCATAAAAATCTGTTAAGAATCTGTTCTGCTATGATGTTTTTCCATAGTTGGCAACTGTTGGTGGTCAGTTTTTTTTTATAATATCTCCTTAAACATGTTCTCTTGCTTGTAAGAGGAACTCTAGGTGTTACCTGCTGTTTTACTGTCCCTGTTTTGGAAATACAGTAATAATAAAATGTAAAAAAACACACACCATGTAAAGTCACGGGAATCTTGTTTTTGCCGCAAGAGACTAAAGCTGCATTCTAAACATACTAATTAGAGTAGGTCTCCTTCAACTCAGTGGTGCTTACTTCCAAGTAAACTTGTTAAGTATTGCAGTGTAAGGCTGTGATCCTAGCTTTCCTGGGAATAAACCCCGTTGAATTCACTGTGGCTTGGACTGTGTACACACATTTACAGAACATTGCTTGCTCCAAAAATGCTACTGGTAGGAACTGTAGCGTGCCGCCCACAATGCTACAATTCCCTGCACCCTATAGTTCAAGCCTTATTCCCAAGTAGCTTGCCCAGGATTGTATTGAAATTTTGTAATCTGAAATGTGATTTTTTCCCCCCTGGGAGTAAGTCCCATGGGATTCTCCCAGGTAAAAATACACAGGATTCCTCTGTGATGTTGCAGTCCTGAACTTAAGATCCTGAGAGAAAGTCTCTCTCAGTTCAGTGTAAATCAGTGGGCCTTGCTAGTTGGGCACAACTGGGGACATTTCACAATTACTGGGTGAAGGAACCATAAATACAGTATTGCAAAACAACAAAAACTTTGCCCTGCTACTCCCAACTCAAGGAGTGTAGCAACTGTTCTATAGTAAAAACACACCAGTAAAAAACAACAGGTGTTAGCCAGGTGCCCCGTCATGTGATCTGAAATATTTTTCTAGCCACACATCTAGTTATAAATGGACCTTCCTCGTTGACACCCTCGTATGTTGACTACCCGGTTATGTAGGTAACAGACAGACCTGCTGAATGCTATCACCATGCCTATAGTCAAATCAAAAACTGTGCATGTATGTTGTTGTAAGCATTTTAAGGTCAAATACACACACACACACACACACACACACACACACACACACACACACATGTTCATAAGTGTTCCAAGCAAACAAGGCCACATGTCTGAAGACAGGCCACAGGCCTGTCTCCATTTTGACTCCCAGCTGACCAGTATTTCTCTGCAAGGAAGGAGGGAGTGATTGTCTCAGGAAATTAAAGGTGATAATTCCTGGCTTCCTGATACCTGAGTGCCAGACAAAAGGGTGTGATTGCCTTGGCTGGGAAACAGGGAAATGTAAATCTCTCTTTTGTTTCACTTGGTGACTTTTTGGTAGAGGGCAAGAGGAGGCATGGGGAGGGTCAAGGATGCTCAGATTACTGCCACCAGACCTCCCCTTTCATGATGTAACTGTGATATATCTGGGGGGTGGGCCTGGACTCCAGGAGGGATTTTTTGAAATGTCTTTATAAGAGCAGGCAGGCCTTTGTCCTGGGTTCCTTTTTTCCTCCTGCGTGAGAGGAAGGACCCTGTTGCAACAGAATAATAAAGTCTTTGCTTCTCAATCTTCTCTGATTGGCCTTTGTAATTTACTCCTACCGATGGAGAACCTGCAAAGGGCTCTTGTGTTACCCCATAAGGGAATAAGGGCAGATTGTTGTTTATTTCAATGTGATTACTACTTAAGGCTCTATATTGCTGTCCTGCTTCCTGGTGAAATGAAAATTAGAAAACACATTAGACTAGAGACCCATGAGATCGCACAGGCACTTGTGAGAACAGGATGTTGGGTGAGATTGGCCTGATATACCAGCCGGTCTCCTCTTAAATTCTTATGTGTGTCCACTATAGAGCCATTCCACCAATCCCCCTTGAATACACAGAGAAAGTTGCTCATTCCAGACATTACCTGGCATTTTCGATCTGTGCAAAATGGTACACACAATGCGAAACGTACTGTTCCTTGAGATGGAAATGCGATGATCTGAACAGTGAGCAACTGCTATAAGGACAATTAATAATGTGGGGTGGGGGGAAGAAAGCATTGGTAGCATCCTGTTCCCATCCATCCTCATCTGTTTTCAGGAACTGGTACATAGCTGTCAAGCCTCCCTTTTTTTTGGCGGGAAACTCCCTTATTCCAATGCTGTTTCCCGCTGCTATCCCGGATTGTTGATATCCCTTAAATTTCCCGGATTTCAAAGGAAGCAGCTCCTCTCCCTCCCTGCCGGCCAGGGAGGCTCCTCAGCTGCGTTGCTCGGCTGCCAATAAGGAGTCTGAGACCGACTGGGGGCGGAGCTTGCATGCCTTGTGCAGCCAGACCCTCACGCCCAACCAGACAGACAGACAGCCTGCCTGCCGTCTATGCACTCGCTCTTTCGCTCGCCTGTTCGCGCGCAGCCTCTGGAGCACAGGGTGGCGAGGCTACTTGGTGCCATTGCACCGCCCTCGCGGCATCCCTTATTTTCAAATCTGAAAGTTTGAAAAAATCCCTTACTTTCAAATCCGAAATTTGATAGCTGTGAACTGGTACTACAATCCTCCACCTCGCCTCTTTCTCGCTACAGCCCACAAAATATTGTTTATGCCAGTGGTTCCCAATTGGTGGTCTGCGGACCCCGGGGGGTCCGTGGCACCAGTCACATAAGAAAAACCACCATAAATATATCTTTTTTTTTTTTTCAAAAGTAGCGGGTCCATGGCTTGGCTTTTGAAAAACAGGAGGTCCACAGTATTACCATTCCGGCCACGATTCGCAAGTGCATCATCAACTCAATATCCACCTGCAACACAATGTTCTTAAAGGTTGACCTACTTAGCAGAATCTTAATTGTGTTTAGAGACAGATTGGTTTTTAATTAATTGCGTCCCACCGGACTCTGCCTCTAAAAAGGTCAAACTTTGGCTCCAGCCTGCAATTACCCAGCTAGAATTTATCAGTGGATTTGCTTCTATTCATTAAGGTGTTAATTGAAGCTGTGCTTTCCTGGCCCACTGAGGTGTGTCAAATGCTCTCCAGCAAAGCTAGGAAGATTGAGCAGTCTGTAATGATTACTCAGGTTGTGAACAACTTCCTGGTCAATCCTATCTTCCATACCTTTGAACTTTGCACAGAAAAATATCCCAGGCCCCTTGCCATCCATGGACTCTGTGACCAACTTTGCCCTCTGTATTCACACGTGTACTTCCTAATATATTCTCCAAGTGCATGTGTAGCGATTAAACAAAATTATGTGAAAATGATGTACTGTATAGATGGTCGAAACTAAACAAAAAAATAAAAATAAAATAAAAAATAAACAAATTCCTTCCAGTAGCACCTTAAAGGTAAAGGGACCCCTGACTATTAGGTCCAGTCGTGACCGACTCTGGGGTTGCGGTGCTCATCTCGCTTTATTGGCCGAGGGAGCCAGCGTACAGCTTCCAGGTCATGTGGCCAGCATGACTAAGCCACTTCTGGCAAACCAGAGCAGTGCACGGAAATGCCGTTTACCTTCCCACTGCAGCGGTACCTATTTATCTACTTGCACTTTGACGTGCTTTCGAGCTGCTAGGTTGGCGGGAGCAGGGACCAAGCAACGGGAGCTCACCCCGGCGTGGGGATTTGAACCGCCGACCTTCTGATCGGCAAGCCCTAGGCTCTGTGGTTTAACCCACAGCGCCACCTGCGTCCCTGCAGATGGTTGAAACTAACTAACTAACTAACTAACTAACTAACTAACTAACTAACTAACTAATAATTCATTCCAGTAGCACCTTAGAGACCAACTAAGTTTGGTATCTAACTCCAGTTAAATTAGCAAAAATGTATAAAACTAAGGAAAGCAAGTGCTGGAAATGTAAAGTAACAGAGGGGACATTTTTCCACATGTGGTGGGATTGTAAAATTATAAAGAAATATTGGGAAATGATTCATAATGAAATGAAGATTTTTTTAAAAAAAAACAAACCTTTGTTAAAAAACCAGAAGCTTTCTTATTAGATATTATAGGAGTGGACCTACCAAAATTACAAAAGAATTTGTTTATGTATGCAACAACAGCCGCACGGACTTTATTAGCACAATATTGGAAAGAAGAAGGTGTCCCATCTGAGGAAGACTGGCAAGTTAAACTAATGGAAGATGCTGAAATGGCAAAATTGACGGTGAAATTAAGAGGAAGAGATGATAATGAATTTAAGGAAGAATGCAAGATGTTTATTGCATATATACAGAAGCAATGTACACAGGTTAATACATTAGCAGGGTTTTAAGATTACTTGTAATTTTATTATGAATGGATAATAGGTGATTTAAATATGTTATAAATTTAACAATTGACATGCAGTATCTGGATAAATAATAGAGCCAAGGAAGGGATTAGAGGGAATTCAATCTGTTTTGTTTTGTTTTTGCATTGTTGTTGGTTTTTGGTTTTGTTGTTGTTGTTGTTGTTATTTTTGGAAAATCACTAAAATGTTATTTTTTTAAAAAAAAGATCCTAAAATGTCCTGCTTTTCCTTAGGACGTCCCTATTTGCATCGGACAAATGCTGGAGGTTATGGAATAGGACGTCCCTGTTTTCACTGGAGAAATATCGGAGGGGACGTCTTTGTTTTCATCGGTGAAGTGTTGGATGGTATGCTTGTTCCTCTGCAAATTAGATTCTTGGTTAGCTAATTTTGCTGCAGTGTGGTCATCCCATTATAACTAAGGCTGTGAGCGCATTAACCCATCTGCAACACAAATAAGTACTTTTTCTTAGTATAGAGTTATTCCTGCTCATCCTCAAAACACAGCTTTCAATCTAGATTGGTTCTTGATTCTGCTGCCCTAGAGGGTGGTTGGGGTGGTTTGATATGCATTTGAAAGCCCACCCCTTGAGTAGGTTATCCATGCCATTTTCTTCCTTCACCAGCCCCAGGTGAATGAATAATAAAACAATGGTTGCAATCTTGGTCTTTGCCCACTCACAATAAGCAGGTGTGGATACACCCCTTCATTGCCAAGAAGAAGTGTGCATGCACACGAAAGCTCATACCAAGAACAAACGTAGCTGGTCTCTAAGGTGCTACTGGAAGGATTTATTATTATTTTTTATTTTGCTTTTTTTATCTGTTTTGAGATGGACACGTGGGGCAATGCAGAATCAAGAGGCTTTTATTTTCAGAATGAAACTGGTTTCTTGAGAAGCTCTTTTCAGGGGCAAAAAACATGCAGTGCATCTAGACTAGACTACCGGTATGTAGAAGAAGCAAGTGCTTAGTACCCAATGATTCTAGAATAAAAATGCTACGCGTACTCAGTCTAATAACCTTTTCCTGACACAGCCGCACCTTCTTCCCCTATTTATCCCTGTGCCCACTTCCCTTCTGTTCCTCTCTTGTCCCAACTCCGTCAATATATAGATTGTATGCTCTTTGGGGCAGGGGCGTGTTGTCTTAGTGATATGAAAAATAAAGGTGTGCTATTCCACCACAGGGCCATATAAATAAACAAATCCAGTAAATGTGTGTTTGTTAGGCTGTGTACTCACTAGGCATTTAAAGCATATAAAAGGTAAAGGTAAAGGACCCCTGACAGTTAAGTCCAGTCGCAGACGACTCTGGGGTTGTGGCGCTCGTCTCGCTTTAGTGGCCGAGGGAGACGACGTTTATCAGCAGGCAGTTTTTCCGGGTCATGTGGCCAGCATGACTAAGCCGCTTCTGGCAAAACCAGAGCAGCGCATGGAAATGCTGTTTACCTTCCCGGCTCAGCAGTACCTAATTATCTACTTGCACTTTGACGTGCTTTCGAACTGCTAGGTTGGCCGGAGCTAGGACCAAGCAACAGGAGCTTACCCCGTCGCGGGGATTCGAACCACCGACCTTCTGATCAGCAACCCCTAGCAACCCACCTCCCATTTAAAGCATATAGGTAAAGGTAAAGGGACCCCTGACCATTAGGTCCAGTCGTGTCCGACTCTGGGGTTGCGGCGCTCATCTCGCTTTATTGGCCGAGGGAGCCGGCGTACAGCTCCCGACCTTCTGATCAGCAAGCCCTAGGCTCTGTGGTTTAACCCACAGCGCCACCTGGATAGCTCTCCCCAAATAACCCTGGGAACTGTAGTTTACGATGGAGCTACAATTCCCAGCACCCATAACAAACCACAGTTCTCAGGATTCCTTCCAGGAAGTCATGTTGTTTTAAACACACCTTCAATGTACGGTGTGCATGCAGCCCTTTTGTTAATGTGCAAAGATGCTTCAATTACTTAATTTTTTTAGTCAAACCTGACTGGGTGCTTCTCCAATGTGACCTTGGAATTCAAGAGTTTCTCCCCTTACCTGCGTGAGTCAGCCTTGCCAGACATTCCAATATATGAAGCAGGTAGCAAGTGTGATGAAGACCTTTCTCCGGTGACTCATCTTGGAAGCATGGGTCACCATGTGATCCTGAGCTGTGGCTGATTCATCCTTCCTTGTGACAGTCACCTTGCAATGAGGAAGGGAAAGTTGACCCAGGAGGGGAAGTCCGTGGAAAGCATATTGCAACCTATTTGCCAGTCCCTGCACCTTGAATCTAGCCTGGCAGCCAGAAACCTATCCATAATCTAGCCTGCGCAAACAGGTGTCCTTACTTCTGGCGATAAATTTCCTCCCTTGGGCAATGCTGAGGATGTGGTCACCCTATCAGTTTCCCCAAAGATAAAAACAAACAAACTGATTCTTTCTTCTTTTTTTGAGGGGGGGGTGTATAGACTTTTAAAGAAGAACAATCTGAGTGAGAGACTGCTGGTGTCCTTCTACCGAGGCTCCATAGAGAGCATTCTTACATACTGTATTTGTGCTTGGTTCTCCAGCTGCACAGCCAGGGAGAAGAAGGTACTTCAGAAGGTCATAACCACAGCCCAAAATATTATTGGTCATCCTCTCCCATCTCTGGAAGAACTATACAGTTCCCGTTGCCTTAAAAAGGTTAACAATATTTTAAAGGATCCATCTCATCCAGGATATAGTCTCTGCACCACTGCCTTCGGGTAGAAGATATAGAACAATTAGATCAAGAACAAATAGATTGAAGAACAGTTTCTACCCAAGAGCTATAACCATCTTAAATGCTGTAACCAGATAATATGACCTTGGAGAGCTGTGATGCACCTATGTGTGTGTATGTGTGGCTTTTTTGGGGTGTGTGTGTGTTTTGTGCTGTTTTTTGTTTTGTTTTTTCTTTCTTTCTGTTTTTACGGGATGGCATGCAATTTCGTTGCACTTGTATAGCGTTGTGCTTGTACTTGTGCAATGACAATAAATTATCTTATCTTATCTTAAATAGTGATTTATCAGACATCAGTGACAACAACTAGCACGGGTCAGCAAGCTTTTTCAGCCGTGGGCCGGTCCACCGTCCCTCAGACCATGTGGTGGGCCAGACTATATTTTGAAAAAATAAATAAATGAATTCCTATGCCCCACAGATAACCCAGAGATGCATTTTAAATAAAAGGACTCATTCTACTCATGTAAAAACACGCTGATTCCCGGACCGTCCGCGGGCCGGATTGGGAAGGTGATTGGGCCGCATCTGGCCCACGGGCCTTAGGTTGCCTACCCCTGAACTAGAGACTGGCCCTGATAATATAATAAAAATGGGAGTGTGCCCAGCTATTAATTTCTAATGCCAGGATGCTGCTTAAAAAAACCCAAACACTTTCCCATGACGAAGGTAGTGATAAGAACTCGTGCCCTGATTGATCTGCCTGCACTGTAATTAGATTTATACATATATTTCAAAATATCCTCACAGGCTCTTTGTCCCCCCCCCTGCCCTTATTGGCAATCGGTTCAATGAGCTGCATTGCTATGGTGACCTCATCTCATGACTTCTTCGGATGGATTTGGGAACCGTTTTCCTCCTCTCATTCAAATCCAGAGCACACAACTCGCAGCTCTGCTAAGAATGTTCATGAGGAACTTGATATCAGTCTCTGACTTTTGTCTTCTGGGTTTCTGGGGGTTTTCCTGTTGTTATTCTGTCTCTCACAGCTACAATAAACCTACCATTAAAATTATGGACTGGTCATTTCTTCGTCAGGGGGCAAATGGGCAAATTTAGCAGGGGATCAAATACTGTCCCCCTCCCCGTATTTAGATTGTTATAAATTGCTCATAGGTTGTGAGCCGCTTTGGGTACAGTTGTGTGGGATAGCGGCTGTTGTAAGAATATCAAGGTCATATATATATATATTGTTCATAGGTGTGCCAGGCAGAACAGGGCTGCATGTCAGCGCAGGAAGACAGGCCTGTCTCCATTTTGACTCCCAAACTGACAAACTGTTTCTCTACAAGGAAGGAGGGGGTGATTGTCTCTGGAAAGTAAAGGGATAATCCTGGCTTCCTGATACCTGAGTGCCAGACAAAAGGGTGTGATTAACTTGGCTGGGAAACAGGGAAAATGTAAATATCTCTTTTGTTTTACTTGATGGGTTTTTGGGTGGAGGGCAAGAGGAGGCATGGGGAGGGTCAAGGATGCTCAGATTACTGCTACCAGACCTCCCCTTTCATGATGTAGCTGTGATGTATCTGGGGGGTGGTCCTGGGTTAAACCCCTTTTTGTGATGTATGTATGATGTATAGGGGGGTGGTCTTGAGTGGGAGGGGGGAATTTCAAAAGTCTATATAGGAGCTGGCACACCATTGTTCTGGGTTCCTCCTCCCTCCTCTATTTTGGGAGTGATGGGCCCTGTTGCAACAGATATAATAAAACTCAATTTTTCTCTGTAAATTTACTCCTACCGATGGAGAACCTGGGAAGGCTCTTGTGTACCCCATAAGGGAATAAGAGCAGATTTCTGTTTATTTCACGGCTTACAAATAAACAGATGTGGAGAAGTTGATGAAGCTCCTTTTTAAAAAAATCACAAGCTTTAATGCTCCTGGCTCAAGAAACAATCTCCTTTGCCTCACCCCCTGTAATGGTTTCAAAGATCAGCTGGGAATGCTCTTTAGCATAATTATCCACGTGCCAAGTCCAGACAGATAGGGCACTGTTCCAGCACATCTATCTTCCGTGTTGCTGCTGCTGCTGCTGCAAAACCTCCTGATTGACAGATTCTCAAAGGTGATAAACCAAGAGAGCTATCCCTGCCCTTTGAGACAGTAACCCCATGGGGTGACACTGGCGTAGGAGTTCAAAGCGTGACTTTGCAGGTTTCTCTGGGGCCTTTCTAGAGCAGGGGCATAGCTGTCAACTTTTGGATTTGAAAATAAGGGATTTTTCCAAACTTTCAGATTTGAAAATAAGGGATGCCGCGAGGGCCGTGCAATGGCACCAAGTAGCCTCGCCACCCTGCGCTCCAGAGGCTGCGCGCGAACGGGTGAGCGAAAGAGCGAGCGCGTAGACGGCAGGCAGGCTGTCTGTCTGGTTGGGCGTGAGGGTCTGGCTGCACAAGGCATGCAAGCTCCGCCCCCAGTCGGTCTCAGACTCCTTATTGGCAGCTGAGCAACGCAGCTGAGGAGCCTCCCTGGCCAGCAGGGAGGGAGAGGAGCTGCTTCCTTTGAAATCCGGGAAATTTAAGGGATATCAACAATCCGGGATAGCAGCGGGAAACGGCATTGGAATAAGGGAGTTTCCCGCAAAAAAAGGGAGAGTTGACAGCTATGAGCAGGGGTCAGCAACCTTTTTCAGCCGTGGGCTAGTCCACCGTCCCTCAGACCATGTGGTGGGCCGGACTATATTTTGGGAAAAAAGAAGAAGAAGAAGAATGAATTCCTATGCCCAAAAAATAACCCAGAGATGCATTTTAAATAAAAGGACACATTCTACTCATGTAAAAATATGCTGATTCCCAGACCATCCGCGGGTCGGATTGAGAAGGCGATTGGGCCGGATGCAGCCCACGGGCCTTAGGTTGCCTACCCCTGTTCTAGAGCATATTGTTGTTGCATGCCACCCTAATCTCAGTTTGAGCAGCAGGAGATTCCAGGGGCTCCGGGCAATTAACCCTGGGTTCGTGTTTCCTTTTGGCTACGAGGCACAGTTTTATCAGTTTAAACAGCCAGATTTCGAGCAGCTTCAGCAAACCAGCTAACAAACCAATGCACAAATGGGGTGCCTGTCTGTCGACTGAGCCATCGAAACCTTGGATTGTCACAACATCATAAGTGGGGTCGTTGTGACGTCTGCCTCACACATCACCCCGGGTGGGGCACAAAGTGGGCATCTAAAGTCAGGTAATATATTGTCAGCATTGCATCAAACAGTGCTTCACACAAGGAAAGAAGAGGTGATCACTGAGAGGTGATATGAGAGGTGATACTGAGAGGTGATACGAAGCCATCTTCTAATATCTGAAGGGCTGGCTCATTGCACCCCAACCAATGGCTTCAAGCTACAACAAAGGAGATTCCAACCAAATACTAGGAAGACCTTTCTGATGGTAAGAGCCGTTCCACAATGGAATGGACTCCCTCTGAAGGTGGTCAGCTCTTCGTCATTTGAGTTTTTAAAAACAGAGGTTGGGCGGCCATCTGCCAGGGACTCTTCAGCTGGGATTCCTTCACTGCAGTGGGGTGGACTAGATGACACTTCTAGATGACACTCCGACTGCAATTCTATGATTCTATAAGCCTGGTCTGAATCCCTTTTAAAGGTAAAGGTAAAGGGACCCCTAGACCGTTAGGTCCATTTGCGGACGGCTCTGGGGTTGCAGTTCTCATCTCGCTTTACTAGCCGAGGGAGCCGGCGTACAGCTTCCGGGTCATGTGGCCAGCATGACTAAGCCGCTTCTGGCGAACCAGAGCAGC
Organism: Darevskia armeniaca; assembly: GCA_034641395.1. Lineage (NCBI taxonomy): Eukaryota > Metazoa > Chordata > Lepidosauria > Squamata > Lacertidae > Darevskia > Darevskia armeniaca. The sequence goes on from JAWWNF010001063.1 coordinate 76,889, forward strand.
GCATGGAAACACCGTTTACCTTCCCGCCGGAGCGGTACCTATTTATCTACTTGCACTTTGACGTGCTTTCGAACTGCTAGGTTGGCAGGAGTTGGGACCGAGCAACGGGAGCTCACCTCGTCATGGGGATTCGAACCCCCGACCTTCTGATCGGCAAGCCCAAGAGGCTCAGTGGTTCAGACCACAGCACCACCCTTTCAGGATTCCGCTAATCACTGAAATAATATATATATTACTGTGACTAATTAAACACACACACACAAGTGCTTTTTCCTGGGGGTACGCATGGGTACTCATACCCCTAAATATTTTGTGAATCTTCGTACTTTTGTCCATTTGCTGTATTTATTTTTCCTGATTTGAAGTACAAAATGGTGATTTTCTTGAATCAAAATGAGAGTACCCATAAACATATTTTTTTTTTAGAAAAAAAAGCAGTGGGGGGGGGGCGCAGAGTCTTCTGCCTCCATCAGCTGCTCTGATAAGAAAAATGCAACTATGCTATTTCCAAGGTGGCAGTTCTAGAGCTTTGAGGATAGAATGCTCAGAAGGCTTTCATTCACCGAAGCTAAGCAATGCTGGTACTATCATCTGACTGCGGCAAAAATAATTGATTCCTAAGGGCCAGATAGAAAGCCCTGAAGGGCCACATTTGGCTCTCAAGCGCGGGGGTCCTCACATGCCCTAAAAGCTGTTTTTGTTGTTGTTGTTTTAACTCAGTAATTATTATTATTTAATTCTCATGAAGTTCAGTGGAACAAGACACAACTTCAGGAAGGAAGTTCAGCTCCCAATGGGATCAGCTGATTTCCTTGGAAACTGAAGATCCCCTTAAAAAACAATAATTTTCATGCCCCATTACCGTAATATTGACTAATCAAACCTGATGATTTTTCCTTCTCGACAGCACATGTCATTTCATTTCTGATTGGAGAGAACCATCGGCCCTCTCGAAGCTACCTGGCGTGCTCTGGTCCATGGGGCCACAAAGAGTCAGACACGACTAAACAACAACCAACAAATTCCCACTTTCTGAAGCAAAAAGGTGAGCCGAAACGCATCCTTCAAAATGTGTAGGCCGCCCAATCTTGCAATGCAATTCTCCAGTAAAAAAATATGTATATATTAGGGGAAAGCGTGTGTAAAAGAATGAATATATTAATGAAAATAACATACAAAATGCATCCTATTAGGGGAAAGAGTGTGTGAAAATATGTACATTAGTCAAAACTGCATACACAAATCTGTTTAATAGGGGAAACCTGCACTAAAATGCTGATGAATTTTCATGAGGATTTTGTTTTTTTTAAAAATCACAAATTGCTACAGAAATGTAGAGAATTGAATCTAAGGTCAGAAAAACGCGAAAATGAAAGAACGAAAACCGACAGATCCTTACATCCCTAGGGCCACATTTATTGTGGGAGTGGGAGAGAACAGAGGTCACTGAAAAAATATCACCTGTTTTGCACAGAGAAGGTCACAGGTTCAATCCCCTCACAACAACTCCAGTTAATAGGATGAAGGTTTCCATTTCCTGTTTTGCTTTTCCCACCTCCAATCCTGACATACAAATTCAATTTCTGCCCGTGGAACTGCATGTGGCATGTGGCTGATGTGTATTTTCCAGCCTTCTCTGAAACTGTCTGAAATGAGTTCACACTCTGCGCTTCCCGAAGGCAGTCAGGAAATAAATTGTGTGTGTGTGTGTGTGTGTGTGTGTGTGTGTGTGTGTGTGTGGCACAGAGGGGATTGGAACACAACCACTTGACTTCTTTTTGAGTCAGGCTGTCTGTTAAAAAAAAGAGAGAGAGAGAAAATCTGTCCAATTCCCATAGCAGTCTTCAGCTGTGTCCTTGTTTCACCTCCTCAGCCAACCTCCTGAGTCCCAAATTATGCAAATAGCGGGCAATTTCAGAGGCAGAGAACTGAAGCCACAGTTGTCAAATCAGCGTGCTAAATTCCGATGGCGTTGGAGCCGGAGGAACGCGGCTCCCTTCCCTATTAAAAACAAAACTGTTGCGAGTGATTAACGGTGTCAGCTAATTAACTCGAAGAAGAGACGTCTGCGCATGTTGTTGGCAACCGCAGGTCCTGAGGTTTCGTGGATTCTCAGCCTTGGAGGCTGAGTGTTTGTCTCACTAGTCTCAAAAGATGAAAGATATACAAGCAGGTGAGATGATGCTGTAGTAAACATGCGTCTCGGTTATGTAATGCAGCCCACTTCTCGCCACGCTTTGCTGACCATAGAATCATGCAATCATAGAATCATAGAGATGGAAGGGACCCCAAGGGTCATCTAGTCCAACCCCCCTGCTGCAATGCAGGAATCTCAGCTAAAGCATCCATGATAGATGGCCTTCCAACCTCTGCTTAAAGACCTCCAAGGAAGGAGAGCCCACAACCTCCCGTGGGAGTCCGTCCTACTGTCAAACTGCTCTTACTGTCAGAAAGTTCTTCCTGATGTTTCGTTGGAATCTCCTTTTTTGTAACTTGAAGCCATGGGTTCGAGTCCTACCCTCCAGAGAAGAAGAAGAAGAAGAAGAAGAAGAAGAAGAAGAAGAAGAAGAAGAAGAAGAAGAAGAAGAGTTTGGATTTGATATCCCGCTTTATCACTACCCGAAGGAGTCTCAAAGCGGCTAACATTCTCCTTTCCCTTCCTCCCCCACAACAAACACTCTGTGAGGTGAGTGGGGCTGAGAGACTTCAGAGAAGTGTGACTAGCCCAAGGTCACAAAGCAGCTACATGTGGAGGAGCGGAGACGCGAACCCAGTTCCCCAGATTATGAGTCCACCACTCTTAACCACTACACCATACAAGCTTGTTCCCCCTTCCATATAACAACCCTTGAGATATTTGAAGATTGAAGGATTTTTTTTATTTTATTTTGCTTTGACTATGACAGACCAACATGGCTATCTACCTTTAACTATATTTATTTAGAGCATTTGTACCCCTCTCTTCAATCAAAAAGGTTTCCGGAGTGGCTTATATACAATCAATACAAGACAGTCTTTGCCCGCAGGCTTACAATCTAAACCAGGCATCTCCAAACTGCGGCCCTCCAGATGTTTTGGCCTACAACTCCCATGATCCCTAGCTAACAGGACCAGTGGTCAGGGATGATGGGAATTGTAGTCCAAAACATCTGGAGGGCTTACCCTTTGTCACTTACCCTTTGTCTATATATTTGAAAATACAATAAGAGAAACCCTCTGATGGTAAGAGCTGTTCAGCAGTGGAATGAACTACTTGTGGGAGGAAAATATGAATCCCTTTGAGCCACGTGTGTGGGGTAAATAACAGAAGAATCAGCTGGGTGCCTGGATTCAAAATGCAGGGACAAACTCATTCTCCAGCAGGAGAGAGCCCCCAGTAGTAGAGTGTAAACACACAAAAGTCAAGCAGCAATATGGCATTAGGAATATAGGTCGTTAGACCCTTTTATCCTGTTTAGTCTGCTTGCAAACAGCACTGCTCTCTTTCTACCCCTCTTGCAATAAACAGACTACATACTGTAAGTTAAAAAATGCTTTACTTACAGATTCAAAGGTCCAATTCATGCATTTATCCAAGTGGCGGCAAGGAGAACACAGGCAGAAATATCTTGGGTAGAAAATACAGAAAGATAGCTTCAATTACATTTGCTCTAAACTCATAGCAAAGCTTAGACACGTCCTTCCTTGTACAGTAGGTTGCATGGCACAGAGATAGAGGAAACAGGAAGAGAAGGTTTCACTTCCTTTCTCATTGGAGAAGAGGGGCTGTGACCTAGCTGGGTCTAGGAATCTCACTCTGTGTTCTTAACCCCTTCATGCACCAACTAGCACTCATGCAAATATATGTTTGACTGCAATCTCCAACAGTACTGGGGAAGGATGGTGGACTCTTCTTCACTGGAAGTTTTTAAGCAGAGGCTGGGTGGCCATCTGTCATGATTGCTGCATTGCAGGGAGTTGGACTAGATGCCCCTTGGGGGTCCCTTCCAACTCTGTGATTCTGTGAAATATTACAGACACCATAACCATGCTGTGCTCATCTCACCCAAAACTCAATACATGCAATGATATTATAATATCTGTGGCTGCCCCCACCTAGTCTTGATCAGATGACCATAGCCTGGAAGGAAAAGCAGATGGGGGGGGGCACGACACAGAGATTATATAACCAGCATAAAAAGGATTAGTATTTTTCCTCTGTTCCAATTCTAGCGAATATCAAATGTACATGACATGTCATCATTTGGGTATAAAAATAAGAACGATAATTTTTAAACAACCTTGCTTTTCCAGTTATCAGACAATCCCCCGGGCCTTGCCTTTCCTTGGAATGCTTCAGAGAACACAGTCTGGTATTTACGCCGAAGTGGCAAGCATATTTTTCTCGCTCCAGTTAAAATTTGCTTTGGGAACATCTTCGCTGAATGTCAGCTGGGGTGCCGGTAGCTGGGATGGCGAAGTGGATCAGATCAGCTATAGGATAGCAAAAGATCTGAAAAGAAAGGACTGGTGCCATGCTGCTTTTATTGCAATTATTTGTGGGGTTTTAATATATTTTATATGTGTATATAGTTTCAAATCTATCAGTGTTTAATTGGTCTTTCTGTGTTTCTGGAGGTTCTTGGTTTTATCAGTAAGTTTAACCCACAACGCCACCCGCGTCCCGTCCAATGAAAATAGGGACATCCTAAAGGAAAAGTGGGACGCGGGTGGCGCTGTAGTCTAAACCACAGAGCCTAGGGCTTGCCGATCAAAAGGTTGGCGGTTCGAATCCATGCGATGGGGTGAGCTCCCGTTGCTCGGTCCCAGCGCCTGCCCACCTAGCGGTTCGAAAGCACGTCAAAGTACATGTAGATAAATAGGAACTGATCCAGCAGGAAGGTAAATGGTGTTTCCGTGCGCTGCTCTGGTTCGCCAGAAGCGGCTTAGTCATGCTTGCCACATGACCCGGAAGCTGTACACCGGCTCCCTCGGCCAGTAAAGCGAGATGAGCACCGCAACCCCAGAGTCATCTGCGACTGGACCTAACGGTCAGGGGTACCTTTACCTTTAAAGGAAAAGTGGAAAATTTCGAGATCAAATTAGAAAGTGGGACTGCTTCTCTAAATATTGGTAATTACTGTGGTATTTCCCCACCCTTCCCCTCTTTTCCATTTTTTGGGGGGTTAAATTTATATACTGCCCTTCATCTGAAGATCACAGGGCAGTTTACAGCACAACACCACAAAATATGTAGTAGCATAATAACAACAACAAACATACCCCGCCCCCCCCCCCGGACACATTTAAAAGGCCATAGACTGTTTCCTCAGCCAAAGACCTGGTTATAGATAAATGTTTTGTCTGGTGCCTAATGCTATTTAAGGAAGGTGCCAGGCGAGCCTCACTATGGAGAGCATTCCACAAACGGGGGAGCCACTGCAGAAAAGGCCTTGTTCTTGTATAGCCACCCTCTGGAGCTCCTGTGGAGGAGGCACACGAAGAAGAGCCTCAGAGGATGGTTTCAGGGTCAGCTTTTCTCTTCCAAATATGTAGCAATGTTTGTCAAAGCACAGCAATAGTTATGCTGCATAATGCAATAATGCAGTTATGCTGCATAATTCTTATTTTCCTTCTGTACATTTTCCCTTTCAATAAAAATTATATATATGTAAAATGAAAGAAGTAGCCGCACGTCAGATCTTCTTGAGATGAGGACTTTGAAGGCATCCAGTTGATCCTGCCCTCAGCCATTCCCCGTGCTTATTTTCTTAGGAAGGAAAACCACTGGCATCAAACGGCTCTGCCCATTTCTCCCTCCAACTATGTAGGCTTTGCAATTTTCAAAAGTCCCACAGGCCATTCGTTTCCAGGGTGTTGGGTAGCATGCCACATCAGAGGAAGATAAAAGCTGCTCTGTGCGTTGTTTCAATAATGTAATCGGATGCTGGAATCCAGGATCAGACCTCGGTCATCCGAGGACGAAGGATGCTGAGACAAGCCCAGAATAGGCTGCAAAAGGGACTCTCTCTCCCTGCAATCAGTTGGGCTGGGATGGTAGGAAAGCAGATGCCTTATGTAACTGAGATGACTTGCGATGCTTGCTTGCATAACCCTTTGCAAATAAAAATCTAGCATGCCATGGGGGAAGGTTCTGTCCCTGATGCACTAGCTTTTTTATTTTCTGGAAGTTGTCCGTTTGCAACTGCATAGGTTCCAACATTTCTCTGATGAAAATAGGGACGTCCTATTCAATAATAATAATAATAATAATAATAATAATAATAATAATAATACTGTAATGCCCTGACCATCTGACTGGGTTGCCCCAGCCACTCTGGGCAGCTTTCAACATACAGTGGTACCTCGGGTTACATATGCTTCAGGTTACAGACTCTGCTAACCCAGAAATATTACCTTGAGTTAAGAACTTTGCTTCAGGATGAGAACAGAAATTGGGCGGCAGCGGCGCAGCTGCAGCGGGAGGCCCCATTAGCTAAAGTGGTGCTTCAGGTTAAGAACTTTTTCAGGTTAAGAACGGACCTCCGGAATGAATTAAGTACGTAACCAGAGGTACAACTGTATATAATTTTAATATATTTTAATATATTAAAATATATATAATATATAATTTTATATATATTTAATATAATTTTTAATATATATATAATAAAACATTAAACATTAAAAACCTTCCCTATACAGGGCTGCCTTCAGATGTCTCCTAAAGGTTGTATAGCTACTTGTCTGCTTGGCTTGGGGCTCACATAACTCCATACCCTCCAAATTTTCTCTGATGAAAATAGGGATGTCCCAGAATCCTTCGCACAGCATCCAATTATGCTCCGTTATCCCTGGCTTTCGGTCTCATCCAGGGTTTGTGTTTGTGAACATAGCCCACATTCTGTTTCCTGTAGTTCAGGCTAAACGTTAAATGACAGGCCACCCTCTGTAAGTCTGGAAGAGTTCTTGTTTCATATGGAAGCAATAAGCATACAGAGAGGAGAGAGAAAAACGCTGGTATGCACATTGGAGGTGTGAGTCAAGCTTCAGGGAGCATTAACAGCTGATGGATTTGGCAAATGCCTTTTATGAAAACCTCTCAGTTGGCTTTTGCTGCCTACGTGATTGGGATCACACTCCAGTTGCAGGGCTTAAAGATGTAGCTACAATGGCTGTGTCCTGCCTCCACGGTCAGAGGTGGCAATGCTTCTGAATACCAGTTGCTGGAAACCACAGGAGGGGAGAATTGCTCTTGGGTTCGAATCCTGCTTGTGGGTTTCCCACAGGGCATCTGGCTGGCCACTGTGAGAAGAGGGTGCTGGACCAGATAAGCCATTGGCCCAATCCAGTGTTGTAATAACTATCAGTTATTCAACGCAGCAGCCAAGGTATAAGGTAAATAACACTTATACCCACTGACTATTTACCGACTGCGTCATCATGTCCACACGCTTCCGTGCCCGTCTTTGCTTTTAAAGCCTTTTCCTTTCTTCTTCAAAGCAGAGATCTTCACAGCGGAAAAGTTCACAGAGCAGGTTGCCTCTGTATTTAGTTCTGACAATAAATCACAGCAACTCCAGCTTAATTAAGCAGATTTATTGTTTAAGGGCTCTAAGCCAGGAGAAGTTACCCCCATCCTGGCTGGAAGCCGGAAGACGAACTGCGTAGCAGCCGATACACAGATATCACATTGCCAAGAATACAAAAAACACATTACACAAACTTCCGTACATAGATAGACCCTGGATGTGTGTAACGTCATCCCTGTGGGGCAGGGCATCAGACTGAGCTTGTTACTCCTGTAAGCTTAAGACCTCACATCCAGCAGGCTCTATCTTACGTCCTTACGGTGTGTGGCCATCACTGTAGGTGAGTGTATGGAAGTCCCATTGATCTAAGTGGCATTCAGTTCAGCCTTGCAAATAAGCATGCCAAATTTACTGGCCTGCAACTTAAATCCTGCAAGCTTCCTAGCAGCTCCGACCCATAGGCAAGATAAGGCCATTGTCTCCGGATGGGTTGAGTGGCAAATTGGTACCCACCAGCTAGAGATTCCAGATAATTCCAATGGGAATTGAAGCAGGAAATTGCCTTAGACCATTGTGGCCTCCTAGCTTGGTATTGTCTACAACCCAAGGATGAGGAGACCCATTGCCTTCCAGATGTTGTTGGACTGCAACTCTCATCAGCCATTTTGTTTCTAATAATAATAATAATAATAATAATAATAATAATAATAATTTATTATTTGTACCCCGCCCATCTGGCTGGGTCTCCCCAGCCACTCTGGGCGGCTTCCAGCAACATTAAAATACATTAACACATCACAGATTAAAAACTCCCGCCTTCAGGTGTTTTCTAAATGTCATGTAGTTGTTGATCCTTTTAACCTCTGATGGGAGGGCGTTCCACAGGGAGGGTGCCACTACCGAGAAGGCCCTCTGCCTGGTTTCCTGTAGCTTTGCTTCTCGCAGTGAGGGAACTGCCAGAAGGCCCTCGGCACTGGACCTCAGTGTCCGGGCTGAACGGTGGGGGTGGAGACGCTCCTTCAGGTATACAGGACCGAGGCCATTTAGGGCTTTAAAGGTCAGCACCAACACTTTGAATTGTGCTTGGAAACGTACTGGAGCCAATGTAGATCTCTCAGGACCGGTGTTATGTGGTCCCGGCGGCCACTCCCAGTCACCAGTCTAGCTGCCGCATTCTGGATTAATTGCGGTTTCCGGGTCACCTTCAAAGGTAGCCCCACATAGAGCGCATTGCAGTAATCCAAGCGGGAGATAACTTCCTTCCTTATCCTCTTCCTGAACTGCTGGCTGCTGTTCCACACACTCACATCCACCTGCCCTGTCCCCTCAGCCAGAAGTGTGTCGCCTTATTTGAGCATGGGTGGGTATCTCATTTAGCAACTCGGAGAGATTTCCAGCCATCAAGAGAACATCTCCTTCCAGTTCGCTTCCATTGCTGATGGCCACCCTAGACTCTTAAACAACAAACTGCCTGGCAAAGGATGGTCAGTCAGGGAGCGGTTTTCCTCCTACTATGATTCCTGCACTTACTTGCTCCAACATACTGTACGTGTTAATTTTTGCAAAGGAGAAATTTGCTGTGCGAGACTAATAATAATAATAATAATAATAATAATAATAATAATAATATATTTATATCCCGCCCATCTGGCTGGGTTTCCCCAGCCACTCTGGGCGGCTTCCAGCAAAATATTAAAATACAATAATTCATGAAATATTAAAAGCTTTCCCTAAACAGGGCTGCCTTCAGATGTCTTCTAAAAGTCAGATAGTTGTTTATTTCTTTGACATCTGGTGGGAGGGCGTTCCACAGGGCGGGTGCCAGTACCGAGAAGGCCCTCTGCCCGGTTCCCTGTAACATCGCTTCTCGCGTGTGGGAACCGCCAGAAGGCCCTTGGCCCTGGACCTCAGTGTCCAGGCAGAACGATGGGGGTGGAGACGCTCCTTCAGGTATACTGGGTCAAGGCTGTTTAGGGCTTTAAAGGTCAGCACCAACGCTTTGAATTGTGCTCGGAAACGTACTGGGAGCCAATGTAGATCTCTCAGGACCGGTGTTATGTGGTCCCGGCGGCCGCTCCCAGTCACCAGTCTAGCTGCCGCATTCTGGATTAGTTGTAGTTTCCGGGTCACCTTCAAAGGTAGCCCCATGTAGACGACTGCTTGCCTATGGGCAATGTTTATTCTGTAAATAGAGCTCTTTTCCTATCCCCGCCTTAACACAGAGAGCCTGTCTCCTTCCTCCACCAACTTATTTCCATGTGCCCCAAAGCCTTATGACTGAGGTTTGCAGAAATCTGTTGCAGACCAGCCTGCGGGGAAGAGGAGGGGGTAGCTGTCGCAGCGACGGCTGGGGTCCTGCCCTCCAGTTGCATTTCTTTAAAAAAAAATGTGCTCTAATGTTATGTAAGGCTGTGGGAAGGATGGAAAACTACTGACAGATGCAGTCTCTCTCTCTTTATGTGTGCTCATTCCCTGCCACTGACTCACAACAGGAGAGGTCGGAACATCAGGAGGCTGCAAAGAGCACTGGGATGGCCTGCACCTTGGGCAGGTGTGCTAGGAATCCAAACTGCTGTTGGCCTGGAAAAAGCCTTCAAAAGCAAGAAGTGTGGGTGAGAAAAGCAAAGTCTAGCCGTGGGACTGCTCTCTGCAGCTGTGTGTGCACCAGACATTTAAGGAACATTTAAAGCCCATAGCTCCTTCCAGGGAATCATGGAAACTATAATTCCCAGCACCCTGACAAACTACAGTTCCCAGGATTCTTTGTGTGGGGGGCCCCGGGGGGGGGAGTCATGCACTTTAAATCTGCTTTAAGTGTATGGCTGTGTACGCAGCCTATGTCTCAGTTCAAAGTGCTGGTTTTCTTTTATGCTCCCCGGAGGGTAGGACCCGGTTCGACGGGCTTAAACTACAGGGGAGGGTAGATTTCGGTTGAATGTCAGGACAAATCTCATTGATGGTATGGAGCGTTTGACAATGGAGCCAGCTACCTGGAGGTGTGGAGGGCTCTCCCTTGCGGGAGGCCGTCAAGAACCTGGACACCTGTCTGTCAGGGACTTCCTGCATTGTGCAACGCTATGATTCTGTGCAATGCGATTCCATATGAAGAATTCTGGGAACTGTAGTTTGTCACAGGTGCTGATAACAGCACAGTACAGTGGTACCTTAGTTGTTGAACAAATTGGCTCCAGAAAGCCGCAAACCCGGAAGTAAGTGTTCCGGTTTGCGAACGTTTTTCGGAAGATGGATGTCCAACGCAGCTTCAGCTTGAGTGCAGGAAGCTCCTGCAGCCAATCGGAAGCCGTGCCTTGGTTTTTGAACTGTTTCGGGAGTTGAACGGACTCCCGGAACAGATTAAGTTCGAGAACCAAGGTACCACTGTATTATTTTATTTTATTTTATTTTATTTTATTTTATTTTATTTTATTTTATTATTTTATTTTATTTTATTTTATTTTATTTTATTTTATTTTATTTTATTTTATTTTATTTTATTTTATTTTATTTATATACCACCATCTGGATATCACAGAGCGTATTAGAGCACCTCTGTGATTGAGGTAAATGACATTTCCCACGAGTATTTGGGTGGAAATAGGGTTTATTACCTCTCCCTGGGACAGGCTGGGGAGGTATTGTTTTCTGTTTCGTTTTTGGTCCTTACGTTATGCATTTTGCACTTTTATACCTTAAACTTCCCAGTGATCTCCTGATGAAAGCCAGCATATAAATTTAATAAATAATGATAATGATAAATCACCATGCTTCTTCTTGGAGATGTTCTGAACAATAGCTCAGTTGGTCGAGCATGAGACTTAATCTCAGGGTCGTGAGTTCGAGTCCTACGTTGGGCAAAAAGATCCCTGCATTTCAGGAGGTTGGATGCCTGAGTAATTCGTCATATATCTCCTTCGCAATACAAACAATCTCTGGATAAACCAAACTTACGACCTTAAAATAGAATAAAGCATAAAGCATAAAATTTACTTGGCTATTAATAATCCTGAAGCCTTCCATGAAGTCTTTTATAGGAAAGCACTGAAACCAAGAATCTGGCGACCTGTAATGTTCTGTGAGAGTCAATGTCCTGGAGTAAGTAAGCTAGATGTTGTTCAATTGGTATGGCTGTGATGTCCCGCATAATTGGACTCAAAATCCTTGATCGGGAAACACTGTATAGGGGGCAGTTAAACAGAATATGGTACAGGGTTTCTATTGATTTGTTGTCACATGAGCATAGAACAGAGATTTTCCCATTAGAGAATCTGTTGCTCAAAACATTTGAGGGGAACACATTGAATCTAGCTCTAACAAATGCAAATCTATGCGACACAACCGAAAGGGTAGACAGATATCGTGGTGATTGGGGCATAGGAGTAATGCCCAGATTTAACGGAGAGCACGTGCCACCGCCTGTGGCAAGATTTTGTTGTAGATCAATTACTCAGATATCATTCCGAAATGTACAAATAGTCGTTTATTTATTGTTTTGTTTTGCTTTGTTTTACCTTGTGGGCTTATAGCCGAATAAAGTATATCTAGAATCTAGAGGTTGGATGCCCCTCTTGGTTCCTTCCAACTCTTAAAATTCTATGAGTTTTGTTAGCTGATTTTGGTAGGAAAGGGTTATAGTGACAGAGCGACTGCTTTGGACGCAGAAGGTCTCAGGTTTGAGGGCACAGACACCATGTTTGCTAGCTCTACCCAGGGGCGTAGGAAAGGGGGGGCAGGGGGCGGGTCGCCCCATGTCCCATCATGGAGGGTGTGTGTGTGACAAATTATCAAGGAACAATTACTGCCCTACTAGGGTGGTTCATAAAAAACTTTTTTAAAAATGCCTGCTCCAAAGGTCTTATCTTACTACGCTAGGGATTATATAGCTACACATGAAATTTCATGCATATCAGTTAATATCTTGACCCTCCTCCATGAAAATAGCAGTTTACTTGGCTGTTTTCCTATGTCGCGAAGGCTGAAATTTCAACAAAGCACATGCCTTTGCTAGACTCTTTTCGGGCACCTGCTAAAAGCATTCTTCTTTAGGCAAGCATACCTAGATGCTTAGGAAGTTGAAGTCATTTTAATCTTAATATTTTAGCTTTTGTATGTTTTAAAGTAGGATTGTTAATTTTTCTGCTTGATTTTACTGCTGTGGTTTTTTTGTTTTGGTAAACCACTTTGCAGGGTTTTTAAAAAAAATAAATTTTATTAAATAAATAAACAATAACACAAGTCAAAACACAATCCATCCTGTAGATTTAAGTATCTGTCCATAGCCGCCTACTTGTTATCAGAGGCTCAGAATCCACATTCCTTTGTAAGAAAATATGAAATAATGTAAAAACATTTTTGCAGGCAAAATAAAAATAAAAAATCAATGTGTGTGTGTGGGGGGGGGTAACAAGAAATTTTCCACGCCGGGTACCACCTGACCTTCCTACGCCTCTGGCTCTACCCTCCAGAGATTTGTGCGACCCTCCTTTCACACCATCCAAGTTGGGGGGCATCGTTATACTTTTATCACAAATATGGAACGGAATGGGGTAACTGTGCCCCTGAAGGACCGGGTGCGCAGCCTGGGAGTCATTTTGGACTGACAGCTGTCCATGAAGGCGCAGGTTAATTCTGTGTCCAGGACGGCTGTTTACCTGCTCCATCTGGTACACAGGCTGAAACCCTACCTGCCCGCAGACTGTCTCGCCAGAGTGGTGCATGCTCTGGTTATCTCCCGCTTGGACTACTGCAATGCGCTCTACGTGGGGCTTACCTTTGAAGGTGACCCGGAAACTGCAACTAATCCAGAACACGGCATCTAGACTGGTGACTGGGAGTGGCGCCCACCCTGTGGAACGCCCTTCCAGCAGAGGTCAAGGAAATAAGCAGTTATCCTATTTTTAAAAGACATCTGAAGGCAGCCCTGTTTAGGGAAGTTTTTAATATTTAATGCTGTATTGTTTTTAACATTTGATTGGGAGCCGCCCAGAGTGGCTGGGGAAACTCTGCCAGATAGGCGGGGTATAAATAATACATTATTATTATTATTATTATTATTATTATTATTTCGCATCCTGAAATAAAAGCTTGCGCCAATCATGCATTGCCTGGGACCCAAGATAGATAGCTCGTTCCCAACCGATTTCAGTCTGTGAACCTCCCAGGTCACCTTCAAAACCTAGGCATTACGCATCTATCACAAGGCATAGGGAGGAGGCAAAGGAGGGGGAATAGCCAAGCGGAAGGCAGGCCAGTTTCATTCAACCCAACTCTCTCCCGCTTTGGTGATGGTTGTTGAAACATAAAGACCTCAAGCACAGAGAGGGGGAGAAAATGCACCGCTCTGCCTAGGGGTAAGCGCAGCGAGGTCATCCCAGGACGTTTCCATTCATAACTTTCCGCAGAGCTATTTGGGGATATTGATTTAAATCCCGATGCATGTAATGCGGGTGGCAAAGTGGCATGGGCCACCCTGTAATTTCAGCTTGGAGTTGAGCTGTTTTTCTTTTCTGTTCTCCCTCCCCCCCCTTTATCTATTAAATTTGTATACTGCTGTATCCCCATAGATCTCAGGGTGGTTCACAACATACCAGTAATCTGGCCGGTTCACAACGTAAGAACATTTTTCTTTGCTGCAATTCTTAGGAAGGAACCTAGGAGGCTGCAATTTTCTAGGTGAAGTACCTGTACTCTGTTTCCCTCTTTGTGTGGCAAACACGTTGGTGTGGCAGGAGAGGATGGCAAGCGTGGCAGAAAGATTTGAGGACAATCAAAGGAATGTTTAAACATTTCAGTGTAGTATAGTATGGTATGGATTATTATTAATATTGTTTGCAGAATATGGATAGATATCTTTTCAAACCAAGAGCAAGATACCAGGGGCAATCCTAATTATGTTTTGTGATGTATTTAATAATAATAATAATAATAATAATAATAATAATTGGTGTGGCACAAGCAAATTTTTATTCTGAAAGTGTGGCCCAGAGGCAGAAGTTTGAGTACCACTGTCTTGCATTCTAGCTCATGCATGTAAGCTTATTCTAAAATTAAAGGCAAGATATAGTAGTAGTAGTAGTAGTAGTAATAATAATAAATTTATTTATACGCTGCCCATCTGATTGGGTTGCCCCAGCCACTCTGGGCGACTTCCAACAAAGTAAAACACAGTAAGACATCAAACATTAAAAACTTCCCTATACAGGGCTGCTTTCAGATGTCATAGTAGTGGTTTGCTGGAGGAGTGGAGCTTAAATGAAATAAAAAAGGAAGAGGCACTAGATGGAAGGGCATTCCAGCACTAGAGAACTGCTAAGGAAGAAAGGGATGCATTCAGCGGCTGCTTTCAAGCAAGAGTTGGTAGTTCAAGGATGCGTGCCTGGGAAGCTGAGCTTTTGTGATAATGTCTGTGGCCAGGCACCTTTTATCCCAGTCTGAGCCAAATGAGTTCTTAAAATATAGCTCCAGCACCCTCTAGTGTCTGTGGGGGGAAGATGAGGAAACAGGAACGAGCAAGAGAGGTTTTGTTAAGACGGTTCCGTTCTTTGCTGCAAACAGAAAGGACCGCAAGGGTCACAACCCAGATTCTCCAAGTGTCCCTATTTTCCAGGGACAGCCCCGGATTTACAGAAGCCATCCCGGTTTCTGATTTGGTCCCAGAATGTCCCACTTTTCCTTAAAGGTAAAGGGACCCCTGACCGTTAGGTCCAGTCGCGGACGACTCTGGGGTTGCGGCGCTCATACCTGTCGGCAGGCAGGCTGTCTGTCTGGTTGGGTGTGAGGGTCTGGCTGCACAAGGCATGCAAGCTCCGCCCCCAGTCGGTCTCAGACTCCTTATTGGCAGCCGAGCAACGCAGCTGAGGAGCCTCCCTGGCCGGCAGGGAGGGAGAGGAGCTGCTTCCTTTGAAATCCGGGAAATTTAAGGGATATCAACAATCTGGGATAGCAGCGGGAAACGGCATTGGAATAAGGGAGTTTCCCGACAAAAAAGGGAGAGTTGACAGCTATGCCTAAGTAATGATTTGTGGCCAGTCCAGGAGAAAAGCACCTCTCGTGGATCATTGCTTTGCCAATGGCATGCTGCAGAATACACTGACAAAACAGCAACAACATGAAACTGGGGGGTTTTTTTGGGCGTGTGTGCTGAGTGTTCCTGGTGAGCAGGCCCATTTCAATGCCCGAGGCAAAAAGGGAAATTGCCCCCCCCCCCCCCGCCACTCCACTGCCAAAGCCTCGCTTGCTGGGTTTGCACAGGGGCAGTTTCCAGTGAGATCTCATGAGATCTCGTGGAACTCTCGCAGGATCTCACGGAGCTCCACGAGACCTCGAAATAGCTCCTCAGAAGCCGCTGCTTCTCCTCCTGGCTTCTTCAAGTGGGAGCTGGTGAGCAGGGGGGGCTGGAAGCCGTGTTCGAAATTAGCCAGGCGCCAGGTGCATTTCAGCCACTTGCGACCAAGTGAAGATGCCCGGGTGCAAGTAGATAAATAGGAACCGCTGCAGCGGGAAGGTAAACAGTGTTTCTGTGCGCTGCTCTGGTTCTCCAGAAGCGGCTTTGTCATGCTGGCCACATGACCTGGAAGCTGTACGCCAGCTCCCTCGACCAATAATGTGAGATGAGCACCACAACCCCAGAGTCAGTCACGACTGGACCTAATGGTCAGGGGTCCCTTTACCTTTATCGGCAACTTGTGACCAAGTGAAGATGCCCGGGTGTCAGGATGGTGCCTGACATCTCCACTGTCTGGAGGTGCCCACCTGGGGTTTTTTGGATCTTGACTGTTTTCACACACTAATACCCCATCCTGGAGAATTCTATCTGCTATATTTTATCTGCACAATCAGAATGAATTTCAGGAACCAAAATGCTTTTTCTATGCAGCCCAAGCAGGAGCGGTGAACAACGTTATAGCTACTTGTTGTCACTTGTCTTCACTTACTCCGTCCTAGTGCCCTGCTTACAGTTGTGGAGAATATTCTTATGTTATGAATGCTCCATGTCACTATTAAGAAAAAGAGGTTGGGATCGACCAATAGTTAGGTGAACTGTCCCTGGATCAAGGGATTTTTCTTCTTTAAATTCTCAACCTAGCTTATGGTTGTCATCTGAACTAGCCAGAGGTTTAACTGAGAATCAATCACAGTCAGTCCATCATTTGGAGAACCAAACTTCAGAATCATTTAGTCCCCAAAATGGCAACAAGACATTTTGTGTTGGCAAATCTTGGTTTAAGGTAGGGTTGCTGTACGTCCAGAATTTCCTGGACATAGCCAGTATTCAGCTCCCATAAGCAGCGTCTGGGCAGAAATCGCTGAAATGTCGGGGGGCGGGAAAGCTCAACAACTTTGCCCAAAAAAGCGCAATGACTTTTGTGTCCGGATTTTCACTTTTTGAAATATGGCAACGCCTAGTTTATATATCTAATGCTGGCTGGACACATATGGGATGGGGCCTCGCTGGACACTTTTAAGCCCCGTTGATTTTACACAAGACAGTGTTGCCACGAGGTAACCCCACTTCAGTGACCGTCCCGTGAGCAGCCCAAGGCCCAGCAGCTCTCTAGGCCAGCTTTAGCAGCCGCTGGTTTGACGAGGTTTCCTTTGTAAAGGGGAGCTATTTATATACCTCGGCCGGCCTTTTGTGGGGCTTTGCTGAAGTAAGCGGCGGGCAAACACAATAGCCGCCATCCTGCTTAGAGCCCAGGAGCTTAGCTGCTGTTTTATTCCCCTTTGATTGCATTTGGTGTTCCAGGAACCTTGTGATTTGGGCATCAGCAAAGGCCCTGAATCATATAAATGCAGCCATTGCCAAGTTTCCCTGTCACCAAACGAGCTGCCTTTCGTTGTGTCGGCATGAGCCAGGCTAGCAAGAACGGTAGTCCTCAGAAAATAAAGGCAGATAAGGCAGTTTATGCTTGTTTTTCTGATTTCCCCCTAACTGTTAAATTGTGCTTTATGTCTGAGCTTTCACACGACCTAAACATCCTTTCTGGAAATTGTATTAGTGTAAGTTTACCGCTCTGCCTTACTTGCAAATGTCCCCATCCCCCCCGATAGCAAATAACATGGAAAAGAGCGCTGTGCAATATTTCTGGAAGTGGCTTTACAGCCACGTGAAAGGTCCGACAGGAAGCGGAAATTAGCAGCTAGTGAAATGTCTGTAAAACGGAATAAACTGGTTCCCACTGGGACTGGCTGGGCGGAAGGCTGGGAGATCAGCAGCAGGGGGCGCCAGAGCCAATGACAGGTAGAGACCAGTGTCCACTGGGCAGCTGGTCCAACTTTAGTATGGAGGAAAGCTGACATGATTTGGCCTGCCAAGTACAGTGGACGCTCGGGTTGTGAACGCAATCCGTGTGGGAGGTGTGTTTGCAACCCGCAGCGTTTGCAACCCAAACCGCTGTGTCTAACCCATTGAACGAAGTGGGATGTACTACTGAACAGACTCATGTGCTCTTTTAAGGTAAAGGTAAAGGGACCCCTGACCATTAGGTCCAGTCAAGGGTTAGGGTCTGGGGTTGTGGCGCTCAGCTCGCTTTACTGGCCGAGGGAGCAGGCGTACAGCTTCCGGGTCAACTGCTAGGTGGACAGGAGCTGGGACCGAGCAACGGGAGCTCACCCTGTCGCAGGGATTCGAACCGCCGACCTTCTGATCGGCAAGCCCTAGGCTCTGTGGCTTAACCACAACGCCACCCGCACCCGTCCAATGAAAATAGGGACATCCTAAAGGAAAAGTGGGACGCGGGTGGCGCTGTAGTCTAAACCACAGAGCCTAGGGCTAGCCGATCAAAAGGTTGGCAGTTCGAATCCATGCGATGGGGTAAGCTCCCGTTGCTCGGTCCCAGCTCCTAGGCTGTGTGGTTTAACCCACAGCACTACCCGCATCTTTTAAGCTTTAATGCAATTGTCACTTTCTGTATTATTATTATTATTATTATTATTATTATTATTATTGCATGTAATTTCCTTTGAGCTTCGCTGCTTGCGTTTCCCCCTCTGCACCCCTATATGCCTTTTGACGTAGGATAACACTTCGTGCATCTCACAATGTGGGACTCTAGCCTAGCCCTTTTGCTAAATCTCCGATTCTGCTGATTTGCCTTGCCCGTGGGTGAGGAATGATTTGATGGAGAGACAACACTGCCACCCAGTGACCCCAACTAAGAAATGCATCTTCAACCTCAAAGGCCTTTGAGCGAGATGGGGAAACCTGCAGATGCCGTGGGTCGGCTGATGCAGGAGGATGTCCACCGATGTAGTATGGAACAGCGGCTTGAGCATCTGGGAAATGTGGTACCCTTGGTGCCGAAGTGGAAAGGGAGACAGGAACGTGCCTGTCTAGCCTGCAATTGTGAATGGCAGCAACTGCTGGAAGATTCAAGATAGCTAAATGAAAGTACCTGTACCGTATTGGCCCGAATATAAGCCGCACCTGTAAAATTCAAGGGGAAGAAAGAAAAAAAGACAATACCCGAATAAAAGTCGCTCCCTTAAAAATCCGCAGGCACTCACACCCATTCCGTTTTACCGTATGTCTGTTTCAGCAGTGATATAGTAAAGGTCGTGAATTTAAGCAGCACTTTAACTTTTCACGGTTGGAATTTGGGGAAAAAGTGAGGCTTATATTCAGGCCAATACGGTACTTCTTCACACAGCACAGAGTTAAACTATGGAACTCCCAGGGGCGTCTTACCCATAGAGGCTAGTTGTGCGGGGTGCCAGGGCGCCAACTTCTGGAGGGCGCCAGGGAAGAGGCGGAGGCTGGACGCAGCTCCTCCTGGCATCAGCTCGCCGCCCTCGCCCACCTCCGCCATGCCACGCCGAAGCAGCGCCACGCCCGGAGCCTCCATCTGCCGTGGCAATCGCGGCCAGCTGAGCTGGGAGGAGCCGCCCTCCAGCAGCTCCCTGCCTCCTCCAGCCCCGCTGGCAGCGCCGTCCTCCCTAAAAAAACTCTGTGAAAGGGGGGTGCGCCGGAGGGAGCTTTGCACCATGGGGCTGGATATGGTTAAGATGGCCCTGGGGAACCCCCCCCCCCCACAGAAGACAGTGATGGCCACCAATCTAGATGGCTTTAAAAGAGGTTTAGACAAATTGACGGAGGAGAGGGCTGTCAATGGCTGCTAGCCATGATATAACTATGGTCGGCTTCCACGGTCGGAGGCAGCAATGCTTCTGAATACCAGTTGCTCTCGCACTCAGATCCTGCTTGCGGCCATCTGGTTGGCCATTGGGAGAAGAGGATGCTGGAGCAGATGGGCAACTGGCCTGATCCAGAAGGCTCTTCTCATGTTCTTATGCTTCTGCGGATGTTTTGTTGGGTTTGCTTTAGAGGTTATTGTTATAATAATAATAATTTATTATTTATACCCCGCCCATCTGGCTGGGTTTCCCCAGCCACTCTGGGCGGCTTTCAACAGAACATTAAAATACAATAATCTATTAAGCATTAAAAGCCTCCCTAAACAGGGCTGCCTTCAGATGTCTTCTAAAGGTCTGGTAGTTGTTGTTCTCTTTGACATCTGAAGGGAGGGCGTTCCACAGGGCGGGTGCCACTACTGAGAAGGCCCTCTTCCTGTTTCCCTGTAACTTGACTTCTTGTAGTGAGGGAACCGCCAGAAGGCCCTCGGAGCTGGACCTCAGTTAGCAGCATATTGTTCTGGGTTAGTTGCTTGAAGACTCTTTATGCATCGAGCATCTGAAAAATGACGATGATTGCAACGGTGGTGCTGGTATCAGGTGCCAACGGCGGCATTCCTGAAACGCTGCTTTTGTTCTGGGGTGCCTCCTGCACTGTGAAGACTTTGTTCTCTGAGTCCTTGTGAAATTCTTGGTCTTTGTAAGCGCTGCAGTTCAACCGAGCCGGAGCGGTTTAACATTCTTTCTTGCTTCTTTTGAAATGACTCTCAAATAACCAAACCTCCCCTGATGTCTTTCTTGCTGCTGACTCACTGCTTAGTCAAAGCACGAGCATCGCAGGACAATAGATCTTTTCCAAACGCAGTTGAACACCCTGCATTCGCATCGGTGGCCCCAACACATGATCCTCTCATGTGGCAGCTTCTCCGCCCGCATCTCCATGAGAAGAAGTCATTATTTGACCCCACAACCCATCCTCCTTCTGCAGAGGCTCTGAAAACTGCAGAGAAAGCCATTTTTCACCTTCACAACGTCCTGTTTCACCGCACGTCAAGCAGAAGTTAGGAAACTAGGAATCAGAGTTACAGTATGCCAGCTTGCTTAGTATTTCCTACACGGAGAGGTTGTGGGCTGTTCAGGGTTCCATGTGATTTCATGGTTTATGTTTACCATTTTTCCCTACAGAGAAAAAGCTCGCGCATGACACAATCGCGCTCACACACACCCCAGAAACGTCAATGTATCTTATTCGTTCCTTTCATAAAAATTATATACCCCTTGAGTGTAACACCCCCCCAACAAACCTCAAAGTGGTTTACAAAAGATAAAGGAAAAAAAGAAAACACTTACAAGCACTTAGAACTTAAAAATAAAAATAAAAACAGCAATAAGCTAAAAAACAGATTAAAATACATGTCAACGTTCTATATATCTGGGTAAAGGTAAAGGTAAAGGGACCCCTGACCATTAGGTCCAGTCATGTCTGACTCTGGGGTTGCGGCGCTCATCTCGCTTTATTGGCCGAGGGAGCCGGCGTACAGCTTCCGGGTCATGTGGCCAGCATGACAAAGTCGCTTCTGGTGAACCAGAGCAGCGCACAGAAACGCCGTTTACCTTCCCGCCAGAGCGGTTCCTATTTATCTACTTGTACTTTGACGTGCTTTCAAACTGCTAGGTGGGCAGGAGCTGGGACCGAGCAACTGGAGCTCACCCCGTTGCAGGGATTCGAACCGCCAACCTTCTGATCAGCAAGCCCTAGGCTCAGTGGTTTAACCCACAGCGCCACCTGGGTCCCTATATATCTGGGTAGGCTTGTTCAAACAAAAGGAATTTTTAGCAGGTGTCGAAAAGAGAACAATGAAGGCACCTGCCTGATGTCAATAGGCAGGGAGTTCCAAAGTGCTGCCCCACGGAAATATCAATTTCTTACAAATGTAGAACGTGCTTTATGTGTCAACAGTAATAGTGCCAGTTCCGCAGATTGAGGCTGTCCAGAGCGCATGTGTGGAATAAGACAATCTCTCAGGTTTGCATCTGTTTTCTTCTGATTCATTGTATTTTTGGGCCTCAAGCCAGTGGGAGGGGTGCTTGCCATAACGCCAGGTGAGCAAATGCTTAAAATAAATAACGCCAAACATGTTCCCTAAGGTTCTTTGTTCCTTGCTCCCACGTGCAACACCCAGTTCTGTTGCAACGAGTGGAAATTTAGCAGGTCAAGCTGTTCCGAGTTGTTCGACTAAGAGGGGCCAAGCTCCCTTTTTACTTTGGGTTGATGACAATCACACCCTGCTAAGATTTCCTTTAAACAGAGAGGCGATTGTGACCGAGTTTTCGACAGATGTTTCTTGCAAAGTGAGTCATCCCCAGCCGAGCTGCCTGGCTGTCTCCCAGAAGTGGTGATGGTATCTCAAAACGTGAGAGAAGCACCAAAAGGCTTGCTCGGTCTGCACGCGACCCACGGCCGGGCTTTGCTTGTTCTCAGGGACAAACCCAGCATCACGCAAAAGCATTTGAAGAGAACGCAGGGAGGGTGTATTGCATTGTGTTCACACGTTGCATTTGAGTGTGCAACCTGTGTACACGGCAGTGGTATTCACATGTTGCATTCAACAAGTGTGCACCGTGTGCCTGTGTCCATAAATAACTGGTGCGCACTGTTATGCACATGTAATCTTCAAGGTGCACGGAGTCCCGTGTATGCAGCAGCTGAGATGCTCAAATCAAGCAGTGTACGATCTTTCACAAACACTTGCAAATGTGTAGGGACAGTTTGTACTTGCGTTCAGTACAATGTGTGTCAGGGAATGGTCTGAAGACGAGGGCTGGGGAATGCATTCTATGGCAGACCAGCTTCTCTCCGATGGAGAGCTGGAGGGGGCAGATGTTCAGAAGCAAAGAGAGAGGCAGAAGCATAGCTGTCAACCCTTCCTTTTTTTGCGGGAAACCCCCTTATTCCAATGCCGTATTCCCGCTTGTTGATATCCCTTTAATTTCCCGGATTTCAAAGGAAGCAGCTCCTCTCCCTCCCTGCCGGCCAGGGAGGCTCATCAGCTGCGTTGCTCGGCTGCCAATAAGGAGTCTGAGACCGACTGGGGGCGGACTGCATGCCTTGTGCAGCCAGACCCTCACGCCCAACCAGACAGACAGCCTGCCTGCCGTCTATGCGCTCGCTCTTCCGCTCACCCGTTCACGCGCAGCCTCTGGAGCGCAGGGTGGCACTGACGTCGGCAGGGGGGCGGGTGGTGGTGGTATGCCCCGGGTTCCATGGGAGGAGGGGGTGACACTTGGGCTGACCCCACCCTGCGCGGGGCCTGCCCGCCGGCGCCGCTTCTGCTCCCACGGCACCCTTGCGAGCCGCCGCGCCAAAAGCAGCAGCGGCGGGGCACCCCCACGAGCCGCCGATCGCGTCCGGCGGCTCGTAGGGGTGCTGCCGCTGCTGCTTTTGGCGCGGCGCCTCGCAAGGGTGCCGCGGGAGCAGCACCGGCCCAGCGGCGGAGTGCGCATGCGTGGCATTTCGCGCATGTGCACTCCGTCGGGACGTTGCGTCGTGATGTCACGACGCAACGTCACGACGTCATGCCCCCAGGGGGAAGCCTCTGTTTGCCGCCCCGGGGGGCAAGGAGGCTTCCTCCGCCCCTGCAGGGTGGCGAGGCTACTTGGTGCCATTGCACCGCCTTTGCGGCATCCCTTATTTTGAAATCCGAAAGTTTGGAAAAATCCCTTATTTTCAAATCCGAAAGTTGACAGCTATGGGCAGAAGCTGAACAGCTTAGGGAGGAGTTACCCAGTTACGAGATAATGACGACAGAACCAGAAGGGAGGGGGCAGCTAGCTGAGACGTCACTTGAGAGCGTGGAGGACCCCCCCTCCCCTCAGACTTGGAGGTCTGAATGTCTCAGAGAGCAAAGGAGTCAGAGGGAGGGAGGAACTTCCCGTTGGCTCCCAAAATTCTGCAGAAGTCGGAAGTCAGATTAGACTAGGCAACGGCCCACCTTGCAGAGGGCTGTGTATTTGTGCTTGCAACATGCTGTAATAAAAGGACCATAAATCTATCAGCTGCTCGTTAATTCTTATCTGTGAAGTTACCGAAGGGAGGGGAGGACTCTCCATGCCTGACAATGTGTGAACAAGTCACACATTGAGTCAGACCAGAAACGCCTTTTACCTTCCCGCTGCAGCGGTACCTATTTATCTACTTGCACTTTGATGTGCTTTCGAACTACTAGGTTGGCAGGTGCAGGGACCAAGCAACGGGAGCTCACCCCGTCGCGGGGATTCGAACCACCAACCTTCTGGTCGGCAAGCCCTAGGCTCTGTGGTTTAACCCACAGCACCACCTGCGTCCCTATAACGGCCAGTAAAGAGGGTTTAATCCATCCACCTAAACCTTTTTTCTTTTGGTTCCCCCACTTAAGATTCCACCAATTTTGGCAGGGGAGGTGAAAAAGAAAGCAGACACAGCAGCGATGGGATGGGCAGCGCCGAGGGCCCTGGTGGGGATGCACCTGTCCCCTTTCCTGGTAATCAGATTGATCATTTGATGAACGAAATGGGCTGATACAACCCCCAGCTCCTCAGCTGGTCTGGATGGATTCGTTGAAGGAGCTTCTGGGTGGCAGCGTGGCTGCCTGCCTGTGACCACAAAGGGTGGCCACACCTACTTTTGTCCACACTCTCTGCTGATATGTGGTCCCTGGGAGGCTGATATGTGGCCCTCGGGTGAAAAACAGCTAGCCACCCCTGGTCTACATTCACCAGTGACATTTGTTTTGGAATTTAGTGCTGTAGGTGTTTCTCGCTTTGGTCAATTCTCTCTCCCCACCTCAGGACCAGCCCCATCCCCTTAAGAGAAATAGAAAGTTCGAAGTGATCTAGGTAAAAGATGGATCCAGTAGAGTTAACCTGAACCTTGAAAAGACCATAGAGCTGAAAGAGGAAGCGGGAAAGAGTGGCGTCCTTCCAATTTCCTCCTCCAGATGTATTTTTCAAGGGAGAAAGAGGTAACCTTCCTCATCACCTCATGAGCAAGAGGACAAGTGAGAAATTTCATGATCGTCGTAAAACTTCATATCATGCTTTTCGCTTTCATAAATGAACAGGGGCGTAGCGTGCCGCTTGGCTACCAGGGGCGGCAAGCCAAGCGGCACCCCTGGGGGCGGGGCGTCGCTCCGTGTGTATGACGTCACGACGCGCATGCGCACGGGGCAACGCCTACGCCCCCTGCCTCCATGCCGCGGCTTTTTCACCGCTGAAAGCGGGGGGAAGGCTATTTTTGGCGCTGCCGGGCCAGAGCCGCAGGAGCGGCCAGCGAGGGGGGGGGTGTCACGTCAGCGACAAGCGTGACACCCCTCCTCGCTGGCCGCCCCTGCGGCTCCACCCCAGCAGTGCCGAAAATAGCCTTAAAAAAAAAAAAAGGCCAGGGCGGCTTTGGAGGCGCGGGGGGCAGGGCCCCCGCCCCAAGTGTCACCCCGACCAGAGCGCTGCCCGGGGTGTACTGCCCCCCACCCCTTTGCTATGCCCCTGGAAATGAACATCTCTTAACATCTCTGATGCAATGTACTACTGAACTGCACATTGCAGCCATTATGAACATTACTGTACCTGCTTTGGTCTCCCTATGAAAACATTTGCTCCCATTACCATGGACAACATTTTATTTACCTGTACAAACATCACAAACAGTTTTCAAAAATCCATTATGATTAACAAATCTAATTAAACACTGCAACCTGACCGTAAGGAATATGCACACATAGAGAGCTCTTCCATTGACCGGAGGGGAAAACCAACAACAGATTATGGAGATGCTCATTGAATGAGCATCACTAGAAGTCCTATGTACATATGAGCAAAACACCCATCATTATGATAGGCAGAGCAAACAGTAGAGCTGCATGTTGCAAAGATCGGAGTGGGAAGGCTGGGCCACATGGATTTGTGTGCTATTTGCGGGGTCCTTCCCAGTGGAGGCTGGGCCACCCGATGTTGGGCAGAGTAATAAGTTAGGTTATGCCTAAGGCAAGATATACAGTAGGCATGGAGCTTGTGGTCTTAGTTATGCCACCGCACCAGACACACTTACGTGAAGAAGGATGGCAAACGTCACCTTTTGATGTAAGTGGTCCATATCTCAGTGGCAGGGCATATGCTTTGCATGCAGAAGGTTCCAAGGTTCAACCCCTGAAGACAGAATCGGGATTCAAGATGATCTTACCAGATTGGAGAACTGGGCAAAATGTATTCCAGTAGGGACAAATTTATGGTTCTACACGTACGCAGGAAGAACCAGCTGCACCTGGATTGTACATGTGAAAAGGATCTATTGATTTTAGTCGACCACAAGCTTAACATGAGTCAACAGGGTGACGCAGCAGCAAAAAAAGCTAATGCTATTCTAGGTTACATCAACAGAAGTATAGTGTCCAGATCATAGTACTACTCTATTGTGCCTTGGTCAGACCACACTTGGAATACAGTGTCCAATTCTGGACACCACCATTTAAGAAGGATGTTGACAAGCTGGCAGGTGTGCAGAGGAGGGCAACCAAGATGATCAAGGGTCTGGAAACCAAGCCTTATGATAATAATAATTTATTATTTGTACCCCGCCCATCTGGCTGGGTCCCCCAGCCACTCTGGGCGGCCTCCAACAGATATTAAAATACATTAAAATATCACAGGTTAAAAACTTCCCTAAACAGGGCTGCCTTCAGGTATTTTCTGAATGTCAGATACAGTGGGACCTCGACTTACGATGATAATGCGTTCTGACACGATCTTCGGAAGTCGAAAACACTCGTAAGTCGAGTCCCCATAGGAATGCATTGGGGGGGGGAATTCGTAAGTTGAAGAAACCCGCATCAAATCTTCGTAAGTCGAAAAAATCCTCTCGAAAGCGGCTGCGACTTCCTTATGGAAGTCGAAAAATTCAGATGCGGCAGCCATTTTTTTTCTTCCGGAAGTCATTCGGAAGTCGAAAATTACGTAAGTCGGGTCACTCATAAGTTGAGGTCCCACTGTAGTTGTTGTTCTCTTTGACCTCTGCTGGGAGGGCGTTCCACAGGGTGGGCGCCACTACCGAGAAGGCCCTCTGCCTGGTTCCCTGTACCTTTGCTTCTCGCAGTGAGGGAACCGCCAGAAGGCCCTCGGCGCTGGATCTCAGTGTCCGGGCTGAACGGTGGGGGGTGGAACGGTTGAAGGAGCTGGGTATGTTTAGGCTAGAAAAGAGTAGACAGGGAGGAGATATAAGTCATCTTCAAATATTTCAAGGGCTGTCACGTGGAGGATGGAGCCAGCTTGTTTTCTCCTGCTCAGGAGGGCAGGACCCGAACCAACGTTGGAACCAAAGATTCCAACTAAACAACAGGAAGAACTTTCTAACAGTAAGAGCTGTTCAACAGTGGAATAGACTCCATAGAAAGTGCTGGACTCTCCTTCCTTGGTGGTTTTTAAGCAGAGGTTGGATGGCCATCTGCTATGAATGCTTTAGCCGAGATTCCTGCATTGCAGGGGGTTGCACTAGATGACCCACGGAATCCCTTCCAACTCGGCAATTCTATGATTCTATGATATCCTGGTAGCTGTGGGAGAGAGACTCTGGTCTGAAATCCTGGAGAGCCATTGTCAGAGCTGGATGGGTAAACAAAAGGCAGCTTATAACTGGTTGGTATCTGGTTGGCCACTGTGAGAACAGGATCCTGGACCGTTTGGCCCACTGTTCTGGTCCAGCAGGTTCTGCTTATGTTTTTATCTTCCCAGGTCTGCAACAGGAAAGAGTCTTTCCTGTTACCGCCACCCTTGTAACTGGAGATGCCAGGGATTGAATTTGGGACCTTCTCCGCGCAAAGCACATGCACTCCTCCGCTGACCTATGAGCCTTGGAAAATGCCTGCATCAAACGAGAAACAGACAGTATCTCCTGAAGCCAAATGAGGCTGAGTTATCTCATGAGTCCCACAGGGAGAGAGCCGAACAACCTGGAGGAGCTCTCACAGGTGAGGAAAACCACACAGGGACTCGACAATCCTGTGAGGTGGAACTCACGAGACCGAGATCTTGCAGACGCTTCACAGGATCACAGCAGGATCTCGAAAGGACGAAGGAGGTAGATCGGGACACTAACGGAAATGTGGAGGATTTGCTACGATGCGGCTCATGTTGAAGTCCAGTTCGTATGCAGACTGCTTGCAAAGGGACTTCAGAATGAGGGCTCTCAGCTGATCGGCACTGACAGCCATCACCCTTAAAGTCCAGTTGTCTGCATTTTGAATGCAAACTGCTGCAAAACGATGTCTCTCAGCACTCATCAGCTGATCAAAGCTGGCCACCCCATTGGCTGAATGAGGGCATGCCTGACGACTTACTCCCTGGCTCAGCCAATCCCAGTGGGGCTCCCTGTCAGTGAAGATCAGCTGATTGGTCCTGAGAGGGAATAATGGGGAGCCCACACTTTTAAGCTCCTCATTCTTCCTTTGCAGACACGTCTACATCTGCCCTGATGCCATGTACAGTGTTTGGGGGGAGGCAAGTGGATGTGGTTTGAAGAAAACATCCTCCCAGGCCAGTTAGAATCCCTGTTGGGCCTTATAAGGTCTGAAGACCAGAGGTTCTCCACCGCAGGGCAGAACGATGGAACTGAGTAAAAGGCCCCCAAGTTATCGCAGACATTCCCTTCTTAAGCGTTCCTCCTGGGACATCCACACCATTCAGCAAACCACAGTGGCTCAGATCCAAACAACCGCGAGCAGGAGGCGAGAATGTATTAGCGCCATTCTGTCAAACCACGGTGCAGTGTGTCAGGGGCTGAATTGACAGGCATGAAACACGGTGAATGAGGAAGATAGCCAGCCGTGGCATGTAAAAACTCTAGTGGTCTTGAAAAGAGCTTGTGCGGTGCCGGTTCCAGGAGACTTTGGGGAAGATGTTCTCAGTGGGCCTGCCTCTCTGCACAGGCTATCCCCATCCTCCTCGCAGCTGTTGCGACTGCCCATTTGCTTGGGAGGAAATCACTGTCTCCCAGGGAAATCGCTGTCTCCCAGGGTGCCGGCTCTCCCATTGGACAGAGTGAGGTGGCTGCCTCAGGCGGCAGGCAGTAACTGGCAGCAGATGCTGGAGGATACAGTGATGTGGGGCAGGCAGCCTCCCCTACACCGGCTAAGATGGTTGAATGCCTTCAGGTGCTGCCCAGTGAAGTCACCCTCCAGCCCTGGCCTCCGAGCTTGTGCAAAATCTTGTGCGAGAGCTTCTTCAAACGAAAGAACTTCCCTGGAATTTGGGGTCACCTCTCTCATGCAACCCTCTTCTGCCAGGTCGGAAGCAGCCCTTCTGTTGGCAGAAGAGACTTTCCACCGGGAGAAGGGCACCTTTGGATCCAGGCCACCACCTCCGTTGTCCGATGAGAAGCATGACTTCGGCCAGTTGGGAGTTTGGAGGCTATGGTGGCTGTTGCTGTTCTTGAAGCCATCTTGATCCCAGGGCATTTGTCTCTCAGGAGAGCAACTTTTCCATGATGGGGTTGGTAAAGGAAAAGCTTCGGAACATATTTTGGTCCATGCTGTTGATGAGGGTCCGGTCTCCGCACGACAGCCGGGGTTTCTCGTTCAGAAATTCTTTGTCGAAGTTGCTGCAGTCGCCAGGGGATTTCTTGCAGAAGGGGAGAGAGAAAACGGAGTTAGAAGCAGCAGCGACAGAAACGGCAGCAGGAGGGTTGCACAGTGTTTCTCAAACTCGGGTCTCCGCCAGACTACAACTTCCATCATCCCTAGCTAGCAGGACCAGTGGTCAGGGATGATGGGAGTTGTAGTCTATTGGCAGCTGAAGACCCAAGTTTAAGAAACATTGCTTAAGCTAATGTGGTGTGTGGCGAACCTGCCCCAAGTTAAGGGATTCTCTTAAAGAGTTAATGTTCACTCCATGTTTGAGTGGCAGCTCACTCGGGGGAGGCGGGACATTCCGCACTTTAAATGGAGGGAGCAGAAGAGGGAGAAGAGGAGAAGAGGGAGTGAGTGAGTGGTGACTGGAAGAAGAGGGAGTGGGACCAGGATAGTGGTGGGTAGGATAGGTAGGATTAGGATAGGATGAAGATCAGTTTGTTAAACTGAAAGTGTTTATGTTTGTGTTTGGAAACTAAGCGAATAATAATAAAGATCTGAAAAGTTATGGTATCTAAAGAATAAAAACTTGTTTTCGTTGAGCCAAGAAGTTGTCGTTGTTTATGGTTGGGTCCAGCGATATATGAATGCTTATGATGAAAGGAACTCAGGGAAGAAAAACTCACATGCAGGGAGATAGTTTGTGTCTCAGGGTTTCTCTCAAAAGGGGCAAGAGGGTAGAGGCCTTGGTAAAGCTACACAGTTGCTAAAGGAGTTAGCTAACTGACGCAGTGAGGGATCTGAAGGGACAGAGGCCCCAGGACTGCAAGCTGAGAGGCAGGTTAACCCCAGGAGCCCAGAGCATTGTGAATACATATATCTACCGCGGTCACGGCAGCTGGACAAAAGAAACCCCTGTTACTAAGATATCCCAGGCTACAATAAAAAGGGAGTGACAACTCAGATGGACCTCAAAGGATAGAGGTGGGGCGAAAAGGAATTCGAACCCGGAACACCTCAGTGATAAATACACTGAGTAACAGACAAAGGGGTCAAGCGGGAAGCTTGAGGGGGAGGTTCGTCGCATGGTGCTTTCCAGGTGTTGTTGTTGTTGGACTACAACTCCCATCGTCTCTGGCTAGGCAGACGGGAGTCCAGCAACCTTGGGGGGGGGGCAATATGGCACCTTCCCCTGCATTAAGAAGATGCTCTTGAACCTTTAAAAACAGGGACAGGGATCCTGTGGCTCTTTAACTCTCATCAGCCCCAGCCAGGATGAAAGGCGATGGAATTTGTAGTCCTCCAACGAGAAACCAAGCCTTTAGTGATTCTCCCAAGCTCTTCCTGACTGCAGTGGTGGTCAGTGGCCATTGGGACCCTTACCGTAGGGCAGAACGAAAGGAGCCCAGCATTAGGTGGCGCCAGAACCTATGAACTCTACTTTTGTCCCCATCCTCTTTGCTATTGAGTTCTACAAGAGGCAAGCTTGAGAGACAGCTGGAAAGCAGCAGCACCTTCTGGACAGGTTGTATATAAGAAGACAGACAGGTGAGGGCTGGGCGAAGTTGGTGGGGTTGCGCCCCATTTGCCCTAACGGATCAGTCTCCCCCTGGCTTCTCTAGCTGCTGCAACTGTAAAGTTTGATATGGTTTTTGTTCAACGCTGTTTTATCATCCTAGAAACTGCCCTGGCATTTATTTATTTTTAAAAAATGAAAGATTGCATAGAAATAATTTAAAAAACAAGCAAAAAAAGTCTTTTTTTAAAAAAATTGTCCAGTAGCACCTTATAGACCAAGTAAGTTAGTTCTGGTATAAGCTTTCGTGTGCATCTGAAGAAGTGTGCATGCACACGAAAGCTTATACCAGAACAAACTTATTTGGTCTATAACAGGGGTAGGCAACCTAAGGCCCGTGGGCCGGATGTGGCCCAATCGCCTTCTCAATCCGGCCCGTGGACGGTCCGGGAATCAGCGTGTTTTTACATGAGTAGAATGTGTCCTTTTATTTGAAATGCATCTCTGGGTTATTTGTGGGGCATAGGAATTCGTTCATTCCCCCCCCCCCAAAAAAATTATAGTCCGGCCCACCACATGGTCTGAGGGATGGTGGACTGGCCCATGACTGAAAAAGGTTGCTGGCCCCTGGTCTATAAGGTGCTACTGGACAATTTTTTATTTTTTTATTTTTATTTCGACTGCGTCAGACCAACACGGCAACCTACCTGAATCTTAAAAAAAAAGTCTAAACGTGGTAAGATTATCTGGAGTCCACAAACAAGGAAAGCCAACCACCTCCCCTCTGATCTGTGGGGATCGTTCATTTTTAGTTGTGAAGAGAAGCAAAGAAACTAGGAAAGGTTAAAAAAAAAATTCTCTCTCTCTCACCACTCTAGGCTTGAAAGGGGGTTCGACTGCTCTTGCTTCAATGGCTTCCCAGTTGATTTCTTGGAAAAAGGGATGTTGGCGGATGTTCCCTTTGGCTCCCAATCTCCTTTCTGGTTCTCTTACAAAAAGCTGGAAATCAAAAGAACGCTAAATTAAAAAAATAACCAGCACTTACTTTTGGGTGGAGGGAGGGCGTTATTGGTTTATTTGCTTCTTGTTTTTATTATGCATTCTGTGCATTTTATCTTGCATTTTTACGTTGTAGACCGCCCTGAGATCTACGGGTGAAGGGCGATATACACATGTAATAAATAATAACAACCTTAAAAACCTTTTTTTTAAATAAAAAATAAGAAGTCCTCAAGGAAATTCATCATTGACATTTCCAGAATAACCCCCAAACAAAGGCACTCTGGAGGCAACCCTTAAAGATAAATTCTTATGTTATCTTTAAAAGTAAATTCCATCAGGAAGAATGACCGTATTTAGTGCAAAGGAAATGGCTCTACATATGAGGAAAAGATGAGGAAACGCTGGGGAGAATTATTCCAGAAGAAGAAGAAGAAGAAGAAGAAGAAGAAGAAGAAGAAGAAGAAGAAGAAGAAGAAGAGTTTGGATTTGATATCCCGCTTTATCACTACCCGAAGGAGTCTCCAAGCGGCTCACATTCTCCTTTCCCTTCCTCTCCCACAACAAACACTCTGTGAAGTGAGTGGTGCTGAGAGACTTCAGAGAAGTGTGACTAGCCCAAGGTCACCCAGCAGCTGCATGCGGAGGAGCGGAGACGCGAACCCGATTCACCAGATTACAAGTCTACCGCTCTTAACCACTACACCACACTGGCTCTTGCGCAGTTCAATCTTTCCTTCATCCCTGCCTCCCTCTCTCCTTGACCTGACCTTCACAAGAAGGTCCCTTGCGTCCTTGTCAAGCCAGCGAGGGTAGAACGGGCTGTCCATGCGGATAGAGTGGAAGAGTTCCTCTTCGTCCTGACCATGGAAGGGAGACTGACCAATCAGCATCTCGTAGAGAAGGACCCCAAAGGACCACCAGTCAACCGACGTGTTGTATTTCTGCCCCAGCAGAATCTATAACGGAAAGGGGATGAGGATGTGAAGAAAGCTTACCAGTAAAAGCTGGCCTTCTCGCAATGAGCTAGCTAGCTCACTGGCTCATCTATCCCAGAGTCGTCTTATTCCAAGGGTGAGGAACCTGGGGTGCCTCCAGATGTTGGTGGACTTCAACTCTCATCAACATAGGAACATTGGAAACTGCCTGATGTTGAGCCAGACTGCTGGTCCATCAAGCCCAGTTTTGTCTACTCTTGTCTGGAAGCAGCTCTACAGGATTTCAGGCAGAGTTCTCTCTCCCAGGGAGGGATTGAATCATAGAATTATACGGAATCATAGAATTGTAGAATGGAAGGCATCCTGAGGGGAACTTTTTGGCCAAAGTTGAGCTTCCTTTGCAAAAAAGGAAGGCCCTGTGGAAAAAGGGCCCTGTGGAACGCCCTCCCATCAGATGTCAAAGAAATAAACAACTATTTGACATTTAGAAGAGATCTGAAGGCAACCCTGTTTAGGGAAGTTTTTAATGACCCATGTTTTAATGACATACAGCATGTTCACAACTTCGAATTTAAACCTATTCAAGCCTGACGTTCAGTGACAACCGTACAGAAGGTTAGTGGCTTGGCAGCCCAATATCAAAGCAATTTTGCCAACATTTCATTTCATTTCTTCCCCCAGAGTAAATCACTCAGAAATATCACACATTTGTCCTTGCGTGTTCAAAATGTCTGACGAGCAGTATTAACTGTACAACATATCAAAAAATATACTGGAAATCCCTCTAAGGGCACAAATTTTTGCTATTTATTTGAACCAATAAAGGGGTGGTGGTGGGAACCTTTTATTTTCCTTCAAAGGCCTGTGGCCTCTCCAAAAGAAGAAGAAGAGGAGTTTGGATTTGATATCCCGCTTTATCACTACCCGAAGGAGTCTCAAAGCGGCTCACATTCTCCTTTTCCCTTCCTCCCCCACAACAAACACTCTGTGAGGTGAGTGGGGCTGGGAGACTTCAGAGAAGTGTGACTAGCCCAAGGTCACCCAGCAGCTGCATGCGGAGGAGGGGAGACACGAACCCGGTTCCCCAGATTACGAGACTACCGCTCTTAACCACTACAACACATCCATCAGAGGTCAGTTCACTATTACAGCTTCAGCTTTAAAAAAAACCACCACCACCACCACTCTACAGGATTTCATGTTTAAATGTATTTTTCATCTTTCGTTGGAAACCGCCCAGAGCGGCTGAGAAAACCCAGCCAGATGGGCAGGGTATGTATATATATACATATACACATACATACATACATATAAATATACATATAAACAAACAAACAAACAAACAAACAAACAAATAAATAAATAAATATCACACTTTCGATATGGGAATCTCAGCTCAAGCATCCATGACAGACGGCCATCCAACCTCTGCTTAAAAACCTCCAAGGAAGGAGAGCCCACAACCTCCTGAGGGAGACTGTTCCACTGTCAAACAGCTCTTACCATCAGAAAGTGATGGTTGTCCTGATGTTTAGTTGGAATCTCCTTTCTTGTAACTTGAAGCCATTGGTTTGAGTTCTACCCTCCAAAGCAGGAGAAAACGAGATTGCTCCATCTTCCATGTGACAGTCCTCCAGATATTTGAACCTGGGGCCTTCCCTATGCAAATCAGATGCTCTACCAAGATGATCAAGGGTCTGGAAACCAAGCCTTATGAGGAACGGTTGAGGGAGTTGGGTATGGTTAGCCTGGATAAGAAGAGACCGATTATGATAGCCATCTTCAAGTATCTCAAGGGCTGTCACATGGAAGAGGGAACAAGCTTGTTTTCTCCTTTTCTGGAGGTTAGGACCTGAAACAATGGATTCAAGTTACAAGAAAGGAGATTCCGACTAAACATCAGGAAGAACTTTCTGACAGCAAGAGCTGGAAGGTGATGGACTCTCCTTTCTTGGAGGCTGGATGGCCATCTGCCATGGATACTTTAGTTGAGATTCCTGCACTGCAGGGGGTTGGACTAGATGACCCTTGGGGTCCCTTCCAACCCTACAATTCTATGATTCCACCACTGAGCTTCAGCCCTGCTGTGCCCTTGCCTGTTGACCAGTCTCCGTAATAGCTTCGTAAGAACGGGATCATGAAAGCTTTCTTAGCCTCTTTTGAAAATAATTAACAAGCTATGGGGCTTGTGTTTAAACCTTAGTGTAGGTTTTCACCTTGAAGAAGCTAAATCAGGTGTTTTGAGTGGATAATTACCACGTTTTGTTTGGGAGTTTTCTGTTTGAAGTCCTTTTGATTCTCCCCTTAAACTCAACAGCAACTATGCCTTATTTGAATTATGGTTAACGTATTACCCTCTTTTTTTCTTTCTGAGGAAACTGTTAGACTTTCAGTGAAACGAGTTTTATAGCTGGCACCTCGTTAAGGTTGTTTTGCAGTATTTTCATTATTGGTTATTTAGCAAGTTTGTTTTGTAGTATATTACATTAATTTAAGTTCAGTTGGAGGGCTCTTGCCATTAATTACATCCTTTAAGCAGTTTACTACGTGTTTGAGTAATTCTGTTCAGGAGCTACTCCAAAAAGTTAGTTGTATTACAGTAATTTTCATCATTTGTAGTTTTTTGGAGGGTTCTTTTCATTATTTACAATCTTTTGAGTTAGTTACATGTGTCTGAGCATTTCTGTTTGAAAGCAACTTTAAAAAATATTTTTGAGAGTAATTTAATACATTTAGTTACATGTGTCTGAGCATTTCTGTTTGAAAGAAACTTTAAAAAATATTTTTTTGAAATTAATTTAACACTTTTTTTGAATACACATTTACCTCGTTTCAGGGGGTTTTCACGGGGTTATTTCCCTTCTTTTTGCTGTTGACCATGCTGGCTGGGGTGATGGAGGTTGAAGTCCAACCACAGCTGGAGGCTCACAAGATGACCTTGAGCATTGCATTCCCTACACCAAGCACCCAGATACCTCCAGGGAGCTTATTGGTGGGCACAAAAGGCTCAGCCCTTCTCTTCCATTTGCACCCAACCCCTGTTATTCAGAGATATTCTGCCTCTGGTCTGGGAAGTTCCATGGGTTGCCACGGCTAATGGCCCCACTTACCTCCGGTGCAATATAATCGGGGGTTCCACAGAATGTGCTTGTCTTGGCGTCCCCTCCCATGTTCTCTTTGCACATCCCAAAATCGGCAATCTTGATGTGCCCTTCCTTGTCTAGGAGAACGTTGTCAAGCTTCAGGTCTCTGCAAGGTAAGATCAGGCGACATCTCTGAAAAGGCTCTTTTCTTGAAAGACTAGATGTGTTATCTAATCAGTATGTGCTGTATATACACAGAACAATTGTTAAGTCGTATCGGGTACAAGTCCCGGTACTGTGGGGTTGCATTGTGGGGAAGAGCTGAGGAGGAATGACCGCTGGGAGGAGCGCAGAGAGAAGAAATGCCCTGGTGCATCTGCAGCAGCACAACCGGATGCCTTCGTCTGCCCCAGCTGCAACAAAACATGTCTCTCCTGTCACGGTCTCTACAGCCACAGCAGGCACTGTAACTCTTCAGCTGTTTGACTTCTCTTCTAAAAGTGCACTCCGCCGTTATCTCCTGAGACAGATGGATGTCAATAATAATAATAATATAATAATTTATTATTTGTACCCCGTCCATCTGGCTGGGTCTCCCCAGCCACTCTGGGTGGCTTCCAGCAAATATTAAAAAACAATACATTAACATGTTACAGATTAAAAACTTCCCTAAACAGGGCTGCCTTCAGGTATTTCCTAAATGTTATGTAGTTGTTGATCGCTTTGACCTCTGCTGGGAGGGCGTTCCACAGGGCGGGCGCCACTACCGAGAAGGCCCTCTGCCTGGTTCCCTGTAGCTTTGCTTCTCGCAGTGAGGGAACCGCCAGAAGGCCCTTGGTGCTGGACCTCAGTGTCCGGGCTGAACGGTGGGGGTGGAGACGCTCCTTCAGGTATACAGGACCGAGGCCGTTTAGGGCTTTAAAGTTCAGCACCAACACTTTGAATTGTGCTCGGAAACGTACTGGGAGCCAATGTAGATCTCTCAGGACCGGTGTTATGTGGTCCCGGCGGCCACTCCCAGTCACCAGTCTAGCTGCCGCATTCTGGATTAATTGCGGTTTCCGGGTCACCTTCAAAGGTAGCCCCACGTAGAGCGCATTGCAGTAGTCCAAGCGGGAGATAACTAGAGCATGCACCACTCTGGCGAGACAGTCTGCGGGCAGGTAGGGTCTCAGCCTGCGCACCAGATGGAGCTGGTAGACAGCTGCCCTGGATACAGAATTAACCTGCGCCTCCATGGACAGCTGTGAGTCCAAAATGACTCCCAGGCTGCGCACCTGGTCCTTCAGGGGCACAATTCCCTTCAGGACCAGGGAATTCCCCACATCCGCCCGCCCCCTGTCCCCCAAAAACAGTACTTCTGTCTTGTCAGGATTCAACCTCAATCTGTTAGCCATGTCAACAACCGCATGTTGAAATTCCTGCATTTCTGGGGGTTGGACTAGATGCCCCTCAGGGTCCCTTTGAGCTCTGCAATTCTACGATTGTATTATTCTTTCTCCCTCCACCAAGGATAAAATTCCTACCTGTATATGATTCCTTGAGAATGAAGGAACTGCAAACCGCAAATGATTTCAGCAGCATAAAACCTGAGAAAATCAGAGACAGGTCGGGCTTAATTTTATTGGTTCATATTTAACCCAATATCCAATATCTCTCTCCCCCCCCCAGGATACTGGTCCAGTGGCTATTGTTTTTATCTGTAAGCCACCTTGAGTCCCATTAAGGAAAATGGCATGGCAATAATAATAATAATAATAAGGCCTCATTTCATAACAGCCACTGACAGACCTATTCTCCACCCTAAGCCAGCAGCCATCCTCAAATCATGCTGCAGGGAGTTCCACTGCTTAAATTAGGTGCTGTGTTACGGAACACTTTCTTTTTCCTGTCCTGAATGAATCTACAGCCCACCGCTTTTGTCAGATGGAAAGGACAAATAACTTTTCTGCAAACACCTACATTAATGCACAACGATGGTGGCGGGGGGGGGGCGGTGTTTGGGGAAAATGGAATTAAACTGCCATGGGAATGCTGCCTTGCAACCAGTCCAGGAGTGGCGGCGGCGGAAATGGTGGCACCGCCTGCCATCTTCCTTCTTAGTGACATCCCTCCTTCCTGTTGGCAACTTCTTAGTGACATCCCTCCTTCCTGAGCCAAATAACAGCCGGGGTGCATAGGGAGAAAGCTCCTGAGAACGTGCAGAGTTCCTTCACCAGGGGGCAAGCACTTTCTCCACTCCCTACTTCCGGGATTAAGAGGTCTCTTCTTCGGTTCAGAAGCGCACAGCTCCAGGGGCGACCCAAGGCATTTTGGCGCCTGAGGCTGAATATCCGATGAAGCCGGGCAGCCATGAGGCTATTGTTGTAAGAATTTTAAGGTTTTATATCTATAATATTTGTTATTAATGTACCAAGCAAACAAGGCTCCTAGCTGGCCAGGTACCAGATGGCCCATTTCCCTCACAAAGGACAGTCGTTAGCCCTGCATTTGCCCTGCCCTGTCAGGGCAGGAAATCAGGAAACCTTTTGTTTTCCAGAAATGTGTGTCTGGGAGGGGTCGAGGAGGGATGACCAGATGTGGAAAATTCTCAAGTTACCTCCTCTGACCCTCCCAAGTTGTGATGTAGTTCTGATGTATCTGTGATGTAGGATGATGTATCTGGGGGTGGGCTGGACTCCAAGGGGGGAATTTCAAAAGTCTATATAGGGGCTGGCACACCATTGTTCTGGGTCTTTTTCCCCTGCTTGTGTGTGTGTGTGTGTGTGTGTGTGTGTGTGTGTGTGTGGAAAGCACCCTGTTG
Organism: Darevskia armeniaca; assembly: GCA_034641395.1. Lineage (NCBI taxonomy): Eukaryota > Metazoa > Chordata > Lepidosauria > Squamata > Lacertidae > Darevskia > Darevskia armeniaca. The sequence continues at coordinate 115,455 of JAWWNF010001063.1, forward strand.
CAACAGTGAAAATAAAGATTTTGCTTCTCAATTTTTCTCTGGTTGGCCTCTGTAATTTGCTCCTACCGATGGAGAACCTGGAAAGGCTCTTGTGTACCCCATAAGGGAATAAGAGCAGATTTCTGTTTATTTCACTATGCAAGGGCTTTGCCTCAAGGAAAGGCTCTTGCAGAGCCTCGCTAATGGGTGCTTGGACACAAAGGGGCAAACTCAGCCTGGGCTTCTCTTTGCCACCCTGCCTTGTGACAGGGAAGATCAGAGTGGTGGAATTCTTGCCAGGCCACTTTTTTAGAAGTCCAACTCTGGAATCGCAGAGGAAGGCCGGGCGGATTTCTATGCCCAAAGTCACCTTCGCTCACCCGGCTCGAATGAATAATTTACTTCAAGTCGCTCTTCAATCCAAACAAAGCCCTAAAGCGGTTTCAATATTGATTTTTTAAAACAAATTATCCCCAGGGGTACAGGGGCTTATTTTATTTGCTTTGTTCTATTTGTTTTAATCATGCCTCAATCCGTTTTTAAATCTTCGGTTGGCGTTTACCTTCTAGGTTTTTTTTTTTTACATTCATGTGATTCAGGCTAGTGTTTTATTTTATTTTGGGGACTCGGTGCTCTGGAGCAGCCGAACAAAAGAGGTTCCACGGAAGCAGTTTTTTCACAACAAAACAGTTCAACTGGTGTTGCCATAGGCGCCAATTATAGTGGGCCTTGGGGGCACCCACAAACGTTTTTTTTGTGGGTGCTTGGCACCCACAGCGCGGGCTCCGACGCGACTTCCAGTTTTTTTAGCAAAAGTTGCGCCAGAGGTTTCCCAGGCCTCGGGTGTGATCTCCAAGGCCCCATGAGGCCTCGGCGATCACGTCTGAGGCCCTGCCAGAAGTGCCTCTGCGGCATGTTGATGTAACGTGATGTCATGACGTCACATTACATCGTGGGTGCCATCGGGCACCCATAACCTGGGGCCCAAGTTGGCGCCCCTGGCTGCTGCTTTCTGTTTGATCGGATCCTCCCTCACAGAGGGCATGTGTTGCGGTGCGACCTGGCAACCAAACCCTGTGTTGTGGATGGGATCGTTTGGATAGCCACAACACCCTATTGGTAGGTCCCTCGATGCTGGGAGCAATCCGATCAATAGGGATGCAAGTAAAGGACATCGAGAGACCTATTTAAGTCCATGGATGTGATCCTGAGCTTCCTCTTTGGGCTAGTGCATCGGAACACCCTCCCACCTCTCCCTATATTTAGGGCTTGCGCTTAACCTTGCTATGCCGTCATGTGTGGCCTGTTGTTGGGACAGGGGCACAGCAGGAATTTTCCCCACTTGGCTGATTGGCTGTTGCCACTTGGGTTTCGCCTGCCGTGTAGCAAATCGTCACAACTTGTAAGGTTGTGGATACTGGCTCTGGTTCAGGTGATAGGGGTGGCAGAATGCACTAGCCATCCCTATGCGAAGGGTATTCCATTAAAGGAATCCATGGACTCGATGGTTTGGTCAACCCTGAGAGGGGTTGTGCCTGTGCCTGAGTCCGGGGGGGACATCTGGGTGGTGGACTAGCCTGACCCCGGCTTTCCGCTTATCCAGATGTTCACCCTAGACTGACCTATGCTGGTGCCCTGGGTCAGCACTACCTGCAGAGCAGGGAGCTCGTCGAACCAGAGCCCATGCAACCACTCACTTGATTGTAATCAATAAAGTTGTGGCCTAAATTCTGCCAAAAAACCAAACCAAAATTTGAGTCTTGACTGAATTTATTTCTAGGGGGTGGTTAAAAGGTCTAAACATGACTTCCTGTTTGGATCGTCGAGGGAATGGCTGACTTTTAACACCTCGCACGACCCCCACGCGTAATTTGGCGGCTGCTATGGGAGTATGCAGCCTCCCTAACCCTCCCGGGATGACGGGAGGGGCCGCTGGCCCGCAGATGCCCCTTAACCCGTTCCGACCCTTCGGGGGAGCGGGGGGGCCTGGGTCTTAGCAAGCGTGGGGGTCGGAGCTCCTGACGGCCGCCTTCTTCGAACCAGATATCCAGAACTTAAGTGAAGAATTCGGAAAATGTTTTGGACTTACTTCAGACAAGAAGGAGAAGAGCATTTTGCTTAACAACCCAGCCACTGGAAAGATAAGAGAGACTAAGGATAAGTGGACTGCAACATTCTTTTGGTATGTGAAACGGAACAAAAAGGGGGGTGGCTTTCGGTTCTATCCCCCTTGAAGAGATGGTTTTACTTTTTACTTTTTACTAATACTTTAATACGAGCGAGATCGAAAATATACTGTGTGGGAAAACACAAATAAACCCCTGGTAACTGCCCCTCTGTTTTATTCTGTGAAAGATTAGTCGACATCTAGAAGATACCAGAGTGATTTATGATGCAGTTCAAATTAGAGTCGGCTGAAAAAGAAACTGGCTGTAAATAAAGGTTTGAGAGGATGGGAATGCCGCAATTACTGCAAAATTTACGGACTTACATATGACAGGCACCCACCCTTGGAAGACTTTGATACAGCTATGAATGATAAAATTTGCAAGTAAAATGTATTATTTGGGATCCAGCGGAGGCAAGATGGCGAATGAAGAAATAAGATTGTTGGTTTGGAAGATGAGCGGCAGCGGACCAGGGGGGGCAAAAGTACGGACACAAAAAAACACACAGTTATGATAATTTACGGCTGTTTTATCTCACTCGCGGAAGCATTCAGTGGCGTGAAGGGAAAAAAAATAATAAGGACGGATAACAACAGAAAGGAAATGGATTACATCAGGACTTTGGAAGGCAATGGATTTAACGAAATGAACAAAATCCGAATTGTCTGAAGTAAGGGAAGTCAAAAAAGAAAAGAGGAAAAAGGGATAAAATTTGGCAAGATATTTCGAAACTATTTGGACTATTTGGATGGTTTGATATTGATGTTAAAATATTTGATTGTTTTTATTTTTTTATGATTGGAAACCTTAATAAAAATGATTTGGAAAAAAAATAAAATAAAAGGTCTAAACATGCAAAAATTGGGATGTTTATTTTGTATGCTGCCCAGAGAGTTCCCCTGTCCTTGATGCATGTTTTACAAACTAAAAGATAAATAAAAAGCATCCTTTACATAAGAAAAGAAACAGAAAGAGGCTCCAACATGGGATAACCATCTGGTGGGAATGTACCACCTCAGCAGGCATTGGGTGTGTGTGTGTGTGTGTGTGTGTGTGTGTGTGTGCTTGAAAACACCCCCAGATTTTATTTATTTTTTAAAAAATAGCCTGCAAATGGAGAACAAGCCTGTAAAGAGCTTCCAATGGGCAACTCCAGTCTTCAACCATCTCTGGCCTCAGCTCAATCCCTCTTCACAGGGAACTCTGGGAACAGTAGTTCTGTGAGGGGACTGGGGGTGTCCTCACAGCTCTCAGCACCCTTAACAAACTACAGCTCCCAGAATTATTTGCTGGGGGAAATGCCATGCCTCTTTAAAGTGCTGTCATGATGCTTTAAACGTTTGGCACGAATGTGGCCTTAAGGAGAAAGTAAACTGCAGTGATCCCGACTCTACACATCATGCATTTCGAGGCGGTCTACTCTTGCAAGGACCGTACCATATCACTGATGGTACGTTCGAGCAATTTCTCCGTCTCTCCAGGAATGTGCAGCGAAAACAGACCCCCAACTTACCTCGCTCTGCCAATGTCAAACTTGTGGCAGATCTGGATGTGAAACATCAGGTCACCCCCGTTGAGATATTCCATTACAAAAAAGAGGTTTTCCTAGTAAATGACAAAATAAGGCTTAAAATCATCATCATCATCATCATGAAATGGTCTTTGGGGCAACAGACAACACAAGAAAAGAAATGGAACATTGCCTCAGTGACAGCTTTTTCTTGGGGAAACTCAAATGGATGGATTCATGATAAAAGGCGAAAGATTTAAACGATCTGAAGAGAAACCAGAGGATTTATGATACCCATTTTACAGGTGGTTTTCCCGGAGAAAGTGGGGAAACAAAAGAAACGCCTGTGCCTAGAAATCACAGGACAAATGAATTAAATCACGGGAAAAGGCAAGTGTGGATAAGCTCTTGAACCCCATTCTCCAAAAGCCACTAGCTGAAGATGGAAGTCTATCATTGTGGGAAATTATCAACCAAATCTAACAATGCGTATTCTTGCTAGTTAGCATGTGAAGGGGTTAAGACCACAGAGCTGTATTGCTGATAGGCGGACCCAGACCATAGACATGTAATTGATAGAGAGGGCTCTGTGTGATATCATTTCCTTTCCTCTCCTGAGGGGGAAAGAGCACCCAGCATTTCTTGTTCCTTTCTCTCTCCCTCTTTCTGGGAGCAGACATATATCCAATTGCTTCAGCTCAGGCACGTGCCTGAGGCTGCTTCTACTGTAAATATAAGTATTTTACCTGCATAGTTTTTAATGCTGCTGCAGCTGAGAACCAAGGGATGATTATGAGTAAGTAAAGTGTATTTTAAACTTACTTCTCAGTCTGTTGTATGATTCTTTGTTAAGAAAAGAGGGAGCCAGCTTCCTTTCCAGCTGGACCTGTTTACCTAATTCCTATGTTTCCAATCTTTTCTGCTAAGGATGAGACTTGAAACTCTGCTAAGCTGAATTTCTTTGCCTGTTCAACCCACACATGTGGGTGCCTGGAGGGATGAATGGCAATTAATATATTCTCTCCTACTTATTCAAACTCATCTGAAAACCATGCCCCAGTGGCTGCCATTTTGTGACTGGTGGACCTTCTCGAGGCAGACAGTATGAGAATCTATTCTGAGTGAACAGGAAAGAAGTTTGTTACCTTTGTCTGGAATGTACAGAAGACATGAGTGAGGAACGGGTGTCCCCAAGCCAGAGAGAGGACCCGCCTTTCCACCATGGTACATTCAACGTCATCATCCATCAGCACCACCTCCTTCTTCAAAGCTTTCATGGCAAAAAACTGGTTCGAGTTCTTCAGCTCAGCAAGGAAGACCTGGGCAACAAACAAGCAAAAATAAAATAAAAAATAAAAACATCCAGGGTAGTGCAAAATGCTGTGCAAAAAGCCACAGAATTCAGAATCGAGTGCGGAATTAACCCCCTGTATACCAAAAATCTCATTTGGAATGTTAACCAAGTTTCTAGTCCCTATTGTTTGCAAAGACCGATTTGAAAGCGAGTGGCCAAGGTGTCGTGCAGGGATGGTGAGCATTTCCCAGCTCAAGGGCCACTCTCTTTCATGGGCGAGCTTTCAGGGGCCGTGTGGGCAAAGGCCAAAGGAAAAAGTGGGTGGAGCGAGCAACAGGTGTGAGTTTTATTGTGGTACAGTAAGTTACATGCAAGCTATGCAAAAGCCAGAGATTTCTGTGAACACATGTACACATGCACACACTTATGAGTCACTTATGAGACCTGGGAAGAAGAGGTGTGCCTTGGGGAGGCAGTATGACCTAGGAAGAGTCTCAAGAGCAAGAAGTGTGTGGATCGAGGTTCCCTGTTCTCGTTTAATGGTTATGTTGTAAGAATATCAAGGTCTTATATATATATACCGTATATAATAATTGTTCATAAGTGTGCCAAGCAAAACAAGGCCACAGGAAGACAGACCTGTCTCCATTTTGACTCCCAAACTGACAAACTGTTTCTCTGCAAGGAAGGAGGGGGGATTGTCTCAGGAAAATAAAGTGATAATCCTGGCTTCCTGATACCTGAGTGCCAGACAAAAGGGTGTGATTAACTTGGCTGGGAAACAGGGAAATGTAAATATCTCTTTTGTTTTACTTGATGGGTTTTTGGGTGGAGGGCAAGAGGAGGCGTGGGGCAGGGTCAAGGATGCTCAGATTACTGCTACCAGACCTCCCCTTTCATGATGTAGCTGTGATGTATCTGGGGGTGGTGGTCCTGGGTTACACCCCTTTTTGTGATGTATGTATGATGTATAGGGGGGTGGCCTTGAGCGGGAGGGGGGGAATTTCAAAAGTCTATATAGGAGATGGCACACCGTTGTTGTGGGTTCCTCCTCCCTTCTCCATTTTGGGAGCAAGGGCCCTGTTGCAACAGATATAATAAAATTTTGCTTCTCAATTTTTCTCTGGTTGGCCTCTGTAAATTTACTCCTACCGATGGAGAACCTGGGAAGGCCCTTGTGTACCCCACAAGGGAATAAGAGCAGATTTCTGTTTATATCAGTTAATACAACCCTGGTTTTCTGGCCTCGGTCCAGTATACCTGAAGGAGCGTCTCCACCCCGCATCATTCTGCCCGGACACTGAGGTCCAGCTCTTAAGGCCTACTGGTGGTTCCCTCACTGCGAGAAGCCAAGTTACAGGGAACCAGGCAGAGGGCCTTCTCGGTAGTGGCACCCGCCCTGTGGAACGTCCTCCCACCAGATGTCAAAGAGAAAAACAACTACCAGACTTTTAGAAGGCATCTGAAGGCAGCCCCGTTTAGGGAAGCTTTTAATGTTTAATAGATTATTGTATTTTAATATTTTCTTAACAAAGAATCATACAACAGACTGAGAAGTAAGTTTAAAATACACTTTACTTACTCATAATCATTCCTTGGTTCTCAGCTGCAGCAGCATTAAAAACTGTGCAGGTAAAATACTTACCATATTTTTTGCTCTATAAGGCGCACCTGACCATAGGACGCACCTAGTTTTTAGAGGGGGAAAGCCCCAATTTTTTGAGGATCAGCTCAAATTTCTGTAGCTTCTTTTGCAAAGGAGAAAAGGGTTTTTTCCCTTTGCAAAGTAAGCTCAACAACTTTGAGCTGATCCTCAAAAAATGGGGCTTTTCTCCTTTGCAAAAGAAGCTGCAGAAATTTGAGCTGATGCTCAAAAAATGGGGCTTTTCTCCTTTGCAGCCAGATGGGTGGGGTATAAATAATAAATTATTATTATTATTATTCTACTGTACAGTAATCCATAAATTGCACGTGCTATTTTGTATTTAATTCAAGCAGGGCTTTGTTTTTGTAAAGAAAAAAGACCAACTCCAACAGTATTTCCTGCTCTCCCTTTTACTCCTTACCTTGCCAAAGCTTCCTTTCCCCAACATTTTGTGCAAAACAAAATCATCTATGGTAAACTTCGGCAGCTCAGCAGGGAGGTCTTTCCTTGGTTCCAGTTCCACCGGAGAATCAGGGCACATGACGTCTTCTGCGGGGGATTCCCAGGAAACTCCCTGAGGCTCTGCAATGGATCCCAGCGCAGTTGTGTTAACTGAAAGAGCTCTCCCCATTGCACTGACAAGACTTAACTGCTTGGGGGAACACCCATTGCACCTCTCTCCCCACCCAGCGACCCAATTTGTGTCAAAGTGTAACCTGGGACAGATGCAGCTGGGCTGGCTGGCTTAAGCCACCTAAAACACTTGGCTGTGTTTCTGGGACACGGTCTTGGGTGGCTGTGGTATGGTGACTGTCCCTTAGCCTAACCCACTTCACAGGGTTGTTGTGAAGATAAAAGGGGGAGCGGACAAAACTGTGTCCACCATCTTGAACGCCTTGGGGGAAAGGCGGAACATAAATAACAATATTAATCTAAGGGTGATTCATTGTTTTCAGTGGAGCTTATTCCCAAGTAACTCTGTGCAGTGCCCCCAGGATCATCTGGTCCTACCCCTGAAATACAGGGAATATCAGTTAAAGAATCCTTGGTTGATGGCCATCCAACCTTTTTCTTAAAGTCTCCAGTGAGGGAGAATCCATCCCCTTCTGAGGTCATCCTTTCCATTGACTGCAAGCCTTGTCTTGTATAAAGGTAAAGGGACCCCTGACCATTAGGTCCAGTCGCGGACGACTCTGGGGTTGCTGTGCTAATCTCGCTTTATTGGCCAGCATACAGCTTCCGGGTCATCTGGCGAACCAGAGCAGCACACGGAAATGCTGTTTACCTTCCCGCCGGAGTGGTACCTATTTATCTACTTGCACTAGGGTGCTTTTGAACTGCTAGGCTGGCAGGAGCAGGGACCGAGCAATGGCAGCTCACCCCATTGCAGGGATTCGAACTGCCGACCTTCTGATCGGCAAGCCCTAGGCTCTGTGGTTTAACCCTCAGCGCCACCTGCGTCCCTTCTTGTATAGGTACCTGTTTTATTTCCTTTCTCAATATTTGGCAGGTAAATGTTTAAAGCCAGAACCATATATATATAGACCAAGGAGGCCGCTAAATAAGGTGGCTACTCAAATGATAAAATACAGCACCTTTTTTCCCTGCTGGAGGTGCTGGCACGGGAGGAGGAGCGGGCGTCGGGTCTTTGTCAGGGAAGACTATTTCCACAGGTCCTTCTCTCAAGATCTTCTCTGAGTCCCGCAAGCTTCTAGCCTGCCTCATGGTAAAAACGAGTAAAGGAATGAATCGCGTAGCATGCTTGCTGGACATTGTGCAAGTGTGGGATCTAGTATGGGGCACAAGATTGGAAACTAAAAAAAACAATCGATGGAGTTTATCCACAGATGACACCCTACAACCATGGAAAACACCCTACAACCAGAATGCAGGACACACACACACACACTTCTCAGCAACTTGTCAAATAGTTGGGCTGGCTGTGGGGAGATGAGTTTTTGCCCAACGAGGAAAAGATGACATGAGCTTTTAAAGGTGCCAGCTGTAAAATAATAATAATAAGAGCCTGCAGGATCAGGTCAATGGCCCATCTAGTCCAGGATCCTGTTCTCACAGTAGCCCCTCAGATGCCCCTGGGAAACCACTGAGCAGAATCCAAGCACAACAGTCACTCTTGTGGCTTCCAACAGCTGGTAGACAGAAGCATTGCTGCCTCTGGCGGTGAAGGTAGGGCAGAGTCTCCATCGTGGCAACCAGAAACCAGCAAGCAGGAGCATTGAGAGCACCCTAGTCAACAGACGTCTTTGTCACCTGATCGGTGCTGCCAGCAATCTCCAAACCATCTCTTTGAATCGCTTGCAAATGGACTTCAAATGGCTTGTTGTCACCGAACCGTCAGCTGATTGTCACCGGAAGCAAACCCCTTTGAAGGCAGGGGTTTCTCCTGGCACCAATGAGCTGATTGGCCCCCACAGCAAAGGGGCTCACTTTGAAGTTGTCACCCGACGTCATAAGGAGGTTGGCGTCAGATGATGGACAGGTGAGGCAGCCCCACCCACCCATAGCTGTCAACCCTCCCTTTTTTTGTGGGAAACTCCCTTATTCCAATGCCATTCCCCGCTGCTATCCCGGATTGTTGATATCCCTTAAATTCCCTGGCTTTCAAAGGAAGCAGCTCCTCTCCCTCCCTGCCGGCCAGGGAGGCTCCTCAGCTTCGTTGCTCGGCTGCCAATAAGGAGTCTGAGACCGACTGGGGGCGGAGCTTGCATGCCTTGTGCAGCCAGACCCTCACGCCCAACCAGACAGACAGCCTGCCTGCCGTCTACGCGCTCGCTCTTTCGCTCGCCCGTTCGCGTGCAGCCTCTGGAGCGCAGGGTGGCGAGGCTACTTGGTGCCATTGCACCGCCCTCGCGGCATCCCTTATTTTCAAATCTGAAAGTTTTGGAAAATCCCTTATTTTCAAATCCGAAAGTTGACAGCTATGCACCCACCTGCTAAAGTTGGACTGCAGGGGCAAGGGAGGAATCCAGCCCCCATTTCATCTTATACTTCAAACCAACTAAATAAATTCACAGGGAGAATGGGACATCCTCTTTTGTAGAGGTGGCAAGTACAAAGAAATATACATGAGCCCCCAGCCTTCTGTGCTTTTTGCCCCAGAGGAGCCAAAGAACGACGCTGCTTGCCCACCTGTTGCCGACTCTCGATCAGTTGCAGTGCTTCCGCCATGAGTTTCTGGTTGATGCCGCAGAGATTTGCCACTTTGGCTTGGCACTTGTGGTGGACGTTCATGGCACAGGCTGCAAGGAAGGCATGGAGTCAGCAGGTGAGGTTCTGGCATCGTTAAGAGAATCCAGTCCACAGGTTAAGAACATTAGAAGAGCCTGCTGGATCAGGCCAATGGTGCAATGAGTCCAGCCTCCTGTTCTTGCAGTAGCCACCCAGTGGGAAACCTTCGAGCAGGACCCAAGCACAAGAGCACCATCCCCTCCTGCATACCAACTGGTATGCAGAATCATGGAATCGTAGAGTTGGAAGGGACCCCAAGGTTCATCTAGTCCAACCCCCTGCAATGCAGCAATCTCAACTCAAGTATCCATGACAGATGGCCATCCAACCTCTGCTTTAAAACCTGCAAGGAAGGAGAGTCCGCCACCTTCCGAGGAAGACTGTTCTACTGTCAAACAACTCTTTCTTTTTCATCCAGCACACAGTTAAACTATGGTTTATGATAACTATGGTTATCAATGACCTGATCCTGCTGCCAGCCTTTACTTAACGTTCTCATCTGAGAAGTGGCAACCAGGAAAGCAGACTCAACTCTGGTCCTCCCCACTGAAAACTGTACCATCAGAAGAATGATTCCTATCCCCTCCTATCTCCCTCTGCTGTTTTCCCTTCTGCTACAAACAGGGGTGGAAAATCTGTCATGGAATCTTAGAATTAACTAAAGCATCCATGTCAGATGGCCATCCAACCTCTGCTTAAAAACCTCCAAGGAAGGTGAATCTACAAGCACCCAAGGGAGTCTCTTCCACTGTCAGACAGCTCTTGCCCTCAGAACATTCTTCCTGTTCTTTAGTCGGAATCTCCTTTCTTGTAACTTGAAGCCATTGATTTGAGTCCTACCCCCAGAGCAGGAGAAAACAAGCATGCTCCCTCTTCCATGTGACAGCCCTTAAGATATTTGAAGACTGCTATGCTATCTCCTCTCAGTCTCCTCTATTCCAGGCTAAACATACTCAGCTCCTTCAACCATTCCTCATAAGGCTTAGTTTCCTGACCCTTGATCATATTGGTTGCCCTCCTCTGCACACAATTGCTGCTTCTGACCAGAATCTGGATAAGCTCCGGTCCAGCTTGTTACACCAGGGGTCAGCAACCTTCTTCAGCCGTGCGCCGGTCCACTGTCCCTCAGACCAAGTGGGGGGCCGGACTATATATATATATATTTTTTTGGGGGGGGAAATGAACGAATTCCTATGCCCCACAAATAACCCAGAGATGCATTTTAAATAAAAGCACACATTCTACTCATGTAAAAACACCAGGCAGACCCCACAAATAACCCAGAGATGCATTTTAAATAAAATCACACATTCTACTCATGTAAAAACACTAGGCAGGTCCCACAAATAGCCCAGAGATGCATCTATATATATATAAAATCGTTCAAGTTGGATGTTTGTTAACGATCGCCTTTCTCCGTAATCCCTTGATCGATTCCATTCAAATTTGGTCACAATGTTCCATGGCCATATGGGAGTGATCATATGTACCGGTAGTTACATTGCACAAATACCACACCTTTCCCAGGTAAAAATGTGATTTTGTGCAAAAAAATAGCGCCCTCCAGTGGACGTTAAACAGCACAGCACAACACACCCATTTCCGATCCCTCCTCCTCCTTTCCCAACATCACTACCACCATCCAATCGACAGACAGACCACCCACAAACGCTACTGCTGGCTCCGCCGGCGGGTATAGAGCCAAGCCGGGCAGAATCGCCATTTTCGTGGTTTAGATAAAAATGGGAGGGGCAAACGGAGAACACGTAGACTGAACTTCAACGAGATAAGGTGTAAGTAAGGATACACTTTCTCTTTCATACTGTATCTTACTTTTCCATTTCACCAAATCAGTCACAGCAAGGCGTGGCCGGGTGAACTAGTTTTAAATAAAAGGACACATTCTACTCATGTAAAAACACGCTGATTCCCGGACCGTCCGTGGGCCAGCTTGAGAAGGTGATTGGGCCGCATCCAGCCCACGGGCCTTAGGTTGCCTACGCCTGTGTTACACAATGCTCAGGAACTCTAGGCTGTGTGCACATCGTACATTTAAAACTTGACCCACCAAGCCTCCACATTTGCCCCATGGGGCCATTTCCTCCAAACCACCCCTTCCTGCCTCACACCTGACATCATACGTGCTGCAAAGTGTGGGGAAGGTGTAGACACGGCTATCAGAAAGCTGAACTGAGCTTCCTGTCCATCAGGTGACATGTGGGGAGCTCAATCCTGCCTAGATGGTATCTCCCCTTCCCCTCCTAGCAATACATTTCTCCTTTTTTGGCAACGGGGATGGGAGGGTAAATGCTCATCAGGCGCCAATACCAAGCCCCACACTCGATGTGACATTCAGAACATATTTGTATCCAACATGCCAGTTTTTCAAAACGAAGCTTGCATCAACTGGGAAGCCGGATAATTCATCAGATTAAAACACACCACGAAGGTGGAACCGAACGCTTTTCTTCAGTGTGGCAGATTTGAGGAAAATCCCTTTTCTGAAGCTGGTTGATTTGTTTGGGAAGGAGGGAGAATCCCCAATGCAAATACTTGAGGTTTTTTTGAAGGCTACAGAAGGTCATTGAAAGGGCAAATTTCTTCCCCTGCACAGAGGCGTAGCATGTAGCAAGCCCAGGTGGTACCCGGGGCGGAATTTTTTTTGTCACCCCCCCACAACTTTGCCAGGGCACTGGCAGAGCTGCACCCAGTGGCATAGCAAGTCACCCCCACCCCCTAAAAAAATGATGGTGCCACTTTGCAAGGTGTGGGTTTTTTTTGTGTGTGTGTCTATTATCTCTTTTTTTTCAATAAAGTTAAAATTTATTTTTTTAATAAAATAAAATTAAAAAATTAAAAAAAGAGTCACCCCCCTCTGATGGTGCCACTTTGTGAGGTGTGGGGTTTTTTTGTGTGTGTCTATTATCTCTCTTTTTTCAATAAAGTTAAAATTTAATTTTTAAAAATAAAATAATAAAAATAATAAAAATTTAAAAAAATATAAAATAAAATAAAATAAAAAAGTGTCACCCCCCTCTGATGGTGCCACTTTGCGAGGTGTGGGGGTTTTTTTGTGTGTGTCTATTATCTCTTTTTTTTCAATAAAGTTAAAATAAAATAAAAATAAAAAAATTAAAAATTAAAAAAACAAATAAAAAAAATAAAAAAGTGTCACCCCCCTCTAATGGTGCTACTTTGTGAGGTGTGGGGGGTTGTGTGTGTGTCTATTATCTCTTTTTTTTCAAAAGTTAAAATTAAAAAAAAATTTTTTTTAAATATATATATATAAAAAATTTTTAATAAAAAAAAGTGTCACCCCCACTCTGGGGTGGAACCCGGGGCGGCCCGCCCCCATCGTCCCCCCTTGCTACGCCCCTGCCCCTGCAGTTGCTGGGATGCCAATAATTTTCTGTCCCACCCTCCCAAAAAAAACCCTGACGCCATATGTAGTTTGTTTGTTTGTTTTTAAATAAGAACATAAGATCATGTCCAGCATCCTATTCTCACAGTGGCCAACCAAATGCTGGTGGCAAACCCGCAAGCAGGATCTGGGCCCGAGAGACCTTTCTCATCCTGCTGTTTCCAGCAACTGGGATTCAGAAGCATCGCTGCCTCCAACTGTGAAGACAGAACCTAACCAATGTGGCCAGTAACCACCAATAGCCCTCTCTTCCCTGAATTTATCGAATCCTCTCTTAAAGCCATCTAAGTTGGGAACCATCACTGTCTCCTGTGGAAGGGAGTTCCACAGTTTAACTATACGCTGCGTGAAGAAGTACTTTCTTTTATCTGCCCCGAATCTTTCAACTCTCAGCTTCATTGGATGCCCACGAGGTCATGCATCATTTTTATAAACTTCTATCATGTCACTTCTTAATTTCCTGTTGGACGCAAAGACGCATTTGCCGCCACGTCTAATTTGGCCCTAAGAGCATCAATCAGTACATCCAGGGTGGAATCTAGACACATATTAAAAATGCTGTGAAAATGCTTTAAAAACAACAACCATAATATTGAATTTGCCACCATCTCACCATCGCCATCTAGTGTCACATTTGAATAATGCACCTAAAACGCACTTAAAACGTTATACAGTATTTGCAGCTCCATAGCTGAGTCCCTGGACTTACCATCACATTTCAAACCCTGCCGCGCCAGACCCCAGAGCAGAGTGCCACAGTGATCACAAAACGTTGGGCTTTTGTAATTGTAGACCTTAAATCGGTGGGGCATGTCAATCTTAAACCTCTCTTTGTGGAACTGCAAGAGAGAGAGAGAGAGGATGGGGTTAGAAGACTCACGTGGCCTGCTTCTGGTGTTGCAAAAACATACAAAACTGAAGGGGTTCAAGACTTCAAGGAGTTCCCCTTTTGCAAATCCAAATAGTCCCAATGCAAATGGATGGATGGATGGATGGATGAATGAATGGATTCTGCAGCGACCATAATCAAATCATAGAATCATAGAGTTGGAAGAGACCACAAGGGCCATCCAGTCCAACCCCCTGCCAAGCAGGAAACACCATCAAAGCATTCCTGACAGGTGGCTGTCAAGCCTCTGCTTAAAGACCTCCAAAGAAGGAGACTCCACCACACTCCTTGGCAGCAAATTCCACTGTCGAACAGCTCTTACTGTCAGGAAGTTCTTCCTAATGTTTAGGTGGAATCTTCTTTCTTGTAGTTTGAATCCATTGCTCCGTGTCCGCTTCTCTGGAGCAGCAGAAAACAACCTTTCTCCCTCCTCTATATGACATCCTTTTATATATTTGAACATGGCTATCATATCACCCCTTAACCTTCTCTTCTCCAGGCTAAACATACCCAGCTCCCTAAGCCGTCCCTCATAAGGCATCGTTTCCAAGCCTTTGACCATTTTGGTTGCCCTCCTCTGGACACGTTCCAGCTTGTCAGTATCCTTCTTGAACTGTGGTGCCCAGAACTGGACACAGTATTCCAGGTGAGGTCTGACCAGAGCGGAATACAGTGGTACTATTACTTCCCTTGATCTAGATGCTATACTCCTATTGATGCAGCCCAGAATTGCATTGGCTTTTTTAGCTGCTGCATCACACTGTTGACTCATGTCAAGTTTGTAGTCTACCAAGACTCCTAGATCCTTTTCACTTGTACTGCTCTCAAGCCAGGTGTCACCCATCCTGTATTGTTGTCCCTCACTTTCACAATAGACCAGGGATGAGAAAGCTGTGGACATCCAGATGTGGTTGGACTCCAGCTCCCATCAGCCCCAGTCAACATGGCAAATCGCTGGGGAAATGAGAATTGCTATCCAGCAACATCTGGAGGTTCCCTCTCTCTGCTGTATACCAATATTTTATCCGGCTTGCCTGCGAATTAGGTCATTGTGGAGTAGAAGAGGAAGGATGACATCTTGCCCAAGGCAACTCACGGAGGCAATGGCGTCATGAGAGCCCACAGGACTTAGGTCAGGATAGGTGAGTTCAAACCCCATTCAGCCGTGGCATCAGTGCCGGCGCTATCATTAGGCTGAGGGAGGCAACAGCATCAGGCGGTCGATTTTGGATGTCATAAAAGTATAGCGAATTGTTGCACTTATTAGAAATGCATTTCTTAGTGCTGCCAGGGAGGGCGAGAGGTGCTGGTGGGATTTTCTGTCTTTGCTGCCAAAGTAAGTTTGCTGGCCTTAGGGATGATGGACTGCAACAGGGGACCCCATTTTCTAATCTGCCCCAGGCAGCAAAAATTCTGGAGCCATTCCTTTCCCTTGTGTAGAGTTCAAAAAGTAAAATTCCTGACACCTGCAAAGTTGTTGAGGTTTTTTTTGGGAAACCTGCACCATGCATACAGGATTCACTTAAATTCCCCGTGGACACCATTTTTACACCTTGTGTGACTGTGTAGTCTCATTTGTGTCAGTCTAGCCAACCTCACAGGGTTGTTGTGAAGAAGAGAGATTGGCAGAGGACAGCAAATCTATCCGCACATCTCTGCCTAACAACCCTTGTGACCTAGAGGTCCATTATTTTCTCCACTTCAATCCCTTTTTTTTAATGAGGAAAGATGTTTTGAAACTCTTAGCAACCGGTGTGTTTTAACCACCCTCAACTGATTCACAAAAAAACCTTCATTCAGATACACACTGCCCTCAACTGATTCACAAGAAGCTTCATTCAGATACATGCCACCTTCAGCTGATTCACAAAAAAAGGAACTTCATTTAGATACATACCATAGTTTCTCTGCTATTGATGGCTGATCCCGTACACTTTGCTATTACTTTGTCAATGCACTTCTTGTGAATGGCAGCATTGCATTCTGGGAAGGGAAAACAAACCAGATTATAAAGCATTGCTGAAGGGCCACAAGAAGTAAGAGAATTCCCACAATGCACCCTCGACATTAGAAAATACTATGTATTGCAGGTCTAGGAAGAGCGCTGCTGAGACAGGCCAATGGCCCACCTACTCTAGCATTCTGTCCTCATGGGGTCAACCAGGTATCCATGGGGAACCTGGAATCAGGAACTGGGTGCGAGAGCCACTCTTCTCACTTGTGATTCCCTGAAACTGCTATTCAGAGGCATACTTCCTCCTGTCACAGCAGAGGTAGATCATAAAGGTAAAGGGACCCCTGACCGTTAGGTCCAGTCGCAGATGACTCTGGGGTTGCGGCGCTCATCTCGCTTTATTGGCCGAGGGAGCCGGCGTACAGCTTCCGGGTCATGTGGCCAGCATGACTAAGACGCTTCTGGCGAACCAGAGCAGCACACAGAAACGTTGTTGACCTTCCCACTGGAGCGGTACCTATTTATCTACTTGCACTTTGACGTGCTTTTGAACTGCTAGGTTGGCAGGAGCTGGGACTGAGCAACGGGAGCTCACCCCATCACAAGGATTCGAACCACCGACCTTCTTACTGGCAAGCCCTAGGTTTAGACCACAGCGCCACCCGCGTCCCGAGGTAGATCATGGTTATAGCCTAATCCTTCATGGGTTTGTTTAATTCCCTTTCAAAGCCAGCCACAAGCAGTAAGAGAAATATTGCAAATATTGCAAATATTGGACATTAGGAATAATAATAATAATAATAATAATTATTTATTATTTCTACCCCGCCCATCTGGCTGGGTTTCCCCAGCCACTCTGGGCGGCTCCTAACAGAATATTTAAAATACGATAAAACATCAAACATTAAAAACTTCCCAATACAGGGCTGCCTTCAGATGTCTTCTAAAAGTCACTTGTTTTTTCCCTTGACATCTGAAGGGAAGGCGTTTGCACAGGGAGGGTGCCACTACCGAGAAGGCCCTCTGCCTGGTTCCCTGTAACTTCGCTTCTCGCAGTGAGGGAACCGCCTGAAGGCCATCAGAGCTGGACCTCAGTATCTGGGCAGAGCGATGGGGGTGGAGACGCTCCTTCAGGTATACTGGGCCGAGACCGTTTAGGGCTTTAAAGGTCAGCACCAGCACTTTGAATTGTGCTCGGAAACGTACTGGGAGCCAATGTACATTCTTAAAGAGAGGACATGGACCTTTCCTGTGTGGGAATAAGCCAGCATAGGTCTGCCTCCCGACTGGGTGGAGCAAATTGCAAAAGTTCCAGAGCCAACGAGAAAGCAGCGTCTCCCCTCGATTTTGGCTTATCACTTGGTGATTTTGCACTTTTCCTGGAGACCCTAAGGAAAAGGTGAAATCCCTAAAATATCAGGTCATGCCCCAAGACTTGGAGACTCAACCAGAATCTGTTGCAGGGAACGAATATACCTGCATGCAGCTTCTACCTGCTGTCTTTTAGGATTGCATTTAACAAAACACAGGCTGTGTGGCTTAAAGCATGCCCAGGCTGTTCTTTGTCTCAATTCCGATTGAAGCTGGTTAGTGGGAAAACGCATCGAAATGCAGAATTTCGTAAGAAATTACAGGAGGGATGCAGCCTAGGTTTGGACTGCGGCTAAATGTCACGGGGGCACTGCTTTTCAAAGAGTTGAAATGGGAGTGTGTTGACCCACAATCCAGCCAGAAATCAGGCACTTTTCAGCTGCAACCCTATGCCTTCTGACCTGGGCATAAGTCCCACTGATCTCAATTTGCCTTACTTCAGAGTAGACCAATAGAGAATGTTGTCATTAATTCCTACTGTAGTCTGTGAGAGGTGACATGGCTCTTGTAGGTCACATTTAAACATGCGCTTTGTTTCCACGGCTGGCTTGCTATTTTTTTTTTTTAGCATTCTCGGTTTTCTTCAGGGCGGTGCGCAAGAAATACTGCAGTTTCTATTTTGGCAGTTGTAAATAACACGATATGCTAAAGGTTTCTTACGTCTGCACTGGTAACCTTGCTTGTTAAGACCCCTGAAAGAGAGAGGAGGGATGGCATTAGTTCGGAGTAAATAATAATAATAATAATTTTATTATTTATACCCCGCCCATCTGGCTGGGTTTCCCCAGCCACTCTGGGCAGTTTCCAGCAAAATATTAAAATACAATAATACAGTAAGTATAACGTTCGTCATATACGTTTGAGAAGAATGACTTTAAAACAAAATAAATGGTGTGTGTTGGGATCTGTTTCCAGAAAGCTTAGGCTCCTCACTCAAGTAAGTAAGTGAATGAATGAATGAATGTTTATTATTATGGCCAAACAGCCAGCATACTAAAACCAGAATTTCTGCATAGTTCTTTACAAAAAAACCCTCGATAAAAACGATCAGAGTGGAATTTAACAATCAATATACTAATTAAATAGACTTAAGAACTCCATTTAAGAAATAAAAGAATAAGAAGATTTAACTATAAGCTGCAATGATTTATAACTGCTTGTGCAGATGTGTAATCTCTTGCTTTCTTTGACTTATGGCTATTGCACAAAATCTAACTACATTTCTAGTGACATATGGATTCTGGTTGGACAAGAGGTCATTTAAATAATATTTCTCCGACCTCCCTGGTACTTTTCGTACAAGAAGGGTTACGAGAGAGGCTCTGAGATCTGTATAAAATCTACAATGGAATAGAACCTGGTCCACAGTTTCCATGTGACCGCTCTTCTATGGGCAGACACCCCCGCCAGGAGGAATCTTTCTGTATCTGCCTTCCAATAGTGCAGATGGCAAGACATGGAATTTAGCTTGCATAAATGTCTTTCTGAAGGGACGCGGGTGGCACTGTGGTCTAAACCACAGAGCCTAGGGCTTGCCGATCAGAAGGTCGGCGGTTCGAATCCCTGCGACGGGGTGAGCTCCCGTTGCTCGGTCCCAGCTCCTGCCAACCTAGCAGTTCGAAAGCGCATCAAAGTGCAAGTAGATAAATAGGTACCACTCCGGCGGGAAGGTAAACGCCGTTTCCGTGCGCTGCTCTGGTTCGCCAGAAGCGGCTTAGTCATGCTGGCCACATGACCTGGAAGCTGTACGCCGGCTCCCTCGGCCAATAATGCGAGATGAGCGCCGCAACCCCAGAGTCGGTCACGACTGGACCTAATGGTCAGGGGTCCCTTTACCTTTACCTTAAATGTCTTTCTGAATTGTGGGGTGGTGGTCAAATCTGTCAAATCATTGGAAAGTACAGGGGGGGGGCATTCTGTTTGTCCAAAGCATAGGTAGCTTGGGCTACCTTAATTAAGTGGTGTCAGCTGAATAAGGACTGGAGAAAACTGAAGACTCAATTAGTATGATAGCAATACGTTCAAGGTAGAGGCAGGGCATTAAATATGTCTTTCTATTTAGAAAATGCAAGTTTTTTTTTAATGCATCTGTTTGAGGAGAGAATCAAAGCAAGTGTGGAATAGAAATTTAGCCCTTTTCTCTTCTGCTACGGTTCTGAAGAAAATCCCTCCTCTTAAGGTGATCTTTGCTCTCTCCCTCATCAATCCTCCTTTGGGACCAATGTAGAAGGGGAGGAAATCCCCCTGCAGCGGATGCTATTCAAATTTTTAAAAATACATGCTAAATTCATAGGTGTTGTTTGCCTCCAGCAGCTATATGAGGCACATAAGCACCCTATTCTTCATTTTTTCAAAACTGGCATGCTATATTTGAGGTTGCATTATTTGCATATGGGGGGCTGGGTAGGATTTTGAATTCACATTGAGGAATGGTTCGCAGTGGCCCTTCTGGTAAGAGGGTTCTGTTGTAATATACAGTTACTGACTCACAATTGCATGCATGAAAGGGTTAACCTGAGCCATGGGTTCGTTACCAGAGTGGGTGTGGCTAAGCAGGCACTCAGCAGCCTCTTCTCTCCCCCCTCTCACTCCACTTCTCAGTCTTTTTCTCTTTGTGCTTCCTGGAACAAGCAAAGAAGGAGCCATGTGGCTTTGGCTCCCAGCTCAGTTGTTCCTGCAAGTGAACTGAATCTCTCCAAAATGGAAATTTTAAAGCCTGCATCTTTGCGAACTCAAAGACTGCATGATCTTTTTTAAAAAAAAGAAACCAAGTCATTTGAAACCCCTTTTCATATTCGTCTTACTGACAATTGATGGAGACTACTTTGCTGTAATGTCTGGAAACACTGAGTAAAACATCCACTTATTTACAAACTATGTGATTTAGTATTTTCATGGGGAACATTTGTTTAAGGTAGATGAGGGCAGATGCAAATTTAACCAAGCTTTAATGTGCTTGGAGCAATTGCCATGGTGTATAATTTTGCTACGAGAGAGTAAGAGATCTCTCTTCCAAATCCCTCCCTCTCCATCAGAGAAGCAGCAGGTTGCCCCTTCCCCACTAGACAGTCTTCCTCACGCTGGTGCTCTACAGATGTTTTGGACTACAACTCCCATCAGCCACAGCAAGCACAACTGGCAAAGGATAGTCTAGGGCAGTGATGGCTAACCTTGACACTCCAGGAGTTTTGGGACTACAACTCCCATCATCCCTGACCACTGGTCCTGTTAGCTAGGGATGATGGGAGTTGTAGTTCCAAAACATCTGGAGTGTCAAGGTTAGCCATCACTGGTCTAGGGCCATTCAGACTGGGGCCCGATGGGAGTTGTAGTCCCAAAAACGTCTGGTGGGCATCAGGTTGGGGGAAGACTGCCATGGGAATAGATCAAGGGAGGGAGGGGAAGCCATGTGTCATACCAGACGAACTCGTGGCAAACGGAACAGAACGTGGGCTGGGGGAAGAAGGTAGCCGTGAACTCGTGACACTTGACATTGTGGATCTTGGCTTGCTTGATAGCTCCTCTGCGTTGGTGCAGAGAGAAAAACCCTTCCTTTTCACAGTCAATGAACTCTGGATCATCTGGGTGAGAGAAAGAGAGAGAAGTTTGGTTATTCTGATGACGAATTCCTGCGGTCTGCCCATAAGCTAAAATAATGTATATTTAAATCAGCTTGAAAAGCCGTCAGCTTTAAAAATAAACAAACAGCAGGGCACACTTCCTAAAACAACTCAGAGAGCTGAGTCACACAACCAAGAGAAGTGAGTGGTTGGTGCATATATTTGTGGACTGCCTGGGGGAGTGGGGGGTGTCATATGCCTGAATGCTTGCCCCATGGGGGGGATTCCATGTCTTTGGAAAACTAGCAGGTCAGGGAGCAGGGTTCTCACCTACATTTGTCCTTGATCTGCTAGATGTTGATGTGCAGGGAGGACTGACACAAGGTCGCAAGCCCCCTCTCCCAGCCTGAAGTGGTACCCTCCAGCAGAAG
The DNA here is from genome assembly GCA_034641395.1 of Darevskia armeniaca. Lineage (NCBI taxonomy): Eukaryota > Metazoa > Chordata > Lepidosauria > Squamata > Lacertidae > Darevskia > Darevskia armeniaca. The sequence goes on from JAWWNF010001063.1 coordinate 136,926, forward strand.
TAACATGGTTGTAATTTTGGCTTTCATCAAATGCCAGGCATCTCCTGTAAAGACCCCCTACCCCAAATGAAAGAACCTTCTTCTGACTCAGAGCATGGGAAGAGCCCTCCTGGATCAGGGCAATTGCTTATCCGGTCCAGCACCCTGTTCTTACAGTAGCCAGCCAGATGCTACAAGCAGGAAATGATGACAAAATTGGGGACTGAACCAGAGAAAAGGTGTCCTGCTACTAAGCTAAAGCTCTTTACACCCACTCTTTGAATTGGGAGGAAAATAGGACCTTTCTGTCCAAATGTAAATTGCAGGGGCGTGGGGTGTGTGACTCCAATTTGGGACTGTAACAAAAAGACAAGGCTGTTCCTACCCAGATGTCAGGATCCAAATCTGGAGTGGACCAGCTGAGCTTGCAATTTACAGTGGTACCTCGAGTTACAAACGTCTCAGGTTACAAACACTTCAGGTTACAAACTCAGCTAACCTGGAAGAGTTACCTCGAGTTGAGAACTTTGCCCCAGGATGAGAACGAAAATCGTGTGCCGGCGGCCCCATTAGTGAAATCACGCCTCTAGTTAAGAACAGTTTCAGGTTAAGAACGTACCTCCGGAACAAATTAAGTTCGTAACTAAAGGTACTACTGTAGTTTAAAAAAAAACAACAAAACAGTGAACACACAATTGCCCATTAACTGTTTCTCAAGAATTCACCCCGATTTGCTCATACAAAGTTTGTAGGGTGTTTGGACTATGTTGGCTATTTATTGTGCATTCATTCTGATTTGCTTGCAGGGTGGTTAGACCACCTTGCATCCAGCAAGCAATATGCTTTCCAATCCATTTTCCGGTCACTTTCCTTATCAGGAAGCTGGTTTGATGCACAAAAGCACCAAACCAACTTCAATTGCACAAACTGAAATTCACCAGGATGTGACTGAATTCCGTCCGAAAACAATGAGTCCAGAAGTGGCCCAGGGTTCGTCCTGAGTGATGAAAGACAGCAAAAGACGCTCACACATGTGTGAATCAGTCCTTTGGGTGTCACAAATCCCAAAATGTTGCTAAAAAAGCCAATTAAAATTGCACCAGCCATTAAACGTGTCCCTGAGCAGTTTAAGAATTTCAATTTTTTGAGGCTCTGCTGTGTGTTTCTTTATGTAAAAGTATTTATTGCTCTGCGTTGGGATTTTATACATTTTGAAATTACCATGTGCCAACCTGAGCTTTCAGGGTGGGGAAATCCACAGTGAAAATAATTGAAAATGTAGTAGCAATAATATGACCATCACTTGCCAGTAGTTTCCAGGAAGTATCTTGCATTCATTAACATTCTGCCTTGTGGCTTCAGTTCTAGCTAAAAAATAAAATAAAGGAAGTCAAATTAAAAATAGTTTTTGTTTTTTGTTTAAAAAGGAAGAGTGAGTGACAAAACAGCCATGGAGTGACCATCGCATGAAAAGTCATAATGGAAAGATCTCGCAATAATCTTGTGATCCACAGTAAAAAAAAAAAAAAAAAAAGTATTAAAGTATTTATTTATTTATTGTGAAGGGAGGTTGAGAACACTTGACGTTGGTTAACAGAAATAATCCTTTCCTTGTCCTCCTGAATGAAAATACAAGAACTTTGCTGGATCAGGCCAATGGCCCATCTAGCCCAGCTAGATACCTATGGGAAACCTTCAAGGAGGACCGAAGCACAAGAGCACACTCTTATGCAGTGGTGTAGTGTGGGAGTGGGCAAAGGGGTGGTTGCCCCAGGCCCAAAATTGTTAGGGGGCACCAAATTTCAAACACCCGGTGCTGCCTCCGTCGCTGGGCTCCATTGAAAATGGCTTCTCCATGCGGACCCTGAAGTGACCTCTCTAGACAATGGAACGACTCTTCTCATCTCATCTCTGTGGCTGCAGTGTCCTGGATGACGGCGTTAGGAAGTTGAATGTGCATGTGTACTCCATCCGTTTCCTTCCCTCCACGCAGCCCCGGGCACTGGCAACCCACGCTACGCCACTGCTCCCGTCCTGCCGTTTTCAGCAACCGGTAATCAGAAGCATTGCTTCGTTCCACAGTGGAGGCAGAGCATTGCCATCATGGCTAATAGCCATCGATAGCCCACAAATTCAGCTAAACCTCTTCTAAAGCCATCTAAAGAGGTGACCATTTGGGTCGCCCCTTTTCTGAACCTGCCCCAACCCTGCAACAGGATTGCACTGTGCAATTCAGATCTAGGCATTCAGCACCCTCTCCTGCATTTATCATTCAGTCTGGTGATCACAAAGGTAAGAATCACAGAATCATAGAATCATAGAGTTGGAAGAGACCACAAGGGCCATCCAGTCCAACCCCCTGCCAAGCAGGAAACACCATCAAAGCATTCCTGACAGGTGGCTGTCAAGCCTCTGCTTAAAGACCTCCAAAGAAGGAGACTCCACCACACTCCTTGGCAGCAAATTCCACTGTCGAACAGCTCTTACTGTCAGGAAGTTCTTCCTAATGTTTAGGTGGAATCTTCTTTCTTGTAGTTTGAATCCATTGCTCCGTGTCCGCTTCTCTGGAGCAGCAGAAAACAACCTTTCTCCCTCCTCTATATGACATCCTTTTATATATTTGAACGTGGCTATCATATCACCTCTTAACCTTCTCTTCTCCAGGCTAAACATACCCAGCTCCCTAAGCCGTTCCTCATAAGGCATCGCTTCCAGGCCTTTGACCATTTTGGTTGCCCTCCTCTGGACACGTTCCAGCTTGTCAGTATCCTTCTTGAACTGTGGTGCCCAGAACTGGACACAGCATTCCAGGTGAGGTCTGACCAGAGCGAAATACAGTGGTACTATTACTTCCTTTGATCTAGATGCTATACTCCTATTGATGCAGCCCAGAATTGCATTGGCTTTTTTAGCTGCTGCATCACACTGTTGACTCATGTCAAGTTTGTGGTCTACCAAGACTCCTAGATCCTTTTCACATGTACTGCTCTCAAGCCAGGTGTCACCCATCCTGTATTTGTGCCTTTCATTTTTTTTGCCCAAGTGTAGTACTTTACATTTCTCCCTGTTAAAATTCATCTTGTTTGCTTTGGCCCAATTCTCTAATCTGTTAAGGTCATTTTGAAGTATGATCCTGTCCTCGGGGGTATTAGCCACCCCTCCCAATTTGGTGTCATCTGCACCTCCCAATTTGGTGTCATTTGGTGTATTGAGAAGCTCGATACGTCACTGATCCTCAGAAACGTTGTACAGTGGTACCTCGGGTTAAGTACGCTTCAGGTTAAGAACTCCGCTAAGAACAGAAATCGTGCTCTGGCGGCGCAGCAACAGCAGGAGGTCCCATTAGCTAAAGTGGTGCTTCAGGTTAAGTACGCTTCAGGTTAAGAACGGACCTCCGGAACGAATTAAGTACTTAACCTGAGGTACCACTGTACTACATACCCCAGCAATAATGTTTTACACAAGTGCATTTCAAAAGCTTCCAGGACAGTTGCATCATGATCTATACGGTTCGCTACATTTCTTCATTAAGCTTTCGATTACATTTTTGGAGAAAATTCCCTGGCGAGGTATGAACGAATTCAAGCTCAAGTCAGTTTTATTACTGCCAATTATTCTTCCTGCCCAAAGGGGATTTTATTTTATTTTATCTAGGCTAAGTCTATTACAACAGTGTCCTTCAGACTGAGCAAATTCACGGCAGGTTTATTGAAACCAAGTGTTTCAATTCTGCAGGAACAGGCATCACCCATTGACTGCAGATGGCTTTTAAGGAAAAGAGTCTCCATTAATTAGCTGAAGGGCCGTAGCTCAGTGGTAGAGCATCTCTCCAGGTATGGAATCGTGGAATCGTGGAATTGTAGAGTTGGAAGGGACCCGGAGGGTCATCTAGTCCAACCCCTGGAATTGCAGCGACATAGGAATTGGAATGTCTTCTGCCTGAAAACCCAGAGAACTGCTGCCAGTCAGTGTAGACAACAGAGAGTTTGATGGACTTCTGCTCTCAATACAAAGCACTTTCCCATGTCCCTGGTTCCTTGCTCCAAAATCCAGCATTTTCCGCTTTGCCAACTTCACAATCTCATGTGCATTCATTATCATTTGTTCATGCTATTAATTCACCCATGTTTATTTGTCCAACCAAATTTGTACACCGTTGTTGTTGCTTTCGGTCTGCAAACGACGTGCAATTGATTGCTCCTCCCCTCATTTGCAGTGTGTTTACTTTGCACCGAAGTGCATGGAGCGGGATAACACAATGGCAACATAATTTATGTAATTAATTACATAAATTGCATAATTCTGCCACAGCAGACGGGGTGATAAGCAAAGGTTTCGGCAGAAGGTGAACAGCAGTCGGCCGGAAACAGCGCTGAGTGCAAAAAGGACAGCGAGGAATGGAAAACAATGCCTCCTTAGATGCCAACTCATGGTGCAAACCCAGGTCATAATCTGCCCAGATTGAATCAGGCGAATCTATTTTGGAATCAGAATTCTGCAGATTCCTTCTCCACCCCTAGCCTTAAGTTGTGAAGGCCTTCAAAGATCAAAGCCAGCGCCTTGGACAGGTGGGGAACTATCAAGTGACCACCGGATCTGGTGCTTACCCAAATTTCTGATTTCCCGTTCTTCTTTTTGCACTTGTCTGCAACCAAATTGAGTTCCACCGTCGTTTCTGCGACCATCTCCGCGCTCTTGTCCTTCACAACGATGTGCATCACGCGCCCCCTGTGGATGTGAGCATCGAAAGTGCTGTTCCAAGGTGGGTACATGGTGGGCTTCTTCTGGACGTAGGATTGGCCGTTCTCTAGGGTCAAAAGGGTTTATTTGAATAGTTGCATCTCATCCGGAGCAAATACTTTCCCCTCTGCCCCTACTTAAAAATGGGAAGCGTAATGCTGGTGGTGAACAAATGAGGTTCAAAGACTCTCTCAAGGCAAATCTTTTAAAAAATGTAGTATAAACACTGACAACTGGGAAACACTGGCCTGCGAGTGCTCCAGTTGGAGAACAGCCTTTACCAAAGGTGTCATGGGCTTTGAAGACACTCGAACTCAGGACGCAAGGGAGAAACGTGCTAAGAGGAAGGCACGCTTGGCAAATCCACACCATGCTCAACTCCCGCCAGGAAACCAATGTCTCCACTGTGGAAGGATGTGTGGATCCAGAATTGGCCTCCACAGTCACTTACGGACTCACTTACAGGTAGATAGCCGTGTTGGTCCCCCCCAGAAGGCAGCTGCCCCCCCAGAAGCAAAAATGATCAGCGTCCGTTCAAAGCAAACCTGAACGACCATGGCTTGCCCCCCCCCCTAGTTTTGATCCTGGGTACGCCCCTGTTACTGGCCCCAACAACATCAAACATACCATCTCAGGACTATTTAATTGCTCATTGTCTAACATTGTGTATGCCATCAAATGCCAACAGTGCCCTTCAGCTCTCTATATTGGACAAACAGGCCAAACCCTACGCCAAAGGATAAATGGACATAAATCTGACATCAGGAATCACAAGACAGAGAAACCAGTAGGAGAGCATTTCAATCTCCCAGGACACTCTATACATACAAGATCTCAAAGTAGCTGTCTTATTGCAAAGGAATTTCAGAAATAGACTGGAAAGAGAAGTTGCTGAATTGCAACTCATTACCAAGCTTAAAACCATGGAGAGACCTGGTCTGAACAAAGACATTGGATTCTTCTCTCATTATACATGACAAAGCTTTTTTAACCTTCTCACCCCTTGCTTTTTCCTGTAAGACTAATTGTAGTCGTTAACAGTCATCAACAGGTTTACCACAGCCTTTCACCCATTCCCACCACCCCTCTTGAGTAATACCCCTCCCCACCCTCTCACTATATATAAGGGTCTGGTGACTTCTGTTTCAGTGTATCTGAAGAAGTGTGCATGCACACGAAAGCTCATACCAAGAACAAACTTAGTTGGTCTCTAAGGTGCTACTGGAAGGAATTTTTTTATTTTGTTACGGACTCACTGTTAAAACTGTTTTTGGAAGACACTCGGCTACGAGGTTTCGCCAAACCAGTGGGCTGAAAAGCATTCCCTGTGCGTGTTTTAGTGGGATTGTTCTATTGTGCATTTAAATTATGAATGCTCACATTTAAATGGCAATGCAATCAATCAACCAATCAATCAATAATATTTGGGTCATATGCCAAACCGGGTTTCAAAGGGAAGCACTAGCACAGACACCCCCAAACTGCGGCCTTCCAGATGTTTTGGCCTACAACTCCCATGATCCCTAGCTAACAGGACCTGTGGTCAGGGATGATGGGAATTGTAGTCCAAAACATCTGGAGGGCCGAAGTTTGGGGATGCCTGCACTAGCACTTTGAGCCTGGAAATGTACAAGAAACCAATGCATTCTTTCCAAACAGGTGTGAAATGATCCCACCTCCTGGGTCTCCTATTAGCAGTTTAGCAGCTGCTTTCCAAACTAATTGGAGCTTCCATACAGTCTTCAAAGGCAGCCCCATGTAGAGCGCATTGCAGCAATCCATCCTGGAAGTGACCAAAGGAGGGAAGGCTGAGGCTTTGCTTTGAAGAGCAGGGTCCCCCACCTCCTCTAACTAGAGCTCTTCATTCTGCAGAGTTCAAAGACACACCAGAGCCTTCCAAAAAGCAAATGTCACCAGGTGGCCGCAGGTATCCAGGTGGTCTGTTTGGTCAAAAGGAGTTTTGAAAGGGCAGCTGAGTTTATTCTCTGCAGGATTCATCAAGCACTCAAAAGCCTTTCTTCTGAAGTGGCAACAGCAGCCCTACTCACCTGCCGGCTCCTGTTTCAGGGCGAGCTGCTTTGTGGGCAGCAGGTTCGAATAAAATAACAGAATCATCTGCAAGGCAGTTTAAATTCAGCCCCGCTCCCTGAATTTGTAATATTGCCACATGCTCCAACGCAGCTCATAAATGCATGCAACATTGAGGAAGATGGAAGGCTTGCTTTGTTAAACAACTATCTGACTTTTAGAAGACATCGGAAGGCAGCCCTGTCTAGGGAAGTTTTTAATGTTGTTGCTTTATTATTATTATTTTATTAATAATAATAATATTCTGTTGGGAGCCACCCAGAGAGGCTGGGGAAACCCAGTCAGATGAGCGGGGTATAAATAATAAATTATTATTATTCAGGGAAGGCAAGTTGTTCAGGGAAGTTTTTAATCTGTGATGTGTTAATGTATTTTAATGTTTGCTGGAAGCCGCCCAGAGTGGCTGGGGAGACCCAGCCAGATGGGCGGGGTACAAATAATAAATTTATTATTATTATTATTATTATTATTATTATTATTATTATTATTATTATTACGTGGGGGTACGTGGGTCACCGCTTCATACCGCCCTCCATTTAGGGAAGATAGACTAAAGCAGGCATGTCCAAAGTCAGTTTTGAGGGCCTAATCCGGCCAGCTGGTTGGTTTAATCCGGCCTCTATGGCAGTTTATTTCCGGGGGTAAAATCCCCCAAAAAACTTCATTCCTAAAAACGCTAAACAACTTTGGGGTAAAATAATAAAAAAAGCTCAACAACCTCAATCCTAACAAAAAGGGCAACAACTTTGGTCGGCCCTCACGCATGTTCACTTCATCCAATCTGGCCCTCTTTGAAAAAGGTTTGGGCACCCCTGGACTAAAGGACTCCACCCAAGGCCTGAAACCACCAAAGTTGTGATGTTTTGCTACAGAGAAGGCAAAACCTGCCAATGCAGGGAAATTCCTTCCCGGTCCTTCAACAGCAACCCTCAATGACCGTAGCAGTGCCCACAAACCTGTAAAGAAGAGGTTAACCTGCAAAAGGAAGGCATAAACTGAGGGAGGGCAGGCTGGGAAAAGCTCTGGAGCCGACTGAGGACTCCCAGGTAAGTTCTACCCTCTATTGTGTGTGCAGGGCGGTCCTAACCATACCTGGTCAACTCCCCTGGCAACACCTCCCTGGCTGGGATTGGTTAGCTGTCTGAGGTTAGAAGGGAACCTCCAGGTATCCAGCCTAGGGAGGCGAAGCCAATTTGACTTTCCGGGAATCGTGTAGGGCCAGGGGGCTGCGCGCGACCACGCAAAAAATAACCCCATTTGAAGTGGGGATTGGTCATTATTATTATTATTATTTCCATAAATGTTTATTGGTTTTAACAAAGTAATATAATAAAAAACAAACAACAATAAAAAAACCCACACCATACAAAAATACACATAAAGACATACATGAATCCTTTTAACCTATCCATCTTTCTTATCATTGTGGGTTGACTTCGTCCTGCCCTCTCTTCCTGCGTACCTTGTAAATCATCTTTAGTAATTTCTTTATATTTTTATATATTATAATAATAATATTTTTATTATTATAGATCAGATTGCGTAGGGGCTCATTCACACTTTTGCTTGAACTGCATGATTATGAATTACAGTAATTAGATGTATTTAGGAGACGCGGGTGGAGCTGTGGTCTAAACCACAGAGCCTAGGGCTTGCCGATCAGAAGGTCGGCTGTTCGAATCCCCGCGACGGGGTGAGCTCCTGTTGCTCGGTCCCTGCTCCTGCCAACCTAGCAGTTTGAAAGCACGCCAGTGCAAATAGATAAATAGGTACCGCTCTGGTGGGAAGGTAAACGGCGTTTCTGTGCGCTGCTCTGGTTCACCAGAAGTGGTTTAGTCATGCTGGCCACATGACCTGGAAGCTGTACGGCAGCTCCCTCGGCCAGTAAAGCGAGATGAGCGCCACAACCCCAGAGTCGTCCGTGACTGGACCTAACGGTCAGGGGTCCCTTTACCTTTATATACCATCATAAATTTTCAGAGCTTAAATAAGTCAAATAAAATACAGGGTTGAGACAAATAAATAATTAAAATAGCAATACACATTTTAATGGCTGTAGAATATTAATCAGCCAAAGACCCGTTTGAAGAGGAAGAGCATTCTACAAACTGGGAGCCACTGCAGAAAATGCCCTGTTCTCATGTTGCTACCCTCTGGACCTAACGTGGAGGAGGCACATGAAGAAGGGCCTCAGATGATGGACATAGAGACTGGGACAGTTTTCACGAGGAGTACCAATGTTGTGTACCGATGAATTATCCCAGGTCCGAGGACTTTTCTCGATGTTCCGTGGCTGTGTCTTACCTGCTGTGCCAATGTCGGCTAAGCAGAAATATCTCTCTGGGTTTTCCAGACATCTCATAAGATCCCATTAATTGCCTTGAGACTTATGTGGAGTGCAGTGCATTTAATTAACGGGCGATAATATTGGCGGAGAAGGAGCAACTTCTTTCGAGGGTGTTCATTTTAGCAATTTCAACCTCTCCATCAAAGCAACGTGATTCTATAAAGCTTCTTAGTTTGCTGGCTCTTTCCCCAACAAGACATTATGGGATGTGTGTGTGTCTCTGTGTGTATTAAGTTCCCTGACCTTTCTGTGCAAGACTAAATGCTTTTCTGCATTAAGAGGGATTATTTTTAGCTTGCCAGCACTCTTGGATCTCAAGATTATTCTTTGGGTGTTTTTTTTTTTTAAACGACTACAATAGCACCTTTATCCATTTCTTTTAAAAGCTACTTTTCTTTGCCTAGCACCACTGTTTTGAATAAAGGCCTATTTTACACAGTTCTGAAACTGGAGTGCCGAACAGAATAAGGCAGATTCCTGATATTTTCCATTCATATTGAGGAGTTCTGGAACGGCCAAGTCCTAAATCGTTCCTTAAAATCGCATGACACTCAAAGACCTCTGCATGCTAAAAACAGGGAGAATAAACTAGCCCAAACTAGGCACTTTAAAATACAAATTATTTCTTCTGCTTTTTTGTTTTGTTTTTTGTAAAGAAAGTCAAAATTCACTTGGGAAGGCTGCAAGTTGGGTGGGATAGAGGAAGGCTGGCTAGAGAAAATTAGGGCCAGTGTCATAGCTAAGTGGCAGAACATCTGCTTGGCATGCAGAAGGCTGCAGGTTCAAGTTCTAGGTAGGACTGGCAGTGACTCCCTGTCTGAAATCCAGGAGAGCTGCTGCCAGTCAGTGCAGACAATACTGAGATCAATAGGATAAAGACAATTTCCTATGTTCCCATGCTTAATCCCTTCCTTTTACTGTAGTTGTTTCCCCCCTCAAAAATGAAAAAATAAAATACCGGTAAAATTCTAGCCTGAGCAAGCTGCTTTACCTTTTCTTATTTCATTGAAAGATAATAAAAAAAAAACATAATTACAAGTGTACAGAGTAAGATAAGACAAAAAGGAGAAGAGAAGAAAATAAATAGTACCGAGACATGTAGAAAACTTTGGGGGAAAGATGTGACAATTGAATCTTTCTCCCTGTGGGTAAAAAAAGCAGGGCAATTTTTGAGCTGGGGAATGAACAGGAGGGAAAGGATGAAGGAGTCTCTATCTGCTCTTTCTCTGACCCAACTGCAGGCTGCCCAGTTGTCACCAACCTGGGACAGGGCCTTTTCTGTGATGGCTCCCCATTTGTGGAACGCCCTCCCTGGTGAGGTATACCTGTCTTCCTCGTCATTGACTTTGAGGAGGACTCTAAAATCATTCCTGTTTGATGGCTGAAAGACACTGCTCCTGCCATCTCTCCGATTCTGGCAACTCGGAGACAATTTTGTAAAACTGTTGTTAGAATATTTGAAAACCATCATTGCTGCGTTTGCCATTCCTGGACAACTTTGGGAGGAAGAGCAGGATATAAACTGAATGAATGAATGAATGAATGAACGGGCAACATAACAATTAACGGGAATACAACAACAACAGCTAGGCTAGCTCAGTCGGTGGAGCATGAGATGTGGGTTCGAGTCCCACACTGGGCATTTTTTAAACAACAACAACAACAACAACAACAACAACAACAACTTTGTATTGCAGACTAGAGGACCCTCGTGGTCCCTTCCAACTTAGAATTATATGATTCTACATGAATCTTGGTTTGAAAATAAAACCATGACAGACAAGAGCATATAAAATACCGACTGCGTCAGGCCTCCCTCACTCCTCTGGGACAGCCATTCTAGCAGTGAGAGAGCTGGGAAGCAGAACTCATTCCATCAGCTCCCTCCTGCCCCTGAACTGTGCCTGTCGGCCATTGTAGGAACAACAACTATAGAAATTGGTGCCTGAGTTTTGATTTTCCTCTGCCCTCCTTGTTCCTTTCCCCTTGTGTGTCGTGCTTCTCTAGATTGTAACCCTGCAAGTAGGGGCTGTCTTGTTTTGACTATATGTAAGCCGCTCAGGAATGCTTTTAGGCTGGAGAGCAGGGTATACAAATGTTATCAATCGATCAACCAACCAACCAACCAATCAATCAATCAATCAATCAATCAATGTTAATGTGTGATTTGAAACTCACTCTGGATAGACTCAGGCTGCATCTCCCTCAGTAGGGTTGGCCCAAGACATTTTGGCACCTGAGGCGAACCACAAAATGGCACCCCCTTCCCCACCAGGAAAGAAGGGTGAGTGAAGATCAAGAACAAAGGGTGGGTGGGGGGTGACCCACAAATATCTACATTGGGATCTGCTGTCCCTGTGGATCCTGCTGCCTGAGGCTGTCACCTCCCCTTGCCTCACAGGTTGGCCGGCCCTGACCATAGGCCATTTTCCAGCCTGGACACCGAAGTCCAAATCTGAAGGTCTTCTGGTGGTTCCCTCACTGTGAGAAGTGAAGTTACAGGGAACCAGGCTGAGGGCCTTCTCGGTAGTGGCACCCGCCCCGTGGAACACCCACCTGTCAGATGTCAAGCAGATAAACCAGGGGTAGGCAACCTAAGGCCCGTGGGCCGGATGCGGCCCCATCGCCTTCTCAATCCGGCCCGCGGACAGTGTGGGAATCAGCGTGTTTTTACATGAGTAGAATGTGTCCTTTTATTTAAAATGCATCTCTGGGTTATTTGTGGGGCCTGCCTGGTGTTTTTACATGAGTAGAATGTGTGCTTTTATTTAAAATGCATCTCTGGGTTATTTGTGGGGCATAGGATTTCGTTCATCCCCCCCCCCCAAAATATAGTCCGGTCCACCACATGGTCTGAGGGACGGTGGACCGGCCCATGGCTGAAAAAGGTTGCTGACCCCTGAGACAAACAGCTATATGGCTTTTAGAAAACATCTGAAGGCAGCCCTGTACGGAGAATGTTTTTAACGTTTGACATTTCACTGTGTTTTTAATATTTTGTTGGAAGCCTCCCAGAGTGGCTGGGGCAACCCAGTCAGATGGGCGGAATACAAATAATAAAATTATTGTTGTTGTTATTAAGCGCATGCATGCTCAAACGTAAGAATAAAGCACTTACCGGACTCCACTGCTTCCTTGACTATCACTGCGCAATAGGGATCGATCACATCTCCCTGGGAAGGCAGATAGGGACCGCTGTCATAGTTGGACAATCCAATACGGAGAAAAGGAGACATGTCGGTCTCTGCGAGGAGAAGAAAGCAGACGTTATTGGAGAGGCTCTCACGAGTGCCTTCGCTGTTATAAAATAAAAAAATTCCTTCCAGTAGCACCTTAGAGACCAACTAAGTTTTTTCTTGGTATGAGCTTTCGTGTGCATGCACACTTCTTCAGATACACTGAGACTGTTTTATCGTCTGTGGCAAGCCCGGGAATTTAACAGAGAAGTCGCTTATCCATTCCGGACAGCATTTCCTCTCTCCGTCCCGCAACCGGCTGAGTTAGCAGAAGTTTCCCTGGCACATGGAGCGGCTATGCTGTCGGCTCCTCTGCATGGCTGGAGGCTGCTGTGGTCACCAAGGCAATGGTCGGGAATGACATCTGATTGACTTTGCTGGGTGAAAAGCAGCAGCCAGCTGCAGGAGGGCTCGAAATTGGATATTGGATGCTGGAGGAGGAGGGGTGGTGGTGGAGGGGGGGGGGAGTGGGAAGCGTTTGCTCAGTGAACCCTGCGCAAGTTAATGCCAGGCACAGGCTGCCCCTGAAAGGGAACCAGGAGCAGAGCAGTTTGCAAAATGGCACTGCAAGGGGATGGCTGGAAGCCGGCATGGTTAAATAAGATGCTGTCAAGTGTTAAATGTGATATTTATACAGTGGTACCTTGGTTCTCCGGGACGCAGGTGGCGCTGTGGGTTAAACCACAGAGCCTAGGGCTTGCCGATCAGAAGGTCGGCGGTTCGAATCCCTGCGACGGGGTGAGCTCCCGTTGCTCGGTCCCTGCTCCTGCCAACCTAGCAGTTCGAAAGCACGTCAAAGTGCAAGTAGATAAATAGGTACCGCTCCGGCGGGGAGGTAAATGGCATTTCCGTGCGCTGCTCTGGTCCGCCAGAAGTGGCTTAGTCATGCTGGCCACATGACCCGGAAGCTGTATGCCAGCTACCTTGGCCAATAATGCGAGATGAATGCCGCAACCCCAGAGTCGGTCACGACTGGACCTAATGGTCAGGGGTCCCTTTACCTTTACCTTGGTTCTCAAGCACCTTGGTACTCAAACAATTTGAAACTCAAACATTAAAAACTTCCCTAAACAGGGCTGCCTTCGGATGTCTTCTAAAAATCAGATAGTTGTTTATTTCCTTGACATCTGGCGGGAGGGCGTTCCAGAGGGCGGGCGCCACTACCGAGAAGGCCCTCTGCCTGGTTCCCTGTAACCTCACTTCTTGCAGGGAGGGAACTGCCAGAAGGCCCTTGGAGCTGGACCTCAGTGTCCGGGCTGAACGATGGGCGTGGAGACACTCCTTCAGGTATACTTGACCGAGGCCGTTTAGGCCTGATCCAGCAGCAACATTTTCTCTTTACGTTTTTAACTTGTCCCCTTGCTCCCACACCCTAAAGATGCCCCAGTGGCTCTTTTTATCCTCCTTATTTCTGTTGAAAAACAGAATGAGAATAATCTCATAATCTCAGAATAATCTCACCTTTCTCTAGTGAAAGCAACTGATCTTATTTTATTTTCCCATAATGTCTAGGGCACTACATGCTTTGGGGACAAGAGCAAAAGGTGACCAACTCGTGTGTGTGTGTGTGTGTGTGTGTGTGTGTGTGTGTGTGTGTGTGTGATTTTCTTCCAGAATGTTCCAGAATGACACAGTGACGGGGGCAGTCTGGGAAATTGCCTGCCTCCAATTGCCTGCCTGCTGACCTGTCTATCATACAAGCAAGCTGGGGGAAAGCCATCAAAAACAAACAAGGCTGCAATCCTAACCCCACTTAGAATCACATAATTGTAGAATCTACCCCCAACTTCCAGCAATGCAGGGATCCTGATACACTGACCCATTGGGCTACTGGGAGTAAGTCCCATTGAATCTAATAGGACTTACTCCTTAGTAGGCAAGCTCATCCCAGTGCTGCATGAGACTACAAATTTGTTCATAAAAAGTCTGCGTGAAAACTCCTGTGCATTTGAGAATGTGTTCCTTCCAATGTGCACATTTTCCTATGCAATTTTGCCTAGCATTCGCTTTGTTTTGCAAGCAATTTCCCTGGAACCCAGTGCGTTTCTGCGCACCATTATTTTCACCAACACCAACTGCTTTTTTTAACATACTTTTCACGAATAAGAATTTTCTTTCTTTTGCATCCATTCTTTGGCTGGATAACTGCATTGCAAAATTCAGAGAAAGTGCAACTTCAGAAGGAAAGCTGTGTTTCGATTTGCGTTACAGTTTGAGAAGTGTAAATTCTGAAGGTTTGCATCGGAACAGTGAATCATATGAATTTCTCCAATGGCTCTACTAAGTGCAGAAATTCCTCATATTAGGGGAGTTGTGGAAAAGACAAGTTAAGATGCTGCACGTTTGCAGATACAGTTGTACCCCGTGTTGCGTACACTCGGTGTTGTGTACGTTCAGGTTGCGCACTCCGCAAACCCGGAAGTGTAACATGGAGCATGGATGCTTCTGTGCATGTCCACATGGTCCGTGGATGAGCAGAAGAGTTCTGCGCAGTTCGCGCATACGCAGAAGCGTGAGATCGTGCGAGATCTCACGCGCTATCACGAGATCTCACGCATGCACAAAAGCACCACCTGGGTTGTGCACTGTTCGGGGTGCGAATGGCCTCCCGGAACGAATTGAGTGTGCAACCCGGGGTACCACTGTAGACTCAAGCCGCATCATTTCTCTGCCTTCAAATTGTGCACCTTCTGCCAGTGCTTTCCACCTCTGGGTGAAACTGGTCTGGAAAACGAGCTGTCCATCCTTTAATTAAGCACTCACACCAGCCACACAGAGAGGACCAAATGTATCTAATTGCACACTTGGCATCTAACATTACCTCCTTTGTATTCTGCACTCCTTGCTTAGAGTCTACCAGAGAGCCAGTGACTAAATGATCAGATGTCATGGACTGGCTGGATGCAGAGGAATGGTGAGAGGTACCAGTTGGGGAACCCCAAGGGAACCCCCAGGGGGGAAAGGATCAGAGCCAGGGGATTGGTGGTGAGATGATGGTTAGAGGTAGAAGAAGGGGCAGATGGGGAGGAGGAGATGTCGGAAGCTGAAGAGGCAACGGGGTTTAGTGAGCAGGGAGAGGCTGGGGCAGAGAACAGTCCAGAATCAGTGGCAGGAGAGGAAGGGGGCCAGGAGACAGAGATGAGAGTTTGCCGAAGAAGCCAGGGCAGGGGTAGGCAACCTAAGGCCTATGGGCCATAAGTGGCCCACAGAGGTCATTTAACTGGCCCCCAAGCTGCCCACGAACCGAGCCACCCGCTCAGCGAGACCCTGTACACTGCGCTAAACTGGTGCAGCGCAGCATGGGGACTTGCTTCCGCTGGAAATCACATGATCTGGCCCACGGAGGGAACCGACCCCTTGCCGATCCCTGAGCCAGGGAGTCTCTGCCTCCTGTTGTGACCAACTTGCCTCGCCGCTAGTCTCCCAGAAAACGTAGAGGAATGAAGAGGGAAGAGCAACAAGAAAATAGATGAAGGCGCCTGAGATTGTTTGGCAATATCCGGCCCGCCGGTTGGTTTAATCCGGCCCCTGTAGCAGTTTGTTTCCTGGGGTAAAATCCTAAAAAAAAGCTCCACAACTTTCATCTTAAAAAAAGCTCCACAACTTCGGGGTAAAATCCTTAAAAAAGCTCAAGATGGCGGCAGGCCAAGCAGTCAGCCCTAGAGTGCTGCAGATTTTATTTGAATTGTAATTGTTTGGGAAGGACCCAGGGAGAGGAGGAATCTTAGAGCGTGGTGGGGACTTTCAGCCCCAGCAATTGCCTCATTGGGGAAGACCTAATGGGAAAGTTGCTGTGCTGTTTTGGTTTCTTTGAATAAAGAGCTAACTTCACCGACACTGGGTACAGTCGTACCTCGGAAGTCGAACAGAATCCGTCCCAGAAGTCCGTTCGACTTCCGAAACGTTTGGAAACCAAAACGTGGCTTCTGATTGGCTGCAGGAAGCTCCTGCAGCCAATCGGAAGCCCTGTTGGACGTTCGGCTTCCAAAAGAATGTTCGAAAACCGGAACACTCACTTCCAGTTTTTGATCGTTCAGGAGCTGGAACGTTCGACTGCCAAGGCGTTTGGGAGTCGAGGTACAAGTGTATTTTATTGCTGATTGTGCCTGACTCTGGTTCCTGACTCCAGGCTTCATTTTCATGGGAGCCTTTCACAGGGTCGTTTCCCCCATGAAGAGAGAGTACTGGAGGCTTGTGGTGTCTCTGAACTATCTGCACAGTGTCCCCTGTGGCCTGCCGGAGGTAGAATCTGTCTCCCACGTTTTACTACGTTGTCGTTTTTACAACGACATACGTCGGGTTTTCATCTCTCCGGTTATACAAAATTCCTCAAATGAATTCCTATCTCTCAAATGCCTTGTAGAAGACACGGACCCTGAGATTACGCTGAAAGTAGCCAAGTACTGTGCAGCAGCCATAAAGCTCAGAGAACAAGCGTTGTTATCGATATGAATAGGCCCCAAATGGCAATTTTTAGGCCATATTTTAGTGCCACAATTTTAATTCATATATTTTAAACATTGCTGTATACGTATACATATGTGTACTATTGCTGTTATGTAAGTTTTAATGTATTATTTTTGTATTATTGATTTAATAAGCTGGTCTGTGACCGTAAGAATAAATTCATTCATTCATATCTGCACAGTGAGAAATATTCGTGGGTGCGCATTTGGTGTGCGGGGGCAGGGCGGCAACAATTGGAGCCCGGTTAATTTACTTTCATTCCAAAATGATTCATTTATTCATTCCCCTTTGTTAGCTGCCTAATAAAAACATTTCTCCAAGCTGTATGGGTGCTGTATGAGCGAATGCAAAAAAAATTAAGCAACTATCAACTACTAAACCAATAAAGCCCATCCAACTGAAATTCAACAGATGCAGGGAAGAATGAATGGGTAGGAATGAGAGTCCAATCAGGTCTCCCATTCATAATATTTGGGGTTTCAGCAGGGTGGGTGGGTTGTCTTATTATAATTGTGGCAGCTTATAATTTCTGGCAGATGCCAAACACAATACTACAAAGGCAGTTGCCTATATGGCTTTTAGAAACCATCTGAAGGCAGCCCTGTACAGAGAATGTTTTTAACGTTTGACATTTCACTGTGTTTTTAATATTTTGCTGGAATAATAATAATTATCATCATCATCAATGGGCAGGGAGTTCCAAAGCCACCACACTGAAGGATTGATTCCGTGCGTGTGTGGAATGAACATATGTGACAATTGGAGCTCCAGTGCATATGTTTTGCATGTAATGTCCCGATACCATCTAGGATTAAGAAAACATCCCCGCATTGCCAGCTGACTTGATGCAAGTGTAATTTGAACTCGGGGCCTGGAAGTTCTGCTTCCACAACACCCCCGGTCTCAACACACACACACACACACACACACACACACACACACACACACACACACACACACAATGTGTTTTTAATTGGAAGATGTTAAAGTGAAGCCAAGCTGCTCAGAGTTGGGTTCTGCACAGTGATGGGGAAGCAGAATCATTACTCCACCACCACCCAGATCCTATTTCTTCCTATACTTTGGGGGAGCCAGTGTCTCTTAGAAAAAATGGTGCTGGTACCAAGGGCGCTGGCTTGCCCCCTACATTGCGGGGGCTCATCACATGACCCGCCATGTTGCTCATCATGTGACGTGTCCCGCCCCCTACCTAGTGGACGATGCTGGTGCTCACATGCCGGATGGGAAATGGGGAGCGCGGAAGTGGGCTCCGCACTTTGCTTCCTCCTCCCTGCACGACATGGTGGGGAGAAGGCGGTGGAGCAGGCCACAGGATTTTGGGGGAGCCCAGCCCCCTCCTTGAATTTTTTTGGGGGGCCTGAAGACCCCTCAGCCCACACCACTTGGTGTGCCTGCCCGGTACTACGAACCCTTGAGTACCGCCCCCCTAAAAAAACACTGTGGGGGGCGGGACACAAAGGTATTAAACATTCAGGGGTTTTTTTTGGTTTGTAGGTTTCTCATTCAAACAGCTCCGTTTCCTGGAACGGCTGACTCTCCGCCTGTAAGTTTCCTGCTCCAACCACACACTGACGCTCTCTCAACTTCTGCCACCTAACTGTGACACTTAATTCGAGGTGCTGGGAGGTGGCACATCTAGTGGGTCTTAAAGGAAGCAGTGCTCCTGTGCCAACACTGGTGCCACTCAGAATTAGGCCATCTGAATCAGAACGCTGGGGAATTAGGGAAGAGCCACAGAGCACCGGCTTCAGATGCGTAATGTCACAGGTTCAATCCCCGGCATCTCCAGTTAGGGCTAGGAACAGCTTCTGTCCAAAGCTCTGGAAAACCACTGCTGGCCAGAGCAGACAGTGCTGAGCTACAAGGACCCCAAATGCCTGACTCAGTGTAAGGCAGGACCCTATTTTCTAAGATGCCACGCTCCTCCCCAACAACTCATACCTACAAAACCTCACCTAGACATTTTTCAGTTTGTTTACTGGAAAGGTTTACGGAGCTGTCTTTCCACTCAAAACCGAATGTTCAAGGGGGTCATAGATTAATATTAAAATTGTTTTTTAAAAAATATTAATTTTTTTTTAATGCTTGATGTGGTTGTTTTATGTTTTTTCTTGTGTGTATGTGGTTTACTTTGGATAAGTGTGTTATTTATGGTGGGATATTAATGTGGTGATATGTGTATGTATGTGTATGTATAAATGTATATGTGTATGTATATATGTGTGTGTGTGTGTGTGTGTGTGTGTATGTGTATGTGTGTATACTTTTTCTTTTACTTTCTTGTTTTGTTTATTGGTTTTTGTTGGTACTGTGTATTGTTTTCCCCCCTTTTTTGCAATTATGTTGTAACTCTTTAAGAATTTTGAATAAAGTTTATAAAAATAAAAAAAGATTAATATTAAAATTGATAAATCAACACAGTGAAGCAATAAAAGCAGCAGTCCCAGAAACATGTTTTCCTTTCTCTCTGCTTCTCGTCCCCCCCCCCAAACATCAGTAAGGCCACATTTCCAGG
Organism: Darevskia armeniaca; assembly: GCA_034641395.1. NCBI lineage: Eukaryota > Metazoa > Chordata > Lepidosauria > Squamata > Lacertidae > Darevskia > Darevskia armeniaca. The sequence continues at coordinate 156,319 of JAWWNF010001063.1, forward strand.
TCAGTTTGCAGTAAAAAGATGTCAACATGAAAATTCATCAGCATTTTCATGTGGATTTCCCCTAATGCATATAGTTTGCATGCAATTTCGTCAAGCATACACATTTCTGCAAATCAATTTCCCCATTTATAATGCTTTTCTGTGTGCTATTTTTTCATTAATGTATGGAACTATATGCACACTTTATCCTAGTGCAGGGTGATTCATAATGAAGTATACAGTTTCAACACACTATGAATGGAAACTGTATACTTCATTATGAATCACCCTGTACATGCACTTGTCCACACAATATTTCGCTGAAGAACCGAATTGCAAAATTCAGAAAAGTGTGGATTTCAAAGGAGGTTGTGTTTTGCTTCAAATGGTATTTTGAATTAGGTAGGTTCACCTTTAACATGCGAACCAAATCAAATTTATTCCCCATCCCTGCCAGGAATACATCTTCAGAAGTCCTAAATCAGCCTGTACTTGAAGATGCTTTTCCAAACAACAAATTGCTAAGCAGGCAGCACCGAGCAAGGTGCGAAATGGATCTCTGCGACGGAGGGCACCCCATACATAAGAGCAAAAAGTCAACAAGTATTTTTTTTTTTGCCACCAGTTGTTTCTCTAGAGACGTCCTTTTGAGATGGTGACCCGGCCTCCTACTTTGCAAAGGACAGTTTTTGATCTTGAAGGGCTGTCAAAAGATAGTCCGTTCAAGGTCTGGTTAAACCACAGAGCCTAGGGCTTGCCGATCAGAAGGTCAGCGATTTGAATCCCCGCGACGAGGTGAGCTCCCATTGCTCGGTCCCTGCTTCTGCCCACCTAGCAGTGGGAGCCAGTGTGGTGTAGTGGTTAAGAGCGGTAGTCTCGTAATCTGGTGAACTGGGTTCGCGTCTCCACTCCTCCCCATGCAGCTGCTGGGTGACGTTGGGCTAGTCACACTTCTCTGAAGTCTCTCAGCCCCACTCACCTCACAGAGTGTTTGTTGTGGGGGAGAAAGGGAAAGGAGAATGTTAGCCGCTTTGAGACTCCTTCGGGTAGTGATAAAGCGGGGTATCAAATCCAAACTCTTCTTCTAGCAGTTCGAAAGCACGTCAAAGTGCAAGTAGATAAATAGGTACTGCTGCAGCGGGAAGGTAAACGGCATTTCCGTGTGCTGCTCTGGTTCGCCAGAAGCAGCTTAGTCATGCTAGCCACATGACCTGGAAGCTGTACGCCGGCTCCCTCGGCCAATAACACCGCAAATCCTCTCCCCCAGAATGTTGCGATGGTCTATATTCCTGAATGGGTTCCAGTACACCCTGACCCATGTGCCGGGAAAAAGGTTGGGCCACGCTGATGCACTGAGTCGATTGCCCCTTCCGGGTGGAAGCGATGCGGATCCTGCCCCAGCGGAATGCATTATGATGCTAGAAACGCTCCCAGGGCCCCCTGTAACTGCTACTGAAATAGCTGAGAGAATTGAATCAATACACAACAAGCGCTGCAACCCCAGAGTCGGTTATGACTGGACCTAATGGTCTGGGGTCCCTTTACCTTTACCTTTTTAACCTTGAAGCAGGCCTCCCCCCCACACTGAAGAGTAGGCTGAACAGACCCATGGCTCAGCTGCCCAACAACAGCAGCTCACTTCCTAATTGACTGCCATTGCTGCGCTTCCCTCTGGCATTTACACAACGGCAACTTCCCACAAGTTACACAAGCAGCGTTCTAACACAGACACAACAAATGACACTATCCTGACTTCCGCGTCAAGATTTCCCAGCTTACACACCGAATACAGAAGGACCATTTACAGAGTTGTAACTAGAGAGAGGGGAGAAAGAGGATTCAGTTTGTAGTTAAAGGTCAGCCGGTTTAATTTGCGCTGTTGGAAACAATGCGTAAACCCAAACACAGCCGGATTTTGCAATGCAGCACTTCCGTCAAGTGATGTGTGCAAAGGTGCAAATATTGGGGGGAGGGGGAGTGTGGAATAAATATATCTGTGAAAACGACATGCATTATGTTAAAGAAGCCGCTTTGCCTGAAATCCATAAATTAGGCAAAAACCGCACAGGAAAAATGGATATGTTCGGAAAAATTCACACTTAAATGCTGATGAATTCTCATGGGGGTAAAAACAACAACAACTGGCAAACTGGTGTGGAGATGTGGAGAGCTGAATTTGAGACTGGAAAAAATGAGAAACAGATCTGAAATTGACCGATTTCCCCATGTCTGGTGTCGGCTCAAGGCCCTGAGACTGCACATCCTCAAGCATAGCTCCCGAGTAGCATTTCCAACTTCTCGCCATGTGATCTGCTCCTGTTCCTTTTCACAGAGTTCTGCTGTTGGCGCTTTATTCCCATGGCACGTAGCCCACCCTAGCCACCTGCCCGTCAAACTGCTGTTGAAAGGGCACAGGGAACGGCAGGGACTTTGGCAACCCCAGCTCACTCCTGAGCCTCAAATAACTGTGCAGCATTGGCAAGTTGCCGCTTCTGCCAGTGACACAGTCCTGGGCAAGAGGAACACATAGAAAGAGGAAAGCCTTTGCCATTTGAGATCTGGCCTTGCGAGACCTGGCAGACAAGGGCAGGCACACAGAATAGGACCACCACCCATTCAGCCCAGCCTTTCACTAAGGTTTTTAACCTGAAAGGGGGGGGGACACTTTTCCTGGTGTGGAGCTGAAACAACTCCTTGCTTTTCGCTGCTGCAAAAAGAGACAGCAGAAATGGACGTTCAAAAGTTACAAAATGCTGTCAAGGGGATGGCGGGGGGTGGGTGGGTTACTGGACCATAAAGAAGTCTGATCGCCGAAGAATTGATGCTTTTGAATTATGGTGCTGGAGGAGACTCTTGAGAGTCCCATGGACTGCAAGAAGATCAAACCTATCCATTCTGAAGGAAATCAGCCCTGGAAGGACAGATCCTGAAGCTGAGGCTCCAAGACTTTGGCCACCTCATGAGAAGAGAAGACTACCTAGAAAAGACCCTGATGTTGGGAAAGATGGAGGGCACAAGGAGAAGGGGACGACAGAGGACGAGATGGTTGGACAGTGTTCTCGAAGCTACCAACATGAGTCTGACCAAACTGTGGGAGGCAGTGGAATACAGGAGTGCCTGGCGTGCTCTCATCCATGGGGTCACGAAGAGTCGGACACGACTAAACAACTAAACAACAACAACGTTATACTCTGAGTAGTCCCAGTAAGATTAATGAACCTAAGTTAGTCACATCTAATAACATCCATTGGTCTATTCTGAGATTGATAGCTTGGTCAGTAGAGCATGAGACTCTTAATCACAGGGTTGTGGGTTCGAGCCCCACGTTGGGCAAAAGATTCCTGCATCGCAGGGGGTTGGACTAGATGACCCTCCGGGTCCCTCCCAACTTTACAATTCTATGATTCTACGAGCAGGACTGTATACACCCTATTTCCCACCTCTGACACACACACATATTCACTGCAAGCTTAGAGAGCCTGTGTGACATTACAAAAGTTCCAGGGGGAGAATATTCTGCCCCTCCATGGCTCCCCATTCCCCCCCCCCATACCTGCTCTCCAAGCTGCGCCCTCCTTCCTTTTTTCCGTCCTGCCTGCTTCAGCCAGTGCACTCTCAAGAAGTTCAGCTCGAGTTGTGGCTGCTTCTGTCTTCTCCTCCTCCTCCTGCTGCTGCTACAGCTGCTGCTTTCAGTTACCCACACGGCCACCCACACAGCCACCACCACCTGACTGCTGCCGTCGCTGCCCGGGGGACAGAGATGGAACTCAAGATGCTGCAGGGAGCCTGCTGTGGGAGGGCACGGCGCCAGCAAGCCAGGGGCTCCCCTAGGAAATTATCCACATTTCCACATCCGTTTGCGGGGGGGGGGGGGACCTCATCCTGAAAACTCACCGTCATATGGGTGCAAATTTCTCCTAATATCGACACACCCTTGCGTGCAATATTGCCAAATGCACACGCATTTTCGCAAAGGAATTCCCCCCCATGCAATGCATCTTCCTAGGTTATCTTCACCAATGCATGCCTTCAAATGCACACTGCACCCTGGCAGATGTATTTTGGGACTGAAAAACTGCACCGAAGATTCGGCGACGGGCAAATTATGAAGGGCTAGAACATCCGTTCTTCCTTCCCTGTTTCTCCCTCCCTCCCCCTCCATCCCTCTGTTCTTCCTTCCTTCCTCTCTCCCTACATTTTTCCATTCTTCCTTCCATGTTTCCTTCCTTTCTTCCTCCCTCCCTTTCTCGATTCTCCCTCCCTCCATTTTTCCGTTCTTCTTTCCCTGTTCCTTCCTTCGCAACGACAGCGCCCCCGCCCCCGCCAGCCTCTTCCTCCTCAGTGTCCGCAACCACGGCTCCATCATCGTCGTCCGCGGCGGCGCCTCAGCCTCCGTCGGGCTGAGGCGGCGGTGGCCTGAGGAGGAGGTGGAGGCGGACACGGCAATGGCGGCGGCGCAGTTTCGGCCGGCCGCTCGAAGTGTCTCTGCGTCGTCCAATCCCTGTGTCCGTGGGGGACATGCGCAGTAGCGCAAACCCACGGACGGACGGACAGCACGCAGAGACACTTGCACTTTATTATATAGGATGGCTGCGTTTCGGAACGTCTACTGTTTTGAAAAGTGCAAACCAGGTAGAATCATAGAATCATAGAGTTGGAAGAGACCACAAGGGTCATCCAGTCCAACCCCCTGCCTTTTAAATGCAACCTGGCTTGAATCTCCCCCTCCCCCTTGGGCCCCCCCGTCCAGCCTTTTCGAAAAAGGAGAAATGAGTCGGGTTCCTCTTCTGCGACTCGCCCCCTGCCCCCCCCAAGTTACCATAGTGCCATGCTTGGAAACACTTGAGTTTGTACACACAGGCTGGAAATAGGAAGAGCTTTTTAAAAAATGGCTGAAGGTGGTTGAATTAGACATTATTGCTCAAATAAATCTATTTATTTATTTGAGTCAATTTATGAAGCTCTTCCAATTTAAAGAAAAAAACCTCAAAGCGATTTCGCGGTTAAAGCGAGCCACAATAAGAGCAGTTTGAGACAATTCTGTGTATGAAAACAATTCAAAATAGCACCCTCTGTTTTAAAAAAAAGGTTTCAAATCCAATTCAGATACGGGGGGGGGTCATCACTAAAAAATGTGCTGCGTTTGTTGCTTTCCACAAAGAAATATCATAGAACCGTAGAACTGTAAAGTTGGAAGGGGCTTTCAGTGCCATCTAGTCCAACCCCCTGCAATGGAACTTACAAGCCCATAAAGTACAAAAAGAGTACGAAAATTCAAAAGCAAATGCCTTAAAAAAACAACAACGAAAAACCAATTTGATCTAAAAAGTGCTCACCCAACGGTATTGTAAAAGGCATGAATCCTACCCTGCCCACCAGAAACAGGTTGGAAATCATACTGCGGTATGATCCTAAATAGCAACCGAACGCCTGGGCATCTCTCAATGTTGGCATAGGATGCTACGTTTTTCCAAAGTCAGAAGATCGGTCCATCTAGCTCATTGCAGCTCACAGCAACGGCCTTCCACCTGTTTGGACCCATAAAGCACCTCTGACTCCCAAGCTACAACATGTAAGTTACACTTACACACAGTTTCACTTTTGATTTATTTTTCATACCACTAATGATTCACCTTATTGAATCCTCAAACGGAAATTCACAGAGGAACGCACATCGTATTTCCTTAGCATTGCTACTAAATGTGATCCCTGGTGGCGCAGCAGTAAAACTGCTGGCGCATTTGCAAAGCGAAGCAGGGTCTGGTCTGGTTTCAAATTGGATGGGGGCCCACATGTTGAGATCTCTGCATTGCAGGGGGTTGGACTAGATCACCCTGGGGCGAGACCCTTCAAATTCTACAGTTCTGTGATTCTATGACTGAATCCAGCAGTGTGGCAGGAGAAAGGCATGAGTGTGTGTCTGGCTAGAAATCCAACAGAAACTCGTTTCCGGCTAGTCTTGCCCCCCATGAAGCAGTTGCTGAGACTGAAGGTCCCATAGCTGGCATAGAGATGCAGCATTGGTGAAACTTCACCTGTTGGATTTCCCCCCTGCTATGCCACTACTTAATTGAAGCCATGGGCATTCGTCCAGAAAAAGACATGAGCAGGCTGCAATAAGCAGCAAACAAACTCTTCCTTGCATCATGGATATCTAGGTCACATACTTTCCAAGACTTTAATTATTCACCTGCAGAATTCAGCAACACAGGTCATTAATTCCTAATGATTATCATAACCCCTTATTATCTTACACACCTTTTTCAGCGTTCTGTGGGGAGAGCATTTCCAGGAAACATTTCAAATTTGCTAATTGTTTTACTGATGACGATTAAGGTTTAATATAATACAGTAATAGCATGATTGCTCCTCACTGCTTTCTGCAAATATTCTCCCCACCTCACCAAACATTACTGCCTTTTGCAGGAGCAAATTCCATACTTTTAACTAGACCCTCAGTCCAGGAGCCTGGGATTTGACCAGGGTTCAAATCCCCACTCAGACACAAAGTTCACTGGGCGACCTTTGGCCACTCCTTGCTTCTCAGCCTGACCTACCTCACAGGGTTGTGGTGAGGATTAAATGAGGAGGAAGAGAACCTTGGAGGAAAAGGTGGGATATTAATGCAATACATTAATAAAAACTTAATAAGTGAGCACAGTGTATCTCATCTTTAAAAGCTTGGCAGGCATGGCGTGGAAGCTGTTGGGACATCTTTGTTGCTTCCATCTAGTCTTGAACGTCTTGCCTGATTCCTGAACTCCTGAATCATGACTCCTCCTGGGCTCTGTGTCTGCTGCCAAGCCTGTCCTGCTCCTTGCCTGAAGAAAGATCTCTTTCTTACGTGTAAGAGCCTCTGTATGCCTGTATTGGGCAGGAGGCAGAAGATGCAGCGAAACAGAGAAGCTCTGGCGAAGCTATACCACGATGAACCACAATCTGGAAAAAAGGGAAATGGGAGGTTCAGCCACAAAATGTCCTTATTTAGTGCAGACCCAGACAGGAAAGATTATGAAAACAGAATGACAGGGGAATGAATGAATGATAGGACTGTGCACACCTCGATGTGATCCATTCGGAGCTCAGCTCTTATGTTTAATTGGGGTTTAAACCCCAATTAAACATGCGCTTGGGAGGAGGGGGGGAAGAAGGAGATTCTGTGTTGAGCGATTTTGGTTTGATATCTGGGTTTCGGTTGCACAACCCTAGTACAGTGGAACCCCGGGTTACGCACGTGATCCGTTCCGGGGTCGCGCTACGTAACCCGGGCGTGTGTATCACGAACACACAAAAAACCCAAAAAACCCTGGAAGAAGTGCGATTTGAGCGCTTCTGTGCACCCGTGCGCACCTGCGCATTGCGCACGCTCCGCGGAGGACTTCCGGGTCGCTGCGGTGCATATCCTGAACGTACGCAACACGGAGCGTACACAACATGAGGTATGACTGTAAATGACACAAGGCAATACATATTGCTTCGCCCTCGTGGCTGTGAAGTTTTGTGTACGAGACACTGATTGGCTGATTGGATCAGGAATGCTCAGTTTACAGGGAACCATTGCAGTCCAGTTACTATGAGGGAAGGGAAAGTTGTCAGTTTGCCTGGTATTAGAGCCTCACAGAGGGACCCATCGAGGCTTAGGAATCTAAGTGATGGGGGCGCCCTCAGGTGTAATGGAAGGGCACAGGGCAGAAAATGGAGTGAACCGGAAAGAAGGGTGTGTGGAGAATGAAGAGTAAGGAAAATGGCAGATGGGTGGGGAACTGAGGCAAGAAGGGGCTCAGCATTGCTTAAAGTCCAGAAAAAAGATGATGACTCAGGCTATTTCCTGTCCACATGATTCACATGCTATAATAGAAATATTTTATTGTCACTGTACCACATATTTACAGTGAGATTAAATGAGCCACCCTCCCCCCAATCTCTCAGTCCTTGTTACACTCTATGTGCTGTCGTACAATCACCGACCCTGAACGTCAGCTGCAATGTTGCTGCCTTCCATTCAGCAGCCTCACGGCCCACGGGTAGAAACTGTTTTTTAACCTGTTGGTTCGGCTTATCAAGCCACTATATCTCCTGCCCTCGGGCAGGAGATTAAAAAGGTGCTGGCCGGGGTGTGAGTCATCCCTGAGAATGTTCCTCGCTCTTCTGGGGCAACGGTCTTCTGCGATAACATCTAGCGGACTCAGGGGACAGCCCATGATGTCTTGTGCTGTCTTCACCACCCTCTGTAGGGACTTTCTGTCCATGGCTGTCAAACCAGTGTACCACACCGTGATACAGTATGAAAGAACACTTTCTATCGTGGAGCGATAGAAGGAAATCATCCGTTGTTGTCTAACATTGTTCTTTCGCAAGACCCTAAGGAAATGAAGTCTCTGTTGGGCCTTCCTGACCACCTGGGCTGTATTGACCTTCCAAGTAAGGTCTTCACTAAGATGGACTCCAGGAATTTAAAGGAAGAGACTTACATAAAATGTAAGTCCGTTGCATCTCATTTCTGCCCTAATCAGTAGTGGGTTTATTTCAATAAATTCTTTTAAAATAGTTCAGGCTGCTTGGGAAGGTCTGTAGCTCAGCGGCAATACATTTGCCTTGCATGTAGAAGGTCCAAGGTTCAATCCACAGATCTCTAGGTAGGACTGGAAGAGAGCCCAGTCTGAAACCCCCGAGAGCAAACCGGTAACAAAAACTTTATCCAGAATGTATAACTTATTGCTTGAATGGCATACACAAGATGAATTAGTAAAATCTGCAATGATTGACTGGGCTAGAGATGTTGGACACAACATCATGATGGATGACTGGGAGAGACTGTGGAAGAAAGGAATTAAATTTACTGCATGTAATGTGCTAAGAGAGAATATTATGAAAATGATTTAGAGATGGTATTTGACCCCAGTTAAACTTGCCAAAATTTACCATTTGCAGGATAACAAATGTTGGAAATGTAATCAGGCGGAGGGGACATTCTATCATATGTGGTGGACCTGCCCAAAGATAAAAGCTTTCTGGGAGATGATATATAATGAAATGAAAAAAGTGTTGAAAAACACATTTATTAAAGTTAAAGGTAGATAGCCGTGTTGGTCTGTCATAGTCAAAGCAAAAAAAAAAAAAAATCTTCCAATAGCACCTTAGAGACCAACTAAGTTGTTCTTGGTATGAGCTTTCGTGTGCATCTGAAGAAGTATCTGAAGAAGTGTGCATGCACACGAAAGCTCATACCAAGAACAACTTAGTTGGTCTCTAAGGTGCTGCTATTGGAAGATATTTTTTTATTTTATTTTGCTTTGACATTTATTAAAAAACCAGAAGCTTTTTTACTTGGAATGGCGAACCAGGTGGTCCCCAAGGAAGACCAAATTTTCTTTATGTATGAAACAACAGCAGCCAGAATTTTAATTGCAAAGAACTGGAAAACTCAGAACATTCCTACAATAGAAGACTGGCAAATGAAAGTGATGGACTATATGGAACTTGCCGAGCTGACCGGAAGACTCCGCGACCAGAGGGAGGAGATGGTGGAAAAAGACTGGAAAAAATTTAAACTGTATTTAAAAAATCACTGTAAGATTTAAAGATCGGAATAAAAGTTGGAATAATTGAGAGATTGCAGAGTAAAAAGATAGATAGAAGTAATAATGACGGATGATATAAGTTAAGACTGTAGTTAAAGAAAAAGAAACATAAATGATAATTTTAAATGACATTTAAAGATGTTAAGAGATTACTATGATGATTTAAAATGAAACGCAGAGGGAGGGACGTGAGGAAGTCACACAAAAGATGTTTATAGAAAAGAGAAGGGAAAATATGATTTATGTTGTGGTTATATGACGAGACCAAATAGTAGACAATATGTTAGATGAGATGAATTGTTATATCTCTTATTTGTTGTTTTTGTGTTGTTTGTTTATTATAAAACCCAATAAAAATCTTTTTAAAAAAAGAAACCCCAGAGAGCTGCTGCCAGTCCGTTCAGACAATTCTAGGCTAAATAGGCCAACGGACTGACTTCCTACATTCCTGGCCTGCTAGCTTTCTAAGAGGCAGGAAGGGTGGAGCATTTAAACCCATTGCTTTCGTGGTACAGTCCAAGGAGAGCTGCACCACTTGCTCCTGCTGATTTGCATGCACCAGAGCATCTTGCCAATTAGTGTTTTAATGTGACTAATGCTTAATTAGCCTCAAGCCATTAAATGATGGCAAGATCCTCAGAGATGCTGTCTGAGCATAGCGGGGGTGTGGGGTGTTAAAGGAGCTTTGTTCTTTAATGGGGAAATAATTGATAACAGCACCCAGAGCGATCAGCAGACATCTCCGCACATGACAGTCCTGCTTCTGCTCAGCCTGACCTCCGCTTCCCTTGACAGGCTGTTCAAACACAACGGCGTCGCTGTGGATTTAAGACGGGGCCGTTAATCACTGCGTTTCTGAGATTGCTAATTTGATTTTGGCAATTATTCAACTGCTGCCTTTCAAAAAGGATTCAAAGATAGCCGATATCTATGTGGGTTAAAAAAAACAAAAGCGGAGTGGACTTTTTGCCAACTTTAGTGCCTCTCAGATGTTTTGGACTATGATTCTGGCTGGAACAAGCGAGCAGTAAATCACACCGAGCACATTGGAGTTAACCCTTTATTAGCAAAAACAGGATCTGCACAGGGGTGCCAGGCCTGATGAGCACAGCAACTCATCTCCGGCAGGTCTTGCCCCCATGAAGCAGTTGCTGAGACTGAAGGTCCCTGTCTCCTCACAGCTGCCCAATTCCCCTCCTCTCCAAAGTTTTTCCCAAGCAATCAGAGACTGCGCCTGCATGAAGCTAACTTCTCCTCCACCCTCTTCATGCCTCTGCTGGTTCTGGGAGTGGGGGAGCTTGTTGCAGCAGGAGGGGGAGACACCTGGGATCAGGGGCGTAGCAAGGGGGGGCGGGGGGGGCGGGCCGCCCCGGGCACCACCCAGCAGGGGGGTGACAAACCCTGCTCTGGTCCGCCCCTCTCCTGCATGCCGGGGCTCCGAGCCTGCGCCCAGGGAGCCCAGCTAGCGGCGAAAAAAACCGCTGAAAGGGGGCGAAAAAGGAAAACAAAGCAGGCGCTTTCAAGCGCCTGCTTTGTCTTCCTTTCCCCCGTTCAGCGGCTTTTTCCGCCGCTGGCTGGGCTCCCTGGGCGGAGCCCCGGCATGCGGGAGAGGGGCGGACCAGAGCCACGAGGGGGTGACACCCCCTGGCTGCTGGCCCACCCCTCTCCTGCATGCCGCTGCCCGCCCGACACCCCCTTGGAGTGCCGGCGCTCGTGCCGGCGCTGCAAGGGGGTGTCGGGCAGGCAGCGGCTTCAGGAGTCCCGAAGCCGCTGCCTGCCCGACACCCCCTTGGAGCGCCGGCGCTCGTGCCGGCGCTGCAAGGGGGTGTCGCCGTGTCGGGCAGGCAGCGGCTTCAGGAGTCCCGAAGCCGCTGCCTGCCCGACACCCCCTTGGAGCGCCGGCGCTCGTGCCGGCGCTGCAAGGGGGTGTCGCCGTGTCGGGCAGGCAGCGGCTTCAGGAGTCCCGAAGCCGCTGCCTGCCCGACACCCCCTTGGAGCGCCGGCGCTCGTGCCGGCGCTGCAAGGGGGTGTCGCCGTGTCGGGCAGGCAGCGGCTTCAGGAGTCCCGAAGCCGCTGCCTGCCCGACACCCCCTTGGAGCGCCGGCGCTCGTGCCGGCGTTGCAAGGGGGTGTCGCCGTGTCGGGCAGGCAGCGGCTTCAGGAGTCCCGAAGCCGCTGCCTGCCCGACACCCCCTTGGAGCGCCGGCGCTCGTGCCGGCGCTGCAAGGGGGTGTTGCCGAGCAGCGGCTTCGGGAGATTCCCAAAGCCGCCGCCCGGCATCCCCGGGGGCGGGGCATCGCGCTGTGCGCGTGCGTCATGACGTCATGACGCACGTACACGCCACGACGCCCCGCCCCCGGGGGGGTGCCTCTTGGCTTCCCGCCCCGGGTAGCCGAGAGGCACGGAACGCCCTGCCTGGGATGCTTCACCAGCCGGAATCCTCTCTACATCTTGATTTCTCTCCTTCCACTTGCCTGCGTCAGCTTCTGCCTCCGATTCTGGACTGCTCTCTGCCACAGCTTCCTCCTGCTCACTAAACCCTGTTGCTTCTTCAGCTCCCCCGCTCCCAGTCTTCTCCCTCTTCTCCCTCTGACCACTCATTGTCGTCCCACAACTTTCCAGATTCTGAGCCTTCTTCCCTTGTGTAGATGCCAACTCCCTGGGGCCCTGGGTGCCCGAACACACACAAAATTCCCATGAAGGGGCCGGACACCCACACATTTTGGTGCCAGGGCCATGCACGCTGCATGACACCCACGACCCTGGGCACCCACGGTCGCGGGGCCAAGCTGGCACTCCTGTTCCCTTGGGGGTTCTTCAGCTGGTGCCAACCAGTCCCTGACACCAGAGCATGGTTAGCTGAGGCAAAGGCTATCCTGGCTCAGGATAGCCATCGATAGCTTTATCCTCCATGAAGGTGCCTTTTCAGAGATGGTTCCCCGGTTGTGGAATTCCTTCCCTAGTAAGGTGCATTTGTCTCCATCCTTACTAACTTTCGGGAGAAATGTGAAAACATCTGGTGGCAGAAAGAAACTGTTCCTCACAACCTGAATATCATTGGATAGAAGTATGTTTTTAATTGTAATGGTTTTTAGAACGTTTTGACCTTTTTTTAGATTATCGTCGTCTTGTTTTTGTTTTTAAACACTGCATCTGTTTGCAATTGTGGGATTAATGACCGCTCACCTGGCTCGTGGGTGGGGGGGCTTTTTACTGGTGGCCGATCCCTCACACATTTAGGCTGGCAACACGGACTTGTTCCGTAAAGATGGCGTACACCTGACCTCACTGGGGAACGATTTGTGGTTGCGGGATGTGAAGCAGGTTCTTGAAGAATTTATTATTATTTATTATTATTATTTATACCCCACCCATCTGGCAGGGTTTCAGGTATTTGTTAGGCTTTAAGCTGTAGGGATCTTGGTAGCGAGACTGCAATTTCGGAGTCTCGGGTGGCAGTTTTAGGTCTTTAGAAGAAGAAGAAGAAGAAGAAGAAGAAGAGTTTGGATTTGATATCCTGCTTTATCACTACCCGAAGGAGTCTCAAAGCGGCTAACAATCTCCTTTCCCTTCCTCTCCCACAACAAACCACTCTGTGAGGTGAGTGGGGCTGAGAGACTTCAAGGAAGTGTGACTAGTCCAAGGTCACCCAGCAGCTGCAAGTGGAGGAGCGGAGATGCGAACCCAGTTCACCAGATCACGAGTCTACCGCACTTAACCACTACACCACACTGGCTCTCAGGTATTCTTTAGTTCATCAACAGATTGTGGCCTAATTTTAACCCTGTAACTACTGTGTTGTGTCTTGTTTATTTGGGCCTAGGCTCCCGGGGGCGAGGGGTTTGTGACTGGGCATGCAAATTCAGTAAATAATATAAAGAATAGAATCGTAGAATGGTAGAGTTGCAAGGGACCCCAATAATCATCTAGTCCAACCCTGTCCAATGCATAATATTTTACTTTTCAAGCCACCTAAGGGCTTATCCACATCGCTGGTTGCCCTGCAGCTTTGCCCTGGGAAAACCCACAGTTTAGCGATGAATTGCAACAAACGCCAATTGAGTTTTCCATGAATCGTCATTCGTTCTGATTTAGTGCTAAAGAGCAGCAATACTACTTAGACCTGTGTTTTCTGGGCAGGAAACAAGCAGAAGTGCAAATGACCCCTAAGTTGCTAGCCATCTCCAGATCTTCTGGGAGCAGAGCAGTGTTTGTGTACATTTCCTGGAGGCGCAGGTCAATTCTGTGCCCAGGGCCCGTGGACTGTCTCACCAGAGTGTTGCATGCTCTGGTTATCTCCCGCTTGGACTACTGCTAATGCACTCTGTGTGGGGCTACCTTTGAAGGTGACCCGGAAACTGCAATAAATCCAGAATGTGGCAGCTAGACTAGCGACTGGGAGTGGCCGCCCAGACCATATAACACTGGTCCTGAAAGACTTACATTGGCTCCCAGTACATTTCCATGCACAATTCAAAGTGTTGGTGCTGACCTTTAAAGCCCTAAACAGCCTCAGTCCTGTATACCTGAAGGAGCGTCTCCACCCCCATCGTTCAGCCCGTTCAGCTCCGAGGGCCTTCTGGCAGTTCCCTCGCTGCGAGAAGCCAAGTTACAGGGAACCAGGCAGAGGGCCTTCTCGGTAGTGGCACCCACCCTGTGGAACACCTTCCCATCAGATGTCAAGGAAATAAACAACTATCTCACATTTAGAAGACATCTGAAGGCAGCCCTGCTTAGGGAAGTTTTTAATGTTTGTTATTTTATTGCTTTTTTATTCTGTTGGGAGCTGCCCAGAGTGGCTGGGGGAACCCAGCCAGATTGGCAGGGTATGTATGTATGTATGTATGTATGTATGTATGTATGTATGTATAAATAAATAAATAAATAAATAAATAAATAAATAAATAAATAAATATTATTCCCACTCCTTTCCAATGAGTTTTACACGAGAGAACCTCTCAGGGTACTTGGTCCTCAGCCACAATTTAAACTGCAATATGCACCTTTATTTTTAAATCCTTTTAGGTATGCCCCCCTTGCTAAGAACGCCAGGCTCCCAACAACTTCAATGAGACCTCCCCTCTGCAGTTTGAGTACCCGGCTGACCTTTAAAGTTCAAATGCACTATCATTATTTGTTCCTGGTGCTTTGCAAATTAACAAGATTGTTTGAGAAATTAACATCAGAGGAAGTAAGGACCTTTTATCCTGCAAATTGCACAAGAAGCACTTGTGTCCCCCCAAGGGCCTCCTGCTGGAAGCCTTTTTCGTTCCTGAAGTGGGTGAAATAAAAATGATAAGAAACAGATATATGAATTTTTTAAAAACATGAGTTAGTTAAAGATATCTTCTTTCCAACAGTTCCCAGTAAGACGTCATGTGTATTCCTAAAGCTTTGCCACTGTTAAAAATAAATGTGGGGTAAGCAGCATTGCTATTTTGGTTCATGAGTCCGGTCTCAGTTGATAAGTATATTTACCAACCATAAAGGTAAAGGTAAAGGGACCCCTGACCATTAGGTCCAGTCGTGGACGACTCTGGGGTTGCGACGCTCATCTCGCTTTACTGGCCGAGGGAGCCGGCGTACAGCTTCTGGGTCATGTGGCCAGCATGACTAAGCTGCTTCTGGCGAACCAGGAAGTGCCATTTACCTTCCTGCCGGAGTGGTACCTATTTATCTACTTGCACTTTGATGTGCTTCCTATTTATCTACTTGCACTTTGATGTGCTTTCGAACTGCTAGGTTGTTAGGAGCTGGGACCGAGCAACAGGAGCTCACCCCGTCGCAGGGATTCGAACCACTGACCTTCTGATCGGCAAGCCCTAGGCTCTGTGGTGTAACCCACAGCGCGACCCGCGTCCCTTTACCAACCATAGGGTTGCCATATTCCCAAAAGTGAAAATCGTCTGGGTTTTCCTATACATTTTTCCCGATTCAGCAAAATTCTGCCTGGATACCATTTTGCAGCCCGATTCCCGGACGTATGGCAGCCCTATGCATGTTTTGCTAGCTAAAGGCCCATCATGTTTGTTGGGGGACAGGTTAGGACTGGAAAACTCTTGAGTTCCCCCAGAATATCTCTTTATTGAGAGTGAGCCCTTTATCCCAATGTGCTAACATGTTGCTTATGCGGAAGTTAGATGATTAACCCCAGCCTTTATTGAGCGTTCCTTCTGATTAGTTCCCAGGGAGGTTAAATTTCTACCCTGTTTGATCGAGGTTTTTTTTTTTTTTTTACCAAGTAGTTGATGAAAAGAATAAAACCATAAAATTATCAGTAAAAGAAACCTGGATAATAAAACAGCTATTGAAAACATCCAAAACATAATTAAAATCAACAATAGGCTAAAAAACAGTTTTCAAAACACTTGTTGACATTCTACATATCTAAGTAGGCTTTACGGGAATAATATTTATTTGATTTCATGAAATTGATATACCACTTGATTAGAGGGAAAAAATCTACAAGGTGATTTACAAAAACAGAACCTCCCTGTTTTCATTGGACTTTCTATGCAGAGCTGCTGCCGGTCAGTGCCAGCAGAGCTGAGTTAGCGGGGCCGTTTTACTCCGGCGTCTAAATATTGTACAGATTCGCCCCCTGGAACGTCTACTTTGCGCCCTGCAAACTTGAGGCAAAATCATCCAAGACGAGGAATTGGAACACGAAGGCCGGAAGACAAATCCTGGCTTCGATTTGACATGTGTGTGTGTATGTGTGTGTGTTTTGCACGAGTCTTTCGAGGCGAGAAAGCAAAAAAGCTCTCTGGCAACCCTCGCTGCAAACCAGAGGCGTGGGTGGCCGCCTGTGGTTAGAGAATATGCTTCAAATGCTTTTGCTAAGGTTCCTACGAAGCTGTTCGTGTGAGTTACGGCTGTTGCAGGGCGAGGTTTCTTGAAAGAAAGGAAACTCGCGGCACCTACGCCGTCAGAGAATAGCAGCTTCCCCTCCGTGGCGGTGCCAGCAAAAAAAAAATCTGGGGGTTGGGATACACACACACAAGGGGCAAAGCTAAATTTCTAGCGGAGGGACAGCCAGTGCCGTGTAGTGGTTAGAGTGCCAGGCTAGGACCTGGGAAACCAGGGTTCAAATCCCACACTTGGCCATAAAGTTCATTGAATGACCTTGGGCCATTCACTCCCTCTCAGCCTGGCCTACCTCACAGGGTTGTTGTTGGGGGGATTAGATAAGGAAGGGGAGAACTGTATATGCCCCACTGACCTCCTTGGAGAGTAAGGTGGGCTATATTGTAGAAGAAGAAGAAAATAACAGTTGTTGTTTAGTCGTTTAGTCGTGTCTGACTCTTCGTGAGCCCATGGACCAGAGCACGCCAGGCACTCCTGTCTTCCACTGCCTCCCGCAGTTTGGTCAGACTCAGGTTAGTAGCTTCGAGAACACTGTCCAACCATCTCATCCTCTGCCGTCCCCTTCTCCTTGTGCCCTCCATCTTTCCCAACATCAGGGTCTTTTCCAGGGAGTCTTCTCTTCTCATGAGGTGGTCAAAGTATTGGAGCCTCAGCTTCAGGATCTGTCCTTCTAGTGAGCACTCTGGGCTGATTTCCTTCAGAATGGATAGGTTTGATCTTCTTGCAGTCCATGGGACTCTCAAGAGTCTCCTCCAGCACCATAATTCAAAAGCATCAATTCTTCGGCGATCAGCCTTCTTGATGGTCCAGCTCTCACTTCCATACATCACTACTGGGAAAACCATACCTTTAACTATACGGATCTTTGTCGGCAAGGCGATGTCTCTGCTTTTTAAGATGCTGTCTAGGTTTGTCATTGCTTTTCTCCCAAGAAGCAGGCGTCTTTTAATTTCGTGACTGCTGTCACCATCTGAAGTGATCATGTATGTGTTAATAATAGTTCAGAAATTGGAAGGCAAGTCAGGGGGGTGAGCTCCTTGTTGTGTGTGTGGGGGGGGGTTGTTTGCCCCCCTCTAGTACTGCCTATTCTTTCCGCAATGCAAAGGAGTTACATTGTGCTCAGTGCAGATGCTCTGAAGTGAATACAAATTGTTCTCCCAGTAATTCATTTTTAGCTGATTTTTTTTGGTTTTTGTCTTTTAGTAAACCTACCCAGATACGTAATTTAGATACTAAACCGTTGTCCTTTCCATCTGCTTTATTGATTTTTATCTTTGGTTTCGATGATGATGGTTTTGTGCAGGGGTCAGCAAACTTTTTCAGCAGGGGGCCGGTCCACTGTCCCTCTGACCTTGTCGGGGGCCAGACTATATTTTTGAAAAAAAATAATGAACGAATTCCTATGCCCCACAGATAACCCAGAGATGCATTTTAAATAAAAGGACACATTCTACTCATGTAAAAACACGCTGATTCCCAGACCGTCCGCGGGCCGGATTGAGAAGGCGATTGGGCCGGATCCGGCCCACGGGCCTTAGTTTGCCTACCCATGGTTTTGTGCATACTTGTTTTTAACCCGAGACTGTGGATATCAGTTGGGTCTTATCTCCACTCTTAACTATTACACCACTTGGGCAAGCATTTTGATCAAATGTTACATTTAGTTGATCAGTTTTCTAAATTAATTAATTTCCCATGGTGTGGAGAGTACAGAAAAGGAGCAAGCGAGGGAGTCCCCTCCCTTTTTAATTACTCTGATGGTTTTTGTTTTTAAAATATGTATTTGTTTCGGTATTTTTTTCGGACTAGGATCCCCTACTCAGACCCCTATTCAGCCATAAAGCTTGCTGAGTGACCTTGGACCTGCCGGGCCTCCCTCGCAGGGTTGTTGTGGGCCTCTCACTGTCTCTCACAAGGTCGTGGTGAGGATTAAGATGTGGAGAGCCATTTTGAGCTCCTTGGAGGTATACTGAGAACTAAACATGACAAAATCAATTTTAACTCCATTTCATTACTGACATTAATCTGTTGGTTTGTTTACACTGTCTGTTTAACCATTCTGTTTACAGATAAAGATCAATCAGTTCCGCGCCTCTTTGAAATTATATTTCATTTCATTTTTAAAATGTAGCCTAGGCACCTCTGTAGCCAACAAAAATCCAAATCTTTTCCACGCCAGCCCTCAAAAGAGTAATGGGAAGAATGGCTGTCTATTAATGATTCCTGCCACAGATTGCTTGTTCAAAGTACATTTTCCCTTCTTGATCATCTACAAAGACCCAGTAGCCTTTAGAAGTTTGATGTCGGTTTCTACAAATGTCCAAATCCTTAGAGTTCTTGGTTCGTGAATATGAGCCAGAGAAAGTATAAATGATGTCAGCTCATGTGCGAGCTTATGAGCCAATTTTTGCATACTGATCCTGGAAAATGCTGAAAAACATTTGTGTCCCATTCCACCCAGGGCTCTCACCCTTTTCCCAATGGGGTACGATTCTGCACTATTAACTACAGTACTCAATTTCCATCTCGGAGGGGAACCCTGCACTGGTTATTCTTTTGCCTGATTCTCATGAAGCTCTGAAAGGCACAGAACGTAGCTCAGATGGTTAGAAGATGGTGCTGATAATGCCAAGGTTGCAGGTTCGATCCCCGTACGGAACAGCTGCATATTCCTGCATTGTAGGGGGTTGGACTAGATGATCCTCAGGGTCCCTCCCAACTCTATGATTCTTTGTTATCTCCCGCTTGGACTACTGCAATGCGCTCTACGTGGGGCTACCTTTGAAGCTGAGCCGGAAACTACAACTAATCCAGAATGCGGCAGCTAGACTGGCGACTGGGAGCGGCCGCCCAGACCACATAACACCGGTCCTGAGAGATCTACATTGGCTCCCAGTACGTTTCCGAGCACAATTCAAAGTGTTGGTGCTGACCTTTAAATGCCTAAATGGCCTTGGCCCAGTATACCTGAAGGAGCTTCTCCTTAATGTTTGATGTTTTATTGTGCTTTTACCGTAATTCTGATGGGAGCCGCCCAGAGTGGCTGGGGAAACCCAGCCAGATGGGAGGGGTATAAATAAGTTGTAGCTGAAGCAGTAGTTGTTGTTATTTATTGTTAGAGCAACCGAGCTAGTCTTCTCTTATTTATACTCTGCCTTTTCCCCTGACGAGACTCAATGCAGCTTAAAGATGAAAACAAGAATCACTAAAAAACATTTGTTGTTGTTGTTGTTTAGTCGTTTAGTCGGGTCCGACTCTTCGTGACCCCATGGACCAGAGCACGCCAGGCACTCCTGTCTTCCACTGCCTCCCGCAGTTTGGTCAGACTCATGTTGGTGGCTTCGAGAACACTGTCCAACCATCTTGTCCTCTGTCGTCCCCTTCTCCTTGTGCCCTCCATCTTTCCCAGCATCAGGGTCTTTTCCAGGGAGTCTTCTCTTCTCATGAGGTGGCCAAAGTCTTGGAGCCTCAGCTTCAGGATCTGTCCTTCCAGGGAGCACTCCGGGCTGCTTTCCTTCAGAATGGATAGGTTTGATCTTCTTGCAGTCCATGGGACTCTCAAGAGTCTCTAAAAAACATAGAGAAAAGATTAATAAAAAAAAACCAGTTCAGCATTAATAGAATTAAACAAATCACTCGCATGGTGTAACTTCCCTGCAAACAAATCAAGATGAATGCTCAACAAACAGGTTTTCTGGAAGCGCCCTGAGCTGACACAACATCAGCTGTTTCTAGCCCTGCAGAGAAGCTTAAAGTCTGCCTTTTCGCCTATTTTAGCACTCACGGTCAAACTTACTGGTGCATGTAAGGGGGGCATAGCTGTATTTGCAGGCAGTGGGGCTTTCCAGGCTCAAAGCAGAAGGTAAATAAAACGAACCCCCTCCCTCCACAATTGACAAGTCTGTCTGCGAGCGGGGTGGGGTTACAAAGACACTGTGTTTGTGCTATAACGGCCTTTGGACACAAGAGAGCAGTAGAACGCAGTGTTTCCTGTTCCTGTTCTTCCGAACACATCTGTTTGGCTCAACATTTGCCATAAGAATCATAGAGTCATAGAGTTGGAAGAGACCACAAGGGCCATCCAGTCCAACCCCCTGCCAAGCAGGAAACACCATCAAAGCATTCCTGACAGGTGGCTGTCAAGCTTCTGCTTAAAGACCCCCAAAGAAGGAGACTCCACCACACGCCTTGGCAGCAAATTCCACTGTCGAACAGCTCTTACTGTCAGGAAGTTCTTCCTAATGTTTAGGTGGAATCTTCTTTCTTGTAGTTTGAATCCATTGCTCCGTGTCCGCTTCTCTGGAGCAGCAGAAAACAACCTTTCTCCCTCCTCTATATGACATCCTTTTATATATTTGGACATGGCTATCATATCACCCCTTAACCTTCTCTTCTCCAGGCTAAACATACCCAGCTCCCTAAGCCGTTCCTCATAAGGCATCGTTTCCAGGCCTTTGACCATTTTGGTTGCCCTCCTCTGGAAACAGAGATGTTAAGAGATGTTTGCAGCCGACAGTTACACGAGATATCTACACGTATAAAAGTGTTTGTGTGAAATATTGCACAGCTCTTGATTTGTCCAGCTCAGCTATGGTGTGTACAGAACATCGGAAGAGCCTGCTGGAACAGGCCAATGTCCCATCTGGTCCAGCATCCTCTTCTCTCAATGGTCAACTAGATGGCTGTGGGAAACCCCCAAGCTGAATTTGAGAACAAGAACACTCTCTTGTCCCGTGGTTTCCAGTAGCTGCCATTCAGAAGCACAACTGTGGAGGCAGAAAATAGCTACCATGTCTGGTCACCATTGAAAGCCCTCTCCTTCATTAGTTTGTCTGATCCTCTTTTAATTAAAGCCTATTATTATTATTATTATTATTATTATTATTATTATTATCCCACCCATCTGGCTGGGTTTCCCCAGCCACTCTGGGCAGCTCCCAACAGAATATTAAAAACACAATAAAACATCAAACATTAAATGTTTCCCTAAACAGGGCTGCCTTCAGGTGTCTTCTAAAATTCAGATAGTTGTTTATTTCCTTGACATCTGACGGGAGGGCGTTCCACAGGGCGGGCGCCACCACTGAGAAGGCCCTCTGCCTGGTTCCCTGTAACCTCACTTCTTGCAGTGAGAGAACCACCAGAAGGCCCTTGGAGCTGGACCTCAGTGTCGGGGCTGAATGATGGAGATGGAGACGCTCCTTCAGGTATATTGGGCCGAGGCCGTTTAGGGCTTTAAAGGTCAGCACCAACACTTTGAATTGTGCTTGGAGACGTACTCAGGTTGGTGGCCATCGCTGCCTCCTGGGGGAGAGACTTCCAGAGATCTCCTTGAGAGGAGAGTCTTACTCCCAAGGAGACCATTACTCCCAAGGAGTGCTTGCCTGTACATGGGCACTTCTCTGGATGGGTTGGGTATCCACCCAGTGTTTAAGACGTTGCCTTTCCAATTGGCCTTGATGTCAGAGGCTGGAAAAAACCCTGGGTACAGATGGCCCAACCTTGGCCTTATCAAATCATCCTTGCTCCTCATATGCTGGATTGGGTCCTCCTCTGATGAGGATTTCCCTGGCTGAGGCATGACATCATTTAAACTCGACTTGCAAAACACATTGAGCTTTAACTTTTGATTTTCAATGGGCAGCGAAATGAAAGATAACTTTTGATTAGAAGTGCAGACATAAACAAACAAACAAATTTATTACTTATCCCCCACCCATCAGGCTGGGTTTCCCCAGCCAATCTGGGCAGCTTCCAACAGGAGATTAAAAATATATTAAAACACCATTCATTAAAAACTTCCCTAATAACTTCCCTATGTTTTTCAGGTTTATACATTTCACTAATTTTACAATTATTTTAACATTTCAAAGCTTGACTTCCTTCCGCCTCTTTCTGCGGTTCCTTAAATTTATTTTTAATATCTTCTTCATATCCAAATTAACTTACTTTGCTCATTTATTCATCTACTTTAAATATATACTGCAGGTTATTACAACAATCCTGCCAATGTTCTTATCTGTTTGCAATTTATAAAAGAATGGAAATGGCTTATCGAATATTTACAGATAACAACAACAACAACAACAACAACAACAACAATAACCCGACCATCTAGCTTGCAAAGAAATGGAACATAGGAAAATAGGAACGCAGGGTGCCGCCTTGCACAGAACATTTGGATGTTTGAGTCAGAAAATTTGGCCCATCTAGCCCAGTATTGTCTGGCAGCAGCTCTCCGGGATCCAGGCAGGGAGTAACACAGGTACACAGCTGCACACCCATTGAACACGACATGTGAATAATTGTACAAACGTGCAGCTCAGCTATTGCATACGCAGGTTCGTAGATGGTGCAAACATCCGTACAAAGTGTACGATTTAAATGCAAACTTCTCATGGACACTTTCAAAAGACTTCACTTAAGGGAATAGATGATCAAGTGCCAAGAAAAATGGAATGGGATGGACTTAGCTGTGCACCTACCCATTCCAAATCAGGGGGTAGGATACCCACCACCTCTGATACAGAGATGTCCACATTTTAACCGCCTCTTCCTAGTCCTGCTCTTGTAAGAAAAGGAGACTAGCCTGTAAGCTCTACCACTTGTCTTTGGAGACCGCCTCACATTTAAAATCTTATTGTATCCTTCAAATTGAACATGACGCTTGCTATTTGTAAACAGACGCGGCGCAGTTGCAGGGAACGATGTTGGATAAACTTGCCCTTAGGAGATCAACAGATGGCGGGCTTCAAAATTAAAGGGCTGCGTCTGCAAAAGGAGATCGGCCGACCTTCTCTTGGAGGTTGCCTCCACTTCTTTCTTTCTTTATAATAATTTTTATTAGTTTTCAATTACAACAATCCAATAATAGCCTCATTATAACAATACCAAATTATAATACAGCTACTAATACCAATGATTCAGATACCAAATTATAAAATTTAGGTGGCCCCCCCGTGTGCTAGAATTGATGGTTTGGTGGTTTACTTTATTTCTGCGTTGCAAAATCTTATTAATTTCAATTACACTCCAGTCATAATAATAATCCCTTATACAACAACTGCAATATTAACGACTTCCATACGTACTGACGCATTAAATGATTTATAATCCTACAGGTGAAGCATACAAACTATATCCTTGTTCTTCCTGTGTTTGGCAATTATTATGTCCGTGGTGTTTCCTCCTGTCCTTGTAAAATAATATGTCTATCTTTTCCTGGTTGTTGCTGTTCTCCGTCATGCCTTGGGCAGGTTGCATCTATTTATTGGCTCATGTTAGGAACATAGAGCTGGACCATAAAGAAAGCTGATCGCCGAAGAATTGATGCTTTTGAATTATGGTGCTGGAGGAGACTCTTGAGAGTCCCATGGACTGCAAGAAGATCAAACCTATCCATTCTGAAGGAAATCAGCCCTGGAAGGACAGATCCTGAAGCTGAGGCTCCACCTCATG
Source organism: Darevskia armeniaca (assembly GCA_034641395.1). NCBI lineage: Eukaryota > Metazoa > Chordata > Lepidosauria > Squamata > Lacertidae > Darevskia > Darevskia armeniaca. The sequence goes on from JAWWNF010001063.1 coordinate 180,203, forward strand.
AGAAGACTTTGGCCACCTCATGAGAAGAGAAGACTCTCTGGAAAAGACCCTGATGTTGGGAAAGATGGAGGGCACAAGGAGAAGGGGACGGCAGAGGATGAGATGGTTGGACAGTGTTCTCGAAGCTACCAACATGAGTCTGACCAAACTGCGGGAGGCAGTGGAAGACAGGAGTGCCTGGTGTGCTCTGGTCCATGGGGTCATGAAGTGTTAGACACAACTAAACGAATAAACAACAACAATGAGGAACATAGGAAGAGCCTTCTGGATCTCTTGTCTGAAATCCTGTTCTCACTGTGGCCAAACAGAAGTCCGTGGAAAACCCACAAGCAGGTGCTGACTGAGCGATAGAGGTATATCAGATTTGTATGGGATGGAGAAAATGAATAGAGGAAGGTTTCATCACACTAGAATGTTTGAAGCTGAATGCTGGAAGATTCAGGACAGAAAAAAATAAACCAGCATGTAGTTAAACTGTGGAACTCACTGCCCCAGGAAGCAGTGATGGCCACCAGATTGGATGGTTGTTGTTTTTTTAAAAAAAGTTTTTAAAAATATACTTTTCAAGTATATTTTTTCATTAGTTTCACAATCAATTTAACATTTCAAAGTCTGACTTCCTTCCCACTCTTTCTGCTGTTCCTTCAATTTATCTTTTTAATATATTCTGCATATCCAAACGAGCTGTCTTGGGTCGGCCCTGAACCAAACCATCTCCACAAATGTTCCACGTTTTCCAGAGCATGGACTCTGCTCCACATAATATGCCTCAGGGCTGTTGTGTGTGGGTTTTTTTTAATCCCCCCTTCTTCAAGCTTTGCTGCAGCTCGTTTGGACGTCCTTGTCAGTGCTGCCATAAATAAAACTCTCCCAGTTGTGCTCTAGGAGAGGAATGAGCCGAGCGATCTTGGCCGTAACGTCTGAGAAAACAGGGAGTCGACAAAATTAAGCAAACCTGGAGAGGATGACTTTAAGCACCAGATGGAGACGTACTTTTAAAGTCAACTCTAAAGGCGACGCGAGGAAAATGAGGAGAAGTGCTGATGGGGCTATATGATGCTTTATGGATGCTGAAATGGTGACCTTAGATATTATAGGAGAGAGGATAATTGCTCTGTTTTCTCTGCCACACGCTTACAGCTTAAAAGCATCCTGCTCAGAATCAGCCCTAAACCAGTCAACATCAGAGAAGCACAAATTAGAATCCCAGGTGAAAAACAGGGATAAAAACTGACCTTCACACTCACTAAAGTCTCTGATGGAAAGATCTAAGCAGGAAGAGAGGAATCTGCCTTAGACCAGCGTTTCCCAACTGGTGTGCCGCGGCACACTAGTGTGCCGCGAGACACCGGCTGATGTGCCGCGGAAAAAGGGACCTGCAGCCCAGGGCTGCACAGGACAGTGGCGGCGGCGCTGCTGGAGCCCGGCGGCGAAGCGGAAGCCAGGGCGGCGCTGCTCCCTTGGCTGCTGCAGCAGCAGCAGCAACAGCAGCCTCGCGCGAGAATCCCAACCGGAAGCCTCGCGCACGCCGCGCTACAGCTGATCCCAGAGGTAACTCTGGGTCAGGAGACCCGGCGCAGCCGGGTGGGGGAGGAGCGGTGTGCCGCGAGATTTTTTCATTGATTCAAGTGTGCCGTTGCCTAGATTAGGTTGGGAAACACTGCCTTAGACTGACTCAGACCATTGGTTAAAGTAGCACCTGTTGCTTCTTCCAAATCTCAGGCACATGTTCAAAGCATTGAGCCTTTGTACGTTATTAAAAAAAAGTTGACGAGTTTTGTTATGTACTGAGCTGAATCCTAGAACAATAGGATCCAAAATGCCGCAGTCTGATTGGTCCTAGAACAATAGGACCCAGAATGCAGCAGTCTGATTGGTCCGCAGGAGCCACCCAATCCAGCTCCAGGTGCAAGTGAATCAGCGACCTGATTAGCCTGCAAGAGCAGCCAATCAGGCTCCTGGATGAAGTGACTCCGCAACCTGATTGGCCTACAGGAGTAACCCGGAATTAGCCAATCACGTGGGGCCCATTGTGTAAATAATGTATATATAGCAGACGTGTTGGGGAAAGATTCATTCCTTGCTACTATGAGCTGAATAAAGAGCATGAAATTCACACTTGACTCCGGGTATATTTCAAGTTTACAAGCATGAGGTCCTGGAGAAATATCACTAGTCCAAAACTCCTCCTACAGTTTTGCCTGTGCTGGAACGTCCAGGTTTATTTTGAATTCTGCTTTAGGCAAAAGCAGCACTGAAAAGCATCATTTATGTTCCCATTTCTTAAGTATTCACTGTTTTATAGTATGTATGGGGTAGTGGCAGCTTTATCCATTGATTTCAAACCTGCTCATGCTCTCTGACTGCAAGTTGATTCGGGGAAGCATTCCCCCCCCCCCTCAATACTTGCTTTGATGCTGATAGCTGCAACGGAGTTCGCAGGAATGACGCAAATACCTGCTTGTCTTCTTTGTCCTGTCTGGGAAAAGCAACAACATCATTTCAACCCATTGCAGATATCTCAGGCTGGATCTAGACATGTCAAAGAAGTGATTCAGTTAAATGCGTTGTAAACTCATACAGGGAAACCCGGTAGGGAAAAACAGGACTCCACAGCGCCATCTGGTGTCACAGTGTTATACTGAATTGCATATACAACACATATAAAGTACTTTTTCTTTACTAAACTAGCTGAGTCCTGAATCTCTTTTAAGTGGGCTTATTTATAAATTTATTAAAGCATCTCACACAGCTACCAGTTTAAATATGGCAAAGTATGTTCAAACTCTTTTCCTTTTGGGCGGGGGATATAAAACGATGCTTATTTCTTTTTGGCTCAGTCGTTCTCATCTATTCCACTGGCACTTGTCTCTCGGGGGGGGGGGGGGCTCCCGCATTAAAACTCACATACAAATTGTTGCCTTGGAAACTAGAGTTCTAATCCTGAAAGACCCTTAAATTCTACTCGCTTTGGCATTGCCCAGGTGTTAAACATCTATGAGAAAGGAAGGTGGGATGGATGAAAGAAACCAAATTCTGTAACAAGAAAAAGGTAGTCCTGGGATTATATATATCGATTTAGGCCATTGTCACCTGCCTCATATCCTAAAATGGGATGGACAATGTATTTAGATTATGAAATAAATAAAGGGTGATTTTAGATAGCCACTTACCTGTAAGAAATACTTTCCAGTGACCACACAGGGATAAGCCCCCACAGTCCCCCCACACCCTCATTTAAGGCATGGATTGCTAATTTAGACATATGTGGACTTGACCTTTTTGTGGACTAGTAACTTGTGGAGGCTTCTTTGCAAGGTGGTAACTAAATTGGGGTTTATAGGAGCTCTGAAGCTGGTCCCAATAACTGACCACATTTACATCTGTACTGCGTCAGTTTTTAACATTTTTGTGAACTGTTTTGAGACTTTTACAGAAAGTGACTCTGACATTGAATAGATAACCACAATGCTAAATTAAAGGAAGTTGAGGATTTCTTCATAGGATGATTTCTTTGGTCACTTTCTCCCTTCTCTGTGAAGAATCAAGCATTGGCAATGTAAGATGCATGCTGGTTTCTATAATCAGGATACCTCATATGGAAAAGTGCATCCTTCTCAGTTTCAGGAGAGTTGTGTTTACTGTGTTGTGCAAGGACCCCTTCTGAAATCCCAAATCTTGCCCCTTAACCACTTGCAATGAGCAACCGTTTGGCACTGAGGCACAGAAAGCAAATCGCCCTTCTCAATAAATCCGCGCATATATAGGAAGATGCTCTCCTTGCAGCCAATTCCTTTACTTTTCATTTTGATTGTTTCCAAGGCAACCACAACACTATGCTGGTCCGTTGATGACTGCAAAGTTGCACACTCACTAGGGTGCTGCAGAATTCTCCCGCTGAACAAATCTGCTTGCTTTAGTTGTGCCCTCGAAGGATTTGATCAAACCAAAAGGGTAGATATGCAAGCGAGGAAGTAAAACGTGCAACCGGACTGATGCACACAACCCGTATCCCAAAGAGGTTTGGTTGCGTGCCTCGTATAATTCATTTTTTTTCCTTTTTAATTAGCTGTGATTTTGAAATTTTCTTCGCAGCCACAAGGACTAGAAACTTTATCTCTTTTTATCATTACTAAAAAGCTGAGTTTTCAGGCTGCCAGCTTCTTTGCCCTAAGCCCATGCAATAAATGCAGACCTCTGGAACAAGGCACTGCCATGTATTGCAGTCTAAGGAAACTAACGGAGTTCCTCTGCATTGTATGGTTGGGTTTCAACTATCCATTTACTTTTGGGCTGTAGTCTTCTGGACCATAAAGAAGGCTGATCGCCGAAGAATTGATGCTTTTGAATTATGGTGCTGGAGGAGACTCTTGAGAGTCCCATGGACTGCAAGAAGATCAAACCTATCCATTCTTAAAGAAATCAGCCCTGCGTGCTCACTAGAAGGACAGATCCTGAAGCTGAGGCTCCAGTACTTTGGCCACCTCATGAGAAGAGAAGACTCCCTAGAAAAGACCCTGATGTTGGGAAAGATGGAGGGCACAAGGAGAAGGGGACGACAGAGGACGAGATGGTTGGACAGTGTTCTCGAAGCTACCAACATGAGTCTGACCAAACTGCAGGAGGCAGTGGAAGACAGGAGTGCCTGGCGTGCTCTGGTCCATGGGGTCATGAAGAGTCGGACAAGACTAAATGACTAAACAACAACAAAAGGTAAAGGACCCCTGGACAGTTAAGTCCAGTCAAAGGCGACGATGGGGTTGCGGTGCTCATCTACTGGCGTGCTCTGGTCCATGGGGTCACGAAGAGTCGGACATGACTGAACGACTGAACTTCTAATTACAATTTCGGAAGCTGCTGAGGTCTTCTAGGAATGGGCTCCAGATGTTACAGTGATCCCCTTTGCTGCCTTTTCCTTTTCCTTTTTTGGTACCCGTGAGTTTTCACCGATGCTTCTTGGCATCCATCGCTGCAGTGTTGTTACTATAGCTACTCCTGTTCTTATCCTGCATTTCTTTAAACCTTGTCAGCTTGAAGAATTATTCAACCCATCAAAAGCCCAGAGCCGGCTAAAGCGAACAGGCTCTGCCACAGGGAAAGCTTTGTGTTGCTATCCAAAAACCAACAAACTAATCCCCAACAGCCAGCATGCAGCATTTGTGTTCACCAGGATGCAAATGGGCTGGCGGAGGAAGGATTTCTGCAAAGCTACAGGAATGCAAAAAGAAAATGAGGGTACCTATAGAGCTGTACAGTGGACCCTCGACTTACGAATGTAATCCATTCCGACGGGAGTCGAGTCCCCATAGGAATGCGTTGGAGAACACATTCGTACCTCGAAAAAATCTTCGTAGGTCGAAAAAACCCTATCTAAAGCAGCCACGGCTTCCGATTGGAAGTCGAAAAAATTCGGAAGCGGCGGCCGCTTTGATCCCTCGTAAGTCGAAAAATACGGAAGTTGGGGCATTCGTAAGTCGAGGGATCACTGTATATATAGAGCCCAGTAGTGATGTGTGGAAGTGAGAGCTGGACCATAAAGAAGGCTGATCACCGAAGAATTGATGCTTTTGAATTATGGTGCTGGAGGAGACTCTAGAGAGTCCCATGGACTGCAAGAAGATCAAACCTATCTATCCCTAAAGAAATCAGCCCTGAGTGCTCACTGGAAGGACAGATCCTGAAGCTGAGGCTCCAAGACTTTGGCCACCTCATGAGAAGAGAAGACTCCCTGGAAAAGACCCTGATGTTGGGAAAGATGGAGGGCACAAGGAGAAGGGGACAACAGAGGACGAGATGGTTGGACAGTGTTCTTGAAACTACCAACATGAGTCTGACCAAACTGCGGGAGGCAGTGAAAGACAGGAGTGCCTGGCGTGCTCTGGTCCATGGGGTCACGAAGAGTCGGACATGACTAAACGACTGAACAACAACAACATAGAGCTGTATTATCCATTTAGGCACTTCTGGAACAAGCAATGCCTGGGACAGGCATAAAGGCCAGTACAGCCTGACATCCAGCTCAGTAGGTCACTATGACTATCCTCAGCTGGTTCTCTTCCTACCTGATAATTTCCTTGATCATATATGTTCTTCTTTTTCTCTTATTCTATATGTTAGGTCTGCAAGCTGCACATATTCCATCAGTTTGAGTTGAGTTGCTTTAGTCAGTCCTCTGAGCTAATTCTTTTATTGGCTCCTGTGTTTTCCTGTCGGTCTCCTCAAAATAAACCCTGGCATGGTTTCTGGGTCCATAATTGGGTCCCCGGCTACTGCAGTAATCTAAGTACAATGCTGTAGTGCAGTATTCACCCAACACACAGATTTCTGCTTTTTATAGTTTATCCATTAGCCGACAGCTATCCCAGCAATTTAATGAAATGGGAGCGGAGGACAAACACATCAGACAGTTATCTGCTGGAGGGACCACATTAAAATTCTGGGAGATCCAGTTGTTTAATATTTCCTGCTTCCAAGAATTCAGCATAAGGTCTCTTTGAGCTCAGCCATTTGAGATGGGGAAAAATATATATATATACTTGCTTTATCCACAAATCTTTTGTTCCAGCTCTAGACAGCTGCAGCCCCACCAAGGAGAGGCGAGACAAGAGAAGAAGAAGAGGAGGAGGAGGAGGAGGAGGAGGAGGAGGAGGAGGAGGAGGAGGAGTTTGGATTTGATATCCCGCTTTATCACTCCCCGAAGGAGTCTCCAAGCAGCTCACATTCTCCTTTTCCTTCCTCCCCCACAACAAACACTCTGTGAGGTGAGTGAGGCTGAGAGACTTCAAAGAAGTGTGACTGGCCCAAGGTCACCCAGCAGCTGCATGTGGAGGAGCGGAGACGCGAACCCGGTTCACCAGATTATGAGTCTACCGCTCTTAACCACTACACCACACAGGGAGGACCCCCGGGCTGCCACTTGGGCAGGTTGGAGCCTCCCGCCTCCATTTTCTTTCCCAAAGGAGCTGCCCGCCCCACCACAACAACGATGCACAGAGGTGGCAGGAAAAGCTTGCATGGCTGCGTTAGGGATAGCAGGGAGTGGAGACTGCAAAAAAACAACCCAAAAACCCTGCTAAGGGTGGGCTTGGTTTGTTCCTGTAATGGAGAGGAGAGAGGAGACGGAGGCAGGAGGCGGATTTTTCACTGAACCGAATCTATTCCTTGACGCAAAGGAGGTTGGGGATCCTGCAAACTGGCCCAACTTGAGCCCTTAAAAATTTAGCGCCCGTGACATTTGCCCCGGTGCCCCTCCACTCTGCGCTACGCCACTGGCTAATGGAACAAGTGTGATGGATAGCACCCTAAAAGTTGCCTTTTATAAAGGAAAAGAGAGTGGCTATCCCATCTGAAACATGGGAGTGGGAAGGCTAAGTCTAAAGAATAAATGAAGCAGGCTTGGAATCATTGCCATATGTCTGTCCTCCTTGCAAGCAAAGGCTTGTGGAAGCTTGACTCATGATGGGGTGGGGATATTTTAAGGTCTTCTGCGTGCCAGACCAGAACCAAGTCCAGAGCTGTAGTCTTTGGAAGGGTGTGGGAAGGAATAAGCAACCACCAGAGAAGACTTCTTGTACATATTAATAATATATTTTATAGTACTATTTAACATGCTGAATCTGTATAGTGGAAAGGGGAGGGGAGGGGAGGACAATCCATCTTCCTAGTCTCACAGAAAAGTACTGCAGAGGATTTCTGAAGATGGATAGCTGGATAGTACCGTAATTACAAAAATCTTTTTTTTTATTAAGCAGCACAGTTCATTTTCATTCATTCCGCTGCTTTGTTATATTCCTTGCAGTTTGTTTCCAAGTGATTTATAGGCTCTTGTGTGAGCATCACAGCGCCCTCAGAGGTTCCCTGTTGTTTATTTTCGCTTGGCGGTGAACCTCCCCCTCCTTTTTTTTAAAAAAAAATCTGCACAAGAAAGAAAGAAAGAAAGAAAGAAAGAAAGAAAGAAAGAAAGAAAGAAAGAAAGAAAGAAAGAAAGAAATTCCAGTCTTTTACACACTTGCCAGCAGTGTTAAAAACTCAGATATATAAGTTAGGCGCCAAATCCTACATTCAGAAAATACCTGAAGGCAGCCCTGTTTAGGGAAGTTTTTAACCTGTGATTTTGATGTATTTTAATATCTGTTGGAGGCTGCCCAGAGTGGCTAGGGGGACCCAGCCAGATGGGCGGGGTACAAATAATAAATTATTATTATTATTATTATTATTATTATTATTATTATTATTATAAATAGCTCCTTGAACCAAGGTTACAGTCACCAAAACGGTATGTCTAGGTGCCATTTTTGTGTAAGACGGCTCTAAAGTCTTATTTTTCAAATGATGGACTGACTGGGATTGATTCTCAGTTAAACATCTGGCTAGTTCAGATGACAACCATGAGGAAGGTTAAGAACTTTGAGAACTTAAAGAAGAAAAGTCATTTGATCCAGGGACAGTTCACATATCTATTAGTCTATTCCGACCTCTCTTTCTTAATACAGTCATACCTCGGGTTGCGCTTGCTGCGGGTTGCGCGTTTTCGGGTTACAGACTCGCCGAACCCGGAAGTACCGGAACGGGTTACTTCTGGGTTTCGGCACTCACGCATGCGCAGAAGTGCTAAGTCGCGCTTTGCGCATGCGCAGAAGCACCGAATTGCGTCACGTGCGTGCACAGACGCAGTGCTGCGGGTTACGGACGCTGCGGGTTGCGAACGTGCCTCCCGCACGGATCACGTTCGCAACCCAAGCGTCCACTGTAGTGAAATGGAGCATTCATAACCTAAAAATATTCTCCACAACTGTGAGCAGGGCACTGCGACGGGGTAAGTGAAGACAAGCGACAACGACTAGTTATAACATTGTCCACTGCTCCTGCTCAGGCTGCATAGAAAAAGCCTTTTGGTTCCTGAAATTCATTCTGATTGTGCAGATAAAATATAGCAGATAGAATTCTCCAGGATGGGGTATTAGTGTGTGAAAACAGTCAAGATCCAAAAGTCCCCAGGTAGGCACCTCCAGACAGTGGAGATGTCAGGCACCATCCTGACACCCGGGCATCTTCACTTGGTCACAAGTTGCCGATAAAGGTAAAGGGACCCCTGACCATTAGGTCCAGTCGTGACTGACTCTGGGGTTGTGGTGCTCATCTCACATTATTGGTCGAGGGAGCTGGCGTACAGCTTCCAGGTCATGTGGCCAGCATGACAAAGCCGCTTCTGGAGAACCAGAGCAGCGCACAGAAACACTGTTTACCTTCCCGCTGCAGCGGTTCCTATTTATCTACTTGCACTTTGACATGCTTTCGAACTGCTAGGTTGGCAGGAGCTGGGACCGAGCAACGGGAGCTCACCCCGTCGCGGGGATTCGAACCACCGACCTTCTGATCAGCAAGCCCTAGGCTCTGTGGTTTAACCTACAGCGCCACCCGCAAAATGCACCTGGTGCCTGGCTAATTTCGAACACAGCTTGCCGGGGTATACGTCCCAATGAACTCAATGGGGCTTACTCCTGATCTGAGCAGACATGTATCAGATTATCCAGGTTTCTATAAAAAGAGCCTCAGTCCCCTCAGGGTTAAGTGATGGCAGAGGGCAAAAGGGAGGCAGGACAGCCACTTTCCTTGATCACTGCCTACCTGTCCCACCTGACTGCAAGACTCCTGTGGTCCCTTGAAGGACTTTTCAGATAAAAGTTTAGAACATAAGAAGAGCCTGCTGGATCAGGCCAATGGCCCATCTAGTCCAGCATTCTGTTCTCGCACCCCCTTCATGTCTTCTGTGATTCCAAGAATTATTAACCCCCAGCTGATGCTGTTTGGATTTTCTGCAAAAAAAAAAAAACCCAAACCCTACATGCAAAATGCAGACACATTAAATGTCAAAGTTTGGCCCTAGGCTTTGCCTTCTCCTGTGTTAATTAATACTTCCTTGTTTTCTCAGGGATGGAAGCTGACAGGTGTTGAGCCAAGTCCTGAAAATCAAGCTGTCGCTATTAAGGACGCAGCTAATAAACCTCAAACATCTTGACACGGAAAGAGCCTTTCCCTGATTTATGTGACTGCTGAATTGCACAGAATTGCACCTCTTTAGCGAGCGTCAAGACAAGATCCCAGCTAAGCAATTTGTTCTTGCAGGTTTGACAGTATCTAATAGATAATCCTGGAGAGATTCAAAAGGAACATGGGGGGACGGACAATTATTAGCTAGGTCAACATCTGTCTCATTTCTCTCGACACGCACCTGGCAGAAGTTACACCTGTGTCTGAATCGCGCCTCCCCAGAGCTGACATGTCCACTATCATACTCTAGATGATTTTGCTTGTTTATAAGATTATTCCAGACCTTCCAAGTGTTCCTATTTTTCAGCAACAGTCCCGGATTTACAGAAGCCATGCCGGTTTCTGCTTTGAATCCAGAATGTCCCTCTTTTCCTTAGGACGTTCCTATTTTCATCAGAGAAATGTTGAAGGCTATGATTTCCTTTGCAGTTGTTAAGAAATAAGTTCTTTTTATTATTTTTTTTGGTGGGAGCATAATCCCAATGATTGCTGCGCAGAATGCAATAAATAAATAAATGCCAAAATGTAATGGCCGGTATATTTTATATCCTCTTCTGTGTGCAAGCCCCAGTTCCAACCTTTGGGTGGCAGCAGCCGTCTCAAAATATATAGTTAAAGCTATGGTTTTCCCAGTAGTAATGTACGGAAGTGAGAGCTGGACCACAAAGAAGGCTGATCGCTGAAGAATTGATGCATTTGAATTATGGTGCTGGATGAGACTCTTGAGAGTCCCATGGACTGCAAGAAGATCAAACCTATCTATTCTGAAGGAAACCAGCCCTGAGTGCTCACTAGAAGGACAGATCCTGAGGTTAAGGCTCCAGTACTTTGGCCACCTCATGAGAAGAGAAGACTCCCTAGAAAAGACCCTGATGTTGGGAAAGATTGAGGGCACAAGGAGAAGGGGATGACAGAGGATGAGATGGTTGGACAGTGTTCTCGAAGCTACTAACATGAGTTTGGCCAAACTGCGAGAGGCAGTGAAGGATAGGCGTGCCTGGCGTGCTCTGGTCCATGGGGTCACGACGAGTCGGACACGACTGAACGACTGAACAACAACAACAAGCCGTCTCAAGTCCTTTGCAAACACTCTGTTTAAACAACCAGCTTCTTTTTCACAATCTGTTTTGCTGGTTTGATGAACGCAATAGCACACTGTTTTGTGGTTTGCTTGTTTTACACACACACACACACACACACACACACACACACACACACACACACACACCCTGAAGAAGGAAAGCCCAACAGGAGATTTGAGCAGGAGTTTTCCAGTGCTCCATGACTTTGGGTGGAATTGTGCATGAGCACATGTCTATGTACAGCGAAGCCTTCGTTTTAAGGAGGCCAGAAATATTTGAGTGTTGGAGCAAAGGGGGGAGCTGTACTCTTTCCTAGCGACAGCGCCTCGCTTCAGAAATGTGTTGGGTTCTTCTTATCACTTCACAGCAGCTGCAGGAGACCCACAGGCAAGCCGGCTGCGAGGAACAATTCATTAAGTACACATGCCCCAAACACTAAATAACAGATCGTTTTGCTGACTAAATGAGAGACAGAGGGAGGGAGAGAAAGGCAGATTCACGCAAATGCAGATGGCAAAATCTCAGTGCGGTATATTTATAGCGAGGGATTATCTTGTCGTTTTAACAGCACCTCCACCCCAAACAAATGAACTCAGGTCAGTTAGATAAAGCCCATCACTTTAGCTATTTGTCCCGCAGGATACTGGTATATGGATGGCGGCTAACAGATTGAGGTTGAATCCCGACAAGACAGAAGTACTGTTTTTTGGGGGACAGGGGGCGGGCAGGTGTGGGGGATTCCCTGGTCTTGAATGGGGTAACTGTGCCCCTGAAGAACCAGGTGTGCAGCCTGGGAGTCATTTTGGACTCACAGCTGTCCATGGAGGCACAGGTTAATTCTGTGTCCAGGGCAGCTGTCTACCAGCTCCATCTGGTACGCAGGCTGAGACCCTACCTGCCCGCAGACTGTCTCACCAGAGTGGTGCATGCTCTGGTTATCTGCCGCTTGGACTACTGCAATGCGCTCTACGTGGGGCTACCTTTGAAGGTGACCCGGAAACTGCAATTAATCCAGAATGCAGCAGCTAGACTGGTGACTGGGAGCGGCCGCCGGGACCACATAACACCAGTCCTGAGAGATCTACATTGGCTCCCAGTACGTTTCCGAGCACAATTCAAAGTGTTGGTGCTGACCTTTAAAGCCCTAAACGGCCTCGGTCCTGTATACCTGAAGGAGCGTCTCCACCCCCACCGTTCAGCCCGGACACTGAGATCCAGCGTCGAGGGCCTTCTGGCGGATCCCTCACTGCGAGAAGCAAAGCTACAGGGAACCAGACAGAGGGCCTTCTCGGTAGTGGCACCCGCCCTGTGGAACGCCCTCCCATCAGAGGTTAAAGGGATCAACAACTACACGACATTTAGAAAATACCTGAAGGCAGCCCTGTTTAGGGAAGTTTTTAATCTGTGATGTGTTAATGTATTTTAATGTTTGCTGGAAGCCGCCCAGAGTGGCTGGGGAGACCCAGCCAGATGGGCGGGGTACAAATAATAAATTATTATTATTATTATTATTATTATTATTATTATTATTATATTGCTCAAAGTTGGTGTGCCCCCGATAACGCCCTATTTATGTCACTAGTCCATCTCGAACACTTGTTGATTCGAAGCAGATCATCACGGTGCCCTATTTTAGAGCAGGCCCAGAGCCAGTGAAATAAAAATCCCTCGATCAAGGCTGCCCTATGCTGAAAAGAACGTGTGCAAGGTTTTGAGTTACACAGCACTCTTCTTCGGGGATTGAACCTACAACCTTGGCATTATCCGCACCACACTGAGCTAACGTTTTTGATTCCTACAGTCGCGGGAGCGTTTGACTTCCCCTGGTAATCCAACATCGGAAGTGTCAGGCTAGGATAAAACTAATAACCCGCTCGCATTATATCTTGACTATGTGACGGCAGCCCCGGCGGTGTTCATGTGTGGAGAGACGGCTCGCCTCTGATTGCTTATGGGAGCGGTTTACCACCAAAGTGTAATTTCATTTATTAGAAGGAAGCAGCTTATAAAAATATATGAAACAACAGGTGGCGGAGAAGCAGAGCTCTGGAGACTAATGAGCAGCGTTGAAACAGACCCCAAGCAACAACCCCCCCCCAAAAAAATCCCCCCCGCCAAGACCCCCGTTGATGCAATTTGCTTTGGGCTGGATGTAAATCAATCAGGAAGTGTTCAAAGCAACTTATCTCAAGGTGTCGAATCAACTAAGCAAGTGTGTTTCATCTAAAGTTATCGATGAGCTGGTTCATCACAACCGAAAGGCAGAGGTGTGCGTCTTTCTCTCTCTTCCTCCTCTCTTTCTTGGAAAGATGGGGAAGGGAAGCAAGAATCATCCAAAGGGTGGGGTCAGCAACTGGCAGCCACTAAGCCAAATGTGGCACTTTGAGTGTTGCCTCCATCTGCCCCAGCTGCAGCAAAACATGTCTCTCCTGTGTCGGCCTCTACAACCACAGCAGGCGCTGTAACTCTTCAGCCTTTTGACTTCACCCCCCAAAAAGGTACTCTTCCATTGTCCTCCAAGACAGACGGATGCCAACAACAACAACAATTTTCTTTAAAAAATCATGCAAGTAGAAAACTAGGAACATAGCAACCTATGGACCAATTATTCCATCTAGTTCAGTGTTGTCTACACTGACTGGCAGCCACTCTCCAGAGTTTCTCAGCCCTACCTGGAAATGTTGGGGATTGAAGGACCCACCCCAATTCCCCCAACCACTCACAGGGGGATTTGCAACCAATTTCTTTGGCAAGTTATTTCCTTTTTGTGACTGGGTGAGCTCCCACCACCACCACCACCACCACCACTCCCCAGCAAAATTTTGGCAGTGATTCTGTGGAAGGTGCCCATAATCATATCTCCATTTCCAAATACGCTTCTGGGTTTAAAAAGGGGGGCTACTCTGCATGATCTTTGGGGATGTCACCCAGGCCTGTGATTCTGCCTTCAAATGTCTCTGAAGAAGTGTGCATGCACACGAAAGCTCATACCAAGAACAAACTTAGTTGGTCTCTAAGGTGCTACTGGAGGGAATTTTTTTATTTTGTTTTGACTACGGCAGACCAACACGGCTACCTACCTGTAAAGGTAAAGGGACCCCTGACCATTAGGTCCAGTCGCGGACGACTCTGGGGTTGCGGCGCTCATCTCGCTTTACTGGCTGAGGGAACCGGTGTACAGCTTCTGGGTCATGTGGCCAGCATGACTAAGCCGCTTCTGGCGAACCAGAGCAGCGCACGGAAATGCCGTTTACCTTCCCGCCAGAGCGGTATCTATTTACGGTATTTACTTGCACTTTGACGTGCTTTCGAACTGCTAGGTTGACAGGAGCAGGGACCGAGCAACGAGAGCTCACCCCGTTGCGGGGATTCGAACCGCCGACCTTCTGATCGGCAAGCCCTAGGCTCTGTGGTTTAGACCACAGCACCACCCATGTCCCTACCTACCTGTAACTGCCTTCAAATGTGTGAAGCTAGCAATTCACTGGCTTGCAAAAGTATCTTCCTCGCACATTGTGTATGCAGAACAAACAAACTGTTATAACAAAGGCCCATCAGCCAATTAGCAAATTCACTACCCTCTTTCTGACATTCCCACCTGAGCTTTAGCATAAGCCTGGTTTATAGTCTTGCAAGAAACCCCAGCAACCTCAAAAGAACATTAGTCTCCCCGGGGAAAGGCAGTCTACCTTGAGTTATCCCTCGGCTATAACTACACATTAAGCATCTGTTAGCACCATGGCCCTCCCGCTTCCAGCTCTCAGAAAGCTGAATGGGGTCAGGTGGTGGAGAATATTCATTACAGTTTTCCGGGAGAGAGAAGTTACCTGGTGCGCTGATCAGAAATCTGTTAACATGACACAGCTACGTAAACTGCTAAACCGAGGAGCATAGTCTGCCTGGGAATGAGGGAATGGTGACAAGGGACACCATTTTAGAGTTTGGGGGGAGTAGGTGTTAGACGTTTAGGGCAGAATTTGGCAACATCAGACCCTCTAAGTGTCCGGACTCGTAATCTGGTGAACCGGGTTCGCGTCTCCCCTCCTCCACATGTAGCTGCTAGGTGACCTTAGGCTAGTCACACTTCTCTGAAGTCTCTCAGCCTCACTCACCTCACAGAGTGTTTGTTGTGGGGGAGGAAGGCAAAGGAGAATGTTAGCCACTTTGAGACTCCTTAGGGTAGTGATAAAGCGGGATATCAAATCCAAACTCCTCCTCCTCCTCCTCCTCCTCCTCCTCTTCTCCTTAGGAATTCCTATTTTCATCAGAGAAATGTTGGAGAGTATGGAGTTATCCAACCCCTGAGCCATCTGGAGGTAGCCCTGTATAGTGGACGCTTGGGTCGCGAACGTAATCCGTGTGGGAGGCACGTTCGCAACCCGCAGCGCAGTGTCTGCGCACGCGCGGGTCACGATTCTGCACTTATGTACATGCGCAAAGCGCAATTTAGTGCTTCTGTGCATGCGCGAGTGCCGAAACCCGGAAGTAACCCGTTCCAGTACTTCCGGGTTTGGCGCGGTGCGCAACCCGAAAACACACAACCTGAAGCATCTGTAACCTGAGGTATGACTGTATAGGGAAGGTTTTTTAATGTTCAATGTATTATTGCGTTTTTATATATGTTGGAAGCTGCCCAGAGTGGCTGGGGCAACCCAGTCAGATGGGCAGGGCATAAATGGTTAAAATATTACTATTACTGTACTATTATTATTAAGTGATAGGAGGCCCTTATTTTCATCGTAGAAATGTTGGAGGGTACGCAATGCCTGAGGTCTCACGTTCTGCTTTCATTTCTATGCAAAAGTAAGCCCCAATTGGTTTGCCAGCCTCACGACAACCCTGTGAGGCAGGTTAGGCCGAGAAAGCCTTGTGACTGGCCGAAGATCACCCAGTGAGCTTCGTGGTGGAGCTGGGATTCGAACTCTGGTCTCCCAGGTCCTAGTCCAGCACTCTAACCTCTACGCCACCATGTCATGGAGAATAGTGGTATTCGCAATCATTGATGGGGTGGAAGCAGCAGCGGTAGTAGTGGGGAGACAATGGAGTCAGAGGTAGACCGAGAAGAACATTGACAGCATCATGCCAAAGGCCAACTCAATTTATTATTTTAATTATTGTGTTTCTATCCCACCTTTTTCTTCAAGATGGCATACATGGTTCCCCCCCTCCTCTTTGAATCCTCACAACTGGCCCAAGGTTGCACCCAGTGAGCTTCACGGCCAAGTGGGGATTCGAACCCAGCTCTCCCAGTTTCTGGTCTGACACTCTATTCCAATCTTCCCAGACTCCGGTCTCCAGCTGTTTTTGGACTACCATTCCCATCATCCCCGACCACTGGTCCTGCTAGCTAGGGAGCAAAAACAGCCGGAAACCCAAGATTGGGAACGACTGCTCTAACCACTACGCCACACTGACTCTCAAGCCCTGGTGCTTCTTCCCACTCTGAAATCCAATTCTTTAGAAAGGAAAACAAAACAGAAGTGACAAAAGCAACGATTTGCAGCACAGCAAACGTGTAGCAAAACAAATGGCTGTGCATTTGGCGCCGTGTTCCTTATTGTGTGCAAATAAAATCCAATTTCCTGAGGATCTGTTTGTTGTGTGTTCTCTTTTCTTCTAATATAATTTGATATCTTCATCATCTCGGCTATTTGCCACAGCTTCCCTAGGCAGCCATCAAGAGTAGCAGAAGAAGCCTGATTATTCTAATTAGTAGTGGCACAGAGACCCTTGTGGCACCTGGAAGATGTCTGACAAACTCCATCGCAGCACAAATTTCGGGCTCCCCTCTTCCTTACTCTACACAGCTCCAACTCCTCTGACGACACTTAATGTATCTCGTTTGTTTATTTACTTCGGGCATTTATACCCCTTCTCTCGGTTCAGCGGATTCGCAAGGCAAATGACGTCAAAGAGGCATCCTGTAATAAACCTTGTATGCTTCATTTTTAAATTAAATTTTCATAACTTTAACTGATTCATTTCAAAACCCCTCTCGACTGCTACTGTGCCAGAGGTTAGCGAATGACTTCTCCAGAAATTGGTGGTGCTACATCCTACGCAGGGACCATAATTTAAATAGAAAAAAACACAACATCTGACGACAGTAATCGCTAACCTGCCTGCCCAGGGACCAGCCATGGATGGGCAATTTCTGATTTTCATTCTCCTGGTTCTTCGTCTTTGAACTGGATTTGGACTGGGCAAACCCTTCATAGACGATGCCTTCAGTGGAGACAAATCTTGTTGGACTACAACTCCCAGCATCCCTGACTGCTGGTCCTTCTCTCTGGGGCTGATGGGAGTGGCCAGGGACTGTATTGTTGGCTACCTCTGCACTGCAAATATTCAGTATATATATTCAATGTATATATATATTTAGTTTTTCAAATTTTCTTTATACTTTGCAGGGTTAATACATTTCACTAGTTTTATACATTTCACTAATTTTGCAATCATTTTCATAGAATCATAGAGTTGGAAGAGACCACAAGGGCCATCCAGTCCAACCCCCTGCCAAGCAGGAAACACCATCAAAGCAATCCTGACAGGTGGCTGTCAAGCCTCTGCTTAAAGACCTCCAAAGAAGGAGACTCCACCACATTCCTTGGCAGCAAATTCCACTGTCGAACAGCTCTTCCTGTCAGGAAGTTCTTTCTAATGTTTAGGTGGAATCTTCTTTCTTGTAGTTTGAATCCATTGCTCCGTGTCCGCTTCTCTGGAGCAGCAGAAAACAGCCTTTCTCCCTCCTCTATATGACATCCTTTCATATATTTGAACATGGCTATCATATCACCCCTTAACCTTCTCTTCTCCAGGCTAAACATACCCAGCTCCCTAAGCCGTTCCTCATAAGGCATCGTTTACAGGTCTTTGGCCATTTTGGTTGCCCTCCTCTGGACACGTTCCAGCTTGTCAGTATCCTTCTTGAACTGTGGTGCCCAGAACTGGACACAGTATTCCAGGTGAGGTCTGACCAGAGCGGAATACAGTGGTACTATTACTTCCCTTGATCTAGATGCTATACTCCTATTGATGCAGCCCAAAATTGCATTGGCTTTTTTATCATAAAACAATATATCAATCATAAAACAATTATATTTCAAAATACATAATGTAACCTTCATATTGTCCTTTAATCAGTCCTTGACGATTCTATATTTCAAAACCAGGAGACCACCAAAGAGTTACTTAATATAATATTCTCATCCTATTCCTGCTGGCTCCGACACCCAGAACCATTGTCTCTGCTGCACAGTGACATCCAAAACGGCATCCTCCCACGTCATTGGCCGATCTTTCCTTTGCTTATCCATAACGTCTCGGCTCCTGTTCCGCTGCTTGTCTTGGAGATGTAGCTTGCTGCCTTTTCTTATGATAATTTTCTTACGTCTTAGAATAACAGCTCCTTTGGTCTTATACTTGAAAAGTCTCTTCTTGCAGCTGGTTGATGCTAATGTAAACTTTCGCTGCTCAGCCTTGACGAATGCACTCTCCACCAGATTTGTTTGTACATCCTGTCCAATTGTGCCGTTGTTTTGAATTTGCCTTATCTCATTCTCAGAGACTCTCCGAGCATTACGCATTTCAGCTGTGCTCTCCCTCAGCTCTGCACAAAATTCTTTCATCCTTTCCAACAATGTTCTCAAAACAACATCCAGTTCCATCGCCATTTTTCACATACAGTTCAGAAGAAGAAGAAAAAAATATTTTTTTGACTTACGAAACTTTTCAATACTTTTCAAAAATTCCAAACTTCTAGCTCTTAAGAAATCCACTCATCTGTCAGAATTAATTTTCCTTCTGCTGCCCCCAGGACCAGGGGAGGCCCAAGGGTTAAATCTCAGCTCAAAGTATCAGATTCACTTCAAAGCTTCTCAATGCCTTTATAACAGCTTCCTGTTTCAGTTACACAATGGCAGGGGATGGACCTCCGTGATTACATCCACAAGCCAGGTCGGATTAGTCCAAATTCAGCCTTATTTTTGCTACTCACGAGTCCAAATTTTCCGGTCTTGGGGGAATCGACGTGCTCAGCGGCGGCAGTCTCGCAGCTTCACCAGACGGGGTGCTTAGCGGACCCTGGAGCTCCGCCGCCCGCTCGCACACGAAAGCCCTTGCTCGGGGCTCCGTGGGAGCAGGACCGGCGTACGAGCTCTGCAGGTCCTGTAGACCCCGGGACGCCCTTCCCGGGGGTTTTGGGGGTTGCGGCGCTGGCGCGAACTCCCCTTTGCCCGGTCTGGCTGGGGAATGTCAAGAGAGACATGTCCCCCCGACCGCCATCACCGGCACGCCGACCGGAAGTTTTATGATTGATATATACTATATATACTATAAATGATAAGTAAAGCTAGTATTCAAGCTGTCTGCCCTAGGGACTGGGGGAGGCAACAGGGATGTGATTGAAGTAAATATAAGTGAGCAAAAAATGTGAGAGAATTTTTAAGGGAATTAAGTTTAAGAAACAATATTTGATCATGAATTAGGAACCTGTTAAGAAAGATAGATGTATGTAAATGAAAACAATGAGGGGGGGGTGAGGAAGTCATTTGAGGTTGTTGTTAAAAATGACGTGATCTGGCCTGAATCGGGGTCAGACAAAATTTGTAAAACCAATAAAAATTATTTGAAAAAAAAAATTGCATTGGCTTTTTTAGCTGCTGCATCACACTGTTGACTCATGTCAAGTTTTAACATTTCAGAACTTGACTTCCTCCCCGCCCCCCTCTTTCTGCGGTTCCTTAAATTAATTTTTTAATACCCTCTGCATCTCCAAATTGACTTAGTTTGCTCATTTATTCATTTACTTTAGATATATACTCTTCTAAAACTGCAGGTTATTACAATAACCCTGCCAATGGTCTTATCCATTTACGATTTATCTGCAAATATTCAATAAACCATTTCCATTATTTTATAAAAAGTTTGTTAGCTTGGTTTCTTATCCTTCCGGTAAGTTTCGCCATTTCTGCGTATTCCATAAGTTTTTGTATCCATCCTTCCTTTGCTGGGACTTCTGCTTCTTTCCATTTTGGGGCGAGTAACATTCTTGCCACTGTCGTAGCATACATGAATAAATTTCTACACATTTTGAAGAAGAGGAAGAAGAAGAGTTTGGATTTGATATCCCGCTTTATCACTACTCGAAGGAGTCTCAAAGCGGCTAACATTCTCCTTCCCTTCCTCCCCCACAACAAACACTCTGTGAGGTGAGTGAGGCTGAGAGACTTCAAAGACGTGTGACTAGCCCAAGGTCACCCAGCAGCTGCATGTGGAGGAGAGGAGACGCGAACCCGGTTCACCAGATTACAAGTCTGCCACTCTTAACCACTACACCACACTGGCTCTCTCATTTTGGGTAGTTCTGTCCCTATCATTCCCAAAAACGTGACATATAGGTATAAATATATACAAAGAGCCTGCCGGACCCAGCCAATGGACCACCTAGTACAGAATCTTGATCTCATGTTGGCCAACCATTTACTCGTGAGTAGCCCACAAGTAGGAACTGAAGGCAACAGGAGTCTCACCTCTGATGTTCCCCAACTACTGGGATTCAGACTCCTGCTGCCACTCTATGACTTCCAAAAGCAGAGAGATCTGGAAAAATGACCTGGTGGATCATATTCTCCTAGAACTTCCACTCAATCTGTATTGATCTCTGCATTTATCGCAACTGCAGCATACAACAGTTGGTCTCAATTAACTGCAACAGGCCATTAAATTTATTTCTCTTAGAGAACTTGAGCTCATTTCTTGGCATTGATAAACCAATTAACACATGTAAAAAGGTAAAGGTAAAGGGACCCCTGACCATTAGGTCCAGTCGTGACCGACTCTGGGGTTGTGGCACTCATCTCGCTTTATTGACTGAGGGAGCTGGCGTACAGCTTCCAGGTCATGTGGCCAGCATGACTAAGCTGCTTCTGGCGAACCAGAGCAGCGCACGGAAACGCCGTTTACCTTCCCGCTGCAGCAGTACCTATTTATCTACTTGCACTTTTTGGCGTGCTTTCGAACTGCTAGGTTGGCAGGAGCAGGGACCGAGCAACGGGAGCTCACCCCATCGCAGGGATTCGAACCGCCGCCCTTCTGATCAGCAAGCCCTAGGCTCTGTGGTTTAACCCACAGCGCCTCCTGGGTCCCTTAACACATGTAGTGTGATTTAATAAAAAATAAATAAAAATCCATAGGGCTAATTCAGTCCACAAGTGATGTTACTGACGTTCTGGATGAACTGAATCAAGTGATTTTATATAGCACTAAAAATGTGATCTGATAGCTGTGACTTTCTTAGGGTGAAAACAACAGGATATATTGCATTTTCTGTGGAAAGCTCACTCTTAAGTTTTTCTCATCTTCTTTCCAAGCAAGAATTGGCAAATCTGCCAATTTCGGCTCCCCCCAGATTCTCAACCTTCCAGTCTGAAGCTCATTTCTCTACATTTCTGCATCAGTTTGGGTTGGTTTGTTTTTCAAATAAAAAAGGGCCCCCACGATAATTCATCAGCATTTTCTTTTTATAATCTCTATTGTTCCGTGGAAGCAGGTGACTGCCTTGGGGGGGGGGATATTATTTCCTGTATGTTTCCTTTCTTCTCGTCATTTGTATATTTCCATGTTTTCTGAAAATCAATAAATGTCTTATTAAAAAAAGAGAACTCGTCAGCATTTTAGTGCAAATTAAAACACAGTATTAAAAACTCAAGAGCACGTTTCCAGTGTGATTTTTGACTAACATTCATAAATTTGCAAAGCATTTCCCTCTGATCTGATGCATTTTTGTATTTCATCTTCTTGAGCATATGCACTTTTATGCACGCTTTACCTCAGCATGTGCGTTTTTGCACACCACTACTTGGCTGGAGAGCTGCAGAATCTGGAGGTGCCCAGATTCCCGACTGTGTTTCGGTCCAAGTATTGTCTCAGAATGTGAAATGGAGTAGCTCCTCCTTTAAACGTGAGCTGAATCCTTTTTTTCTCCTGACCCCTCTTCCCAGGACAAGCATTCTCCATGAAAGATTTATTCAGGCATTTTACATCCAGGCCTTATTGCCAAAGAATGACGTCCTTGTCGACAAAACTCGCAGCAGGTACCACGGCGAAAGCTGCTGGCTAGGACCTTGTGAAGGGGAGAAAACATACATCAACTCATTGATTCTCCATTAGCACTCCATTAACTTCCGCAGCCTGCCTCCTTGACTCCATTCCTCTGGAGTTCAGGCTTGAAACAGGTACTGAAATTAGAAGTGAAGGGGAATCACCGAACAAGCTGCGAGGTCAGCTCCTTCTCTCTCTCTCTCTCCATCTCTCTCTCTCTCTCCCTCCCTCCCTTCCTCTATTGCACAGGCCAAAGCAATAGAAATAGCCTCTTCTCGTTCCTTATGACATTGCTTTAATTGCTTTTTGGTATGCTTATTACCATCAGTGCTTCTTTATAGAAAAAAAAGGTGACAATACTCACCATGAAATTCTTACAGTAAATGCCACACTTTTAATATTTGGGGTTTGGGGGAAAGGTGCTGGTATTGTTTACCTTTGAGTACCCCCAGAAAAAAATTACTGATTTTTACCACTACTACTAATTCAGTGGTACCTTGGTTCTCAAACTTAATCCGTTCCAGAAGTCAGTTCCAAAACCAAGTAATAATAATAATAATAATAATAATAATAATAATAATAATAATATATTATTTATACCCCGCCCCTCTGGCTGGGTTTCCCCAGCCACTCTGGGCGGCTTCCAACAGAACATTAAAATACAATAATCTATTAAACATTAAAAGCCTTCCTAAACAGGGCTGCCTTCAGATGTCTTCTAAAGGTCTGGTAGTTGTTGTTCTCTTTGACATCTGAAGGGAGGGCGTTCCACAGGGCGGGCGCCACTACCGAGAAGGCCCTCTGCCTGGTTCCCTGTAACTTGGCTTCGCGTAGTGAGGGAACCACCAGAAGGCCCTCGGCACTGGTCCTCAGTGTCCGGGCAGAATGATGGGGGTGGAGACGCTCCTTCAGGTATACTGGACCGAAGCCATTTAGGGCTTTAAATGTCAGCACCCATAGAAAGTAATGCAAAATGAATTAATCCGTTCCGGAATTTTAAAAACAACCCCTATAACAGCAATTTAACATGGATTTTACTATCTAACGAGACCACTGATCCACAAAATGAAAGCAATAATCAATGTATGTACTATAAAATGAATAAGACAGATGATGAAAATTAAAATTAATTTTTTCCCCTTACCTGCACTGATGATAGTCATTGTTTGGAGGGGGGGGCTTTTATCCATTTCCACAGTCACACCATCAGTAGCTGAACTGGGTTCCACACAGTCACAGAAACAAATTAACCGAAATGGCCTCAAAATCAAAAACGCAAAATATATAGCAAAAACAAAATCGCCAAACTTAATCCGTTCCGGAAGTCGGTTTGACTTCCGAAATGTTCGAAAACCAAGGCGCAGATACCGCCACCCCATCTCCCCATCCTACCCACACCTCTCCCCCTTCTCTCCCTAATGTCTCAACAAATGAAACTGCTGTATAAAAATGTTACATGGAAAGAACAAGAAAGAAACAATGCATATACCTTTACAAATCAAGAATTTTCTTAATTTAAAAAATAAATAAATGAATGAATGAATATATGGAAGATAACTATAAAGCTGAAAACACTGGCAGCACCATGATAATTTCAACAGAGTAAATAATTTTTGATGGCTGTAAAAGTGGAAAACTGATTTGCATGGAAAATATGCGGGAATGATATGTAACATGAAGGAGAAGAAGGGCAGTCATTGGTTATTTTAAAGTTTGTAAAATGTTTATTTTGAAATGTAAAATTGAAAATTTAATAAAAATTATTATTAAAAAGAAAAAAGAAAACCAAGGCGCAGCTTCTGAATGGTGCAGGTGCCGTGGAAACAATAGCCGACAGCCTCATCGAACGTTTGGCTTCCGAAAAACCGGAACACTTGCTTTTGGGTTTTCGGCATTTGAGAACCAAGGTACCACTGTACTATGACACACCCTTCCTTAGTAGGTCCCAAGGCAGGTTACATCACTTAAAAATTAAAAACATTTCTAACAGATGGCAATTACAGGAATAGGGTGAGCCCTGAAAATTCACACCTCAAGTGTGAAAGGCCTGGATAGAGAAGTTCATATATTGTTTGTGCAGGATTCCTGTCTCTTTTCCTCCCCAGGGAGAAAAGCAGACAAATATTGGGAGAGGAAAGCTCTTCCCTGTCCTGTAGAATCATAGAATTCTAGAGCTGGAAGGGTTACCAAGGGCAGAGCCATCTCAAGCATATCCGGCGCTGTGGTGCAAAGCTCCCTCCGGCGCCCCCCTCCGTTTCCCAGAGGTTTTTTAGGTAGGACGGCGCTGCCGGCGGGGCTGGAGGAGGCGGGCAGTGGCTGGAGGGCAATGATTCTTCAACATCAACTTCGTTGGACTGGTCATGTTGTGCGGATGCCTGATTATCGTCTTCCAAAGCAACTACTCTATTCCGAACTTAAAAATGGAAAGCGTAATGCTGGTGGTCAACAAAAGAGGTTTAAAGGCAAATCTTAAAAAAAGTAGCATAAACACCAACAACTGGAAAATGCTGGCCTGCGAGTGCTCCAGTTGGAGAACAGCCTTTACCAAAGGTGTCATGGACTATGAAGAAACTCGAACTCAGAACGCAAGGGAGAAACGTGCTAAGAGGAAGGCACGCTTGGCAAATCCACACTGTGATCAACTCCCGCCCGGGAACCAATGTCCCCACTGTGGAAGGACGTGTGGATCCAGAATTGGCCTCCACAGTCACTTATGGACTCATTGTTAAAACCGTGTCTTTGGAAGACAACCTTACTCGGCTAGGAGTGGTCGCCAAAGAAGAAGAAGATAAAAGATGGCGATCCAATGGGGTGGCGTTGGGCAGACTTGTCCATAAAATGATCTACGCATTAAGGCGATCAGCATTCCATCTCTATCATTCTCCAGCCGATAAATGTTCTTGCAAGCAAGAGGCAAAGTGATTTGGAGAATTCTAAATGCTCACGCACACAGCATAGGGCACCCTGACAACTCAGCGTTGAACATAGATCACGAGGTTATTAAATTACACTGGATAATGCATGCCAGAACTGATGGAAGTTTACACATATTGATCTTCCATCTCTTTCTCAAATTATTCAATTTTCCTTGCAGGAGGAAAATCAGGTGCTGAAATGCAACTTAAAATCCAGGTGGCCATGTATCCTGGTTCACAGAGGACAGTCCTCTATTTTCCCATTGCAAGCCCTGTTTAAAGGGACCCCTGACCATTAGGTCCAGTCGTGAACGACTGTGGGGTTGCGGCGCTCATCTAACTTTACTGGCCAAGGGAGCTGGCGAACAGCTTCCGGGTCATGTGGCCAGCATGACTAAGCCGCTTCTGGCGAACCAGAGCAGCGCATGGAAACACTGTTTACCTTCCCGCCAGAGCGGTACCTATTTATCTACTTGCACTTTGACGTGCTTTCGAACTGCTAGGTTGGCAGGAGCAGGGACCGAGCAATGGGAGCTCACCCCCATCACGGGGATTCGAACCGCCGACCTTCTGATCAGCAAGCCCTAGGCTCTGTGGTTTAACCCACAGCACCACCCATTTAAAGGCCCTGTTTAAAGATAAAGGATCCTAAAAAGTGAGAGCAAGAGGGGCTTTAAAATTGCCCCTTGACAGTTCAGCACCTGGACAGCAGAATGAGCCGGTCAATAGCCTTCTTCAACTGTGGCTCCCGAAACTTTCTTTTTAATATATATTTGTAAGTCATCTTATAAGTACCATCAGGGGAAAAGGCAGGGTGCAAATAAATACATTAACAGCAACAACAACTGGACACAGCAATCCAGGTAGCGTCTGACCAAGGCAAAATGGAGCAGTACTATTACTTTCCTTGATCCGGACATGAAACTTCTATTGATGTAGCCTAGAATTGCATTAGCTTCTTTTGCTGCTGCATCACATAGCTTCCACACAGGGGTAGCTACCCTATGAAGTATATCCAGATCCCTGAACGCCACAGCAATTTTGGCCGTTCCGTTTGGCTTCCCATTATTTTGTTTTGCTGAGCAGCAGGTGGTGCTGTTGGTCCCCATCATTTTCCTGGAGAGAGCAGAGAGGTTTCATCCCCTCTGCCCAGATCAGTGAAACTAAGTAGATGCAGTTGTCCCACCCCTTCTCTCTGCTCAGTATGTTTTCATCGTGGCACCTCTTTTCACCATTGCATCAGGGGCCTCTTTTCACCATTGCATCATATTGAAAGGCAACTTTCTGTTATCACTGCTGTATGCATAAAGGTAAAGGTACCCTGACCGTTAGGTCCAGTCGCGGACGACTCTGGGGTAGCGACGCTCATCTCACTCTATAGGCTGAGGGAGCCGGTGTTTGTCCGTAGACAGCTTCCAGGCCATGTGGCCAGCATGACTAAGCCGCTTCTGGCGAACCAGAGCAGCGCACGGAAACGCCGTTTACCTTCCCACCGGAGTGGTACCTATTTATCTACTTGCACTTTGATGTGCTTTCGAACTGCTAGGTTGGCAGGAGCTGGGACCGAACAACGGGAGCTCATCCCGTTGCGGGGATTCGAACCGCCGACCTTCCGATCGGCAAGCCCTAGGCTCTGTGGTTTAGACCACAGCACCACCCGCGTCCCTGCTGTATGCATAGCGGAGAGCTATTCCCCCTGGTGTCTCAACATGCCTGCCCCATCTCCGATAATAGAATCGCAGAACTGTAGGGTCGGAGTCATCTAGTCCAACCCCCTTACCATACAGAATTCCCAGCTAAAGCATCCCTGACAGATGGCCGCCCAACCTCTGCTTAAACACCTCCAAGGAAGGAGAGTCCACAACCTCCTGAGGGAGACCGTTCCACTGTTGAACAGCTCTTAATGCCAGAAAATTCCTACTAATGTTCAGTCAGAATCTCCTTCCTTGTAATTTGAATCCACTGCTTTGGGTCCTCCCCTCTGGAGCAGCAGAAAATGAATTTCCATGCAAAAGCCCTTCAGATATTTGTGATATCTATTGTGATCTATTTCATTTGTGTCCCTCTGTGTGTGTGTGTGTGTGTGTGTGTGTGCGTGCGTGTGTGCATGTTTTTTTTTTTATTAAATTTTATTGACAATATAGAACAAAGCAAAACAAAACAAAACAAAGAAAACAAAACAAAACAAATCCCATTCAAATTCATGCCATCCGAATACAAATTTAAACCAGTCATTCTAACACCCTATCTATACATCATTTCACTAATTTCCGCACCTTTTCAATACTACTTTCATTCACTTATCCATTCCCTCTTTCATCCCTCCTCCCTCATACATTCTCCCTCTTACATTCTCACTCCCTTATCCTCCATCACATTCCTCTACCATTCTTATATACCCTTTCACACATATTCATATTAAATTCATAAATACAATCATAAAACATTCACATACCTTACATTCATATAACATCCATATACCATCCAATGACACTTTCATTCCCCCCTCCTTCCCTCCCCCTCTTCCCCCACATCTAAAAAAGCAGTTAAAAAGACTTCCTACCGTTCCTCTTCATGTTTCATCATGTTATCTTATCTATTTATCTTGCGTTTTCTCCCCATTATTAGTTCTCCTTGTAATAACTTATCTGTCATAATTAGATAAATATAGATTTACTTGTTTTCCTTATTATCTCTTATCACTTATCTTAATCTAGGCAGATCATTAACTCTGTACTTAATCCTTCTTTCCCTAGATAATCTTCCACATATCTCCATTCACTTCTAATCCTCTGTTTCGTTATACCTCTAATTGCAGCCGTCATCTTACCTAAATTCATGTATTCTACCAATTTAATGTGCCAATCCTGTAGAGTTGGGATTTTATCCGTTTTCCAGCATTGTGCCAGGAGTATCCTAGCCGCTGCACACGCGTATAAAAATATATTTCTCCTATTTTCCGGTATTGAACCTGGGACTATGCTAAGTAACATTGCTTCCGGTGTTTTTTGAAAGGTAAGCCTTAATATCTTTTTCATTTTTTCATATATTGAATTCCAGTATTTTTTAATCTCCTCACAACTCCACCAGCAGTGGTAGTAGTCGCCCACTTTGACTTTACATTTCCAACATAAGTTATTTTGCGTCTTATATATTTTCGCCAGCTTGGCCGGGGTAAGGTGCCACCTATAAAATAATTTAAGCATGTTTTCTTTGATGTTGGTACAGGCCGTAAATGTTATGCTATTCTTCCATACACTCTCCCATTGTTCTAAATATACTGTCCTTCCTATATCTTGAGACCATCTGACCATAACATATTTCACTTCTTCCTCCTGTAGGTCCCACCCCAGTAAGTATTTATATAGCTTTGCTAGTGGTTTTTCAGTATTCTCAATTAATAATTTTTGTAAATTAGATTTGGTTTCTAAAAAACCTATCTTCGAGTGTTTAGTAAATAAACTATGAATTTGGATATAATTAAGCCAGCTTGTACATTGGTCCTTGATTTGGTCATATGTTTTCAACTTCCACTGTTTATTCTCTTTTGTTATTATATGTTCATACGTTAACCAAATTCCATTTTCTTTTTTTCTAGATAAGGCCGTGATCTCGAATGGGGAGAGCCATCTGGGTGTTTTCGGTTCTAATCTAATTTTATAGTCCATCCAAATTTTAAATAAAGACTTTTTAATAACATGGTCTGTGAATTCTTTCAGATTACCTTTTTTTTCCTGAATTAAATAGGCATGCCAGCCCGCTGTATTTCTGAATCCCTCCAGTTCCAACATTCCTCTGTCCTCCAGTGTGATCCAATCCTTAATCCAGCATAATCCTGCTGCAGCATAGTATAGTTTTAGGTCCGGCACCCCCCAGCCACCTCTTTCTTTGACCTCAGTCATAAATTTATATTGGATCCTGGGCTTCTTTCTGCCCCAAATAAATTTACTTAGATCTTTTCTCCAGATTTCAAAATTTTCATTCTTGCTCACAATCGGTAGCATTTGGAAAAGGAATAACATCCTCGGTAAGACTGACATTTTTATAGCAGATATTTTCCCCATCATCGATAAGTTCAATAACTCCCATCTCTCTAAATCCTTCCTAACCTCATTCCAAATTTTGGTGTAATTATCTTCGAATAATTGCGTATTTTTCCCTGAAACTGTAATTCCCAAATACTTAATCTTCTTGACTATTTCCCAATTGGTTTTGCATCTGAAATCTTCCAGCTCTTTGCCTTTGATATTTTTAATAATTATCTTAGTCTTCCTTTCGTTAATTTTAAACCCCGAAACCTCCCCATAATTTTGTAACTTATTTTTTATTTCTTCTAACACTTCCCCGGGGTCCTCTATCATTAATATAATATCGTCCGCAAAGGCCCGAATTTTGAACATGTTCCTTCCCACTTTAACCCCTTTTATCACCTCATCTTGGTCTATGTCCCTTATTAAATATTCTATCGCCAATATAAACAATAACGGTGAAAGTGGGCAGCCCTGTCTAGTCCCTTTTGTAATGGGAAATTCATCTGCAATCTCTCCGTTTATAATTAGTCTTCCCACCTGTTTGCTATATATAGCCCTGACCCCTTCCAGGAACCTTCCATCCAATCCTCTCTCTATTAGTGATTTTTCCAAAAATCTCCATTCCAGATTGTCGAAGGCTTTCTCCGCGTCTAAGAAAATCAATGCTGTCTTTTTCCCGGGGTTCCAATCCAGGTACTCAATCAGATCTAATAGAATTCTCATATTTTTGGCCATTTTTCTTCCCGGAAGAAACCCCTGTTGATTTTCTCCAATTAGTCTATTCAAGACCGGTTTCAGCCTATCTGCTAAGATCACGGCATAGATCTTATAGTCCGTATTTAACAACGATATGGGCCTAAAATTCCCTGCTTGAGGATTAGGCTCTGCCCCTTTCGGGATCAGGGCTATGTAAGCCTCTTGCCATGTATTTGGGAGTATACCCTTTTCCAATATTTCGTTTACTAACTTTCCATAGGGGCCTATTAATACCTCCTTTAATAGTTTATAGTGCCATACAGAATTCCCAGCTAAAGCATCCCTGACAGATGGCCGCCCAACCTCTGCTTAAACACCTCCAAGGAAGGAGAGTCCACAACCTCCCGAGGGAGACCGTTCCACTGTTGAACAGCTCTTAATGCCAGAAAATTCCTACTAATGTTCAGTCAGAATCTCCTTCCTTGTAATTTGAATCCACTGCTTTGGGTCCTCCCCTCTGGAGCAGCAGAAAATGAATTTCCATGCAAAAGCCCTTCAGATATTTGTGATATCTATTGTGATCTATTTCATTTGTGTCCCTCTGTGTGTGTGTGTGTGTGTGTGTGTGTGTGTGTGTGTGTGTGCGCGTGTGTGCATGTTTTACTCCTCGTTTGGCGGTGTCTGAGTACCACCCATTTATATTCTGTAAAATGGGTATTTTAGAGGACTCGCAACAGTTTCTTTGATTTCCAGATGTGAGTTCCTGTGAAATAAATTTCCCTTGAGAGTTCCAAGTATGGAGACTCGTATCAAATTCCTAGTTAGCCAGACCTCAGCAATGCATTAGCAGGCTGAGTCAAAATGATCTGCGAGAGGTTTACATTAGGCTGCATTCTACATAAGCAAAATATATGTTTCATCTTGGCTGTTTCATCCTCTTCTGCCACCCTATCACCGCACCATCTCTCATCCAACCAATCCTTGGAAACACACAACTCATTGTTGTTTTACTGTGCCTGCAGAACCCTCCTTGTACCTTAACTAACTTTTTTTTCAATTTTACATTCAGCTTCTTCAGTTCCTCCACAACTGGTTCTTACCAGTTTTGTGGCCAGGCCACATTCTTGCGTACATGACCCTGGACTCACTGATACTGGGTTTAACACAAATCCCACCTCCGGCCTCCGATGTAATGTGTGAAAAGGCCCTAAGACAATTCAGTGAGTTCACAGCTGGGGCGCCATTTGAACCAGGGGCTTCCTAGCTGATGCTCTCAGCCGCCACATCACTCCGTCATTAGCACAGGAGGGCAAAAGCTGAGCCACCATTAGCCCTGAGCACTGACGAAATCCCAGATTTGCTTGGCAGCTGCTGCACTGCTAAGCCTTATGCATTTTTATGGCCGAGAATGAATTTTTGTGTGGCGATGATAATGCCAACAGAACGCACGGTTGGCTTAGTCAAGAGATGGACGAGGAATGGAAAATGGCAAGTCACTTATTGTACCCTAAAAAACAACAGCACTGTTGTTACCTTCTTAGCATTAACTGGGTGCTTGCTTGCTAAACTGAAACAATAGCCTAGTTATGTTTCTTGCCAGACTTACTAAGCTTCACATATGTCATAGCAAACCAGTGATGTATGAACATTTGCTTAGCAGAATGGATTTCGCAAGAAAGATAACTAGAAGTCTTGGAGCAAGACAAAAGCAAACTCAAAGTCTTTGACTTTCTGCTCTGCCAAGAGCAGTTGTTCTTTCGATTTAAAGGCAAGAAACGCGTTTGTGGGTGAAGATTATGGGTTTTCTTGATAATACAATAACCAGCGGGCATAAAAACCACGTGCCTATTCTACACAACATCTAAGGCAAGCCGCAAAGCCTTTAAACTCCATTGTAACAAAAGCCTTCTCAAAATAATCTACCTCATGTCTTTTTGTCTGTCTGGCTCTCTGCTCTTATGCTGAGTTTATTTATTTATAAAAATATATTTGTATACCACTGTGCCATCAAGAATATACTATTCTGCAGCAATAAAAGCATAAAACCACACAATAAAAACAAATGTGAGTTAGCCAGTCTGGAAGAATGTATTCTTGGTTGCACAGACCTGGCAGAATAGAAAAGTTTTCAGCAGGTGTTTAAAAGTTGGCACAGAAAGCGCCTGCTGAATTTCTATTGGCAGAGAGTTCCACAGGACTGGACTAATGATACTAAAAGCTCAGTTTCTTCTTGTTGTCAAATGAGCGTCACCAATTTGGGGAACACCCAACCATGCTCCTTCAGATGATCGAGCTGAGAAATGAGGGCTCAGGCGATCCCTGAGGGACCCTGGAGCTAAGTTGTTCAGGACTTTGTAAATTAATCTGAGAGCTTTGAAGCTGGCTGGTTAGTAATAATAATAATAATTTTTTATTTATACCCTGCCCTTCCCGATTTAAAAACCGGGCTCAGGGCGGCTAACAACAAATATAAAACATTGATTAAAAACGACTTTAAAAACAGCTTAAAAACAGCATAAAGTACAACATAAATGTAGCATCGCCAGGGCAAACTGGCCAAGTTAGTCCTGCTAGGGCCAGCAAGGAGACCAGGGAAGAGTTTAAATGTGGGGTCTCAGAAGGGTTTCTTCATAGAAAAAGGGAAGGGAAAAAGGAATGAACTATCAGGCTAAATTGAAGGCCAGGCGGAATAGCTCTGTCTTACAGGCCCTGCGGAAGGAGATCAAGTCCTGCAGGGCCCTAGTCTCGTGGGACAGAGCATTCCACCAGGTCGGAGCCAACACTGAAAAAGCCCTGGCCCTGGTTGAGAATAATCTGTCTTCTTTAGTAGTGAGTTCTCTGAGGAACAGTCGACAACGTTCCTCTTCAACCACGTCTTGGGCTGATTGATACCCGACGCCCTTTTAAATGTGTTGTGGGAGAGCCAATGACTGCTTTGCCTTTGTTCTCGTTTTTGTTATGCATCCTGCGGCTTTTATATTGCAATTTTACGTCATGAACCTCCCTGAGATCTATGTATGAAGGGCAGTACAGTATGCAAATTTAATAATTAACAGCAACGTCAACAATTCCATTTCCTGGCAGGTCAAAGGGTTGGTAAGCTGCCCTCTTCTGCTATCGTTGCAGGACTTCTGCTAAAGCTCCACCGCTGTCTTCCTGCAGCTCTGAACCTGCAAAACCATAAGGCCATCCAAGTCGGTGGCCATCTTGTGGGAGCGAAGGCCGTAGGTTAACTACGTAACCTGTGAGCTCATTGCCAATCCGCCCAGCAGAAATAAAAGCCAAAAAAATAATAATGAGTGTTTCTCCCTACCCACCAACCCCCTTTTCCAATTCAGGGCGCCGTGGTTTGGCTCGCAAAGCAGCAAGCCATTAAAATCAAAAGAAGCAACAGGAAATGGTGAATGCGTTCTAGATTTCTCTAAAAGCGAGGCGGGAAGTGTTATCTGACTCATCTGGCAGCCTGTCAGATTCGACAAGCCATCGAAAGCGATGGCTTCGTGTTTTCGTTTGTTTAAAAAAAGACCTTTTTGGTTCTTCCCGAAGGGGCGACGAGAACAGGCCCTGCCGTGATGCATTCATTCTTCTTTGAATGAGGCACTTGAGGGTGGGCTAAAATGTACCCAAGCTTTTAATTGATTTTTTTTTTAAAAGAAAATGATGGCACTTTTACAAGCCACTTATCTTCCTAAGCCTTGTTAGGGTGGCATTATCCCGTTGAAAGGCGCTGTTGTGCCAAAATGAGCTGTTTTGTAATTCCGAGTCCCTAATTGCTTATAAACCATACTGTTTATTGAGTATTAGCTCAGGCAGAGTTGTTTATTACAGGGGGATGCTTTGCTTAATGCCTGTAAAAAAAGCCATATAACTTAAATACACATTGCATTGTCACATTCTCCCCCATTAGCCTGCGCTCACATGTACTCCATCTTGGATGAAGGAGAGAGAGATTGAGAAAGAGGGAGGGAGGGAGGGAGGTTTACTAGGAACCTTCTTATAGGAACAAACAGAAATAGCGGAGGCCCAGTATGGTCCACACCGGGCTTTCTCAACCTTGGGTTCCTGGATGTTGTTGGACTACAACTCCCATCACCTCTGATGATGGGAGCTAGGGATGATGGGAGTTGTAGTCCAACATCTTGGGGACTCAAGGTTGAGAAAGACTGGTCGACAATGACTCGTAGCCAGGGCCGGCGTGTCCATTAAGGCGAACTAGGCAGTTGCCTAGGGCGCCAAAATGGAGGTGGCGCTGGCCAGCCTGCCCCCCACCCCCCGCCGCCGCCTGGTGCCACCCCAACCAGCGGTGGAGCAAGCAGCTTGGGGCGAAAACCACGGCAGCGGGGGCGCCAAAATGGAGGGGGTGCTGGCCAGCCTGCCCCTCGCCCCCCGCCGCCGCCCGGTGCCGCCCCAACCAGCGGCGAAAAACCACGGCGGCACGGGGCGCCCGGCTGGGCAGGGGGCGGGGCACCGTACGTCATGCGCAATGACGTCACGTGGCCCGCCCCCTCGCCTAGGGCGCCAAAATCCCTAGCACCGGTCCTGCTCGTAGCAGCTCTCCAGGATTTCAGACAGGGTTTTCTCCAAGCCGTACCTGGAGATACCAGGAACTGAACCTGGGACCTTTGAACCATGATGCATGTGCTCTACCAAAATGGACAGTAGTCCCGACTGCACATTGTTTTAGCTGATTTTCACATCAGGTAGGAGCATGGCTTGGGCCAGTCCTGAGTAGAATTGGCATCCATTACTACATCTTACAGGGACGCGGGTGGCGCTGTGG
Source organism: Darevskia armeniaca (assembly GCA_034641395.1). Classification (NCBI taxonomy): domain Eukaryota; kingdom Metazoa; phylum Chordata; class Lepidosauria; order Squamata; family Lacertidae; genus Darevskia; species Darevskia armeniaca. Next base: position 214,857 of record JAWWNF010001063.1, read on the forward strand.
GTTAAACCACAGAGCCTAGGGCTTGCCTATCAGAAGGTCGGTGGTTCGAATCCCCGCGACGGGGTGAGCTCCTGTTGCTCGGTCCCTGCTCCTGCCAACCTAGCAGTTCGAAAGTGCGTCAAAGTGCAAGTAGATAAATAGGATGTCCGCTCTGGCGGGAAGGTAAACGGCGTTTCCGTGCGCTGCTCTGGTTCGCCAGAAGCGGCTTAGTCATGCTGGCCACATGTCCCGGAAGCTGTACACCGGCTCCCTCGGCCAATAAAGTGAGATGAACGCTGCAACCCCAGTCATCCGCAACTGGACCTAATGGTCAGGGGTCCCTTTACCCTTTACCTTTATTACATCTTACATACTGTTGAACATTTTGGGAGGGCAAATCAGCCTCATATATATATGCTTGGATGAACATGCACGTAAGTGTAGGTATTTAAATAATAATAATAATAATAATAATAATAAGTTTTATTAGTTTTCAATTACAGTCCAATAATAGCCTCATTATAACAATACCAATTTATAATACAATTATTAATACCAATCGTTCAAATACCGAATCATATAATTTAGATAAAGTGGCCTCCTGCATGCTGGATTTGTTGATTTTCTTTATTTCTGCATTCAAAAATCTTATTAATTTCAATTACATTCTGCTCATAATAATAATCCCTCATACAACAACTGCAATATTAATAACATCTAACTGGAAAATTGAGAAATTGAAATTGACACCCCGAGACTTCAAATTAAAGGAGAAGGAAGGGGCGCTGTCTCACTGCCTGCAATTTTGGATGAAAACTCGGGAACTGTGTGCAAAGACAATGGGAGGAAGGCAGCCTTCGCACCAGGCTCCCTCCCCTTGCTAGATAAATGGCCTCCTGTACATTTTGCTCTTATTAACAGGTCAGCGACCTAATGAAGCATTCAGATTAAGTCAGGCCATTAAAACAAATGCGGTTAGAATACTCTTGTACGCTTGCTTGGCGTGATCAGCGTACATTATGCTCTGACAAGGCGAGCATGAATCACCGGTGCAAATATGCTGCTCTCAGCAGCAATGAAGTGGAATTATCTAGTCTGGTGCTGGAAGAGAGGTCTTCCATTAAGCCTGATTTGTGGAGCTGCCGGAGGGTGGGAAGGATGTGCCTGCCCCATTTGTCCCTCCAGAGCAGCGGCGGACCTTGGTAACATGGCACCCTGTGCAAGGCCAAAATTTGACACACGGCCCATCAGGGTGCCTTGCCAAAGCTGAGTAAAGGAGGTACAGTGGTACCTCGGGTTAAAAACTTAATTCGTTCTGCAGGTCCGTTCTTAACCTGAAACTGTTCTTAACCTGAGGTACCACTTCAGCTAATGGGGCCTCCCGCTGCCACCGCACCGCTGCCGTGCAATTTCTGTTCTCATCCTGAAGCAAAGTTCTTAACCTGAGGTACTATTTCTGGGTTAGCGGAGTCTGTAACCTGATGTCAGGGTTGCACCAGACGAGCAGGAGTGGTGACAAGCCCCCCTAGGCGAAGCGGCAACCACGGAAGAGTCCGGAGAAATGGAGGGATTCTTACCTGAAGAAGACTAGTGGCTACACTCCTCAGAAGAGGAAGAAGCAGATGGGGAAGAGGGAAGGCCAGAACAGGAGGAGGAAGAAGTTGAGCCAGAATCAGGCCCTTGTGAGGAGAGGAGCCGGAGGGCCCCCTCCCCTCCTCCCAGCTCTAGAGCGTAGAGCTGAGAAACGGAGGGAGCAATTGGAGGCAGTTGCAGCTGGTAAAATGCGTGGTGACGAGATGGCTACTTAAGGAAGGCCGGCTGCTTCCTTCACCAGCACCTGCAACTGCTGTGCTGAAGCACGTGGTTGTGCCTGCTCATCCTGTTCCTGGTTCCTGTGTTCCTGACTTCGGCTTCCTGACTCCTGGCTTCCTCCTGACCTCGGCTTTATGACTTCTGGCTTGAACTGACTTTGGCTGGCTTCTGACCCGGACTGTTTAACCTCGGTTTTATCAGACTGACTGCTGCTCTTCAGTGCGCCAACTTGTTGGCGTCCTAACACTTGAAGTGTCTGTAACCCGAAGTACCACTGTACTGGGCTTTGGAAAGGAGCTGTGAGGCTCTGGCAGCTAACTAGGCTTTGGGATGGTGGAAAGAGGAGTCTATGTCCCTGTCAGAGCCCTCATGCCTCCTTCCCAAGGCCCAGCCCTTACTAGGCTTTGGGAAGGAGGCAGGAAGGCGACCATTTGGCTCCTATACCCTGTGCGGGCGAACTGTCCTAAATCTACCAGTGCTCCATTGCACACATGGGGTTCCACATCCCATCTCATGTGACATTTCCTATTTGTCAGATCAGTGCAAAAGGTATCCATCATCAACCCTCTACAGCTGTAGCAGTTGGGCAAAGGCAAGTGATCCTCATTCATCCAGCCCAGCACTGGGGGGTTTGAGCTAGACGCACACTCGGCCCCCACCTGATTCCTATCAGCTCCCTTCTCTCATAAGAACATAAGAAGAACCAGTTGGATCAGGCCAGGAGCCCGCCAAGTCCGGCACCCTGATCTTACAGTGGCCAACCAGATACCTGCGGGAAACCCACAAGCAGGATTCAAGCCCAAGAGCAACGCACCCCTCCTGCGGTTTCCAGCAATTGGGATTCAAAAGCATTGCTGCCTCTGACTGCCATGATCAACAGCCCTCTCCTTCATTAATTTGCCAAGGAGAGTCTCCACCCCCATCGTTCAGCCCGGACACTGAGGTCCAGTGCAGAGGGCCTTCTGGCAGTTCCCTTGCTGTGAGAAGCCAAGTTACAGGGAACCAGGCAGAGGGCCTTCTTGGTAGTGGCACCCGCCCTGTGGAATGCCCTCCCACCAGATGTCAAGGAGAACAACAACTACCAGACCTTTAGAAGACATCTGAAGGCAGCCCTGTTTAGGGAAGCTTTTAATGTTTAATAGACTATTGTATTTTAATATTCTGTTGGAAGCCGCCCAGAGTGGCTGGGGAAGCCCAGCCAGATGGGCGGGGTATAAATAATAAATTATTATTATTATTATTAAATGCTATGTTAAAGCCATCCGAGTTGGTGGCCATCGATACCTCCTGTGGCAGGGAGTTCCATAATTTAACTATATGCTGTGTGATTGTGTTCTTTCCTCTGTCTCGAATCTCCCATCGATAACCCTCTTCTATAATAATAATAATAATAATAATAATAATTAATAATAATATTTGGGGACCCAAGGTTGAGACAGGCTGGTATGGACAATACCAAGCTCCCACTATTTCTATTTGTTCATATAAGAGCAATAGGTAAAGGTAAAGGGACACCTGTCCGTTAGGTCCAGTCGCGGATGACTCTGGGGTTGCGACGCTCATCTTGCTTTATTGGCCGAGGGAGCCGGCGTACAGCTTCTGGGTCATGTGGCCAGCGTGACTAAACCGCTTCTGGCGAAACCAGAGCAGCGTACGGAAACGCTGTTGTGCTGGTCCCGTGGGGTATCCAAAAGGCGAGGTCTAAGTCCGGTCCAAGGTCAGAGGTACACGAAAAGGCAGTCCGAAATAACTGAAGCAAGGTACAGGGCAGGGAGTCAGGAGAAGTCAGGAACGGGTGGGCAAGCAGGGAACCAAGGCAGGTCAGGAACTCAGGCAGGAAAGCAGGACAGGGATCAAGCAGGAACACCAGCAGGAACTGGGCAGCAACGATGTTGCTCCTGCAACTTGGGGCTTGGGCTGGCTGGCTTTTATCTGCCCCGAGGCATAGGGTGGCCCTGATCCTCTGGTGACTCGCCTCTCCTGGCTTGGAGACGAGCACTCCTCCTGCGGGAACTCAGTTCCCTTCATCTCTCTGCCCTGAGCCTCTGCAGCTCAGGAGAGGCTGGAGGGTTACTGGACCCAGAGGCAACCTCAGCTTCCCCTGACGGGGCTGGGAGTGGAGCACCTGCAGGCAATGAGTCCTCCATCCCATCAGGAGCCAGAGCAGACTCAGCAGATGCCTGCACCTGAGGATCCAGCACAGGTGAGGACCCTTCAGACTCAGGCCCCATCCCCGGCTCTGCTGGTTCTGGAGGCAGGGAATCCTGTGCAGGCTGGGATCCCTCAGGTTCAGCATCTGAGTCTGAATCCCAGGCCATCACAGCTGTTTACCTTCCCACCGAAGCAGTATCTATTTATCTACTTGCACTTTGACGTGCTTTTGAACTGCTAGGTTGGCAGGAGCTGGGACCGAACAACGGGAGCTCACCCCGTCGCGGGGATTCGAACCGCCAACCTTCTGATCGGCAAGCCCTAGTTCCCCTGGGGCTCTTACAGATGATGCTCTGAAAACAGTCTCCAAGTTGCGTCCCCTTCCCCACCACGGGCTACGATCCCTTCCTCTGTCCCCTCATTGCAGGGCGGCATCCTGGATCGTGCAGATTCATTCGTGGAAAGCTGGTGGGTACTTCTGAGCTCTGAGAGGCACTGAGTGGCCCCTGGTCTATTTCCTCGCCAGGATCTAGGGACCTCACATTTCTCTCCACAGGTTTACACCAAGCGAGAACCGTCACTCAGTTCCGCACGGCTTCCGCGCAAGAAGATCCCAACAGATTGTGTTTGCCGTTTGTGGAATCGTTCCCAGACAGGAAGCATATGGCACCAGCAGCTGCAGTTCCATTTATTTGTCATTAGCGAGGATTTTTAGTAATTGCACCATTTGACTGTCGGAGTTGCTGCTAGCGCCTGACACTGCAACCTCTCCGCCTGGTCCCCGGATGACACCGCTGGTTACCGCTCTGCAGAAAGCGGGTTCTCCTTTCTCCTAACGCTGTGCACGAATAAAGAGCTAATAGTGAGATGTTGGTGGGAATTATGCATGTCAGAGAGAGATGATTCTCTTTGCCTTTGACAGTGTAACCCAGCACCCGGCAATTTGTGCAGAATATAATGATTTCAAATGACCTGTTTTTCAAGATTTTGGAGAAGGCAAGAAGTACTTTCCTGGATCTGGTCCAAGGCCTATTCCATCGACATAATCATAACAACACTGAAATGTGGGTATTTTGACAGAGATCCGTAGAAGCTAAGAATGCCGTCACTTTACTTTTGGATAAATGCACCCGATCATTTAAACCTTAGTTCTCCAGGATTCTCTCTAGAGTAGGGACAATACTCAGCTGAATGGCCAACAGTTGAACAGATTCCTATTTTCCTGTTGAGAAATCCCAGAGGTCCTTAGAACACACATATGCAAATAATAATAATAATAATAATAATAAAGGTTCCTATAATTAAATGTAAAAGTTAAAATGGAGATTTGAGGGCAGGGGGCACTGGATCCTCAGCAGTGTTTGGGATTTCTTGAAGTCTGACACCCAGGTTTGAGAACAGGCATACTTCTCCATGGGACGCGGGTGGCGTTGTGGGTTAAACCACAGAGCCTAGGGCTTGCCGATCAGAAGGTTGGCGGTTCGAATCCCCGCGATGGGATGAGCTCCTGTTGCTCTGTCCCAGCTCCTGCCTACCTAGCAGTTTGAAAGCACACCAGCGCAAGTAGATAAATAGGTACTGCTCCGGCGGGAAGGTGTTTTCGTGCGCTCTGGTTTCCATCACGGTGTTCTGTTGCACCAGAAGTGGTTTAGTCATGCTGGCCACATGACCCGGAAAGCTGTCTGTGGACAAACGCCGGCTCCCTTGGCCTGAAAGCGAGATGAGCGCCACACCCCAGTCGCCTTTGACTGGACTTAATTGCCCAGGGGTCCTTTACCTTTACCTTTTTTCTCCTTCTAGTAATTTAAGAACAGTCCAATATCATAGATAGATGGATGGATGGATGATAGATAGATAGGTTTCTTTATTGTCATTGTACGTTGTAGAAGTACAACGTTGTACAAGTGCAACGAAATTGAATGCCATCCCATAAAAACAAAACAAAAAACAGCACAAAAAAACCACACATTTTCAGCCACACATGCACATACATACATACATACACACCCATCAACAACTCTCCAAAGTCATATTATCTGGTTACAGCATTTAAGATGGTTATAGCTCTTGGGTAGAAACTATTCTTCAATCTATTTATCTCGATCTAATTGTATATCTCTTGCTCGAAGGCAGTGGTGCAAAAAGACTATATCCTGGATGAGATGGATCCTTTAAAATATTGTTTACTTTTTTAAGGCAACGGGAACTGTATAGTTCTTCCAAAGATGGGAGAGGATGACCAATAATCTTTCGGGCTGTGGTTATGACCTTCTGAAGTACCTTCTTCTCCCTGGCTGTGCAACTAGAGAACCAAGCACAAATACAGTATATAAGACTGCTCTCTATGGAGCCTCGGTAGAAGGACACCAGCAGTCTCTCACTCAGATTGTTCCTCTTTAAAAGTCTGAGGAAATAAATCCTCTGCTGGGCCTTCTTTACCAGAGCAGTAGTATTTGTGCTCCAAGTCATACCCTGCTCGATAATCACTCCCAAAAACTTGAATACAGCCACCCTCTCCACCTGGTCTCCGCCGATATACAGGGGCTGAATATCCACCGTTTTCCCCCTGTAATCCACCACCAGTTCCTTGGTCTTGGCAGTATTAAGAGCCAGATTATTTTCTCTACACCAAACACAGAGCCGCTCCACCTCGTCCCGATAGGCGGACTCATCCCCTCCTGAAATGAGCCCCACCACTCCTATTAGATTGGGGTTGCTGCCCTTCTGCCCTGTGACACAAGGTGATGGCATCATCATTATGCACCGAGACCAGGGCCTGGAAGTCTCAGAGTCTGCTGCCACCTTCACCCCACTAATGGGGTCCTCCTGGCTTCTTCCCTGCCCCTGATGTGGAACAGGAAGGCTGGGGAGAATATGCTCTGCAACACAGCAGAGATTCTTGGCAAGAGATCTTGGTGGGTCCAAGATCTGTTGGCCCCTTCAGCACTCAATGGGCCCCCAGACACTGCCCCATCTTTCCGGATGCCACTGCTAGAGATCAGACTTGATACTGGCACGTCTGGGATGCATTGATAGAGCTAATTACTGGAGCACAAAAGGAGCAGCAGTAGTGAGGAGACTTGCTAATGCTGACTGCTAAGAGATTATGCCAAACTCTCCGTATTATGCAGTCATTCATCTACATATTTTATAAACTCAAGGGAGGAACTGATACAATTTGAAATTGCCATATTGTTGTTTCTCCTGACTGCTTTCTCTACCCGCTGCTGCACAATTTAATAAGATATTTTGAATACCCATCTCTCCAATGGTGCCTTGTTTATTCATGAGCAAGAAGTGGAAAGATGAAATTTGCTTCTGAGGACCGTAATTAGCAGCCACTTTGCCCCTCCGGTCTAAACAGAGATGCTTCCCAAAGTAGCCAGGTTTGAATTTAGGAGTTCTGAATTAGGTAGCCCTATTTGCAAAGTGGAAATGGTGCATTAAGGCAGGGGCGACCAGCCTTTTTGAGCCTGTGGGGCACCGTTTGCAAATTGGGGAAAACTATCATGGGCAGGTCACCCCATTGCGGGGATTCAAACCGCCGACCTTCTGATCGGCAAGCCCTAGGCTCTGTGGTTTAGACCACAGTCCCAGCTCCTGCCAACCTAGCAGTTCAAAAGCACGTCAAAGTGCAAGTAGATAAATAGGTACCGCTGCAGCGGGAAGGTAAACGGCGTTTCCGTGCGCTGCTCTGGTTTCGCCAGAAGCGGCTTAGTCATGCTGTCCACATTACCCAGAAAAACTGTACATTTCCGAGCACAATTCAAAGTGTTGGTGCTGACCTTTAAACGGCCTTGGCCCAGTACACCTGAAGGAGCATCTCCACCCCCATCGTTCAGCCCGGACACTGAGGTCCAGCGCCGAGGGCGTTCTGGCGGTTCCCTCATTGTGAGAAGTGAGGTTACAGGGAACCAGGCAGAGGGCCTTCTCGGTAGTGGCGCCCGCCCTGTGGAACGCCCTTCCAGCAGAGGTCAAGGAAATAAGCAGCTATCCTATTTTTAAAAGACATCTGAAGGCAGCCCTGTTTAGGAAGTTTTTCATATTTAATGCTGTATTGTTTTTAACACTTGATTGGGAGCCGCCTAGAGTGGCTGGGGAAACTCAGCCAGATGGGCTGGGTATAAATAATAAATTATTATTATTATTATTATTATTATTATTATTATTATTATTATCCGCGGACAAACGTCGGCTCCCTCAGCCAGTAAAGCTAGATGAGCGCTGCAACCCCACTCGTTCGTGACTGGACTTAACTGTACGGGGTCCTTTACCTTTTTTTATCATGGGCAGCAAACACACACACAGCCTGTCCTATTAGCTGCAACAGAATGGGTTGAATTTTACATCCAAGGCAATTGTTTGACGGGTTCCTATTGTTCTGGGAGAGGAGAGGAGACTCTGTCAGCACCAGCAGTAGTTCAGGTTCAGATAACGATGAAGAATTAGCAGCTGAAGCAGCCACAGAGATGTGAGCTGGCGACAAGGGTGCAAAACGCAAATACAGTATGACTTACCGTATTTTTCGCTCCATAAGACGCACTTTTTTCCTCCTAAAAAGTAAGGGGAAATGTCTGTGTGTCTTATGGAGCGAATGTGTGGTCCCTGGAGCTGAACTGCCCAGGGGCAAAAGCAGATCGTGCTTTTTTAAAAAAAAAAAAAAAAGAGAGAAGGGGGTGTTGAAAGGAAGCCCACTGAGCAGCTGCTCAGCAAACGATCGGGGAGAGAGATAAGGGAGAGAGATTCCAGCCCTGCCCCCTTGCAGAGGGAGGCTGTTTCCCCAGCGACATGTGACTGGCTGATTAGATTATCTGTCTGGAAACTGTAGAAATGGCTTCCTGAAGCTGCAGAACTGTGAGTTAAACCCTCTAAAACAGGGTTTTTTCCCCTTTGCAAAGTAAGCTCAACAACTTTGAGCTGATCCTCAAAAAATGGGGGCTTTTCTCCTTTGCAAAAGAAGCTACAGAAATTTGAGCTGATCCTAAAAAAAAAAGCCCCTCTAAAACTAGGTCGTTTCATTAGTGCTGGTCCAGAAGATTAGCTGAAGCCACAAAGTGTACTTTGTTCAGAGGCGCTGTCTGATGCTAGTATGAAAGTGCTGATGCAACAATGAAACACCATGACAAACACGAGATTTTCCCAGTGCAAATGTGACCGAATGAAACAACAGAAGCGCCGTGGTGCATCTGCAAGCAGCACGACCGGACGCCTTCAACTGCCCCAGCTGCATCAAAACATGTCTCTCCCCTATCGGTCTCTACGGCCACAGCAGGAGCTGTAAAATCTCCAATGGTTTGACTTCATCTCTGGATGCGCACTCCTCCATTGTCTCCCCAGGCAGATGGATGCCAATAGCAAGAAGCCGCTTGTGAAAGTAGCTGCAAGAAATCCTGCTGGAACGAAAGCAACATTGCAAAAGCTAAGAAACCTCACACCACAGCTGATGTGCAGGCATGGTGAAAGGAGTCTAAGGAGGACATATGGAGGGTGAGATGTGTGTCGTTCTTCTTTCGAACATTACAACCAGTCCCCAAATTTCTGGGATGTCAGAAAATGTGAATGAATAGTTAATCAAAATGTTGAAAACCGATGTTGCAAATTTGCTCAGCCCTTACGATTTGTTGATCCTGTCATTGTGGTTATTGAGGAAGGCTTTTTTACTCAGCAAATTGCTGACAAGCTGAACCAGGGGGGAAGAATTTGAAGGAGCTGGGTATGTTTAGCCTGGAAAAGTGGAGACTGAGAGGAGATACGATAGCCATCTTCAAATATCTGGAGGGGCTGTGTCACGTGGAAGAGGGAGCAAGCTTCTTTTCTCCTGCTCCGGAGGGTGGGACTCGAAACAATGGCTTCAAGTCTAGAAAAGAGATTCTGACTAAAGACCAGGAAGAACTTTCTGACAACCAGATCTGTTTGACAGTGGAACGGGCTCCCTCAGGAGAGACTCTCCTTCCTTGGAGGTTTTTAAGCAGAGGTTGGCTGGCCATGTGCCATGGATTCTTTAGTTGAGATTGCAGGGGCTTGGACTAGATGACCCTTGGGGTCCCTTCCAATTCTATGATTCTATGGGCCACCACTTGGTAAGATTTTGGGGGATTCTTTAGTAATGAGGATTGGTTGATTCGTATTTTATTATTACAGTGATACCTCGGGTTACGAACTTAATTTGTTCCGGAGGTCCATTCTTAACCCGAAACCGTTCTTAACCTGAAGCGCACTTTCGTTAATGGAGTCTCCCGCTGTCGCTGCGTCACCGGCGCACGATTTCTATTCTCATCCTGGGGCAAAGTTCGCAACCTGAGGTACTACTTCGGGTTAGCGGAGTTTGTAACCTGAGGTACCACTGTATTATCATCATCATCATCATCATCATCAGTAGAAGTACTATTAGTATTTTATTCAATTTCTTACCTACCCAGAAACAAGATCAGGTAACTTCAGAACCCCAAAATGCAGAAATAAATTTGGCTGAGGAGAATCGGACCCGTCCTTTTGCATGCAGGGATTTGGAGGCAGACATGCGATGTCCCCTCAGCAGAAAGAAAAAGAGTTTCCCAGATGAAGAGTAATTTTGCAAACCTCTCAGCTCCAAGGGGTTTCATCACAGAATAACCCAAGAACACCCTGTTATGTTTCATTAGCATCAGCATGTGACTGTAAAGAATCCCACACAATTAAATTTGCAAGAGCAGGCAATTAATGCTCTTGGAACTACTATTTAGCTGTAATTTCTATTGCCTTTCTAATTCAGAAGACTCAAAACATGGGAGAGGGAGATGGCATTTAACTAGACACAGGGGCCAATAGGAGAGGGGAAATTCTCGAGTTCTTAAATAGAGGAATCACATATTCCGCTGCTCCTCTGGAAGCCCATTTAGCATATGGCTATAGCTACCCGGCACAGCCCCCAGGAGGGAAGGAAAGCAAGAAAATGAATGAATGAACCACCTAAAAGGAGGATCCCTGACAACCTAGGCGGGCCTCCCCAAAAACTCTTACCAAATGGTGGCATGCAGGGGGCCCATAAAATCATACGGGTCATAAGGGACCCCAAGAGTCATCTAGTCCAACCACCTGCAATGTAGGAATCTCAGCTAAAGCACCCGTGACAGATGGCCGTCCAATCTCTCTCCCAAAGCTCTCTCCAACATGCCTCTGAATGTATGTTGGTGGGCAAAGGCAAGTGGGGAGACTTCTCCTTCTTGCAAGTTTACTTTAAGCATATTTTCCATCGCGGTGAGAAAAGGATGCTGGGTTAGATGAGGGCTCTTCTTCCATTCTCGTCCAGCATTTGACTAAAACCTATCCAGATGCCACCAAGAAGCGGGACATGAAAACGACAGCCCTGCCCGTCCCTCTGTTGCTAGTATTTGAGAAAACCTTGGGGTTCCAATGAGCTATAACGGTCAGCATCACCTCTCCGTGGGCCGTCCACAAGAGAACTTCCCTACGGATATTCAGTACAGTCATAACTTGGTTGTTGAACTTAATCCGTTCCAGGAGTCCATTCGACTCCCGGAACCGTTCAAAAACCAAGGCGCGGATTCTGATTGGCTGCAGGAGCTTCCTGCACTCAATCGGAAGCCGCGTCGGACGTTCGGCTTCCAAAGGATGTTCGCAACCGGAACACTCACTTCTGGGTTTGCGGCATTTGGGAGCCAAAACGTACGAGAACCAAGGTACCACTGTACCCATGATCTGCGGTGGATGATGGGTCAAATTGTGTTCAAGTAGGAGGGAAAGGGACCCTGGTGGCGCTGTGGGTTAAACCACAGAGCCTAGGGCTTGCTGATCAGAAGGTCGGCGGTTCGAATCCCTGAGACGGGGTGAGCTCCCGTTGCTCGGTCCCAGCTCCTGCCCACCTACATCTTGGGGACTCAAGGTTGAGAAAGACTGGTCGACAATGACTCGTAGCAGCTCTCCAAGATTCCAGACAGGGTTTTCTCCAAGCCGTACCTGGAGATACCAGGAACTGAACCTGAGACCTTTCGACCATGATGCATGTGCTCTACCAAAATGGACAGTAGTCCCGACTGCATATTGTTTTAGCTGATTTTCACATCAGGTAGGAGCATGGCTTGGGCCAGTCCTGAGTAGAATTGGCATCTATTACTACATCTTACAGGGACACGGGTGGCGCTGTGGGTTAAACCAGAGCCTAGGGCTTGCCGATCATAAGGTCGGTGGTTCGAATCCCTGAGACGGGGTGAGCTCCCATTGCTCGGTCCCAGCTCCTGCCCACCTAGCAGTTCGAAAGCACGTCAAAGTGCAAGTAGATAAATAGGAACCGCTCTGGCGGGAAGGTAAACGGCGTTTCCGTGCGCTGCTCTGGTTCGCCAGAAGCGGCTTAGTCATGCTGGCCACATAACCCGGAAGCTGTACGCCGGCTCTCGGCCAATAAAGCGAGATGAGCGCCGCAACCCCAGAGTCGGACTAATGGTCAGGGGTCCCTTTACCTTTACCTTTAGGAGGGAAAATGAGACAGACATCCATCCTTTTGAATTACTTTATTAACAACAATCTGGTTTACAACGCTTCGAGTAGAAAGTTTTCTTTTGCTCCCTTTTTGAATAAAAATTAAAATAGAACTCTGTATATAGATTTCCCCCATTATTTACATGAAATCATATATATATATTTATATATATATATATTTATATACAGAATACAATCTTGTACAGCAGAATTAACGTGCCTCATTCTTCTGTGGACAGGAAGCATTAGGAGACATTATTATTCCCACCTCTCTCTCACTGTCTCTCGGGATTTCCGCCTTCCAAAACACTCTCAACTTGGGCTTGTTACGCATGCCATACATTTAAAGCACACCCCCCACCCATCGAAAGAATGCTGGGAACTGTAGTTTGCCCTCCACAGAGCTACAACTCCCAGCACCCTTAACTACAGTTCCAAGGCTGCTTTGGGGGAAGTCGTGCGCTTTATAAGTGCGTAATGCAGCCTTGAAACTTCGATGTTGGTGTCGACCATTCGCATCTGATGATGGGAGGCTTCCGTCCTCCTGCTAGTAACAAGAAAAGTAACAGGGCACTAACAGAAAAGTTTAACAATGCAAATGAATCCAATTCTTGTGTTTTCATGGAGAGCTGGGAGGGACCCCACGGCGTCATCTAATCCAACCCCCTGCAATGAAGGAATCACAGCTAAAGAATCCCTGACTGGTGGCCATCCAACCTCTGCTTTAACATCTCCTGCGATGAAGGAGAGTCCACCGCATCCAGAAGGAGCCCGTTCCATTTCAAATAGCGTCTGAGCCAGGAACAAGGGCTAAAAGCACGCAGGCCCTTTAAAAAGCCTGGAATCATTCTAACGAGCTGCCTGAGAGGCAGAAGGTCTAGATTCAATGCGCCCAACTCCCCCATCCCTTCCAAAAGAGATGCATGTTGGGATGTCGGTTTTTAAGTGATGCTCCTGTAGCCAACATGGCTACGCATGTGCTCTGTTGGAGCGAAGCAAGCAGGCTGCCTGGGGCTGTAGGCGGGGGTGGGGTGCGGTGGGTGCGGACCGCCCCAGGTGTCACCACTGAGGGGGGTAAATTCAAATATAATATCAATCCTGTTAGGAATTACAGTCTTAAACGAAAATAATAATAGTTTCACAATGAAAAGTCTCTTGGAAATCTTTTGGAGGTTGAAGCAAGGGCTTCTCAGATGTATGATGCGAAAACTGGAAACCAGGACAGGGCCCTGTTTCGGAGCAGACGCCTTCTTCAGCTGGTAATATCAAATAATATATCAAAATACATCAAAGTACTAAGGTTTCAGTGATAAAGATCTAACAATGGTTATGTTTTAACAGTATCAAACAATATACATAAAAATTCTAGAGTATCATTATGATTAACCAAAATAGCTTTTCATAGTATTTGGTTCCTTACCTCGTTTTTTTGAAAAGAATATAAATAATATATAGTTTCTGTTTCTTTTAAATCTTGGTAGATGTAGCGTCTGCAAATCATAAGTATTGACAATAGTTAAATATCTTCAGTTGAATTGTATGCGAATAAAAGACACCCAATCGTGTGTTTCCTCACTTATATTTTTTGTTAAAACTTGTGGCCAGAGTTCTTGGTAACATTTATTTCTGTGTATTTTGCAACAAGAACTCCAACTTTTTCACCACTGAGGGGGGTGACAAAATGCCGGGCGGCGCTCACCGCGGGGTCTGCAGTGCGCCCCAGCCACGCGTCTCTCCTGGGAGAGACGCGGTGGCTTGGGCGCACTACAGGCCCCGTGCTGCGCAAATGGTCCGCCCGCTGCCTCCCCCCTCCCCAGCTGTAGGGTGGCTGAGTGGGAGGAGGCAGACAGACTCTGGAGACCCCGGGGTGTGTTCTGCCCTCGCCCCGCCCCTTTGGGTGGCTAGCCCCGCCCCTGGGCAGGCCGTCCCAGCTGCCCGAGCGGCTTTCTCCGCCGCTGGCTGTAGGAGTCGGGGAAGAGGGTGTCTCTCAATGCTCTGCGGTGCAAAACGGTTTATATGTTTTGGACCCTTAATCTTGCACGGTGGTTGGAAACGAGGGATGGGAGAGCCTGTCTGTCAGGGGGCTGCCCCCCCCTTCCAGCCCAGCTCTGAGCGAGTACCGTGAACCGCCCCCTGTCTTGGAGATAGATTCCAGCTCCACGTCTGGAGGAAGCTCCGAGGAAAGGAAAGCAGTGAGAGGGCTCCCGTCAGCCACACAGAGCCCTCGCAACGTGCCAGGGGAAAGAAAGAGAAGACGGACCAGGTGCTTCCATCTCCCAAGATGGGCTTCCTGGTGGGAGAATCGCAAACCGGCAGTTCAGGAATCTGATAGTGACTGAACCTGACGTGTTTATGATGTAGTCCGAGTTGTAAAGTAATTAGCCTAGATTAAAGCTTAACAGCTTAATGGCTTCGAGTCTTTCTTTGAACGCCCAGCTGGGGAAAGGACACCACGAAGCGTGACACTGTCCATTTCGGCTTCTCTCAATTTCTCATTTTTCCAATCTCAAATTCGTCTCTCGCACTTTTAACGCGTCAGTTGGTGATTTGAGTCCTCCTGAAAATCCGTCCTGCCGGCTTCTTCCATATGCAGTTAGCGCACGTTTTTTGCAACGCAGCTTCCCCCACCGTGAACCATTTTTGTGAGATTTCCTTATTTTATGCACACTTCACCTTAGCGCACGCATTTCTTACACAATTACTCGGCCAGGGAAACTTCACCGCGAGGATCAGGCCCAAATGACAGCCGCCCTCTCTTCAAGACCCCTCTTTCCTCTGTCAAACGAAGTCATTCAACAAACAGTGTTCTTGTGTGAGCTTTAGAATAGTGGCTCAGTCGCCGAGAACAGCAAATCAACACACGAAATAACCCCGGCGCTTGCAGCGACGGAAAAGCAAGCTCGATTTGAGATAGCGAGTGTCACCCTCGCCATCTCATTTTTTTTCCCTGCCAGAGGTTCTCTACTGCAAAGTCCAGCCCTTGCGAGCTTGCACACATCCCTGGGGGCTTTTCTATGCCGCAAATGTTCTGGGTGGGTATTTTTCTTTTTTCCTGTGCTATAGTGCAAAAGTGCCCAACACTGGGGAAAGCATGGCAGAACAACTCATGAAGCAGAATAGTATGTGTGTATGGTTTGGTATAAATCCATCACTAATACAATCTTAATGAATCAGTTACAGGTAGATAGCCGTGTTGGTTTGTCATAGTCGAAACAAAATAAAAAAATTCCTTCCAGTAGCACCTTAGAGACCAACTAAGTTTGTTCTTGGTATGAGCTTTCGTGTGCATGCATGTGTATCTGAAGAAGTGTGCATGCACACGAAAGCTCATACCAAGAACAAACTTAGTTGGTCTCTAAGGTGCTACTGGAAGGAATTTTTTTAATGAATCAGGGACAAGTTGCAGGACGCATCTGCAACCCCCCCCCAAAAAACCCCCGAACAAACAAAAAAACCATCCATCTGGAGGGATCCTCTGCCTATCACTCCGTATCTTACCCCTTTACTCCGCACTTTACAATGCGGAGTTCATAATAAAAACGTCTGCTCAGTCACTATCAGTTGCCTGGAATGTCCGTTGGCGATTTACGCGCCAGGAACAACACCTGGGAAATCGGAAGTTCCTGGTCCTTCGCCTCCTGGCTTCCCCCGACGTGGAGGAAGGGCTCTGCCGGGCTAACTGAAGCCCCTCCACTCCTCTCTCTTCTCCCGAGCTCTCCGAACTGGAGGAGGAGGGATCTGTGTCCAAGATCGCTGGCTGTTCGCGGTAGTCACTCAAAGCTGGAGAGGCAGGAGGGGTCTGCAGTCCCCTGACACCCTTTTAGGCTCATAATCTCTCAGGAGGAACCTGGAGCCTTGCAGCCCTTACTCAGCCCCACCCCAATGCCCCAGCTTCAGGCCAGCCTTCTCGTGAGCAAGCAGCTGGGCTGCCAGCTTCTTCCCCACAATATATATATTTTATCAGTGCTTCCGAATGCAAAGGGGTTCGGGGTCGGAAGATCCAGGCGCAACCTTGGAACGAAAGTCACGGAGACGGGAAAGTGGCAAGCGGTGTGGTCAGTTGGCGTACTGGGCATAGAAAGCCAGCTTGACCCGTTCGATCTGGTGGCACAGCTTGATGGCGGGCCCAAGCTTGAGCTCCATGCACTCCTGGACGGTCGGCAGGGTCAGCAAGAGGAGAGCTTGGCCGTCAATGTCCTGCAGAAAGGAGAAGAAACATCCGTGGTTTTTTGTTTTTTAAATGCATGCTGCCATTTCAAAAAAATTGTGGCACAGGAGCGTGCCAGTCAGTAATCGCACCGTTCAAAGTTAAGTATTTATTAGCAAAAATGCAGAGCAGCTCACTCCCAGCAGTGTTATAATAATTGTCAGGTTCCCTTATCGGTTGTTCAACAGAAAAGCCAAGCCATTTGTCTTTTAGTTCTTTTAATCAGTGCCAAATTATTTACAGTGCAGAGCTAAATCTTATCATGTCTGTTCACGCACTAGCAGAATCCGGAAGTGCCTCCCTCCGGTTTTGGCGCCAACACCACAATATTGGCACCCTAAATTGCCTCCTCCTACGTAATCTATGCGCCAGACCTGACGTCTCTCCCTCGGATCGAGCCTGCTGGGTGGTGCCAGGCTCTCACTAAATCCCTGGAGCCTAGGTTTTCTGACAAAGTTCATTTCCAGCTACAACTGGCACTCCTTCTCTCCCAGCCACTAACTGCTTCTCCCCCGAGGAACTGCTGTTTTCACTCGAAGATTTATCTGTAGTTAAAACAGGTGGCTGCTCTCTATAAACACTAAGAGCTGGACTGGCAGGGGAAGGCAGATTCCTGACAACAACAACAACAACAACAACAACAACAACAATAATAATAATAATAATAATAATAATAATAATAATAATAATAATAATTTATTATTTGTACCCTGCCCATCTGGCTGGGTCCGGCTTCCAACAAAAATAAAAAATACATTAAAATATCACATATTAAAAGCTTCCTTAAACAGGGCTGCCTTCAGATGTCTTCCGAATGTCAGGTAGTTGTTTATCTCTTTGACATCTGAAGGGAGGGCGTTCCACAGGGCGGGCGCCACCACCGAGAAGGCCCTCTGCCTGGTTCCCTGTAGCTTTGCTTCTCGCAGTGAGGGAACCGCCAGAAGGCCCTCGGCGCTGGATCTCAGTGTCCGGGCAGAACGATGGGGGTGGAGACGCTCCTTCAGGTATACTGGGCCAAGGCCGTTTAGGGCTGTTACTCTGTGAAAATCGAGTTGCCGACACTGAAAGTCCCCTCCTCTCCAGGGCTTCCCCCAGGCGATTGGAGACTATGCCTGTGTACAGCCAACCTCTCCTCCTCCCTTTTCATACTTCTTCTGGTTCTGGGAGCTGCCAGGCGGAGGGTGGAGAGCTTGTTGCAGCAGGAGGAGGAGGCACCACAAGCAAAATGAGCGCAGGAGGGCAAACCGGCGGGGAGGGGGAAATTACAACCTGAGACGATCTGGATTCGACTCTCAGCCCTGACCCAGAAGAAGCAGTAGAATGAAGAATGGCACACCTGTTCTTGAAATATTTTAGCAAGAGGGGCACAGTCGGTCAACTTGATGAACTTCACCACGTCCGTGACAGTCCATTCCAGCGGGTTGCTCTCTAGCACTAGTTTCTCTTCTGGCTCTGGCTTTATCACCTAAGAGGGCAAAGGAAGGGAGGAAGAAAGGAAGGAAGGAAGGGGGAGAAAAAAATGGGAGGGAGGGATTTTGCATCCCGGTCACCATCTGCTTGACTTACCGTATTTTTCGCTCTATAAGGCGCACCTGACCATAGGACGCACCTAGTTTTTAGAGGGGGAAAGCCCCATTTTTTTGAGGATCAGCTCAAATTTCTGTAGCTTCTTTTGCAAAGGAGAAAAGTCCCATTTTTTGAGGATCAGCTCAAAGTTGTTGAGCTTACTTTGCAAAGGGAAAAAACCCTGTTTTATGGGGTTTAACTCACAGTTCTGCAGCTTCAGGAAGCCATTTCTACAGTTTCCAGACAGATAATCTAATCAGCCAGTCACATGTCGCTGGGGAAACAGCCTCCCTCTGCAAGGGGGCGGGGCTGGAATCTCTCTCCCTTATCTCTCTCCCCCATTGTTTGCTGAGCAGCTGACATTTCCCCTTACTTTTTAGGAGGAAAAAAGTGTGTCTTATGGTACTTCCATCTGGACGTTGCTACAGGACTTTATACACAAAATCGGCCAGGCACAGGAACAGTTTTCCCCCTTGTGCCATTAAATTGTTAAATTTGGAGTTGTGTAGCGGAAGGGGAGGCCAGTTATGGGTGGGGTTTCTTTGCTGTGTCATTGTATTGTGAGTGGAACAGTGTTTGCATAAGGTATGTTTACATTGCAATGTAGCCGAAGCAAAATTCCAAGTATGTTGGAAAATGTACTTGGCCAATAAATTATTCCTATCCTATCTTATAAACATATAAAAATAGAATCGCAGAAATGGATGGGATCCTGTGCCTTATCGAACCCAGTCTCCTGCCATATGACGGGATATCCCATAATAGCCACTGCCAGCTCTCCTCAACATGGAGGCTTCTGTATGTGGTTGGATGGCAATTCCCATTTTCTCTGACCATTGGGCAGGCTGGCTGGGGCTGATGGGAGCACACCAGAAGCATTGGTGACACGAGAAAGGGGCCCAATCCTCACCTGTCTGAACCGGGCCCTTTTCTGTCCTTTGGCGCACAAGACAGCCAAGGTTTCACGGGCTCGCCTGCCCCTCCCGCTGCGAGCGACTCGGTCCAGGTCAGCACTGCTGCGCAGCCTCATTGTGCTCACAGGCTTGGCTGCAGGCAGCTCGGCCGAGGAGACGTCTGTCTGGTCATCTTGTAGCTCTGGGCTGGTCTCGCCACTCCACGTCTCGTCGTCCAGGGCCTCGGGTTCCTCCTCGTCGCTTTCCTGCAGGGATTTGAGTTTCCACAGGGGGTCAAAGACACAAACGGCAATGAAACGAGGTAATATGAACTGGGTGGATGGTGCTGTTCAAGCAGCCCTGAATCCATAAGTTCTCAGGATTGTATGTTTTTGTGGGGAGACCAACAGAGGAAGCTGAGCTAAGGTTGTTCCCCAAATAATACTTACTTCATAACAAATTTTATAATTGTTTTCATACTTGCAAACCAATTAAAAGCCCGTTTGACACCTAAGTGGTTTATGAATTACCGGTAGATAATAATAAGTCACAAAGTGTGATAATTGCTCCGGTTTCTTATTTCTCCAACTTAAAGTCAAATTTTCCCATTTCCACTTATTCACGATAAAAGTATGCACGAAAATAATCGCATGCATTTTTGGTGCTGATTTCTCCAAATATGCACATTTTTGTGTGTGCAATCATGGCCGATATATGCATTTCTTAAAGCTACCTCTTGCCTCCGCCAAATTTAATTCGGCTCTGTAGGCTGATTTAACTAATAAACACATTATTGTGCACTTTTTGCTTGGAGAAGTGCGTCACCATTTTTGGTGGTGTGTGAATTTTGCAGGGCAGTTTTGTTCCTGTCCGCTTACTGATTTAGGAACTGCAAATCTGGAAGGCATGCAAACGCTATCTTATTGGAGAAAGGCCCTAGAACTTTCCTTGATATGCTAGTTTTCTACTAGCAGGGAGAAAGAGTTTAAAACATAGCTGTCAACCCTCCCTTTTTTGCGGGAAACTCCCTTATTACAATGCCGTTTCCCGCTGCTATCCCTTAAATTTCCCGGATTTCAAAGGAAGCAGCTCCTCTCCCTCCCTGCCGGCCAGGGAGGCTCCTCAGCTGCGTTGCTCGGCTGCCAATAAGGAGTCTGAGACCGACTGGGGGCGGAGCTTGCATGCCTTGTGCAGCCAGACCCTCACGCCCAACCAGACAGACAGACAGCCTGCCTGCCGTCTATGCGCTCACTCTTTCGCTCACCCGTTTGTGCGCAGCCTCTGGAGCGCAGGGTGGCGAGGCTACCTGGTGCCATTGCACCACCCTCGCGGCATCCCTTATTTTCAAATCCGAAAGTTTTTGGAAAATCCCTTATTTTCGAATCCGAAAGTTGACAGCTATGGTTTAAAAGACAAAAGAATGAGAAATCATTCCTGAAATTGCGCCTTCCCCTTTACCTCCTCAAGGCTCTATCAACTCATGTTCCACTGACAATTTGCTTTTGAAAGAAATAAAAAAATTAATCCAAAAACTCACCTCCGCTGATTCCGCTAGGTCTGTTATAGATGGCTGACTCTTCTTTTGTGCTGGAATGGGCTTCTGCATCTTCCCGCGCCTGGCTGGCTTGCCATGTCTGCTCTCCGGGCTGCGGCTGTTGTTTTCTCCAGCTGGAGCCTTGATGACTTTCCTCCTCTTTCCACAATAATACGCTGGAGTGAAAGACGAACAGCAAAAAAAACACCTGGTTAGTCACCAAACTAACCAAAGCCTATGGAGCTAATCCAGGCCACAGCAGCAGGGGGATAACACTATACATTCATGACTCCGGGACATTCCTTAGCAGCTGACTGAGACTAAGTGGCTGATCAGTGCTAAACAGCTCTTTAGTGCTAGGGATGTGCAAAAGGTTCAACAGTTCATCCCACTATTTAGTCATCCTAACCTGTGTCCATGGTTACCTGTGGCCCTCCAGATGTTGTTCGTGATGGGAATCTGTAAGAGGATATATTATTTAATCCTCTACAGAGGATGCAAATTAACTAATAAAGGTGATGGTGGGGAAATGGCTGGTGGCTGTTATAAAACCACAGGACTTGCACATTCCAGACTTTAAATCCTATCGTTAACGCAGATTAAATGACAGTTACAGGTAGGTAGCCGTGTTGGTCTGTCATAGTCAAAACAAAATAAAAAATAAAAAAATTCCTTCCAGTAGCACCTTAGAGACCAACTAAGTTTGTTCTTGGTATGAGCTTTCGTGTGCATGCACACTTCTTCATCTGAAGGCATGCACACGAAAGCTCATACCAATAACAAACTTAGTTGGTCTCTAAGGTGCTACTGGAAGGAATTTTTTTATTTTTTATTTTGCAGATTAAATGAGCGTAAGAATAGGTTATCAAACCTTTGTTCATTATGTTCCAGCTGGCCCCCTTCCTAACCCTCATGCAATGAAGCAGACCACACTCCGAAGTAAGTTTAAAAACGCTGTACTTACTTAATCCGAGGTCACGGTCATGCACTAGCCTTTGTGCAACAATAAGAAATGCAGGCAAATGTTCTTGGGTAGTAAAATATAGCAAAGGCAGCCTCAGACACGTGTCTGAGGCAGAGAGCTAAGGTAAGGCATTTCTGCCTCTGTTGCTTGCAGAGTAAATAGGGAGGGAGAATGAGAGAGACAGAGAGAGAGAGAAGGAACAGGAAACAAGTCTTCCTCCCTCTCAGGAGAAGAGGGGATGTGACATCACCGAACCTAGTCTAGCAAATTAGAACTCTGTGGACCTTCACCCCTTCATATACTAACTAGCATGGCTAGGTTTGACTGCAGATGTCCACAGTTGAACCTCAGTTCTCACCTGTCCCAGGCAACATGGTCAATAGTCAGGGATGTTGGGAGGGTTACATCTGAAAGGTCACAGGTTCCTCATACCTGCTTAGCTTCTTCCTGCTCTTTGGCTCATTGCTGCTTTGCTCTGCTGACCTACCCAGACTCTCTCAACCACCCAATTAAATTCCCAGAGAGGAAAGGAGGAATCTGCCTTATAAGGAGTCAGACCACAAGGTCCCTCAGGCTCAGTACTGTCCACACTGACTGGCAGCAGCTCTGCAGGGTTTCAAGCAAGGCTCTCTCCCAGCCCAGTCTGGAGATGCTGCCGGGGAATGAACCTGGGACCTTCTGCATGCAAAGCAAGTGTCCCATCACTGAGCTAATGGTCAGCAAACAAGGTTTATTGGTGCTATTCTCACAGCGGAAGTGGAGGCCACATTCATTTCAACTCTTGGCCTGTTGGAGACATTTAAACATTCTCATCTTATAGATTTTGGGGGAAGGGGTTATCTCTCCTCTTTCTGAACACGAAATGTTCCATCTGGCCCCGAAGATAACCTGGGCAAGTTGGCAGGAAACTTCCACGAGCCAATGCAGTTCCATCATACTCACTATATTTCGTTTTGGTGTGAACAGAGCAGTTTTCCGGGCAGGCTTCAGTAACTGGGATGGGGCTGAATAAATTCGGGCAGCATTCCAGCTTAGCGCAAACTCTCCGGCAGAAATCCAGGACTTGATCAGATGTGCGGACAATCTTGACTGTGGCCCTGTAGGTTTTGCCTCTGTACCTGTTGCAACACGGCAAACGTTACGATAGGTCACGGGCCCAGCTAGCTCGGCACCTGCCTACACTGACTGGCAGCGACTCTCCAGGGTTCAATCTTTGAAATCAAACTTTGTGTACAGCACTTTGCAAGCAGCAACGGATCAGCTGGCTGATGGTGGATGCCAAGCCCGGTTGCTGCAAAACCCCTTATGGGCCAGCGATGTCTTCACCTGCCCCACATCTAGTTGTTATCTATCTATCTTTCTATCAATCATCTATCTATCTATCTATCTATCTATCTATCTATCTATCTATCTGGAGCATTTATACCCCACTCTTCAGCCAAAAAGACTCCCAGAGCAACTTAAATACAGTCAAAACAAGACAGTCCCTACATGCAGGCTCAGAATCTTAAAAATAAAAATTAAAAAAAATACAAGGCACAAGGGGAAAATGACAGAGGGGGGAAGAGGAAAATCAAAATCTGACATCACATGAGATCAGGTGAATATTGTTTTAACCCCATAGGTGTCCATTCAACCCCTTAGAGAACTTGCCCTGTTACAGGTGCCACACAATATTCTGTACGTGGCAGAAATTGATCTTGCAGTATACAGCAGCACCCTCTGGAACTCCCTGCCTATTGAAATTAGACTGATGCCTTTGCTGGACTCTTTTCGGCGCCTCCTTAAAACATGTTTTGTTTAGGCAACCCTACCCAGGCATGTAGAATGTTGACATGTGTTTCAATCTGCTTTTAGCTTATTGCTGATTCTAATTTTTGAACGTTGGGTTGTTGCTTTTACTATGTGCGGGTTCCTCCCCCCCCCCTTACTGACCATTTGTTATATTGTTTGTTCCGGACTGAAGGGCGGTATACAAATTTACTAAATAAATACATAAAATATACACGAGCTTGGCTTTATGAGCTGAAATCTCCAAAATGCAAACCTCGCGTGAGCCGAGAGTCGACTGTATACAAATGTTGTGAGTCTGGGCGAACGATTCCTGCATTGCAGAGTGTTGCACTAGATAGCCCTTGTGGGTTAAAATCCAATTCTATGATTTTATGAAATATAGAATCAAGGGAAGTGGACACAGCTTGGCAACAAAGCAAGCAAGCAAGAAAACACACAAACAAACAGACAGACAGACAGACAGACAGACAGACAGACAAACAGCCGCCTGGGCCAAATGGAGTAGGGGCTGATTAGGCTCAAAGGCTGAAGGATCCCTACCACTGATTTTACAGCATGCAAGACTTCTCTGCCTGCTAGTAAAAAGACCACTGGATTGAATGATGTCACCCTGGATATCCATATTATTAACAGCATAATCGTTGCTCCAACGACTTTCATTTCGCCAGCTACCTTTGAGCAATAACCCCCCCCCCCCACATCAGAAGCTATTAGCCGGCGGCGCTGCAAGACTTTAAAGTTCACTGGGCTTTGCGTCAATTGTAGCATTAAGGATTCCACAAGTAAAATCCATTTTCCTTTTCTAATTAAATGTATTACAACCGACGCTAAAGGGGCAAGGATCAAAGATCTCCAAAGTAAATGACCCACATAAGAGAAATTCGAAGGGGGGGGGGGAACCACCACCAATCTTAGACAGCCAGAATGCCCAGATTGCCTTGTTCACAATAGGGGATTTACAGCCAGACCTGCTATCTCATTGCGTGCACATCCAAAGTAATGATGCGCAGAATGCAGAATTTCATGCAAAAGAAGCAAAGACAATTTACATGTTGTTGTTTTTTTTAAAAAAAAGTAGGTTCCCAGACCTTAAGTTGGGGCATACTGAAAAGGACGCTGGATAATGCATTGATTAGAATAAATTGTGCCCAATAAAGAGGAACACACAGTCTTCCAACAGTTCATTAAAATAACTGTGTGACGCATGCTTATTTTTGGTTACTGTTTTTGACTGCTCTTCTGTGCAAACGTGGTATATAGAGTATATTTAAAAAATCTAAAAAGTGACGTGGGCAGAGGTAAGCAAATGTCCGTGAACGTGCCTGCAAAATGCATCTGTTTTATAGTGGAACCTCTGTTTTCAAGCATCTTGGAAGCTGAACAATTCATAACCCAAATGCTGAAAACTGGGAAGTGACTGCTTCTGTTTTCGAAAGCACCTCACAAGTCAAATGGCTTCCTAGGCGCATTTCTCCATTGAAATTGCTGGCCGCCCATTGCGCCTCGGTCGTAGAACGTTTCAGAAGTCGAACAGTCTTCCGGAATGGATTACGTTCGAAAACCGAGGTTCCACTGTATTTCTGAATTCCAGAATTCCGTGTTCCAGGAATTCCAGAAAGACACAGTGCAAAACCAACTGGTGTAGATGGGAAGCATAGAGGAAGATTTGGGGTGGGGGGTGGGGGGTATAAAACACTCCTGGATGGATGCAGTCTGAAGCTTCCTTTGGGGTTCAAACCCTGGTCTCCTGGGACCTAGTCTGACGCTCTAACCGCTATGCCTCGCTGCTCTCAATGCCACCCTCCTGCGGCCACACCAGGGATGGATTCCAAACGAGCGGCATTGAGGGAGGATGGAAGCAAACAAACAGACTGGGCGTCTTCTCCAGCCTCATCACAGCAGAAAAGCAGACCCTCATCCCTACTTAACGCCACCCCCAAGTTTAAAAGGAGGAAGCGAAAGGAAGCCTTACTTTGCTTTGAGGGTCTCCTCCTGGAAATTCCACCTGGGGTCTTCGACAAGCTGCAGCTCCCGCAATACACTCCCGGGTTTGTAAGCGGAGTTGATCACCATGCTCAGGACCTGCCCAAAGAGAGCAAAACGGAGGATGGACCATGAAGAGAGATCGCAGCATTTGGGATTTCTTAGAATCATGGAATGGCCGAGTTGGAAAGGTCCATCTTCCTTCTGTTCTGTATCTGCATTAATCCACCCAAAGGTTCATATTGAGTTGGATATTCGTATATGCCTTTTTAAACACATTTCATCCCCAAATACAATTCTTTTTAAATGCAGTTTGGTGCACTTTTTGAGCCGAGGATAGTATTGCAAGATGGTTTCTAGACTGCCCTTCATCCAAGGATCGCAGGGTGGCTTACAATATAAAACCACAAAAATGTTTAAAGGTAAAGGTAAAGGGACCCCTGGGACCCAGGTGGCGCTGTGGGTTAAACCACAGAGCCTGGGGCTTGCCGATCAGAAGGTCGGTGGTTCGAATCCCCACAACAGGGTGAGCTCCCGTTGCTTGGTCCCTACTCCTGCCCACCTAGCAGTTCGAAAGTACGCCAAGGTGCAAGTAGATAAATAGGTACCACTCCGGCGGGAAGGTAAACGGCGTTTCCGTGTGCTGCTCTGGTTTGCCAGAGGCGGCTTTGTCATGCTGGCCACATGACCTGGAAGCTGTACGCCGGCTCCCTCGGCCAATAAAGCGAGATGAGCGCCGCAACCCCAGAGTCAGACACGACTGGACCTAATGGTCAGGGGTCCCTTTACCTTTACCTTTAAAGAGACCCCTGACCATTAGGTGCAGTCGTGTCCGACTCTGGGGTTGCGGCGCTCATCTCACTTTATTGGCCGAGGGAGCCGGCGTACAGCTTCCAGGTCATGTGGCCAGCATGACTAAGCCGCTTCTGGCAAACCAGAGCAGCGCACGGAAACGCCGTTTACCTTCCCACCAGAGAGGTACCTATTTATCTACTTGCACTTTGACATGCTTTCGAACTACTAGGTTGGCAGGAGCTGGGACCGAGCAACAGGAGCTCACCCCGTCGCGGGGATTCGAACCGCTGACCTTGTGATCAGCAAGCCCTAGGCTCTGTGGTGTAACCCACAGCACCACCCGTGTCCCTACAAAAATGCTTAACATAGTAATAAAACAAAAACATTAACACACACACACACACACACACACGCACGCACGCACGCACGCACCCCACACATTTTAAAAGGCCATGGATGATTTAATTAGCCGACGGCTCGAGAGAAAAGTTTTTTTGAGAGCAATGCAGGATCCATAAGGAAAATCATGTTGTTTCAGTCCAGGAGATACAAATTAATCTGGATAAAAAGGCCGGCCAAACGAAACACAGTTGGTGGAGCATGAGGTTCTTACTCTCGGGGTCGTGGGTTCGAGTCCCGCATTAGGCAGAAAGATTCCTGCATTGCAGGGGGTTGGACTAGATGACCCTCGTGGTCCCTTCCAATTCTATGATTCTTTATGAAATTCGCCCCCATCCCTTCAACACAACCCTTACCTCTTTAAGAACCAGCACACACTTGCCCGGGCCAACAGACTGAGGCAGCTCAGCCAATCTTCCTTTGTTCAGGTGGGGTCCTGAGAAACAGCGGTGATTGATGAACAGCGCAGGGCAACTGTACCTCCCATTGATTGTACCTGCATAGAAGAAGAAGAGGAGGAGTTTGGATTTGATATCCCGCTTTATCACTACCCTAAGGAGTCTCAAAGCGGCTCACATTCTCCTTTCCCTTCCTCCTCCCCAACAAACACTCTGTGAGGTGAGTGGGGCTGAGAGACTTCAGAGAAGTGTGACTAGCCCAAGGTCACCCAGCAGCTGCATGTGGAGGAGCGGGGAATCGAACCTGGTTCACCAGATTATGAGTCTACCGCTCTTAACCACTACACCACACTACAAGCACACGGTCCAGCATTCTTCCTGCATCCTCACTGAGCATCTTTTTCTCTCTTCTAGCTACCATCCAGCATATTGGAATGAAGAACAAGCAACTAGCAGGGGATTGCCAACCTGGTGCCTGTGAGCACCACTGTCCCACCCCCAGTACATCCTATAGCGCCCTTGAAAGGCCTCAGGAAATATCCCCTCCAAAATGCACCAGCCACTGTTTGCTCTTCCTCTTTGCACCGGCTCAGCATCTCCTACATTGCAGACACCCCCTTAAATACATCCACATTTCACTGGGTGCCAGGATTACACACACTCCCTTCTGTCTGCTCTGAACAGAAGTGCAAAAAGCTTCTCTCTCTGAGTGAGTGTGGCAGGGGCTGTCCTCATGGCTAGGGCAGGTTGTGGAGTATAAATGTTTAGCTGTACATTGAAATGGAAAACAACTCTGTGTATGCTCTATATGTCTATTGCTTGTTGTTGTTTAGTCGTTTAGTCGTGTCCGACTCTTCGTGATCCCATGGACCAGAGTACGCCAGGCACTTCTGTCTTCCACTGCCTCCCGCAGTTTGGTCAGACTCATGTTGGTAGCTTCGAGAACACTGTCCAACCATCTCGTCCTCTGTCATCCCCTTCTCCTTGTGCCCTCCATCTTTCCCAACATCAGGGTCTTTTCCAGGGAGTCTTCTCTTCTCATGAGGTGGCCAAAGTCTTGGAGCCTCAGCTTCAGGATCTGTCCTTCCAGGGAGCACTCAGGGCTGATTTCCTTCAGAATGGATAGGTTTGATCTTCTTGCAGTCCATGGGACTCTCAAGAGTCTCCTCCAGCACCATAATTCAAAAGCATTCATTCTTCGGCGATCAGCCTTCTTTATGGTCCAGCTCTCACTTCCATACATCACTACTGGGGAAACCATAGCTTTAACTATACGGACCTTTGTCAGCAAGGTGATGTCTCTGCTTTTTAAGATGCTGTCTAGGTTTGTCATTGTTTTTCTCCCAAGAAGCAGGCATCTTTTAATTTCGTGACTGCTCTCACCATCTGCAGTGATCATCGAATCCAAGAAAGTAAAATCTCTCACTGCCTCCATTTCTTCCCCTTCTATTTGCCAGGAGGTGATGGGACCAGTGGACATGATCATGATCATGAGTTATTCAAGCCCCTTCGCCACGACAAGGCAGTGATCCATGAAGGAGATGTCTATTGCTATCTGGGGAAATTCCACTGAAGCTAAGAAGAGCTCTCTGAACACCTAAATGGGTTGATAACAAACATAGGATGTTCTCCGCTAGCTCTCAACGTGGTGCTTAACTTTAGATCACAGGAGAGGGTTATTCAGTTGCAAATCTCCATTTCAAAGGTAAAGGCCTTTGAGTCTTTCTCTGGGAGCCACAGAGAGCAAAGGATGTGATTATGAGGTCTCTCCTGCACAAAAAACAGCTCCAGGCTAATGGAGGCTGTGTGGCGAGAGGCAGACTTTTGATTTTAGTTCTGCTTGGAGCTATTTCAAATTTGCAAGAAGATGAACGTGTGCCGGACATGCACATGATATTACACGACTATTTGGATGCAACATTGATTATTATGTTTTGAAGGAAGTTCTGTTAGTAAAGCTTTGAAACCATATTTTGGGTCTGGACATTTTTTTATTCCAAGAGGAGTCAGTTTTTATTAATCCAAGAGGAGTCATCCTATTGCTTCAAGTTGTGCAATATTAATATCTGCAATACAGGTGATGGAGGGGCAGATGTCTGCACCATTTTAAGGTCCTGTCTTCTTCTGCTTTTTTCCTGTTCGGTCCGATTTATTTAGCCACAAGTGCTAAATCTGAGGAGTGAGCAAAAATTAAAATGCTAATTACAGGAACATTTAATGGTGGTACAGTGGTGCCCATAATGGTCAGGATTCATGTAAAGCACACATGAGGAACCTGCTGCTTCCCAGATGCTATAAGACCATTGGCTATGCTGGTAGGGGACAATGGGATCTGTAGTCCAACAATGTCTAAAAGGCCACAAGTCCTCCAACCCTGCTGTAATTGCTTCCATGCCCACAAGGTTCATTTAACAGCACCCAAGAAACTCACCTATTGCGTCTGTATGTGGAAGCATGCAAGGCTCGTGAATTTTTTTCTCCACAGGCTCTCCATGAGGTAACCTAATGGATGGCAAAAACCTACATTTAAATTCTGTGAAACCTGAGGATGGATCAGGGCTGCCTGACGGAAGACGTCATATTTATTCATTGCAGCCTCTCCACATTTCCAATGTTGAGGTTGCGAGTTATGTTCCCTTACTTTATTATTATTTTTATTTATTTTATCTATACGGTGACAAACTGCACTTTCATAGCAAATCTAACAAGGCACTCTATAACATAAAAAAGTCAGCGCTACAATGACATCAATAAAGACTGGTTGGTTTTTTTAAATTTTAAAATCATGTTTCAAGGGCCTGTCTACACAGTACCTTTTTTTAAAAAAAGAAAATGTCTTAAAGCATGGGTAGGTAAACTAAGGCCTGGGGGCCGAATCTGGCCCAATTGCCTTCTAAATCCTGCCCGCGGACGGTCCGAATCAGCGTGTTTTTACATGAGTAGAATGTGTGCTTTTATTAAAAATGCATCTCTGAGTTATTTGTGGGGCATAGGAATTTGTTCATTTTTCCCCCAAAATATAGTCCGGCCCCCACAAGGTCTGAGGGACAGTGGACCGGCTCCCTGCTGAAAAAGTTCGCTGACCCCTGCCTTAAAGAAAGCAGGAACAACTCCCAGTAGGTTTCTAGTGGCCAGGAGTTCCGCACACTAAAAGCTTGATCCCTGGAAAAGGCTGACCGAACCCCAGAGACATGGAGGAGCACTGAAAGCACCCCATCAAAAGAGCTCAGCAATCGAGGTGGAGAGCAAGGAAGCGGAGTTGTAAAGTTATGCTGGGCTTAAGTTTTTTAGGGAATTGTGAATTAACACAAGAATTAACACAAGAGAGTTAGACCTGGTGTGATGGCCTGGGATTCAGACTCAGATGCTGAACCTGAGGGATCCCAGCCTGCACAGGATTCCCCGCCTCCAGAACCAGCAGAGCCGGGGCTGGGGCCTGAGTCGGAAGGGTCCTCACCTGTGCTGGATCCTCAGGTGCAGGCATCTGCTGAGTCTGCTCTGGCTCCTGATGGGATGGAGGACCCATTGCCTGCAGATGCTCCACTCCCAGCCCTGTCAGGGGAAGCTGAGGTTGCCTCTGGGTCCGGTAACCCTCCAGCTTCTCCTGAGCTGCAAAGGCTCAGGGCAGAGAGGCGAAGGGAGCTAAGTTCCCGCAGGAGGAGTGCTCGCCTCCAAGCCAGGAGAGGTGAGTCACCAGAGGATCGGGGCCGCCCTCTGCCTCGGGGCAGATAAAAGCCGGCCAGCCCCAGCCCCAAGTTGCAGGAGCAACATTGTTGGATACCAGTTCCTGCTTGAAACCTGTCCTGCTTTCCTGCCTGAGCTCCTGACCCACCCTGGTTCCCTGCTTGCCTACCTGTTCCTGACTTCGCCTGACTCCCTGCCCTGCACCCAGCTTCAGTTATTACGTACTGCCTTTACGTTACCCCTCTGACCACGGACCGGACTTGGACCTTGCCTTTCGGATACCCCACGGGACCAGCACACCTGCTCTGGTCCCCAAATGATATACTGCCCCCCTCTTCCCCACCAAGGAGAGTATCAGCAGGCTCAAGTCCCTGACACAGGGTGGGCAGCGGGATCTAATTCTGCCCACCCACCCTGCCTGCCCATTCAGACACAACCGATACATGAGGGTTATTTTTTAGACATCCCCTTAAGATCTGCAGATGAAAGCATTCCAACCTGTGCTCACCCAAGTCAGACAATGCGCATTCTGACCATGTGCACAGGCATCATTTTAAGGAGAATATCTATGCACGCCCCGTGCTGTAAGCTGCAGCACGGCTGCCATTTGGCTTAGCTGCAAATCGTATTTATTATTTACATATTAAAGCTGCTGTGTTATTTACATTTTAAGTGCCTACTTACTGCTTTTCGGGCTGCACGACGGCAATCTTCCTCTTCCTTTGCACTGCGGAGCGAGAGAGCGAGAACAACACAAGTTTGGTAATGCATGCTTGTAAATGTCTAACAGATTCTGTTCTCTGCGTGGGGAGGGAGGGTCGGGGGGGGGACTTCAAATCTGCAAGCAAGACCAGATCCCCCCCCCCAGCACATAATAACTGCTTTGCTGGATCAAATTAGAAGTTCATTTGGTCCCCAAACGTAGCCAACTAGACATGATGGAAAAGTTCACAAGTCCAGCCCGACCCTCCACAAACCTCCAAGTGTTTGGCACCCACATCAGGTTCTGCCTCTGAACATGGAAGATCAATGCAGCGGTTATGACAAACAGCTGTCCATTTTATAAGCTGCACTGTGCTAGGCACGGATGGCGAACCTGTGGCCCTCCAGATGATTTGTTAGGCTTTGGTTAGCATTTCTATTCCACTCTTCGTTCAAACAAGAGTAACGTCAGGGGACTCCAAAATATCAGTAACAAGTCCATGTCCGCTGCACCTGAACCAAATCTCCCACTCTCCAGTTTCAGAGCCAAAAAATTATCATTTGAGAATTTTCACTTCAGACCTAACATAATAATAATAATAATAATAATAATAATAATAATAATAATAATAATTTTTTATTTGTACCCCGCCCATCTGGCCGGGTCTCCCCAGCCACTCTGGGCGGCCTCCAACAAATATTAAAATACATCAAAATCACAAGTTAAAAAAACTTCCCTAAACAGGGCTGCCTACAGGTATTTTCTGAATGTAGGATAATTATTTATCACTTTAACCTCTGCTGGGAGGGTGTTCCACAGGGCGGGCGCCACTACTGAGAAGGCCCTCTGCCTGGTTCCCTGTAGCTTTGCTTCTCGCAGTGAGGGAACCGCCAGAAGGCCCTCGGCGCTGGATCACAGTGTCCGGGCTGAACGGTGGGGGCGGAGACGCTCCTTCATGTATACAGAACCGAGGCCGTTTAGGGCTTTAAAGGTCAGCACCAACACTTTGAATTGTGCTCAGAAACGTACTGGGAGCCAATGTAGTTCTCTCAGGACCGGTGTTATGTGGTCCCAGCGGCCACTCCCAGTCACCAGTCTGGCTGCCGCATTCTGGATTAATTGCAGTTTCCGGGTCACCTTCAAAGGTAGCCCCACGTAGAGCGCATTGCAGTAGTCCAAGCGGCAGATAACCAGAGCATGCACCACTCTGGGGAGACAGTCTGCGGGCAGGTAGGGTCTCAGCCTGCGTACCAGGTGGAGCTGGTAGACAGCCGCCCTGGACACAGAATTAACCTGTGCCTCCATGGACAGCTGTGAGTCCAAAATGACTCCCAGGCTGCGCACCTGGTCCTTCAGGGGCACAGTTACCCCATTCAGGACCAGGGAGTCCCCCCCACCTGCTCGCACCCTGTCCCCCCAAAACAGTACTTCTGTCTTGTCAGGATTCAACCTCAATCTCAATCTCAACATAATGCTATCATTTTAGGAGGTTACATCACACCCAAGGAAGTTCACAATGCAAACCAAGCGTTACATGGGCTGCAGATTAGGCTGTATGCACACACCAAACTTTTAAAGTTTGGTACGTTTCCAGTATGTTTCCGAGCACAATTCAAAGTGTTGGTGCTGATCTGTAAAGCCCTAAACGGCCTCGGCCCTGTAAACCTGAAGGAGCGTCTACACCCCCATCGTCCAGCCTGGACACTGAGGTCCAGTGCCGAGGGCCTTCTGGCAGTTCCCTCATTGAGAGAAGCAAAGTTACAGGGAACCAGGCAGAGGGCCTTCTCGGTTGTGGCACTCGCCCTGTGGAACGCCCTCCCATCAGATGTCAAAGAGATAAGAAGACATCTGAAGGCAGCCCTGTTTAGGGAAGTTTTTAATGTTTGCTGTTTTGTTGCTTTATTATTATTATTATTATTGTTATTATTATTATTAATATTCTGTTGGAAGCCGCCCAGAGTGGCTGGGGAAACCCAGCCAGATGGGCGGGGTTTAAATAATAAATTGTTATTTATTTATTTATTTATTTATTTATTTATTTATTTATTTATTTTTAAAGCATCTGGCTCCCCCCCTGAATCCTGGGAAATATAGTTTGCTAAGGGTGCTGGGAGTTGTAGCTGTTTGCGTACGCAGCCCCAGTAACATGGACACCCCTATGGCATAACTGCACCGACTGAGATATTAAATGCTGGCTTGCTTAACTGTGTGCGAGGCAAACAATTAGGCTTCAGCTTCATTAAGAAGCAGGCTGAAAGACTCTCCGCAGGATCACTCATCTTGCTTTTACAGGATCTGTACTTTAACAATAATAATAATAATACACCAATAATCTTATTACGCTGCTAGATTTTGCACGCTTGATTACCCCCGGTGTCTTTATTCACTTAATGCATTCATAGCAATGAAGGCTGTGTACCGCTGCCTCTGTTGTGTTCTCCCAAACTGGGCATAGCTCGATTTTAAAAGCCAAACGTGTTTTGCTCTTTAAGAAAACCTTCGTATTTTCCAACATGAGCTGCAAATTTCTGCGGAAGGCTTGCCATTTCTTCCATTCTGTATTTTACATTCAACAGGCAAGCTACGGTGCCATCCTGACCCAACAAAAACAGCAAACTAATAGAGCCCATAGTTCCTTCTCATCGTTTTCAACCACCTTATTCCCCCAACAATTTATTTTAAAATACAGTTGTCAACCTGCTCCCATGAGATGATTTTTCTTTACTCAAGGAGTAGGAGCCTAGGGAAATGCAGCCCCACGGGGTCAAGCTAGGGTTGAGGTGAGAGATCCATCTTTGGGGCTGCTGGAGAACCGGGCCCAAACGAACAAAAGGAATTTCAATAGGGACAAATCTCAAGTCCTGAACTTAGGCAGGAAGAACCGGTTGCACAAATATAGGATGGAGGGCTCCTGGCTTACTAGCAGTATAGTGGTACCTTGGTTCTCAAACGCCTTGGTACTCAAACAACTTGGAACCCAAACACTGCAAACCCAGAAGTAAGTATTCCGGTTTGTGAACATTTTTCGCATGCTGAACGTGCTCTGTTTTGAGTGCCCCGCTTCCGATTTGAGTGCCACACTACCATTTTGAGTGGTGTCTGTTTTTGCTATTTACCGTATTTTTTGCTCCATAAGACGCACTTTTTTCCTCCTAAAAAGTAAGGGGAAATGTTTGTGTGTCTTATGGAGCAAATGTGTGGTCCCTGGAGCTGAACTGCCCAAGGGCAAAAGCAGATCGTGCTTTTTTTAAAAAAAGAGAGAGAAGGGGGTGTTGAAAAGAAGCCCGCTGAGCAGCTGCTCAGCAAACGATTGGGTAGAGAGATAAGGGAGAGAGATTCCAGCCCCGCCCCCTTGCAGAGGGAGGCTGTTTCCCCAGCGACATGTGACTGGCTGATTAGATTATCTGTCTGGAAACTGTAGAAATTGCTTCCTGAAGCTGCAGAACTGTGAGTTAAGCCCCATAAAACAGGGTTTTTTCCCTTTGCAAAGTAAGTTCAACAACTTTGAGCTGATCCTCAAAAAATGGGGCTTTTCTCCTTTGCAAAAGAAGCTACAGAAATTTGAGCTGATCCTCAAAAAAATGGGGCTTTCCCCCTCTAAAAACTAGGTGCGTCCTATGGTTAGGTGCGCCTTATAGAGTGAAAAATACGGTATTTTGCGTTTTTGTTTTTGCAGCTATTTGTTTTTGTGACTGTGTGGAACCCAGTTCAGCAGCTGCTGATTGATTGATTGATTGATTGATTGATTGTGTGACTGCAGTACATTGTTTCTTGCTTGCATTTTATGGATCAATGGTCTCGTCAGAGAGTAAAGTTCATGTTAAATTGCTGTTTTAGGGGTTGCTTTTAAAAGTCTGGAACGGGTTAATCCGTTTTGCATTGCTTTCTGTGGGAAAGCGCGTCTTGGTTTTGGAACGCTTTGGTTTTGGAACGGACTTCCGGAACGGATTAAGTTTGAGAACCAAGGTACCAATGTATATGTGTAAAGGATCCTGGGGTCTTCGTGGACCACAAGCTTAACATAAGTCAACAGGGTGATGCAGCAGCAAAAAACAGAAGAAGCTAAAGCTATTCTAGTCTGCATCAACAGAAGTGGGCTTTGTTCTGCCAGGCTCCCAACCAACTATAATTGCACAATTTGCAAGGGTGTGACTGCATCCCTCTCGAAAGCAGCGACAGCCCGGAAGCTCCCTGAATCTCTTCGCCTTCCGCCAACTAAGGCCTAGCTGCTGAAACAACACAGTAAAGGTTAACAGCCCAAATTTTGCTCTTTTGTGTACTTACACATGGCTTTAT
The DNA here is from genome assembly GCA_034641395.1 of Darevskia armeniaca. Taxonomy (NCBI): domain Eukaryota; kingdom Metazoa; phylum Chordata; class Lepidosauria; order Squamata; family Lacertidae; genus Darevskia; species Darevskia armeniaca. Next base: position 250,490 of record JAWWNF010001063.1, read on the forward strand.
GCGGTGTCGAGAGCTTGTAAGCATTCGCTTCGCACCAGCCAACTGGGAATATGTTCATCGACTCCACATCGACGATGTATTCTGAAGCAGGCACCTGTGAACCTATAAAAGCAAATTTATTATGCCATTTGAAAGCCAGGGAGGCAGCAGCAGAAGTCGTCTCCTCCATCTCAAAAGGGTAAGACATGCAGCAAGGAATAATCTCTCTGCTCCAAAACATCCTTTCATCAGATGAGGCCCTAAAGAAAAACAAGGCTGCTGCATTTTAAAAATTCTGAGAGAGGGGGGGGGGGGAAGCGCTACCACAACAGCATTCAGGTTACATATACAGATGCCAACATCGCAATAGTCGCAGAGCAGGGTTTCCCAAACTTGGGTCTCCAGCTGTTTTTGGACTACAATTCCCATCACCCCTGACCACAGTCCCTGCAAAGCTAGGGATGATGGGAGTTGTAGTCCAACAACAGCTGGAGACCCAAGTTTGTGGAAACCCTGTTGCAGAGCTTTCCTCCTTAAGTGTGCCGATGGCTTTGAAAAATCCTACCACAAACGCAGGTGGCGCTGTGGGTTAAACCACAGAGCCTAGGGCTTGCCGATCAGAAGGTCGGCAGTTCGAAGCCCCGCGACGGGGCGAGCTCCCGTTGCTCGGTCCCTGCTCCTGCCAACCTAGCAGTTCGAAAGCACGCCAAAAAGTGCAAGTAGATAAATAGGTACCGCTCCGGCGGGAAGGTAAATGGCGTTTCCGTGCGCTGCTCTGGTTCGCCAGAAGCGGCTTAGTCATGCTGGCCACATGACCCGGAAGCTGTACGCCGGCTCTCGGCCAATAAAGCGAGATGAGCGCCGCAACCCCAGAGTCGTCCGCGACTGGACCTAATGATCAGGGGTCCCTTTACCTTTACCACAAACCTGTAAATTGGCCAGTGCTTCTGGAGGAAATAAGGAACAGTGGCTTGCTTAGGAAGGGGTTCCATGTAATGGTGACGAGCAGAATGAAAGGCTGGTCCAGAATTCTTCACGTTAAACTAGCCCCATGTAGGGATGAAACACTGGTCTCTAGAGTTGGAGGGACGGGTAGTCAATATGGCCAGTATTGTTGGGCTTCAGTTCCCCCCCAGCCCCAGCCAGCATGGCCAAGGGGGGGGGGGGTGTTTGTGCAGCAATATCTGGAAACTGTCATGTGAGCTAACCTTGCCCTATTTCCTCCCAGTTCTTGGTTTTTTTTATTTTGTTTTTAAGGCACCTGTCTGGCAATATTTGGGAGAGAATACTAGCAGCGATACTTGGAAATATGAAAAACTGGCTGTATAACATCGCCAAGCTAACACAGCTCTGCTTAGCATATCAAATTCTCATTGCTTGCGGATACAACAACCCTAAAACTCAGCATTCAATCCTGAAACGAACTGGTAAAAACTAATAGCGCAGATCGCAAGCACAAAAAGAGAGACAGAGGGACAACGGCAGAAGGGAACAACAACAACAACAGCAAAAAACCCTGAAGCTTCCGTCAGAGCGGGGATAGCTCAGCTGGTAAAACATGAGACTCTTAATCTCAGGGTCGTGGGTTCAAGTCCCACGTTGGGCAAAAAAATTGTGCATTGCAGGGGGTTGGACTAGATGAGCTCTGTGGTTGCTTCCAACTCTACAATTCTATTATTCTATGTGCAGCAGAGGGCTACTGAGCTCATGCCCTAATTGTGTGCTTCCCCAAAGGCATCTTGTTGGCCACAGCGGGAACAAAGTGCTGGACTGAATGGGCCTTTCTGATATTCTCTACTTTGATTGCAACCCAACCAACCCTGTGTTGAAATTTGTTCTGACAACTGGGGAACACTGGCCTGCGAGCGCTCCAGTTGGAGAACAGCCTTTACCAAAGGTGTCATGGGCTTCGAAGACACTCGAACTCAGGACGCAAGGGAGAAACGTGCTAAGAGGAAGGCACGCTTGGCAAATCCACACGCTGATCAACTCCCACCAATGTCCCCAATGTGGAAGGACGTGTGGATCCAGAATTGGCCTCCACAGTCACTTAGGGACTCATTGTTAAAACCCTGTTTATGGAAGACAATCTTACTCGGCTACGAGGGATCGCCAAAGAAGAAGAAGAAATTTGTTCTCACACGGTCGGTTTTGCAGCTTCTTCTTCTTTAAGGGCAACTAGGAAAAATACCCCCCCCCCCAACCTGGCACAGTGGGGTGTGTGCTGACTCCTTCCTCCCCAGCTGAGATCTCCCCACCACAATTAGGACTGAGCAAATCATTCTCTTCTTCTCTGCAAGTAAATATCTTGTAGGTATTCTTTATCCAAGTTACAGGGAACCAGGCAGAGGGCCTTCTCGGTGGTGGCACCCGCCCTGTGGAACGCCCTCCCTTCAGATGTCAAAGAGAACAACAACTACCAGACCTTTAGAAGACATCTGAAGGCAGCCCTGTTTAGGGAGGCTTTTAATGTTTGATAGATTATTGTATTTTAATGTTCTGTTGAACGCCTCTGAGGGCGCATGGGTGCCCAGGGGTGCTCTGTTGCCGACCCACGCCCTAAGCCTATAAGCCCGCCGCCCCCCATTGGAAACTACAAAATATAGTAGATATTCTAACTTACCTTCCAAGTGGAGCCACATTAACCTCCCTTTTACTGAGATGATGGAAGCCACACAGATTTCAGCCTGGTTCTTGGGGTTCACAGCCTCCAGCTTCATGTTTTTCGTAAAGCCTCGGCTGAAGGATACCTGAAAGAGGCAGCCACACAGCCCCTGGCCTTAGTTTTGTACCCTTTGGCCCTTGTGCAGATAGAAGAGTTTGGATTTGATATCCCGCTTTATCACTACCCGAAGGAGTCTCAAAGCGGCTCACATTCTCCTTTCCCTTCCTCCCCCACAACAAACACTCTGTGAGGTGAGTGGGGCTGAGAGACTTCAGAGAAGTGTGACTAGCCCAAGGTCACCCAGCAGTTGCATGTGGAGGAGCGGAGACGCGAACCCGGTTCACCAGATTACAAGTCTTCCACCCTTAACCACTACACCACACTGGCTCTCTCATTTTGGGTAGTTCTGTCCCTATAATTCCCAAAAACGTGACATATAGGTATAAATATATACAAAGAGCCTGCCAGACCCAGCCAATGGACCACCTAGTACAGAATCTTGATCTCATGTTGGCCAACCATTTACTCGTGAGTAGCCCACAAGTAGGAACTGAAGGCAACAGGAGTCTCACCTCTGATGTTCCCCAACTACTGGGATTCAGACTCCTGCTGCCACTCTATGACTTCCAAAAGCAGAGAGATTTGGAAAAATGACCTGGTGGATCATATTCTCCTAGAACTTCCACTCAATCTGTATTGATCTTTGCATTTATCGCAACTGCAGCATACAACAGTTGGTCTCAATTAACTGCAACAGGCCATTAAATTTATTTCTCTTAGAGAACTTTAGCTCTTTGTCTAGCTTTCTGGACATTGACGGCAGCTTAAAAGAGGTTTGGCTGCTCATCTTGAATATGTCCATCCCCCTAACACTTCTGGTCCAACAGGTGTCCAATGTCTTTGATGATAACTGCGAGAACTGCAATTACAAATAACTAACCAAACGATTGAGATGTGTCAACGCTTCCAAGCACGAAATTTAAGTTTGATCTGAGAAGCCGGCCCTCGCCATACCATCGCTTGGCCTTCGTCACCAATGTAATATTTCCTCAACTGAACAAATGATGGAAATTAGCACAATCCTCAAGTTGTTTTGTGGCGCTCATTTGATAGATATTGAGATTTACCTCCGATGGAGGGCGGGGGGAGGGGGGGAGGAGAGAATGGATAAAAAATATTGATCCACAATGTGTCCCAACAAAGGAAGATTGGCAATGGAAGATGCTAAATTATTATAATCTAGAAACAAGACATGGAGAAATTAAAGGAATAAGATAGGGGGGGAAATGAGGATTGGGATAAATTTAGAGAATATATTAGACAGAAAATAGGAAATGCCAATTTTATAGCAGCTACATGAAGACTCAAGCAGAGAAACAAATAAGAAAATTTCAGAAATAGGTATGCAAATGTAGAAAGTAGAATAAGAAGTAATTAGGACGAGGCTGAGAAGTAGAGGGGGGGAGGGGGAGGGGAAGAGGGGGGAATATAAAGAGATAATCAATTGTAAATGTATTGGTATTGTAATATTGTAAATAAGTAGGAAACAGTGGTTTTTTTGTTATTTTGTTATTTTTGTGATTTTAATCATTGTTAAAAAAAACCTTAATAAAGGTTTTTAAAAAATTAAAAAAAGGGGGGGGGGGAAATATTGATCCTGAGCCACTGAAAGTGTGCCAGTTCCTACTGCATGCAGGCTAAGCAATGCCATTAAATGTGGAGGGTCTGCAATCTGGACTTCGTTAATAAGACATTCATAAATCAACATCATGCAAGGCCACTTAAAAGAGTGCAGAGATTAATGGGGACTGATTTGACGACGATCTCATGCGGCTTGCTAAAGGGGAAATTGGAGAGAGCCACGTTAGTCCCAAATCCAAAACTGTGTCTTAATAAATAAAATATATATAAATTAGGGACACAGGTAGCGCTGTGGGTTAAACCACAGAGCCTAGGGCTTGTCGATCGGAAGGTTGGCGGTTCGAATCCCCGCGACGGGGTGAGCTCCCGTTGCTCGGTCCCTGCTCCTGCCAACCAAGCAGTTCGAAAGCATGTCAGAGTGCAAGTAGATAAATAGGTACAGCTCTGGCGGGAAGGTAAACGGCGTTTCCGTGCACTGTTCTGGTTCGCCAGAAGCAGCTTTGTCATGCTGGCCACATGACCCGGAAGCTGTATGCCGGCTCCCTCGGCCAATAAAGCAAGATGAGCGCTGCAACCCCAGTCGGACATGACTGGACCTAATGGTCAGGGGTCCCTTTACCTTTTATATATATGGTAAATTATACCCACACGCCTGCCATAATTGCCTTCATGCGATGGCTGTTACCAGAAGAACTTTAAGGGGAATTCCTGACCTTTTGAGCACCAGACATTTAAAACACTATTGCACCACTTTAAATAGCAATGGCTTCCCCGCAAAGAATCCTGGGAAGTGTAGTTTTCCCCCCATTTAAGGTGCTGAGAGTTGCTAGGTGGTCCCTATTTCCTTCCCAGAGCGCCAATTCCTCGTGGGCAAAATGAGACAGGTGAACACCATTGGTTTACCAACCAATCAATCCCTCTTCCCAGGGAACTCTGGGATCTGAAGTTCCGTGAGGGAAACAGGGGTCTCCTAGCAATTCTCAGTACTCTTAAAGTTTTGAGGGGGGTTTTTTTTGGAGGGGTGTTGCTAGGCCCCAATGCCAACAGCTTTGAGGCTTCCTTGGACCTCAAAGGTATTACATATCATATGCAGAGGCGTAGGAAGGTCAGGTGGTACCCGGTGCGGAAAATTTCTTGTCACACCCCCCCCCACACACACATTGATTTATTTTTTTTGCCTGCAAAAATGGTTTTATGTTATTTCATATTTTCTTACAAAGAAATAATAATAAGTAAAAATAAACTTTTATTTATATCCTGCCCTCCCTGGCCGAAGGCGGGCTCAGGACGACTAACATCAGATACATAACACTGATATAAAATCAAACAATAATTAAATTGCCTCCTAAAAACATGTCAAAATCAAATTAAAGTCTAATTAGATGGCTTTCCGCAGGGTTAGGGTTGGGAACAGTAAGTGCTCCACTGAATTGAAATTTCAGCCTTCACGACATAGGAAAACAGCCAAGTAAACAGCTATGTTCGTGGAGGAGGGTCAAGATATTAACTGATATGCATGAAATTTCATATATAGCTATATAATCCCCAGTGTAGTAAGATAAGACCTTTGGAGCAGGCATTTTCAAAAAGAAAAAAAGTTTTTTTATGAACCACCCTAGTAGGGCAGTAATTGTTCCTTGATAATTTGTCACCCCCGTCCATGGTGGAACCTGGGGCGGACCGCCCCCCTGCTCCCCACTTCCTATGCCCCTGGCTCTATGCCCAATAACAGTTCTGATATAATAGAACAAACTGTTCACTGAGGAGCTGTTAAGCATTATGTTATAGCACTACGAGTTTTTATTTAGGCTGTTAATTTTCCATGAATCATTTTGAGCAGAAATGTATTCGTGGAAAGTGTGGTATATATAAATAAACTGACGGTGACTAAGTGAGCAGATGAATATTCTTTAAAAAAAGGACATGCGTTGATGTGGATGGAATAATCTGACCATTTTGGTTCCACTAAGTTTCTCATTTGTTCCAAGTGTCAAGTTCATTTTGCCCCGTTTCTTCACCGGTTTGAAAAAGTTTTACAAAACAAACGAACACACCGGCACAAAATTTCACATGCATTTTGACCTTTCACATTTTGTCAAATAATGGCCAATTGTTTTAAAACACTCAAATCAGTTACCTTATTTCTATGATGGATTAGACAGCAAAGCTATACTGTGCATTTTATATCTGACAAAGCTACAGGTTTCTCTTGACGCAAACACTTCCTGCAAGTCATTTCCCCTAATATAATGCGTTTTTCCATGTTAAGTTTGCCCTGATACACATTTATGTGACCATTCTTTGGTTGGTGAACTGCATCACAAAATTATAAGAAGTGAAAATTTGGTCAGGAAGTACAAATTAGGTGGGTGCTCATTGAAAGGTGAACGGACTCAAATTTCTCTCCCACAATCTTATTGTAAGAAATAGAAAGGAAGGAGCTTCACAAGAACGAGTAGAGATAATGCAGCCCAAACCTTTTTTATGTATGCCACAACAGCAGTTAGGGTTTTGATGGCAAGGAACTGGAAGACACAGGAATTACCAACGATAGCCGACTGGCAGATGAAAATGATGGACTTTATGGAACTCGCCGAACTGACCGGGAAACTACGCGACCAGAGGGAGGAGACGGTGGAACAAGTTTGGAAGAAATTTAAAGTATATTTAAAAGACTATTGTAAGATCTAAAGACTGGAAAAAGTTGGAAGAAATGACAGCTTACAGAACAGGAAAATAGGTTTAAGTAATGTAGATTTATGATTTTAGGTTAAGACTTACATAAGAAAAGAACATAAGTGATAATAACAAATAAGATTCAAAGATGTCAAATTACTAAAGATGATTGAAAATGAAACGCAGTAGGGGGGGACGTGAGGAAGTCACCCTAACATGAATAGACAAGATGAAAGGGAAAAATTTGATCTATGTTGTGTTTTTGTGTATGTATTATGTATACCGTTAAGTTTTTGTTTTTTGTTTGTTGTTCTTTTAAATTGTGTTAAAACCCAATAAATATATTTTTTTAAAAAGAAGAGAGAGATAATGCAGCCCAGTTTTACAGGACAGGAAAACACCAAGCTACGGGTTGCAAGGGAAGCAAGGAGTGAGAAAAAGGGGAAATTATGGACATAAAATCCATACAGACATGAATCTTTACGGCTGTTTTCTCTCTCTTTTTTTTTTTTTTTAATTGAAAATTTTTTATTGTTAAAAATATATAGTTCATATAATACAACAAATTGTACGTTTGCTATATACAAATGCAAAGAAAATTTTTTTACATAATAACAAACCAATCACTATAAGGCACTAAAGGAGTACCTAGACTTGTTCTTCATATCAATTATTTGTGTCCTTCTTGTAATACATTTATTGTTGTTATTTATTCCTGTGCACAGGAATATAGTTCAAAACCGGTAAAGGAAAAGACAATAGGTATATCCAAAGGAAAAGAAGAAAAAGAAAAGAAAAAAAAGAAAAAAGAAAGAAAAAGAAGAGCAAGAAAATAAAGAGTAATAAGAATAAAAAGCGCAAGGTGCTTCCACCGCTTTCCACACAGTTTACAATAAAATAATTTTTCTTTAATCTGCCTCTTTGGTTGTTTTTTCCTCTTTCAATACTTTTACCTAATATTGTCCAGTTCCCTTTATTTAATAATACGTCGTTTAATTACATCCTGTCAGGTTAATCGAGACATAACCAAGTATCTTCTCCTTGACCTGTTTTTTTTAAGTAATCATTTAAACATTCCCACTGCTCTTTAATCTTTTCTTTGGGTTTTTTCCGGATTAAATCTGTTAATTTCGCCATTTCCAAATATTCACAGATCTTATCTACCCACTCTCTTTTTGTTGGTATGATGTCTCCCCTCCAGTTCTTTGCCACCAACATTCTCGCCGCTGTTGAGGCGTATAAAAAGATGTTAATTTTATCCTTGGGAATATCCTCTCCTGTAATTCCCAGTAGATAAAGTTCTGGTTTTTTTTTAAATGTTGTTTTAATCAATTTTTCCAGTTCTTCATGTATCCATTCCCAAAACTTCTTAATTAGGGGGCACGTCCACCGTATATGGAAAAAGGATCCTGTTATCTTTTGGCACCTCCAGCATTTGTTATTCATTGATTTGTTTATCTTGGCTATTCTATCTGGCGTGAGATACCACCGATAATGCATTTTTATAAAGTTCTCTCTAAGCGCATAGCTTGCTGTGAATTTTATGGTTTCCTTCCAAAAATTTTCCCATTGGTTGTAATGTATCTCTCTCCCTAGATCTTGTTCCCACTTTGTTATGTATCTTTTCTTTACTTCCAATTCCAATTCTGTATTTTCTAAGAGTCTATACATTTTGGAAAGTATTTTTTCATTATTTAAAAGAATTTCTTTTTCAAACTTAGAATTTTTACTTCCGAACCCCCTTTTATATTTATCTTTTTCATATGTGGCCCTTAATTGAAAATATTCCAGCCAGCTAATGCCTTTTGCTTTTAGTTCTTCATATTCTTTTAATTGGGTATCTCCGTCTCTTTCTTGTAATATTTCTCTATATGTTGGCCATTTTTCTTTTTTATAACATTTTAGTGTAGCATTCGCCTCTACTGGAGATGCCCACCAGGGAGTTTTCTCAATCACTTTTTCCTTTGTTCTTTCCCAAACTTCTATTAAGGCCTTCCTAATTATATGGTTTTTAAATTCTTTATGTAATTTCGTCTTCTCATACAATAAATAACCATGCCAGCCATATAATTTATTCCACCCTTCTAGTTCTAATAATTCTACATTTTCCAGTTTTAGCCAGTCTCTTATCCAGGTCCAGGATGCCGCTTCAAAGTACCTTTTCAGATCTGGGAGTGCCAAGCCTCCCGTTTCCCTTTGACTTAATAAGATTTCTTTTTTCATCCTTGCTTTTTTCCCCTGCCACACGAAGTCTGCTAAATCTTTCTGCCAGTCCTTTAAATGTTTCAACCCTGTTATTATTGGAATGTTCTGGAATAAAAACATGATTTTTGGCAGAGCAATCATTTTTTTTTTCCTCTCGCTTGTGGAAACAACTCAGCGGCGTGAAAGAAGAATGAAAGACATCATTAGAAGGGAATGTAAGAAGGTGAAAAGCTTCTGGGAAATGATATATAATGAGATGAAAAAAATGTTGAAATATACATTTATAAAGAAACCTGAAGCATTTTTGTTAGGAATTGTAGGAAATGACATTAAGAGACAAGATAAAAAGTTATTTTTATACGCAACAACGGCAGCAAGAATGTTAATGGCACAAAGATGGAAGCAAGAAGAATTACCGACAAAAGAAGAATGGCAGATGAAGTTAATGGACTATGCAGAATTGGATAAGATGACAGGAAGAATTCGAAACCGACGGGACCAGGAATTTCTAAAAGATTGGACTAAATTTGAGACATATTTGAAAGACAATTGTAAACAACAAATCACACTAATAGGCTTGCAGGAAGTTTTGTGAGGTTAATTTTAAGAAATATTACAGAAATAATATTAGAAAGTAATATTGGATACTGATTATCTAAAGTAATAGTGGAGTATGAAATACAAAAAGAAGTTAAGAAAAGTGAAAATCTCGAGAAGGGATGGTGGAAGTCAGAAAAATGTATAATATATGAATGTTGAATGTTGCTTAAAAGAATGTATGCAAAAATCTTTAATAAAAAATTATTTGCAAAAAAAGAAAGACATCATTAGAAAGAATGAAGGATAACATCAGAAAGGAGATGGGAAACATCAGAGAACTATGGAAAGCAATGGAAATATGAGATTAAAACTCATAGTTTGAAGCATAGGAAGTCATACAAAATTAACAATTCGGCAGTTTATTTGGACTTATTTGGATTATTTGATATTTATATGTAAAACTGGAATATTTGATGTGATTTTTATAATTGGAAAACCTAATAAAAATGATTTATAAAAAAAAGGAGTGAGAAAAATAGCTTTTTTAAACCCTCAAATAAGAGAGAGGGAAATGATTATAGAATCCTAACAGCTGACCAAGAGAAGGCAGAACCTGAAGCTCATTGGTGAAGCACCAGCCAATCATGTAGAAGCTCCCTGTTTCACTCCCTGACACCTGCAAGTGGGACTGGGAATGCCCCCTACCCGAAGCCCAGAAGAGCGGCTGCCAGTCCGTGTAGACAGCACTGACCTGGATGGACCAGGTATAAGGAAGCTTCCTATGTTTCCTACTCTGCTCCTATTTTTCCTCCAACTCCTCGAAGGGGAACTCTATGCAACCCCACCCAGTTCCGGGGTTCCATCTGCCGAATTCCCAGTTGAAAAGGATCCTGGGAAGGAGGGTCAGCAATGGTTCGTCTCTGCCTGGAGCTGTCCTTCAGAGTGGACGACACCAGGGCAACGGAGCCCAATGGACCAACTTGGTGTCAGGCAGTTTCCTGCACTCGGAGAAACCAAACATCCCAATGCTCCCTAGCAGGGGTAACCAATGTGGTGGCCTGCAGATGTTGCTTGGGACCACATCTCCCATCATCCTTGGTCAGGGGCCATTCTAGCTTGGGTTTATGGGAACTGGAGTCCGGCAGAATCTAGGGAGCATCAGGTTGGTGGACCCCAGCCTCTAGGCTGCTTTCAGCCTCCCTATTTTGTCCACGGCATCCATTTCCCCACCAGGCCAGAGGCATAGCTGTCAACTTTCGGATTTGAAAATAAGGGATTTTTTTCAAACTTTCGGATTTGAAAATAAGGGATGCCGCAAGGGCGGTGCAAGGGCACCAAGTAGCCTCGCCACCCTGCGCTCCAGAGGCTGCGCACAAACGGGTGAGCGAAAGAGCGAGCGCATAGACGGCAGGCAGGCTGTCTGTCTGGTTGGGCGTGAGGGTCTGGCTGCAGAAGGCATGCAAGCTCCGCCCCCAGTCGGTCTCAGACTCCTTATTGGCAGCTGAGGAGCCTCCCTGGCCGGCAGGGAGGGAGAGGAGCTGCTTCCTTTGAAATCCAGGGAATTTAAGGGATATCAACAATCCGGGATAGCAGCGGGAAATGGCATTGGAATAAGGGAGTTTCCCGCAAAAAAGGGAGGGTTGACAGCTACCGGTATGGCCAGAGGCTCAGATGCCCAGGTGGGGTTGCCATGTTGTTGTTGGGGTGTTGTTATTTTTAAAAAGATAAATGCTGCATTTCCTCCCCCCACACCCCATTGTTTAAGCAGTCCCTGCTGCTTAGTTCATGGTGCTGAAAGGCGGAAGCTCAGAACCAGCAAATGATGAGGCCGGTGTGGGGTTAGCAGATATAAAACTAAAGCAGTCTGAAGATCTCGCTGCCCTTTCTAAGTATGAATGCACAGCTTGTGATCATCAATATCGTTTGGGTCTTTATCCTATTTATGCCTCACCTTTCCTCCAAGAAGCTCAAGGAGGCATAGATGGTTTTCTTCCCATTTTATCGTCCCACAACAACCCTGTGGGGTAGGTTAGGCTGAGAGATCGTGGCTGGGCCCCAAGGTCACCCAGCAGGTTTCACGGCTGAGCAGGGATTCGAACCCTGGTCTCCCCGGTCCTAGTCCAACACTCTAACCACTGCACCACAGTGGCTCTCACTAGATTTGGACACGTGGCTTGTTTGTATCAATTTACATGTTGTTGTTTTTTTATTCATTTTATAAGAAAAATACAAACAAACAAAAAATACAAAAACAAACAACACAAAATTTCTTATATACTCTTAACAAAGATAACCATTATCTATACCTGTATCCTTATCATCTTCTATCTTATAAACTTCATCTCTAACCTCATTACTATAAACCTATTATATTAACAATTATCTATAATTATTACCTTAACATCTTCTGTCTTATAAATTTCACCTCTAACCTCATTACCAAAAACCTACCACTATCAATTTACATGTTTAAAGCTGAGATTGATGGAATATTTGCATTGATGTCAGAGGATGAAGTTTCCCCCCTTTGTTACATTTGCAGCCAGCTAAATAAATAAATAAAAATCTGTCTCAATTAAATCAATAAACCTATTTTTTAGAAAAGGGAAATGGTATCTTACATTTCTGAAGCAGAACTGGGGAGCTGCTTCAGTTCCACATTGCTTCTGGTAATCCGCCCAGTCGAAGTCCTGGCTAGAATAACCTGCAAGACAACGCATAAGAATATAAGCAGGGCTTTATTTTTCAGCCTCAACTCGCCGGAACTCAGTTCTGGCACCTCTCAGGTGTCGTGCCTTTGCCGTTATAAGAAAACAGAGGTGAGTTCATGGTGAGTTCTGGCACCTCTTTTTTTTTAGCACTGAATATAAGGACATAAGAAGGAGCATCTCCACCCCCATCGTTCAGCCCGGACACTGAGGTCCAGCTTCGAGGGCCTTCTTGTGGTTCCCTCACTGCGAGAAGTGAGGTTACAGGGCCTTCTCGATAGTGGCACCCACCCTCTGGAACGCCCTCCCATCGGATGTCAAACAGATAAATACTGTAACTGTATGGCTTTTAGAAGACATCTGAAAGCAGTCCTGTATAGGGAAGTTTTTAATATTAGGTGTTTTTCTGCGATTTAATAATTTATTGGAAGCCGCCCAGAAGGTAGGATCCGAACCAACGGGCTCAAAGGAGATTCTAACGAAACATTAGGAAGAAATTCTGGATGGTAAAAGCTGCTCGGCAGCTTGGGAGGCGGTGACTCTCCTTCCTTGGAGGTTTTTAAGCAGAGACTGGATGGCCATCTGTCATGGGTGCTTTAGCTGAGATTCCTGCATTGCAGGGGGTTGGACTAGATGACCCTTGGGGGTCCCTTTCCGTTCTGTGATTCTGGGTACAAAAATGTTTCCACTGTCAAGGTCCCTTTGAAGAACGGCGGCTTGCCTCTTTGGCAGCTGGATCTGCTTCAGCCTCAAATCCCCAGCTGTCTTCATTGCTCTGTTCTTCCACCCATGCACTTATTGCAATTTTGGACTGTGGTTCATGCCTGAAGTCAGCCCTTCTCCCACCGGGTGCAGTTCAGGTGCGTTGTACTACAACTCCCATCACCCTCAGGCAGCAGGTGTTAGATGCTGGCGGCTAGCTGCCCTTTTATAACCAGCTAAGTATTTTATTAACCGCAGCGGCCCGGGTTAAGATTTCAGATGCTGGCAATAGCATGCAGTCAAGGAGCGGCGCATGATTACATTTGAGCGCATAGCTGAGCATTCTCTGCAAAGTGCTGTAATCCTTGAGTAAATGTTCCCTCCCCTTAAACAGCTCATAAAAGGGCGCAATGGCTCTTAATGTTTAAGAAAGAAAGAAAAGAGGTCTATAAATCCAGCTTAGTAAATATAAGCAGTGCCAACTCAGTGCTTACATTTGTTGGCAGTTAATGGAGATGCATTTGCTGGCTGGCACCAAACAGAAAGAGCACATGGGTCTATTTTTGGCCCCAGGGAACCCACACAATTCTTCTTCCAGTTGTTTAATAACAGGGAAGGAATGTACATTAAATCTGCCTCCAGGCAAAAGGGATAAATTCAGTTTAGGAAAAACATGCAGTCTAACCTCTACCCGTCTCCAGAAAACAAGCCCCCAAAGGCTGTGTTGGTCTAATAAAGCAGAATTTTTTTATTAATTGTGTTTTGGTATCACTTTCTAGGCCAGCTCGGGGAAAAAGGTTACGGAGAAAGGTGGTACAGCACAAACATCCAACTTGAACGATTTTATATATATAGATGCATCTCTGGGTTATTTGTGGGGCATAGGAATTCGTTCATTCCCCCCCCCCAAAAAAATATAGTCCGGTCCACCATATGGTCTGAGGGACCGGCCCACGGCTGAAAAAGGTTGCTGACCCCTGACTTATAGGCTTCTTCCACGTCTCATGTCCTGGGTTATGCAACCCTGAAACCCACTATCAAAACTGAAAGAAGCTGTGGGCTAGCCAGGGCACCGTAGCACTCTGAAAACCCAGGAAAGACTTTTTGCCCAGAAGAAGAGAAGAAGAGTTTGGATTTGATATCCCGCTTTATCACTACCCTAAGGAGTCTCAAAGCGGCTCACATTCTCCTTTCCCTTCCTCCCTCACAACAAACACTCTGTGAGGTGAGTGGGGCTGAGAGACTTCAGAGAAGTGTGACTAGCCCAAGGTCACCCAGCAGCTGCATGTGGAGGAGCAGAGACGCGAACCCGGTTCACCAGATTACAAGTCTACCACTCTTAACCACTACACCACACTGGCTCTCTCATTTTGGGTAGTTCTGTCCCTATAATTCCCAAAAACGTGACATATAGGTATAAATATATACAAAGAGCCTGCCAGACCCAGCCAATGGACCACCTAGTACAGAATCTTGATCTCATGTTGGCCAACCATTTACTCGCGAGTAGCCCACAAGTAGGAACTGAAGGCAACAGGAGTCTCACCTCCGATGTTCCCCAACTACTGGGATTCAGACGCCTGCTGCCACCCTATGACTTCCAAAAGCAGAGAGACCTGGAAAAATGACCTGGTGGACCACACTGGCTCTATATACAGGTACATATATATACAGAGAGCTATATATACAGACCTTTGGGCGGTGTCAGGTGGACTCCGTTTTTAAGGCACCACTGTACTGGCACGATCCCCAAGGAATCGGCATGGCAAATCATGGAGGCTGCGCTCCCTTCGGGACGGAGGTCGTCGATGGTCACTTGAACAAAATGGTTGTTAAAAACCTGAAGGGAACCAAACAACTCTGCATTAAGGAAAACCCCCTGCCATCGACACACACAGAACGAATGTGAAAACTCTGTTGAGGGACCAGATGTTGTTTTCCTTTCATTTTGCACTGAAAATACTAGGTTCAGGATACTGGTCGGCAAAAGTGGATTGGCAATTGTCACACTTCAGGTCCGAAACCTACCTCACAGGGTTGTTGTGAGGATAAAATGGGGAGAGGGAGAACCACGAATGCCAACTGGAGCGCCTTGGAGGAAAAGGTGGGGTAGAAACGCAATATAATAAATAAATAAAGTGGGAGTGCTCTTTTTGGCTGAAGGAAAGTTTGTCAAGAGTGCCCCCATAATTGAGCTTACCACTAATAACCCACCCTAGGACCTCACGGGGAAGGGAAAGTAAGAAATCTATTTATTACTAGCTGACCCGGCCATGCCTTGCTGTGGCTATGTGTGTGAATGCTGTGGTGTTGATGGCTGCGTCTGTGGGTGGTGGTAGGAGAGGAGAGGGCCGGCAGCGGCTGTGGGGATGGTGTCCAGACTGCCTTTCATGGCAGCTGCGGTGGGGAAGTGGGCAGCGGGCGGCCCAGGCTGGCTCTGACGGCGTCGGCAGCGGCTGTGGAGAAGGGCCGCGGCCTGCCTTTCATGGTGGCGGGGTGGCTACGGGGCCTGGGTGGCGGTTGGGCTGGGCATGCATTTGATGGCGTTAACGGCGACGACCCGGGCTGTGGTGACAGTGCCGGCCTAACTTTCACGGCTTTGTGAAACTGAAGAAGTTCCCCTGTTCAACTTCCGTCTGCCCCTTCTCTGTCCTCACCCCCGTTTTCAATTACCGGTTTGCAAGCTTGCAAATGGCCGACGGAGCTCTGAGGTTTTGCTGTGATGTATAAAAGCTGCACCATTGTTTTGCTTTTGTAGCTGTAGTACCAGTATAGCCGTCGCTAGAGGGCGCTGTTTTGCTGATGACATCTAATGCCTGCGACGGGTTTTTTTTGCGTTATACTTTATTTTAGGTATGACAGGTGTGGTCTTTATGAATTTTTATTATGCTAGATTAGTATGCCATGGTAATGGAACGCTGTGTCCTAATTTGATGCGATTTGGTCCAGCAGTTACGCAGCAAGTGTGTTTCGGACAAACACGCAATGGGAACATTTATATATATATATATATATAGATTATTATTATTACTACTACTATTTTCCAGCTGTGTTAGAATCATAGAATTTTAGAGTTGGAAGGGACCCAAGGGTCATCTAGTCCAACCCCCTGCCTCCCCCCATTTTAAATTTCTCACCTTAGATATTGTAGCGGGACAAATCCTACATGGCTCTTTCATATCCACCGCCTCCAATTTCATGCCCACTGTGAACAGGTGGTTCCTCAAGTCGTCATGGTCCTATGGAACAAAAACAAATAAATCTAAGGCTTTGTCCCCGAGGCTCAGATTAGGTAAAAAAGGACCCCTGGACAGTCAAGTCCAGTCCAATGCGACTATGGGGTTGCGGCGCTCATCTCGCTTTCAGGCCAAGGGAGCCGGCGTTTGTCCACAGACAGCTTTCCAAGCCGTGTGGCCAGTAGGACTAAACCGCTTCTGGCACAATGGGACACCGTGACAGAAACCAGAATGCACATAAACGCTGTTTACCTTCCCGCCACAACAGTACCTATTTATCTACTTGCACTGGTGTGCTTTTGAACTGCTAGGTTGGCAGGAGCTGGGACAGAGCAACGGGAGCTCACTCCGTCGCAGGGGTTCGAACCGCCGACCTTCCGATCGGCAAGCCCAAGAGGCTCAGTGGCGTCCAAGTAGGGAGCAAGCACCATTTATCTGAATCCCTGGGGACTGGGTGCTCTTTGCAGCAGCGGTTATGGGCCCACCATGGCTACATCTTCTGTATCTTCTGTTCTCCATCCTGCCTTAGTGACATCCCCCTTTGCTGGCATCCGTCAGTCTTGAGAGACAATGGAGTTCGCCTCCAGGGGTGAAGCCAAACCGCTGCGTCACTAGGGCTGCCATATTTTGAAGAGCAAAAAAGAGGCCATGTTTGCCGACTTCTACTTTTAAATACGGATCCGTTTGACGACTCTCGTTTCAAATGCCCCTACTATACGTAGGCTATAGAAGCTGTGACAATATTCCTAGCCACAATGTTCTCAACTTTCAACAACTAAGTAATATATAATAAATGTTGCGGCCTCACTTGCCACATGCAAGTATTTGGGGTCATGTTCACATCTTTGTGAACAGAAGTGTGCACAGAACTATTTATTAAACTGTTTAACATGTACTTATGGACTCTCCTTAAAGGCAAGCGGATGTTAACTCTTGCCCTCCCAGACTCCTTCTCCAAGATCTTGCAGTTGAGCTAGCATCCTTTTAGTTCAGCCACAAGAGAAGAAGAGTTTGGATTTGATATCCCGCTTTATCACTACCCGAAGGAGTCTCAAAGCAGCTCACATTCTCCTTTCCCTTCCTCCCCCACAACAAACACTCTGTGAGGTGAGTGAGGCTGAGAGACTTCAGAGAAGTGTGACTAGCCCAACGTCACCCAGCAGCTGCATGTGGAGGAGCGGGGACGCGAACCCAGTTCACCAGATTACAAGTCTGCCACTCTTAACCACTACACCATTTAAACAGTATGTAGCTAGTTTAAGATGCTTCTCTGTTGTGATTCTCTGCTGCAGACTAGCTTAGCCGGGTATCTTAGGTCCGAGTCTAATGCAATAGAAAATTTTTGCCAAATGTTAAAAACCTACCCGGACAGAATTTTTAATCCTGAAAAAGAGGACGTGTCCAGGGAAAAGAGGCCATATGGCAACCCTAGAAGTGACTTCCCCGAGGAGAAAGCCTGGGCAGTGTGTATGGAGGTCCAGATGACAAGACCCCCCCCCTTGGCTCATTGATGTGGTCCAAAGGAAAGAAGAGCAAGATGTTTTGCACCAGTTTGGCTGCGGGAATTGCTGGAAGGAGCCAGTATACCTGAAGGAGCGTCTCCACCCCCATCATTCTGCCCGGACACTGAGGTCCAGCGCCGAGGGCCTTCTGGTGGTTCCCTCACTACGAGAAGCCAAGTTACAGGGAACCAGGCAGAGGGCCTTCTCGGTAGTGGCACCCGCCCTGTGGAACGCCCTCCCTCCAGATGTCAAAGAGAGAAACAGCTACCAGACCTTTAGAAGACATCTGAAGGCAGCCCTGTTTAGGGAGGCTTTTAATGTTTAATAGAGTATTGCATTTTAATGTTCTGTTGGAAGCCGCCCAGAGTGGCTGGGGAAACCCTGCCAGATGGGCGGGGTATAAATAATAAATTATTATAATATTATTATTATACAAGGCGCCATATACTCCACTCCAGATTTGTGTAGGGTTTATTCCTGAGCATTTTCTCCTCCCAAAGATGTCCCGCCAGGCGGCAGAGGTTTAGAACCAGGGTTTTCCTTCTCTTAGATGGGCTACTTTCCCAGGGTGATGGGCCCCAGTTTAACGGGAAGCATGAGAAGGTGGCATTAAAAGGTTCCCTCCGTTCCTTCCCAGCGAACCTTTTACCAGCCTGTCTCAGATTCAGAGGAATGAATGAGACGGCAAACATATGCTTCCTTTCAAGACACCAATTAATCTACATAATTTCTGAAGGATACATTTCACTGGAGCGAACACAAAGCTTTTAATTGCAATTAGGCTCAAATTGACGCACAGCCATGATGGATTGCTCTCTGAATTCCTTGGCACACATCAATGGCAGATAACAATACTTCTCTTTCATTCTCTCGAGACAAAAAAGTAGGGTGCTCATGGATCCCGTACGGTGTGTCAAACGCAGGTCCTTTACGTTCAAGACGACATAGCAGATATATGTGACTGTGTGATACTTAACCCCTCTTTCCAATTTGTGCTTAAGAGACTTGGGAGCCAGTGTAGTTCAGCGGTTAAAGGGCTGGACTATAAGACCTGGGAGACCAGGGTTCAAATCTCCACTCGGCCACCCAAAGCTCACTGGGAGACCTCGGGCCAGTCACTGCCTCTCTGCCCAGCCTACCTCACAGGGTTGTTTTGAGGATAAAATAGGAAGGAGGGGATGTATGCGGTCTTGCAGGGGGTTGGACTGGATAACCCTCAGGACCCCTCCCAACTCTATCATTGTGTGATTTTATCATTGTATGGTTTTAATCAGTGTTTTTGTAGTTGTTTTGGTTTTACGTGGAGTGCCCTATCTGGGTGGATGGAGCAGCCAAGTAATTTCGTTGTCCCCGAAGGAGACAATGACAATAAAATCTATTCTATTCTATTCTATTCTATTCTATTCTATTCTATTCTATTCTATTCTATTCTATGATTCATCTGACTGGGTTTCCCCAGCCACTCTGGGGCATCTTTGCATCTCAAAGCTCCTAGGTTCATCTGTATAAACAAAGTGTTCTTTGAAATACTCATGTAATATATAGACCAGGATTAGGTAATTTAATTGATTGCAAATTAGACAACTCACTAGGGCGTTTGCTGGGCTATTAGCTAACCATTTATATTTATATTGTTTCTATATTCTGCTGAAAGCCGCCCAGAGTGGCTGAGGAAACCCAGCCAGATGTGTGGGGTATAATAATAATAATAATAATAATAATAATAATAATAATAATAATAATATTGCTCGTTCTATGATTACTGATCATAAATAAGTTGGGTTTTTTAAAATTGTTCTCCAGCTTGGGATCACTTTGCGATGAAGGGTGGGCTAAAATGGTGTTTAGACAAAATGAAATAAATCAAGAATTGTTGCTTTCAAATGCTTAAGGCGGCGGGGTGTGCGTGTGTGTCCCCAACCTTTCAGGGGGTCTGGGAGCACATTTAAGTGAATTTGCAGAACTCTGTAATCGAAAGGATTCGATTCCAGAAGCCACACATTTTGCGCTTCCAAACACAGCACTGGCCCCTCTCCCCTCCAATTATGCGCCAATTTTGTGTGGTTTTCCACCACTGGAAAACTATTGCTTTCCAACAGCCTGATTTTCATCAAAAGGAAGAGGACCGCTTCCATCACTGACCCGCGTTGCAGCAACGACAGTATTCTCGATACTAGTAATTCCACTCCCCATTCTTCACAGGAACCAAGTGTTTTTTGAAAGCAGGAGCAATAACACCCACACCCACCCTCACTCAGAGCTGTATTGTAAAGGTGCTTGTAGGATAGAGTGCACTTGTTTGCAATTCATCACCTTCTCCTTTTATTAAACCTGCAGGATTTTCCATACCGATATATCCTCACCGCAGGGGAAACCTGAACTCACAAGCCAGGCGGCTCAAGGTGAGAATTTATTGCTTTGACAGGGCATAGCTGGCAAGAAACTCAAATCCAAACAAAAGCAAGAAGGAGGGAAGGCAAGATGTAGGAAATAGGATTTTGGGGGAGCTACTGCCTTCTCTCCACAGAGTTGCATCGGACCCCTTCGCTACAAAGCTTTTGGCAAATGCTGGCCCAGGCATTTTGAGAAGCCGCCCTGTTCCTGTGACTGCTATCTAACTGTTTTTTAAAATAGTGGATTTTAAACAGGGGGCACTGTTATAAAGTGGTTCCGCTCCTTCCTCCTGGGCCGTGTTCAGAAAGTGGTGGTGGGGGATGAGTGTTCAGACCCCAGGGCTCTCACTTGTGGGGTGCCTCAGGGTTCTGTCCTCTCCCCCATGCTTTTTAATATCTATATGAAGCCACTGGGAGAGATCATCAGGGGGTTTGGGCTGGGTGTTCATCAGTATGCGGATGATACCCAGCTCTACCTCTCTTTCAAATCAGAACCAGTGAAGGCGGTGAAGGTCCTGTGTGAGTGCCTGGAGGCGGTTGGAGGATGGATGGCGGCTAACAGATTGAGGCTGAATCCTGACAAGACAGAAGTAGTTTTTGGGGGACAGGGTACGAGCGGGTGTGGGGGACTCCCTGGTCCTGAATGGGGTAACTGTGCCCCTGAAGGTCCCAGTGCGCAGCCTGGGAGTCATTTTGGACTCACAACTGTCCATGGAGGTGCAGGTCAATTCTGTATCCAGGGCAGCTGTCTACCAGCTCCATCTGGTACGCAGGCTGAGACCCTACCTGCCCGCAGACTGTCTCGCCAGAGTGGTGCATGCTCTGGTTATCTCCCGCTTGGACTACTGCAATGCGCTCTACGCGGGGCTACCTTTGAAGGTGACCCGGAAACTACAATTAATCCAGAATGCGGCAGCTAGATTAGTGACTGGGAGTGGCCGCCGGGACCACATAACACCGGTCCTGAGAGAACTACATTGGCTCCCAGTACGTTTCCGAGCACAATTCAAAGTGTTGGTGCTGACCTTTAAAGCCCTAAACGGTCTCGGTCCTGTATACCTGAAGGAGCGTCTCCACCCTCACCGTTTAGCCAGGACACTGATATCCAGCGCCGAGGGCCTTCTGGCGGTTCCCTCATTGTGAGAAGCAAAGCTACAGGGAACCAGGCAGAGGGCCTTCTCGGTGGTGGCGCCCGCCCTGTGGAACGCCCTCCCAGCAGAGGTTAAAGTGATAAACAACTATCCTACATTCAGAAAATACCTGAAGGCTGCCCTGTTTAGGTTTTTAACCTGTGATTTTGATGTATTTTAATATCTGTTGGAGGCCGCCCAGAGTGGCTGGGGAGACCCAGCCAGATGGGCGGGGTACAAAAAAAAAAAAATTATTATTATTATTATTATTTATTATTATTAAATTGCCGGAAAGAAATACTGGCTGAGATCTAGGGATGGAGGGGGGCGGGAACCACGGCCTGGATTGGATGTTAAAGCAAATCCACCTAATTGTCAGGGCTGGAGCCAGCAGCAGAAATAAATAAATCTCTTGAGGCCAGTGAAGTTGAATCTTTATTCAAGGAAACAAACCACAGCTCAGGCCTAGTGGTCTCATCAATGTTTTCAAGGAAGTCTTTCCCACCACAACTCCCCTGACTCTGAGCCTTCTTCCCTTTGCAAGGGGGGGGGGTGTTTCCCCCAACGGTGCCTCCCACCATCCCTCTGCCTCCAGCCAGTCCAGGACACTAATTCACATTTCCCAAAACAATATGCAAACCGAAAACACAAAACCTTGGGCCAGATGCTGCAGTTCAACCTTGGGCCAGATGCTGCAGTGGCATAGCAGGGGTTGCCGGCACCTGGGGCAGAGTGGGTTGTGCCCTCCTCTCAAATTTTGTGCCTGGGGTCCCCTGTGCTACGCCACTGCACAGTACCAAGGTAGATGGACATTGATAATTTTACTAGTAATGATATTTAGTTGATAAGAAAGCAAAATAATATAATTTTAGACATAGCAGTGTGAAATAAGGGGAAAATAAACCAGAAGTGGAAGTTGGGGGAGGCCTAGGGAGGAGGGATTGTAATATGAATAATATGGATATGTGATTTATGTAATAACAGAAAAAGAAAATGTAATAATTTTTTTAAATGATATGAAAATCAGGGGCACAATACAGTGATGCCACCGAAATTCAAACCGGCTGATGTTTCAGCTGAAAAGGGAGGAACAGATCCTACCTTAAACACTTCCATAGGGAGCGGAAACTGTGCTGCCTCAATCAGGGATTTATCCAGAGCAGAATGCCACTCAGACACAGTCTTCAGAGAACAGATTTCTAAAACAAACCACATCAGAAATCACATGGACGTTGAAGCAATGCGCATTAACATTCTGCAATGCTTCGTTCAAGTTCTGGATCTGCATATTCGTGGTTGGCATCCGTCTGTCCCAGGAGACAATGGAGTGAGCCTCCAGGGGTGAAGTCAGACCGCCGCATTAGCAGCACCGAAGTGGCCTCCCTGGGGCGCAAGCCTGGCAGTGTGTTGGAGGTCCTGGGCTGCCCAGATGGCACGGTCCCTGTCTCAGCCTGGCTGGTGTGGGCCAAAAGAAAGCTGAGATACGTTTGGAACCAGCTTGGCTGCAGGAGCTGGCAAAAGGAGGCGTACAAGGTGCCATCCAACCACCTTAGGGCATAGCTGTCAACCCTCCCTTTTTTTGCGGGAAACTCCCTTATTCCAATGCCGTTTCCCGCTGCTATCCCGGATTGTTGATATCCCTTAAATTTCCCGGATTGCAAAGGAAGCAGCTCCTCTCCCTCCCTGCCGGCCAGGGAGGCTCCTCAGCTGCGTTGCTCGGCTGCCAATAAGGAGTCTGAGACTGACTGGGGGCGGAGCTTGCATGCCTTGTGCAGCCAGACCCTCACACCCAACCAGACAGACAGCCTGCCTGCCGTTTACGCACTCGCTCTTTTGCTCACCCGTTCGCGCGCAGGGTGGTGAGGCTACTTGGTGCCATTGCACCGCCTTCGTGGCATCCCTTAGTTTCAAATCCGAAAGTTTGAAAAAATCCCTTCTTTTCAAATCCGAAAGTTGACAGCTATGCCTTAGGGACTCCACTCCAGATTTGTGTAGGGTTTACTCCTTAGCCTTTTCTTCTTCCAAAGATACCCCCCAAAGGAGAGCAAGTTTAGGATCAGAGTTTGCTTTCTCCTAGGTGGACCACCTTCCCAGGTGTGTTCTCTCTCTCTCTCTCTCTCTCTCTCTCTCTCTCTCTCTCTCTCACACACACACACACACACACACATTCATATAATATATTGCTCATATAGGTCTCATTTGCACACCTGGTAGATTTTACCAGATTTGTCCTAACAGACCCGCACAGCAACCTGCTTTTAAGCTGCCCCGAGGACTCAACTGATGACCGTGCTTTGCAAAGTACAAAAACCGTAAATCGAGGGGGCGGGAAAGTTGCGTTGGCTGCCTCACTCAGTGCTTTTAAGCAATTCACAGCGGGTTTTTCTTTAAACGCCTGTAAATCCATTCACAGGAGGAAAGTGAGATTAAAATAAAGCCTTTCCTTCTGGGGCAATCTCTCGCCTCACTGCAGCCCCACAAAACTGCACGCCCCAGAATACAACATGACGGGAGAGATTAGCAGGCTCTCCTACTAAGTGAAGCTAGAGCACTCTTCCCGCTGCACCTAGAATCAAGGCCAGTAAATCTGTTAATGAAGACAATAGGGCAAAGTTTTGGCACTCGGCCCGAAATACACTTAACACTGTTATCACCTGTTTGCAGCACCTCTGGGATAAACACTGAGCTCACCTGCAACTTGAACTGATTTGTGAGGGTGTCCAATACCTGCCCAAGACATTTTGCGGCTTGAGACAGAACAGTGAATGGCCTCTCACCCCACCAAGTCAAAGTGTGTGCCCAAGGCCTGCCAAGTTATTTTGCCGCCCGAGGCAGAAGATCCCACAAGCACCCTTCTGGTAGTCAAAGCACAATACAGGCGACTCTCAACTAGGGCTGGACGATAGATATATCGTCCCAAACCGGTTCCAAGTCCATATCGTGATATCGGTTTCATAATTTTTGATCTGGCAATATATCTCAAATCATGACGTGTGTGCGCTATGCAAAAATCACGATGCGGGGGGGGGGGGACCATGAAGCCAGCCAATGCCTCTACATAGCCCCATCCTTATTTCAGATGTTGTGATCTATTGGTATATTGCGATGTTTAGCTGGTGATGTTGAAAACCAGATTATTGCCCAGCCCTAGGCTTACGTTCTGGGGATAGCAAAATCATGTATAGTCTAAACCAGGGTCAGCAACCTTTTTCAGCCGTGGGCCAGTCCACCGTCGCTCAGACCATGTGGTGGGCCAGACTTTTTTTTGGGGGGGGGGAATGAACAAATTCCTATGCCCCACAAATAATCCAGAGAAGCATTTTAAATAAAAGCACACATTCTACTCATGTAAAAACACCAGGCAGGCCCCACAAATAACCCATAGATGCATTTTAAATAAAAGGACACATTCTACTCATGTAAAAACACGCTGATTCCCGGACCGTCCATGGGCCGGATTGAGAAGGCTATTGGGCCGCATCCGGCCCATGGGCCTTAGGTTGCCTAGGTAAAGATACCCCTGACCATTAGGTCCAGTCATGACCAACTCTGGGGTTGCGGCGCTCATCTCGCATTATTGGCCGAGGGAGCCGGCATACAGCTTCCAGGTCATGTGGCCAGCATGACAAAGCCGCTTCTGGCAAACCAGAGCAGCACACGGAAACGCCGTTTATCTTCCCGCCGGAGCGGTACCTATTTATCTACTTGCACTTTGACGTGCTTTCGAACTGCTAGGTTGGAAGAGCTGGGACCGAGCAAAGGGAGCTCACCCCGCCACGGGGATTCGAACCGCCGACCTTCTGATTGGCAAGTCCTAGGCTCTGTGGTTTAACCCACAGCGCCACCCGCGTCCCTACCCCTGGTCTAAACACCTTGGGTTCAATGGCGGGTGAGGTTGCCAAAGTCCTTTCCCCCTCGGACACTTGATCCTTTTACGTCCACTTTTAATTCCTTACGTCCCTTAATTCCTGTAACAGCAAACTAAGGCCATGTAGGTACCATACGTTTAAAGCAAATTATACTATTCATCAAGCGCAGCCAGGCATGGACCTGCCCTATAACATTTGCAGTATTAGGAAACTTATTTCTGCTTTTTTTATTTTATTTTTACCTGCGGGTGGATCCAGTCTGTACTTATTCTCTTGACACCAACCAACTGGTCGAAGTCTGTAATCCAAGTAAAACAACCACTGGTCATAGGATTCAGTCTCCTCCAATCCCACATAGCGAAGGCGTAATCTTCCTCCAACATTCTCAAGAACACTAACTATCCAGTATTGAAAGGGACTCTGGGAATCCTGAAGCTCTATTAAGGAATCAACTGTAATGAGGTCTACAGGGTTTTTCCCTCGCAGAGGCTGTTTGAACAGAAGCAAAACTCCTTATTTTAAACTTTATGCGAAGTCTTCTCACGGTAACAGAGACAGCAGAAGATTTATATATTTAATTTTTTTTATTCTATATTTGTGTGTGTGTGTGAATGCGGTTGGATGGCGGTTTCTCTTCACCTTTATCCCAGCGGTCTCTCCTTCCTCCTAATTTTAACCCAGTCATACATTCCAAACGCAAAAGGGGGGTAAAAAGGGAAAAACAGGAAGAGAAATTAACTGTGCTTAACGCTCGACAATTATTCGTTTGAGAAACAACTCACTTCCCCCCATTTTTTAAAATTATTATTAATATCCCAGGAATCGGATTATGTGAAAATAAAATAAACGGTCTTAACTGTAGGGAGCTGTGACAAGGAAATGTTTAAGGAAAAGGAATGAGCTTTTAAATGTTCACCTTGCAACGTCACATATATATTCAGATTCTGGCAGCAGAGGCTGGTACATTTGGAGAAATGGGACGCTGCCCAGCCATCTTCAGTTTGCCCCCAGATAGCCCCCACTTGTCCTGTTTTCTTACTTACAAATACTGTACTCCAGGGGGTGGCCCTGCCTGAAAATGTCCTCCTTAAGTCCCAGTGTTGCGCTTGCAGAACTCAGCAGAAGGGCGGAGAAGGACAGGGGCAAAACTAGAATGAGCTGGCTCTACTTGCCATCGGCTCTGGCGCCACCTACTGTCCGCCTCCCAACCTTCCACCCTACCTGTCGCCGCTGGATTCTGGGTGTTGATTTCTGAATTACATTTACATTATTATTTTTTAAAGGATGAGCTATGTGCGGCCTTTAGGGGGTGTGTGTGCATGCACACATGTGTGTGTCAGCAAGTGTGAATTTGAAGAACGAACCAGACATTACTTTCATAGCGTGATCAGCAAACACATCTGTGTTTTTTGTTTTAAAAAAAGGACCAGGTGTGCGTGTGTCGAAGGGATTTTTGTAGAGATTGTAGCACGTGGGAAAGAGAGGCTTCATCCTTCGCTCCCCAACCACAATCCTGTAGCCAATGCAACAATCCCAATGAAATCCTCCAGCCTGGCAAAAGCATTATAATAAAAAACTTGCATTGGTGCCAATGGCAGTTGTTTTTCTAATGACTAATTTGCTGGGGGGGGGGGGACATTGCAAGTAGTATTGCAACTAGGGAGGGGAGGGTCTGGAACTGCAGCCCCAATTAACCCCAATCCCATGTGCCTGTTAATTAATTAATTGCATTTTTAAAAAAACAGAAAAGGTGGTCGCTAAACACGTTGTTAAAGCAGCACCTGGTTTGGCCCTTTACCAACATAAATAAAATCATTCTTGAAACATAAGCATCCAATCTGCAAAACCTTGGAGGTTTTGAATGTTTTTAACATGACCATTTCCAGATGGCTCGTAAGCACATCCGGGGAACGTTATGACGGGGTGTTGGGAGGGAACGTGGCACAACAATGACGCCCCTCCTGCCTATATGCACTCGTTCTATGTGTTTTTAAATTCCTGTTGGTTTGGGGTTTGCCTGATTAAAACTCTTAGGTGAGGAATGGGGGAAAGAGAAGGAGAGCAGGACGTCTATAGATAATAATAAACTCTGCCTTGAGCATCCACTTCTATAGCAAAAGGACCCCATAAGGAAGCACTACGGTCCCTTTTTGCTAAACTGATAAGCAGTGGTGGTGATAATAAAAAGGTAAAGGGACCCCTGACCATTAGGTCCAGTCGTGACGGACACTGGGGTTGCTGCGTTCATCTCGCATTACTGGCCGAGGGAGCTGGTGTACAGCTTCCGGGTCATGTGGCCAGCATGACTAAGCCGCTTCTGGCGAACCAGAGCAGTGCACAGAAACGCCGTTTACCTTCCTCCTGGAGCGGTACCTATTCATCTACTTGCACTTTGACGTGCTTTCGAACTGCTAGGTTGGCAGGAGCAGGGACTGAGCAACGGGAGCTCACTCCGTTGCGGGGATTCGAACCGCCTACCTTCTGATCGGCAAGCCCTAGGCTCTGTGGTTTAACCCACAGCGCCACCCGCGTCACCCTGATGGTGATAATAATTGTCATTAAAAAATAATAATATCTGGCACCAGTTACAATCTGCACACACACACACCGCCCGATCCTGACTCCTGACTATTGAGCAAACAACGCAAGAGTGATTATTCTAGCAAGTAAGCTACCAATTCGGATAGCAAACTGTGAAACAGGCCTGGAACCATACGTTTTGTAGTGGTGGTGATTGCGGGGAGGAGCTGAAAGTTAGTACACCTCAAAACCAGTAGAGACTGAAATGAAAGCCGCTTGGTCTGTGAAAATTAGAAGCTATGGGGTATATTAAATACTCCAATAAAATGCAGTTGGGTGTCACTGGGCAGAATAAACGCTGGGATTGAGTTGAATTGAGCAGCCAGACAGAATGTACTGCCTGCATATTTCTCATGAAAATAAAGAGCCAGAGGCTTTTTTTAAAAAAAAAGTGGAATATCCATCATAAGGAATATCCAGGGCCCACTTTATTGAAAGCACACCACAAGGCATTAAGAATATTCATTGCTTCTGCAATGCTTTAGCAAGCCACACACTGTGGTGCATGCCCAGATTTGCATCTCTCTGTGTGGCACCAAGAATGGAATCATAGAATTGTGGAGCTGGAAGGGACCCCAGCGGTCATCTAGTCCAACCCGCCCCCCCCCCACTGCAATGCAGGAATCACAGCTGGACTGGAGATAACCCTCATCTTGCAGAGACGCAACTCGGGAACATCCCACACAAACTCCACACCGTTGTGGACACACTGAACCGCACAGCAATAATCTCACAGCATAATCTCACCGAAATGCAGCCAATTAGGAGATTGTGAAGATCAGAGAAATGCCTTGTTAGATCCACCCTGTTCCAACATCGTATATTTGGTAGCTCAGTCAGTAGAGCATGAGACTCTTAATCCTAGGGTCGTGGGTTTGAGCCCCATGCTGGGCAAAAGATTCCTGCATTGCAGGGGGTTGGACTAGATGACTCTTGTGGTCCCTTCCAACTCTACAATTCTATGAGTTCCACCATCAGCACCATTCCCCCAAGAGCAGGGCAGGGGAACCTACAGCACTCTAGATCAGGCTTCCTCAAACTTGGCCCTCCAGATGTTTTTTTGCCTACAACTCCCATGATCCCTAGCTAGCAGGATCAGTGGTGAGGGATGATGGGAATTGTAGTCTCAAAACATCCGGAGGGCCGAGGTTGAGGAAGCCTGCTCTAGATGTTGCTGGACCACAGATCTTACCATACCTGCTGGCTGGGATTAACAATATCAAGAGAATAATGTGTTTTCCAGCCCTTTACACCAGGGGTGCTGACTTGGGCCTTATGTTATGGGTCCCCAACGGTGCCTGTGACGTAACATGACATCATGACATCATGACATCACAGCGGTGCTGCGGCGGCACTGCCGAGGCCTCGCGGGGTCTCGGAGGTTAAGTCTGAGACCTCTGAGTGACTTCCGGTTTCTACATCGCCTGGGAGGTCGTGTCAGGGCTCCGTGGTGACTTCCAACAGAAACCAGAAGTCACGTCGGAGCCCCGTGTTGTGGGTGCTAAGCACCCATTAAAAAAATTTGTGGGTGCCCCGGCACCCAGGGCCCCTGAGACCTAGCGCCTATGCCCTACACTAACCAGCTCGATGTCTCTGCGAAGGTCATTACGGTGAAAAGGAATTCCAAACAAGCATAGAATATCTTGCTTCCACGCATTGAAAGAAACCCAAATAAGAAAATCTGGATCTGTTTGCCTCCCTCTCCACTGCTCCAACAGCCTAGAATCTGATCACTTAAGAATGTAATTGCACTTAAAAGTTGTGCCTATCTTAGATGACCCACGTGCAAACAATCAAGGCTTTCCTTCCCGCCCGCCGCCTCGCCAGATCTGGGCCAAAAATGTGAGGAGAGGGGAGTCAATTTTACAGGCTTAAATAACCGTACCACCACAAACACTGTAGCACTCAAGAGGATATATTAACTCAATACATACGCCTTCCAGTAAATTTGCAGGCGCCGTTCGTGAACCCGTCAGATCACGTATGAGGAACGTCGTCCAGTCCGAGTATTTCTCCTTGATAGCTGGGAAAGAAAGGCGAGCACATGATTAGCTAAGGCGACAGATTCTGACCCGTAAAAAGGCTAGACTGAAACATTACAATAGAGGCAGACTGTACGAAGTAGCTTCCGAACTCTATGACCCATCACAATCTCGGTCCAGTAAACTATGGTTTGCAGGTACCATCGATCTCAAGCCACTTGAGTTACCATGGTGGAAGAAAGGCAGGAAATCCATGAAAATAAATAAATAAGCCAAAAAAGGGAAAAGGGAAATTCAGCAGTAAAAAGTACCAGTGAGTGTCCCTGGGAAAATTAGTTGTTCCTAGCAACCATAGATCCTAGGGCTTGCCTATCAGAAAGTCGGTGATTCGAATCCCCACGACAGGGTGGGCTCCCGTTGCTTGGTCCCTGCTCCTGCCAACCTAGCAGTTCGAAAGCACGTCAAAGTGCAAGTAGATAAATAGGTACCGCTCCGGCGGGAAGGTAAAAGGCGTTTCCGTGCGCTGCTCTGGTTCGCCAGAAGCGGCTTAGTCATGCTGGGCACATGACCCGGAAGCTGTACGCCGGCTCCCTCGGCCAGTAAAGCGAGATGAGTGCCGCAACCCCAGAGTTGTCCGCGACTGGACCTAACGGTCAGGGGTCCCTTTACCTTTACCTAGCACTGCATGGATTTAGGTGTGAGCCAGGCATGCAAACCCCGAAAAATGTGGACATCCCGTTTTGGAAATTGAAATTGTTTGGAATTAATATTTACACTATCTTATATACTTATTAAGTCTTGATTACCACTAATTTTATTGCCAATTGTGTGAGTGTAACTGCTGTTCTTGTATTGTCTTGTGTTATGAGCTTAAAGCTGAAATAAAGTTGATTGATTGATTGGACATCCCATATCCCAGAAAAACATGGACATCCCGTTTTTTATCGTGAGAGAAAGGCGGCCATATTGGGTATCGTGATCTCCCATGATTTCACGCTGCTATTTCTCCCCCACCCCACTCCAAAGTTGTTGTTTTTTCCAGGAAGATATCGCAGTGTAAAATCACGTGAGATCACAGTGCCCAAAACGGCCGCCGTTCTCTTGTGATTGAAAAACGGGAAGATGGCATCTGGTAACATGGCATCCTGGTTTTTGCCTTTGAGGTGTTGAGATTTGCAAGGTGGCAGGAGCTACCCAAAGGGATTGCGATAGCAGCAGTGAAAGTGCGGGGATAAGAGGATTTAAAAAGCCAACAAACAACAAGGCTGGATTTACAGCCAGCATCCCGGCTCCGACATTAGCAGCTACCAGCAGATCCATCAAGGAAACAGCAGATGACAAAAGGCTGTAAATGTTACCAGCACAGAGAATCAATAGATGGCATCATTTACCGGCTGAAGGGGACCGATTGTATGACAAGGCCTAAACAAAGCAGCAAGATGTAACCGTTACAAATGAGCTATTTAATTAACTTGTCACCCAGCCGGTTCTTCAAGGGGGAAGACACGGGCGAGGGAGCCAGGCCCAGCCGCTAAGATACTCTCGCTCCAACCAGGGAATAGCATCAGTTAATTTAGGGTGGTGGCTGGTGTCCATTGCGACTGGTAGGGCAGAAGGCAGGGAGGTCAGAGGAGGTCAGAAACAGATGGGGGCAGGGGCACCAATGGGGCAGGGCGGAGCTGCACCCTTTGCCTGACCTGCTAGGAGTGGAACAGCAGGAACCATTCATAGAAACATAGAACGGTGAAGTTGGAAGGGACCCAAGGGTCATCTAGTCCAACCCCCTGCAATGCAGGAATCTCAGCTAAAGCATCCATGGCAGACGGCCATCCAACCTCTGCTTAAAAACCTCCAAGGAAGGAGAGTCCACAACCTCCAGAGGAAGGCTGCCCACTGTCAAACAGCTCTTACTGTCAGAAAGTTATTCCCGATGTTGAGTCGGAATCTCCCTTGTTGTAACTTGGAAGCCGTGGGTTCGAGTCCTAGCCTCCAGAGCAGGAAAAAACAGGCTTACTCCCTCTTCCGTGTAAGATATTTGAAGGTGGCTATCCTATCTCCTGAGGGACGCGGGTGGCGCTGTGGGTTAAACCACAGAGCCTAGGGCTTGCCGATCAGAAGGTCGGCGGTTCGAATCCCTGCAACGGGGTGAGCTCCCGTTGCTCGGTCCCAGCTCCTGCCAACCTTGCAGTTCAAAAGCACATCAAAGTGCAAGTAGATAAATAGGTACTGCTCTGGCGGGAAGGTAAACGGCATTTCCGTGTGCTGCTCTAGTTCGCCAGAAGCAGCTTAGTCATGCTGGTCACATGACCTGGAAGCTGTACGCTGGCTCCAATAAAGCGAGATGAGCGCCGCAACCCCAGAGTCGGTATATAAATATGCAGAATTTCTGCCCCGTTAACAGAGCAGTGCTTATTCCAGACACACTTTCAGTTCAGACTCCGGTCTATCAGCGCCTCTGTGATTAAATTCACCTTATCCAGAACATGTGTATTGCTTATTACATTTCTGCTTTTATAGCTTCGTGCAAATCTATTTTAACTAGGGGGGAAATGCAAAGGAGACGGCTCTCATCCCTTGTAAAAGAAAAAAGGAAAAAAATTAAAATAATAACTAACCACTCGGTATTACACAATGCTATCTTTGAACAGTGTCTCCGGAGGAATTAGCAATTTTATGGCTGTGGAAATAAAGTGCTGCATTAGCTGAAGGTTCAGGTGTATAAATGGGACCTTCTTTTCCCCTACAGACTTGCTCTCCGTGTTGCCTCCGGGCCTTGTCTAGTTAAGCTGCTTACTTCTGTGTACCAAAGGGCAATAGTTAAGTTCATTAGAACAACATTTGCCGTCGGTAAGGAATTTTCGAACTTAGCCAAGCCTGATCTTGGCTGCCTGGGGCAGGAAGGAGAGCGAACGTTGCCAGATAGCGGCTTTTATGAAATGATCATTTCCAACAGCTGCCCTGGGGTGTGTGGTGTAGTGGTTAAGAGCAGTGGACTTGTAATCTGGTGAACCGGGTTCGCGTCTCCGCTCCTCCACATGCAGCTGCTGGTGACCTTGGGCTAGTCCCACTTCTCTGAAGTCTCTCAGCCCCACTCACCTCACAGAGTGTTTGTTGTGGGGGAGGAAGGGAAAGGAGAATGTAAGCCACTTTGAGACTCCTTTGGGTAGTGATAAAACGGGATATCAAATCCAACTCTTCTTCTTCTTCTTAGGCGGTCCTGATGGGTCCCAAACCCGCAGTGAGTTAGGAACTTTGTCTGCATGCAAAGTCAGGCGCCACGCTTGCAGACCCCTTTGTGCCACAGAGTTGGTCTGCCAACAAGACTGGTGCCTGAAGCCAGCTCCTTGGTGATCGTGCCGTCTCCAATTCTGTGGAAAAGGTTAAAGGACCCCTGGACGGTTAAGTCCAGTCAAAGGCGACTATGAGGTTGCGGCGCTCATCTCGCTTTCAGGGTGAGGGAGCCAGCGTTTGTCCACAGACAACTTTCCAGGTCATGTGGCCAGCATGTCTAAAGCACTTCTGGAGCAAAGGGACACCATGACGGAAGCCAGAGCGCATGAAATGCTGTTGACCTTCCGCCGCAGTGGTACCTATTTATCTACTTGCGCTGGCATGCTTTCGAACTGCTAGGTTGGCACGAGCTGGGACAGAGCAACAGGAGCTCACCCAGTCGCAGAGATTCGAACTGCCGACCTTCTGATCGGCAAGCCCAAGAGGCTCAGTGGTTTAGAACCAAGCCAGCATAGATGTCGCTGAGACAGGAGTGCAAACATGCTGGGAATGTGGGCTTGGGAGAGTACATAGCCCAAGATTTATTGGTGCTTCCAGGCCCTAATAGTTAGAGATCAAGTTAAGGTATTTGGTGGGGGGTGATACGCCCTCCCTAGATATCTGATGTGGGTGCATCAGTCTTCAACTCCTGTTGCCATGTCCTCTATACGTCCTTCAAGCTTGAGATTGTAAGCAGTTTGAGGCAGAGACCTTTATTCCTTTCCTCATGCTGCAGAGTAGCACCTGGTGAGTAGACCTCACCTGGAATACTGTGTCCAGTTCTGGGCACCACAGTTCAAGAAGGATACTGACAAGCTGGAACGTGTCCAGAGGAGGGCAACCAAAATGGTCAAAGGCCTGGAAACGATGCCTTATGAGGAACGGCTTAGGGAGCTGGGTATGTTTAGCCTGGAGAAGAGAAGGTTAAGGGGTGATATGATAGCCATGTTCAAATATATAAAAGGATGTCATATGGAGGAGGGAGAAAGGTTGTTTTCTGCTGCTCCAGAGAAGCAGACACGGAGCAATGGATTCAAACTACAAGAAAGAAGATTCCACCTAAACATTAGAAAGTACTTCCTGACAGTGAGAGCTGTTCGACAGTGGAATTTGCTTGCCAAGGAGTGTGGTGGAGTCTCCTTCTTTGGAGGTCTTTAAGCAGAGGCTTGACAGCCACCTGTCAGGAATGCTTTGATGGTGTTTCCTGCTTGGCAGGGGTTGGACTGGATGACCCTTGTGGTCTCTTCCAACTCTAGGATTCTATGATTCTATGATTTGCGTCTATTAAATACAGTAACCCCCCATCTCCCCTCATATACTGTATATTCCTGCGTATAAGACTACTTTTTAACCCAGGAAAATCTTCTCAAAAATCAGGGGTTGTCTTATACGCCGGGTCGTATTTCTTATACGGCGAGTATATCTCAAACTCTATATTTTAACTGGAAGAGTTGGGGGTCGTCTTTTACGCCCAGTCGTCTTATACGCCGGAATATACGGTAATTGATATGTATGTTGCACCACACAGGGCGATAGCACAATAAATCCTCTTCATCTCCCTTTGTTTCCTCCCAAAATCAACTTCTCAGCTGTCATAAAGGCGGTGTTGGGCGAGTGGATATTTTCATATAGCGCAGGGTCATTTCATTAAAACGGTTTCACTGCCTCCCAGAGCGGCGGTTATTCATTCCGAGAGTCCCATAAATCTGAGCCTCCTTATTTTTTTACGACAGTCACCGTCCATCTGTAGCCTGCCGTGAGGATGCCGTTTCAAAAAACAAAGGAGGTTTTTGCACGGGGAGGAGATCGGCGCACGCAGTGCTCCAAGGGACTGCCAACCGTGTTCATTAAGCAAGTTCAGGCCTGCACAGGAAGTTGTCAAATACAGAGTCAGACCCAATGGGCCCTCTAGCTCAGTAAAGTCTACCACACTTGCGGTGGGGAAAGGTTGTCTATGAAGGGCTGCTGCTTACCCACAGGAAGCGTCGCATCCGTAGTCAATGGAGGGGACAGATCCTAAACCAAAATTGGCGGGCAAAGTTTTGCAGCATGGTTAGGACTGCAGAGGGACACGGGTGGCGCTGTGGGTTAAACACAGAGCCTAGGGCTTGCCGATCAGAAGGTCAGCGGTTTGAATTCCCGCAGCGGGGTGAGCTCCCGTTGCTCGGTCCCAGCTCCTGCCCACCTAGCAGTTTGTCAAAGTGCAAGTAGATAAATAGGTACCGCTCCGGCGGAAGGTAAACGGTGTTTTCGTGCGCTGCTCTGGTTCGCCAGAAGCGGCTTAGTCATGCTGGCCACATGACCCGGAAGCTGGTACACCTGGCTCCCTCGGCCAGTAAAGCAAGATGAGTGCCGCAACCCCAGAGTCGGACACGACTGGACCTAATGGTCAGTGGCCCCTTTACCTTTACCTAGGACTGCATAACTCCCTCTCTTTCTGTCCCAACCCTTCACGTTGAGAATCAGGATCAGACCAGAGGCCCACCAAGTAGCCAACCAGATGCTTCCAGAAGCCTGCAAACCAGAACAGGGGTGAGAGCAACAGGCGTCCCGCCCCCACACCAGGAAGTGATGCTCAGTGTAGACAGAAGACAGCTGTCTCGGTTAGCAGCCATCGACAGCCTTCTCCTCCGTGAATTTGAGATGATGACATTTGGATTTGAAGACTGAAGAGTGGGCTTTGTTGGGTGTTATATTGGAGTGGATGAAGCGAATACATTCATACCTTGGTTTTCGAACAGCTTAGTTCTCTAACGTTTTGGCTCCCGAATCGCCGCAAAACCCAGAAGTGACTGTTTTCGGAGCTCGGACGTCCGGCGGGGCTTCCGCGGCTTCTGGTTGGCTGCAGGAGCTTCCTCCAGCCAGTCAGAAGCCGCGCTTTGGTTTCCAATGTTTTGGAATTCCGTTTGACTTCCCAAGGATACGTCTGTATTGTTTATATATAGCGGACCGATGAAAAATCGGTTGTCTCTTGCCTTCTTAATTTTATTTCTTTCTCTCTCTATCTTTTAACCTCTTTTCTACTTCTTTTCCTTATCTCTCTCTTTCTCTATTCCTCTCCCCCCTTAGGCTTTTTTAAATTATTTAGATCAAAGCCTTAGTTTGTACAAAAAACAAAAAAGGAAAAGACATTTGTTATTAAGTTTTGCATCTTTTTCTATAAGCCCTAATAAAA
Organism: Darevskia armeniaca; assembly: GCA_034641395.1. NCBI lineage: Eukaryota > Metazoa > Chordata > Lepidosauria > Squamata > Lacertidae > Darevskia > Darevskia armeniaca. The sequence goes on from JAWWNF010001063.1 coordinate 286,743, forward strand.
AATTACTTTTTGAAAAAGAATTTGTCTAACTCTTTCAAAACTTTCCAAGTTGATGGTTAACACTGTGTTCTGCACGTACTCGAGTTCATCTGCCCTGGATCTTCCAGCTTTCAGCTTCGTTGGATGGTTCCACTTGCTTTTTATCCTGCACATCTGGATTTCCACCCCACCCCACCCCGTCCCCTCCACCCCTCGCTTGAACTGGTCACTTGCAAGATGACTTCACTGCTTGCATCTCTCTGTCCCCTTCAGCCTCCCCACCTTACAAATCCAAGACAGGGTCCTTCTATCACTCTTGGTGCTTCCTCCCCAGAGTCTCTCTGCCAACCCCCTGTCAGAATGTCCTACACACGAGTAGGAGCTTGGCAGAGACACATGGCCAACTGGCATGTTCCCTACCTCCTGGGCGATCGTTCAGGAGCTTCAAAAGCATTCCCTCAGCCGGAACATCACAGCGACTGATGCCAGAAGACATCAGCACACTTACTGGGATCCGCAGAGTCTTCGCAGCATGCGTAAACAGACCTCAGCAACTCAGCATTTTGGCTAATCTACTTTATTTGCATATAAACACACAGGTAGCACTGCAATATGGCTCCTCTCTCTCTCTAGCATCAAACAGCAAAGAGAAAGAACAAAGGACAATAGTCCCACTTCAGGGAACACAGTAAGACAAATGCCCTGTCTTCGTCACATCCCACTTCCCACTCTGTGGAATCAAAACATATACCCAGTCATGTGATAGACAACAAACCCATGACTGCACACGGGGAATGAATCTCCAACACCCCAACCCCCTTACAACCCGTATAACCGCCTTCAGCTCTGCAATGATGGGGCAGGGACTTTTCAGTGGTGACACCGCTTTTTGGAATATTCCCTCCAGGAAGCTAGCTCAGCACAAACCCCAATATCTCTTGGGCGCCAAGATCTTTTTATTCCCCCCCATCATTATTTTGATTTATATGCCACTCCTCCCCCCCCAATGTAAAAAAGCTGTTGTTGTCTTTCAGTCAACATGATCTAATCAATATCCTCAGCAGATTCAGCTCATTCCCCCCCCCCATTTATTATTTTTTTAAACCAGCAACTGATCTCCAAAACCAGCAACTTAGCTTGTGGAAAAACAATTAGAGAAACAATTTTTTTCAAGCTTTCCAACCAAATAATAATAATAATAATAATAATAAATCCATATTATTATTATTTAATCTGAAAGAGGAGAAGGGGGCGGAGAGTCCACAACAAGCTTTAAATACAGTACAGCATGCAGAAAGAATCCAATATCAAGCCTGACTGAAGAAGTTGATTAAATTAGTTCAATTTAAAGCCTAAACAAACCCTGAAGGTGGCTCCTTTGTATACTGCTAAATCATTTACTACCCAAGAAGAACGGAACGGGCGCAAAATATTCATTCATTAAATCTTCCATAAATTTCCACTCGATATTTGCTGCAGCCACAATATTACTTAGAAGTCATTACATGCCGTCATTTAGCTCCTGCTGTTGGGCGACATCCAGGCATCTTATACCACTTCTTGCTTTGCTCGCAAATTATTTGGAAGCTGTTGCAATGGGGGGTCAAATTTCTTTCAATGAAGTGGGGCTGGGGGCCAGACTCAGCGACAGAGCATCTGCCTTGCACGCAGAACGTCCCAATTCGATCCCCGGCATCTCCAGGCAGGACTGGGGAAAACTCCCCGTCTGAAACCTTGGAGAGCCGCTGCCAGTCAGAGTTGCCAATACCGAGGTAGATAGACCCATGGTCTTAATTGGTAAAAGGAACCTTCCTATGTTCCTCTGGTTGTTTACCAAAAAGCTTGTGAGCTATGGCAAGCACATGCCCAGGGCCGGCTCTATCACTGGGCAAAGTGAGGCAGCTTTCATTCCAGTTGGATTCTGTATGCACCCTAGCTATCAAGACGAGTGGCCAGGGATGATGGGAACTGTAGTCAAAAAGGTGCGGGAGACCCAAGTTTGGGGAAACTTTGGTCTGCACGGTTAAACTCACATATACGGTGAGAACCAGGAAGAGCAGACAACAAGACATGCCTCATTGAGAAATGGAGATTTTTTTTCCAGTGTACTAGAGGGACCCAGGTGGCGCTGTGGGTTAAACCACAGAACCTAGGGCTTGCTGATCAGAGGTCGGTGGTTCGAATCCCTGGCGACGGGGTGAGCTCCCATTGCTCGGTTCCCAGCTCCTGCCAACCTAGCAGTTCGAAAGCACGTCAAAGTGCAAGTAGATAAATAGGAACCGCTCTGGCGGGAAGGTAAACGGCGAAGCGGCTTAGTCATGCTGGCCACATGACCCGGAAGCTGTACGCCAGCTCCCTTGGCCAATAAAGCGAGATGAGTGCCACAACCTCAGAGTCGTCCGCGACTGGACCTAACAGTCAGGGGTCCCTTCACCTTTACCAAGAGTAATAAGTTACAGGATAATGTAAACCCATTTGTGTCCCCGTCGCGGGATTCGAACAGCTGACCTTCTGATTGGCAAGCCCTAGGCTCTGTGGTTTAACCCACAGCGTCACCCGCATCCCTATGATAGACGGTACTCCGAGGTTATTGAGCAAATGCGCCCTATTGTGTCTGGCAACGCATCATATCAACATAAACTAGGCACAACTCAGCATCTCCACAAAGCCTCCAGCTGCAAACCAGTCATTACAGCACTCAATAAAAACTCTTCCCTTTTGACCCAAGCGGATCATGATTCACTTGCCTCTGCAAATCCCTTCTACCCTCCTTGGCAAAAATGAATTACAAACCACACTGTAAAAGCAGAGTTTTTTTGGGGGGGGGGGGCTAAGTCACACGCACATCCATACTATCTCCATGTGAATTTCCCGGATTCACGGCTAGCTCAATTTTCAGATTCGTTTTCTTTTCCCAGTATGTCCGTATGTGCTCGCATGAGATAAGTTCAGGAAGGAGGGCAGAAGTCGACCTGAGAGCTCGCGCACGGCTGCCGTTGAAAGATTGCTACCTGCACAGCTATTTATCTTTATTTATTCATTCAATTTCCATCCTGTCTTTCCTCCTGAAGGAGGGCAGGGAGGCAAACACAACCATAATAAAACAGTTTTAAAACATTGTAATTTTTTATTGGGGGGTAGACATTATTTGGCTGGAGAAATGGATCACAAGAATTCGGCTAAGCTTAATTTTGAAGGACAGCTGAGTTTTGTTGACATATAGTTTCTGAAAGTGCAGATTTGACAGAGCCGCCGACTGCACTGGCTACTGATTAGTTTCGGGCCCAATGCAAAGTGCTGGTTTTGACCTATAAAGCCTTAAACAGCTCAGGACCGCAATACCTCAAGGACCGCCTATTTCCATATGGACCTACCCCACACCCTGAGGTCATCTTCTGAGGCCCTTCTTCGTGTGCCACCTCCTGGAGAGGTCCGGAGGGTGGCAACACGAGAACGGGGCCTTCTCTGCAGTGGCTCCCCGTCTGTGGAATGCTCTCCCCAGGGAAGTTCTCCTGGCGCCTTCATTATACACCTTTAGGCGCCAGGCAAAAACGTTCCTTTTTAACCAGGCCTTTGGTTGACCTGATCAACACCCCATACCCTTTAAAACACGGCTCTTTTGTGGGGGAGGGGAGGGGCGATATTGGGTTATTGTTTTTATTTGATTTTATATATTGTGATCTATTTTGGTGAATCGCCCTGAGACCTCTGGGTATAGGGCGGTATATAAATTCAATAAATGAATGAATGAATCAAATTTCTCTTCCACCCCTACAGGGATCCCTGACCATTAGGTCCAGTCGCGGACGACTCTGGGGTTGCGGTGCTCATTTCGCTTTACTGGCCGAGGGAGCCGGCGTACAGCTTCGCGGTCATGTGGCCACCATGACTAAGCTGCTTCTGGCGAACCAGAGCAGTGCACGGAAACACCGTTTACCTCCCACCGGAGTGGTACCTATTTATCTACTTGCACTTTGACGTGCTTTCAAACTGCTAGGTTGGCAGGAGCTGGGACTCGAGCAACGGGAGCTCACCCCTTCGCGGGATTCGAACCGCCGACCTTCTGATCGGCAAGCCCTAGGCTCTGTGCTTTAACCCACAGCGCCACCCCGCGTCCCTATGGCCCTTCTACACTGAAGTTATTTTTTGTGGTGGCAGATCGTTTCAGCCAGACGTAGCTTGCCAGTGATCAAAATCTGCAGGTAGAACAGAGACACAATGCATCCCTAGAATACTAAGCAGAAGGTCTTGGCCAACTTCGCCATGTCAAGATGCTAGACTTACCATTGGGAGGCATCAGAATTTTGTTGTTCTGGGTGCACCAACCCACAGGGTGGAGATCAGCTGTCATCACGTCGCACCAGAAATCAGCTCTGCGGTCATCTTCATAGCCGCAGTAACGCAGCAGCAAGAGCTGCCCGCATGTGGTGATGATGGTCGCCACCCAGTAGGTCTCTGGATTGTGTTTGTTGGCCACCTCTAGCTTCATGCCGGGTTGGAAACTGCTCTGGAGGCTGACTTCCACCTTCCCCAAAAGAGAAAGAAACAGGGTTGCTTTGGCATAAGGAACAGGAAGGAAGCAAGATCCGATTTTCTCTAGAAGAGCCTTCTAGATGATACCAGCTCTACCTCTCTTTCAAATCAGAACCAGTGAAGGAGGTGAAGGTCCTGTGTGAGTGCCTGGAGGCGGTTGGAGGATGGATGGCGGCTAACAGATTGAGGCTGAATCCTGACAAGACAGAAGTGCTGTTTTTGGGGACAGGGGGCGGGCAGGTGTGGGGGATTCCCTGGTCCTGAATGGGGTAACTGTGCCCCTGAAGGACCAGGTGCGCAGCCTGGGAGTCATTTTGGACTCACAGCTGTCCATGGAGGCGCAGGTTAATTCTGTATCCAGGGCAGCTGTCTACCAACTCCATCTGGTACGCAGGCTGAGACCCTACCTGCCCGCAGACTGTCTTGCAGAGTGGTGTATGCTCTAGTTATCTCCCGCTTGGACTACTGCAATGCGCTCTACGTGGGGCTACCTTTGAAGGTGACCCGGAAACTACAACTAATCCAGAATGCGGCAGCTAGACTGGTGACTGGGAGCGGCCGCCGAGACCACATAACACCGGTCTTGAAAGACCTACACTGGCTCCCAGCACGTTTCTGAGCACAATTCAAAGTGTTGGTGCTGACCTTTAAAGCCCTAAATGGCTTCGGTCCAGTATACCTGAAGGAGCGTCTCCACCCCCATCGTCCAGCCCGGACACTGAGGTCCAGTGCCGAGGACCTTCTGGCGGTTCCCTCACTATGAGAAGTCAAGTTACAGGGAACCAGTCAGAGGGCCTTCTCGGTAGTGGCACCTGCCCTGTGGAACACCCTCCCTTCAGATGTCAAAGAGAACAACAACTACCAGACCTGTAGAAGACATCTGACGGCAGCCCTGTTTAGGGAGGCTTTTAATGTTTAATAGATTACTGCATTTTAATGTTCTGTTGGAAGCCGCCCAGAGTGGCTGGGGAAACCCAGCAGATGGGCGGGGTATAAATAATAATTTATTATTATTATTATTATTATTATTATTATTATTATTATTCCCCAATGTGCAGGTCTAAATGCAAATACCCACGTGCTTAAAGGAAGTGTGAGGAGCAGCACAAGATCCTGTCTCTCCAAGTATTCATCCCAGTTGAAATCAACATCTTCGGAATTTGAACTTTCATCTGCTTAATAAAAACAAAAACACATATGTTATGTGTTCAAGGCAGCAATGAGGTCTCATGTTGTATAGGTTATGTGAGAAAATGAAGAATGAGCGAATAGGCTCATCAGAAGCATATTTGAATAGCTTTGCCTAGTTGACCTTTCAATGGCTTTCCTTGCTTCTCTAATACGTTTAGTGGCACAACTTCAGCTGTTTATCAGCTCCGGAACTTAGTCAACTCTGTCTACTCCACGAAAAGGTGGGATTCTGTTAGGGTAGCCTTTTCTACATCATCAAAAAAATAGGGAATGCATCAGCACAGGAAAGAAAGGACAAAGCCACAAAGATCTGCATAAATTTTGTGTGTGCAAATGTATAGATTCATTTTAAAAAAATCTACAATTTAAATCAACATAAGAGTCTGCTGGATCAGGCCAATGGCCCACCTAGTCCAGCATCCTGTTCTCACAGTGTCCAACCAGATGCCTGTGGGAACCCGCAGGCAGGATTCGAACACAGGAGCCCTCTCCCCTCCTGCAGCTTCCAGCGACTGGTATTCAGAAGTGTGGAGGCAGAGCACACTAGCAGCCTGAGATGGTCCTCTCCTCCATGAGGATGTCTCTAAAGCCGTCTATGCTGGTGACCATCCCTGCCTCCAGTGGGAGGGAGTTCCATAGTTTAACTATGCACTCTGAGAAGAAGTACTTTCAAAATGCGCTATGTCTCACCGGGTGGTTGGGGAAGGGAGTGACCATGTGGGCCTCCTGCCCAGGAGCTGAGCATCGATGAGCAACTGCACATACCCCACTTTCCTTAACATTTTGTGAGAACTTTTAAAAATAATAATAATAATTGCAAACTGATGCAGGGAAGCGAATTTAAAATTGGGAAATGGAGAGCAACCAAAATGGACAGATTTCGCCATCCCTGTGTATTAGCTGTATTTATTTATATCCCAGCTCTCTTCCGATTGCTCAGGGCAGCGCGTTGCTGTTCTCCCCTAGTTTGTCACCAATCACAACATCCCTGTGAGGTAGGCTAGGAAAAGAGTTCAGGATTGGCTCGAGGTTGCCCAGCGACCTTCACAGCTGAGTAGGGACTCGAATCTAGCCACGCACGGCTCTTTCCAACACTTGTCTTAACTGCTACAGTACACCGGCTTGTAAGCTGTCTTAAAAGGTAAAGGGTCCCCTGACCGTTAGGTCAGTCGCGGACGACTCTGAGGTTGTGGCGCTCATCTTGTTTACAGCCGGCGTACAGCTTCTGGGTCATGTGGCCAGCCTGACTAAGCCGCTTCTGGTGAACCAGAGCAGCGCACGGGAAACGCCGTTTACCTTCCCACTGCAGCGGTACCTATTTATCTACTTGCACTTTGACGTGCTTTCGAACTGCTAGGTTGGCAGGAGCAGGGACCGAGCAACGGGAGCTCACCCCGTCACGGGGATTTGAACCGCCGACCTTCTGATCGCAAGACCAGGCTCTGTGGTTTAGACCCAGCGCCACCCAAGACTTGTCTTAACTGCTACAGTACACCGGCTTGTAATGCTGTCCACCTGAATCAAACTGTTCAGCATCCCCGTTGGCTAGGTCTGTATTTCCGTCCAAGGAGAGGCGCCGAGTCTCTGTCATGCTGAAGATCACAGACCCTCTTGTCTCCATTGCTCAGAGAAAGGGTTCTCTGAGCCCTAATTCATCATCACGGAGCACAGCCTTCCTGTAGCGAGGAAAAAGACCTTTCAGTCATCAATCTACATTTTCCTCCTCCTGCTCTCTTTCACATCACCCGGCCCTTGGAGCAAAAGATTATCTCCAAATATACTTAGAGCAAACCCACCAAAATTAATGCTCCTAACTTAGTCATCATGCCCATTAACCTCAATGAGACTACTCGGAGTACCACTAACATTGGTTTTAGTGACAAATTACCCTGAAGGCTTCTGGGTAATTTGTGGTAGAAGATGGTAAGGATGGAGGGGGCGGCAGACCTTTTTTCTCACTTAGAAACACGTTCTGATTTCGCAGATCTTAGAATAATAGAATTGCATAATTGGAGGGGATCCAGTCCAATCCCGTCCAATCAAGTGTCCAGTCCTAGTCACGTGATGCAGGCCCACAAATTTTGGCTGGCCTTGGCCAAACATGTGGGGCTGCCCGGTTCCTTGCCGCCACCTGAAAGGTGGAGTTTTGTTCCTAACTTCGTACCGTTTCTCTGAAATTGAAACAACACCCCCCCCCAAAAAAAATGCTTGGGGGGGGCGGAGAGAGAAATAAGCTGTGCAACTTGCCGCCACTAATGGTGATCCCCGCCTGCGAGAAACTGATGGAAGAATTTCTCCTCCCCTGATGAAATTCAGAGGGCAGCCGCTCTTGATTCACTGTCGGCAAAAAAATGTGGAGACACATAATTCCCAGAGGCTGTTTGCACAAGTCTATCGTTCATATCATCCTTGACATTGCAGCTGTGGTATGATGGCCATGGGGGCATGACAAACTGTCTCCTGCCCTCTCTCAACACTCCAGACAGCCATCATCCCATGCAGGGGTCCCTGGCTCACCAGGTTGGGGGTCCCTCCTGCTTCAGCTATAAGTGCAAGCCCCAGCCCTCCTCTGGAGTTTGGAAGCTCCTCTGATGTGAGGTTTCTATGACTGTTGCTGTCAAAGGCAATACGTGGGTATTTTGCAGGAAACTCCCTTATTCCAATGCCGTTTCCCACTGCTATCCCGGATTGTTGATATCCCTTAAATTCCCCGGATTTCAAAGGAAGCAGCTCCTCTCCCTCCCTGCCGGCCAGGAGGCTCCTCAGCTGCCAATAAGGAGTCTGAGACCGACTGGGGGCGGAGCTTGCATGCCTTGTGCAGCCACACCCTCACGCCCAACCAGACAGACAGCCTGCCTGCCGTCTATGCGCTCGCTCTTTCGCTCACCCGTTCGCGCGCAGCCTCTGGAGCGCAGGGTGGCGAGGCTACTTGGTGCCATTGCACCGCCCTCACGGCATCCCTTATTTTCAAATCCGAACGTTTGAAAAAATCATTTTTTTCAAATCCGAAAGTTGACAGCTATGGTCAAAGGTTATATAATATTTCAAAACTGCGCTAACATAAACGGCAAGTAACGAAACACACTGAAAACAGCCTACGGCTCTGCATTATCAATGGACTCGAACCCAAGGCTTCAAGTTACAAGAAAGGAGATGGCAACTAAACATCAGGAAGATGCTCTTTCTGAAAGTAAGAGCTGTTCAACAGGGGAATGGTCCTCCTCGGGAGGTTGTGGGCTCTCCTTCGTTGGAGCTTATAAGCAGAAATTGAATGGCCATCTGTAAACGCAGTTTGGGCAAGTTTTTGAGCCGAGAATAGATGATAATGATTTCTAGACTGCCCTTCAACCGAGGATCACAGGGTGGTTTACAATAAAGGTAAAGGTAAGGGACCCCTGACCGTTAGGTCCAGTCGCGGATGACTCTGGGGTTGCGGCGCTCATCTCGCTTTACTGGCCGAGGGAGCCGGTGTACAGCTTCCGGGTCATGTGGCCAGCATGACTAAGCCGCTTCTGGCGAACCAGAGCAGCACACGGAAACGCCGTTTACCTTCCCACCGGAGCAGTACCTATTTATCTACTTGCACCTTGACGTGCTTTTGAACTGCTAGGTGGCAGGAGCTGGGACCGAGCAATGGGAGATCACCCCGCCGCGGGGATTCGAAATGCCAACCTTCTGATCAGCAAGCTCTAGGCTCTGTGGTTTAGACTACAGCGCCACCCACATCCCTGGTTTATTGTTTTATCACTCGATTGGGAACTGCCCAGAGTGGCTGGGCAAACTCAGCTAGATGGGCGGGGTACAAATAAGAAATTGTTGTTGTTGTTGTTGTTGTTAACAATATAAAACCACAAAAATGCTTAACATAGTAATAAATCATAAACATACACACACACACACACACACGCCACACATTTTAAAAGGCCATGGATTATTTAATTAGCCGGCGGCCCGAGAGAAGATAAAAGTTTTTTGAGAGCAATGCAGGATCCGTAAGGAAAATCATGTTCCGCTATGTGTTTCAGTCCAGGAGATACAAATTAATTTGGATAAAAAGGCCGGCCAAACGAAACACAGTTGGTGGAGCATGAGATTCTTACTCTCGGGGTCATGGGTTCGAGTCCCCATTGGGCAGAAAGATTCCTGCATTGCAGGGGGTTGGACTAGATGACCCTCGTGGTCCCTTCCCGCTCTAAGATTCTATGATTCCAATGCATTTGCTGTTCTAATACATCCCAAAGAAGACCTGTTTTTTCCATGAATTCATTGAGACTGAATTACTTGCACCCTCCCAGAGCAGGTTTAACGATCGGAGTTTTTAAAAGCAACGTATATGCATCCATCTGCAAGGATGTAGCAGATTTCCTGCATTGGCTAGGTGTCTTTTGGGTCCCATTCAAAGCTTAGGATTCTATAAACCCCAAGAAACCATAGCTGACTTCTGTTAACCGCTAGCTATTTTGGCTCCAGTTAAAAACCACTCCTTCTACCTGCGAATGAAGTTTGAATGTAGCACATGTTATGAAGGCCGTCACTCAGGTTTAAGGAGTCTTTAATCAACCGTATGAATTTTGTTTGATTCATTGAGGGATTCAATTTGCATACATTTACATGCAGGTGAAAAACAATATTTTCAAAGCAAGGAGTGTGGTTGCTTTCTAAGGAAAGTGATGCCTTAGAATGGGCTGTTCCTCCCTACGTGTAAAAAAGGGGAGGCAGAGATGCCTCTTTTAAAATGGGAACTTCCTAAAAATGTATAATCAGCTGAAAGGATGCTCATAATTAACCATGTTTGTGATTCACGAAACCAATTAATAGATTAAGCATTGCAGCATATTACAAAATATTGTGCCAGTTCCGGGGGGGGGGAGATGAGTTCCTGTTCCCCTCTTCCCCCTCCCCTTCCACTTTCTTAAGAACCGACCGAAAGAACTTGAAAGAATCCTTTTCCACCCCTAACATTCCTGCGCTGTCCTTTTCTAGTTTTAAATTTAATATCTGCGAGCATTTGAAGTGGTAAAGCGCTATAAATCTTTACTGAAAACTCATGTGCTTTTAACAGAAAATAAAGAAGGTGTGGGGTGGTTCGGAAATTTTAGACTCTGACTTACGGGCTGGCTTATGGCGAACACCCCCCCCAAAAAAATACACTTTAGACATTAAGAAGAGTTACTTCAACATGTGGTTAAGCCAGCCCTGTGTTGGGGGGGGCTTCTGCTCCAACCCCCTACAATGCAGGAACCTTTTTGCCCAAGGTAGGACTCAAACCCACAACTCTTGAGATTGAGAGTCTCATGCTCTACCGACAGAGTTATCCATCCATTATTTCTATTTATAGTTAAGTATTTTAAATTATTTCCTTGATCTCCCCCCTACACCCATGCACAGTTTCCCATCCAATTTGTAACCATACCATACCCTGCTTAGCTTTGCATAGGTGCTAGCAGTTTTATTGCTGCACCACTATAGGAGGGGGGTGGGGTGGACGGTTGAGAATCTCACCATTTCCACAATATAGAAGGCGAACCTTTTTGCAAACAAGAAATGATGCCTTAAGGCCACTTTTAAGTTTGAAGGGGCTGTGACAGGGAAGCCGCTATCCAAGTCCTGGGAAACAACTGGCTAAGGATGATTTTTTGTTTTTTAAGGAAAAAACTGCACATCTGGTGCAGATGTGGTGTGGCTCCAACAGCAGATGGCTGCAAAGGGTGACCTCTGCCGGGGCTTGCAATCCAATCCCGCAGGCGGCAGATCCACTTACACAGAAAAGGCTCCCCTGGCTTGTCACTGGTGGGAATTTGCAAGAGAAGAAACACAGAGAGAGTTCTTCCAAAACAAAAAAACGTCCAGCAACACGACTTAAAATCGACTCCCCCTTAGCCTCACTGTTGGCGGGTGATCAGTCTGCGAGATTATATATATAATGTCCTAGTGCAGAAGTCACCCCCTCCCCCAACTTTTTAATTTTATTATTTTTGCAAAGTGACTCAAAACTTGACTTTGGAAAAAGTTCCCAACCCTCGTTCTCTAGCAAAGGCAACAGCGAACAGCGAGAAATCCCGCCCTGCTTTTAAAGCAGACTGCCGCCCACCAGCGCCTTTTAGAATTATAATTTTAGAAATGCACTTTCTTTTCTACCACGCAGAGAGGGCGGGCTCTCTTGCGAGGCGCACCTTGCGCCGATCCAGAGAGGGGGCGCTCGCGCAGCACCGCGCAACTTCAGCGCGCGGCGGTTTCCTTTTTTCCTCCTCGCCCGTTTCTCCTCCCAGCGCAGACATGCTTCCTCGGAAACAAGTCTCAGTTCAATGGGGTCTACCCGCGAGTAAGAGAGTGCATAGGATCGGGTTGCGGGGTTGTTGTTGTTTTTTTAAGTAGTTGCATTCTTTTTACGTCCTCAACAAACATTTACGTATGCAAGCCTTCTTTACGTAGGTTAACTCGGGAGTAAAGGCCACTAAACGCAATGGGCTTGCTTCTAAGGACATTCACACAGGATCGTGCATTGCATGCTTTGCTTCGGAGTCAGCCCCGCAAATCCTCGATACCGAGCCAACATGCGCAGTAGGATCAGGCGCAGTTAAAAGCAGGGAAACGCGCGTAGCGTTGCAACTCTGCTCAGACCCAACTACAAGGCTGTTATACTACGCGATGCGCGCGCGCGCGCACACACACACCGCTTAAAGGCAACGCAGGTTGCAATCCTGCAAACACACCCGGGAGCAAGCCTTTTCCGAGCGCAGAGGCTCGACCTTCCAGAAAACGTGGCTTGGCTGCCCATCATAACCGCATGCGTTTTTTTGGAGAGCAAAATTTGGGGTGCGGGCACATGCTTTCCACGCAGGAGTTGCATCCCGATACCTCCAGGTAAAGGCTGGGAATATACCGGTATGACAGTTTCCTATCTTCCTATTTGGAAAGGACTGTAATGGCTGGTACCCATTGGCACTGATAGGGCAGAAGGCAGGGAGCCCGACAGCAGGGGGCGCCAGAGCCAATGACATGCTGAGCCCACTCGCGCTAATTTTGTCTTCTTCCCTGCGGAGTTCTAATCTATCTATCTACAGTATCTGTTTATTTAGGAGCTCAATGTGGTGCGCATGGTCCACCCCCGTTCATCCTCACAAGAACCCCGTGAGGTAGGTCTGGCTGGGAGATGGGTGACTGGCCCAAGGTCACCCAAGGAGCTTCATGGCTGAGTGGAATTCCAACCCTGGTCTCCCCGGTCCCAGTCCAATTCTCTAACCATTAGGAGACACTGCCTCTCAGCGCAAAAATGAGACAAAGGAAGAGGGCACTGGTTGTAAGCAAGAAGGGAGGCGGGGCAGACTGAGGTTGGTGGGACAGCGCCTCCATTGCTTTAAGGGGGCAGCCTCCACTGGCAGTGGCTCCTTGGCAGAGCAGCTGCTCAGCGTGCAGAAGGTCCTGGGTTCAGTCTCCGGCATCTCCATGCCTCTGCCAGTCAGAGTAGACAGTGCTGGCTGAGATGGACCCAATGGTTAGACTTGGTTAAAAAGCAACTTCCAAGGTCCTTCGAGTCCAGACGCTTTTTGCATCTTGACGATGGGATCAGACTAGCACAGTTCGGAGGAGCCAAGCAAGACTTTCTCCAGAACATCTTCATAAAAAGCACACAGCCTGCTGTTTTTCCGCAAGAGTAAGAGACCGACCATTCCGTGATTCGATGGCTATCTTGGCTGCCCTCCCCCCCCAAAAAATCCAGCCCCGCTTCGGATCCAAAGTCCACACCATCACCGCCCGCTTCCTCCCTGCATCCTCACCCAGCGCCCCTCGCCGCAGACTTTGGTCTCTGTCGATCGTTAACGCGCTTTCCCGCAGATAAGATCTCAAATGGAGAAATGGGTAGGATCCTGCACGTCTACTTAGAATCCAATAATTGTAGAGCTGGAAGGGCTCCTCAAGGGTCATCTATCCACCCACCCCCCTGCAAGGCAGGTATCTCAACTAAAGCATCCAAAACGGCGGCCATCCTGCAGCTTAATACAGAGCCAGACCTGCAGTCCAACCTCTGCTTAAAAACCTCCAAGGAAGGAGAGTCCATCACCTCTAGTGGGAGACCGTTCCACTGGCGAACAGCTCTTACAGTCAGAAAAATATTCCTGGTGTTTAGTCGGGAATCTCCTTTCTTGTAAAGTTAAAAGAAAAAAGCATCTCCTTTACTTAGAAGTAAATCCCAACTTGTTGTGCAGGGCTTCACCCCCGCCCCCTGCAGCCGCTGCCGGTCAGTGCCCATACTACTGAGATAGTTGGACCCAATGGGCACTGACCGGCAGGGACAAACGAGCCCGAAACCAAAAGCAGATGCAGAACTGTACTCAGCCCAAGCTTGCGATCATTTTACTCGGGAGCAAGCGCCGTGGGATACAATGGGGGGGGCGCTTCTGAGGCAGCCTAGTTGCAGCGACACTTGCCTGCAGTTGGATCTGGTGTAGCTTACTCCGAAGTAATTAGTAAACCCTACCGCGCGAGGCGGGACCAAGGGTGCAATCCATAGTTTTGAGTGCGCATGTATAGGATTGCCTTGCGCTGCACGGCTCTAACCGCCCCCCACCCCCAAGCAGATCGCGACAAAATCAGCAGGTTAGAGAACTCGGGCTGCCGGCGTCTTTAGGATCGTAGCCGAAACTAGCTCTATCCTAGCCGAATCCTAAACATGCTTACTCAGGGGCCCCCGAGATTTCCGCAAGATTTACGCCCAAGTAATGTGCCTACATAGGATGGCGTAGATTACACTGGAACACACGCATTTCTCCGCCTTCCTGTACTCCACTTTAGGGGGGGGGACGTGTTTATTTTCAGTTTGTAGAGAAGCCTGAAACCCGCCATGTTGAAACTGACAAACCTCTTTAAATACCCATTTATACCGCAGTTACATAAAGGGAACTAAATCAATGAAGGGGGGGAGGGGCCGGGAATTAGTTTGGGGCGATTTTATACACATATCTAATAATCTGTATTCCATTGATCCGTCTCAGTTTCCCGTCCCTCCCTCCCCCGCTCCATGAAACTGACTCTAAAATTGTATTTTTTTCCCCTTTTTTTCTTTCTTTCAGTAAATTCTAAGCCGAGATCACATTAGATTTTTTTAAATGAGATAAGCATGTCCAAAAAAAAAAGGGGGGGGGAGGACCAGCCTTCGGTTAATCTGGCGCGTTTCCAAATAACAACTGGAGTATCCACGCGATGACATTAAACACGAGCCGCGCATTCCGCTCATCTCAACTCGCTAGGGCACAGATCCAAAAACGTGCCTTGCAAAAGAAAAAAGAACACCTCAACACAGAGAAAAATGCGCGCCCGCGTGCACACACACACAACCAACAGCCGACCCGATGCATCTTTACGCAGAAGTAGGTCCAATTGCATGCAATGGATCGGACCACCCTAGAAAAAAACCGTGCATATTGGATCGCAACACCTCCCCAAAGAAATGCACTCCCAGCGCGATGTCATCCAGAATCAAGCGCGGGTTTAGGCGCGCCTAGAACTCTATGCATAGGATAGGGCGCAAAACAACCCCCCACATACGTAGGAGAACCCTGAACTTGGAAGGGCTAATTTCCGAGTTAACGTGCATAGGATAGCACGGCCCACCTGGAACCTCAAGCAGGAGGAAAGACGAGAGAGACACTTTTACTACTTCCGAGTAAGCGTGCACAGGATCGGGCTGCACATTCGAAGCAGGGACGGCGGAGTTCTAGCGGAACGGCGAGATTACAAAACACATCCCCCCCCCCCAAAAAAAACCACACTTTGCAATAACTTGCTTTTTAGGGGGGTCCTCGTCAGAAACGCACCAGCTTTTTCTGCGCAAAGCAGAACACGTGTTAATAAACCTGCCCCCCCAAAAAAGAGGGGGGAGGAAGAGAGAGAAACCGCCCCCCCAAAAAAACCCACCGCGATCGGTCCATCCTTCTCCGTAAGAAAAAGGGGGGGGAGAGGGAGAGGGGGGGAAACCCACCTTCCGTTAGATGCAGCCCGGGTAGGTCCGCGCGCCGCTGCGCGGGGCCGCGCCTTACCTGCGTGAAGTTTCCCTCCCCCGCGATCCCTCCCCCGCGTCGAAGGGGCGCAGCCCCCGCCACTCCAGCCGCCCGCCAGCGCGATCCGCGCCCGCCTCGCTCGCTGCTCCACACTCCTTCCAATATGGCATCCGCTCAATGCGCATGCCTCGCACTCGCTTGTGCTTGGCGTGTGTGTGTGAGCGTGTGCGAGTGTGCGCGCCGTCTCCTTCGCTGACCTTTTTTTTCCTTCTTTTTTCTTTTTAAATCCCCCGGCACAGTTTCCAAACACACGCGCGAGCGCGCGCACCATGTGCCCACAGCCTCCAGAACCCGTGCAAATCCCACCCCACCCCCCGCGGAGTGGGAGATGGGTCTTACTCCCGAGTAAGCGTGACAGCTTTGCACGCCCGAAGGACGTGCGCTTCGGTTCGCGGTCAGGGATGGAAGTCCCGTCCTGTTGCGGGTTTAGTCGGCACTCAGGACGCCGTCTAAGGAGTTTAATACTGAACCCATTTCCCAGCTGTGTGCAGGCATGAATAATAGGGGCGGGATCCCTAAAAGCAGATTTACAGCACAATCATAAAGGGGGATTGCAGTCTGAGGCTGGGGGGAAGCCTCACTTAATTATTTTATTTTATTTTAAAGGTTTAGATGCCAAGCCTTGGCTATTAAGGCTGCAGTCCTAAACCCGCTTACCTGGGAGTAAGGTGCTCCACAGAATTCAACAGGATTTACTTCTGAGTTGGCATGCTTAGGATTGCATGGTGACTCTCTGAAAGTGCCGTCTGATGTTGTTGTCTTCATAGAATCATAGAACTGCAGAGTTGGAAGGGACCATGAGGGTCATCTAGTCCAACCCCCTGCAAATCAGGAATCTTTTGCCCAACATATGGCTTGAACCCACAACCCTGAGATTAAGTCTCATGCTCTACAGACTGAGCTGTCTTATATTAATTACATTAGTTATTATATTAGTTATTATTGTTATTATTAATATTACTACTACTACTACTACTACTTTGCAGTTGTTGGTGACCTGGTAAAAAAATTCTGTGTGGCAACTAATCCATATATTTAACCACAGGGTTGTATTAATCCTTGTTGTACTGGGGGGGGGGAACACTTAGAAATGAATAAATCTAAGTTAAAGGTAAAGGGACCCCTGACCATTAGGTCCAGTCGCGGACGACTCTGGGGTTGCGGCGCTCATCTCGCTTTATTGGCCAAGGGAGCCGGCGTACAGCTTCCAGGTCATGTGGCCAGCATGACAAAGCTGCTTCTGGTGAACCAGAGCAGCGCACGGAAACGCCGTTTACCTTCCCGCCGGAGCGATACCTATTTATCTACTTGCACTTTGATGTGCTTTTGAACTGCTACATTCGCAGGAGCAGGGACCAAGCAACGGGAGCTCACCCCATCATGGGGATTCGAACCGCCGACCTTCTGATCGGCAAGCCCTAGGCCCACAGCGCCACCCACGTCCCACAAAAAAAATTAAAAATCTAAATTAGGCACGTCCAATAACTTCAAGGGGTCTCTGCGCTAAGTAGGTCCAGCGTTGGAAACAACCCATAATAATTAAACACAACGTTTTGCTCGGGAGTAAAATTTTGTTTTCAAGTGAGACTGCTTATGGGTTTACTACTGTACTTGGTAAATACAACATTTTTAGAAACAAGTCAGTCACAAACATACACAAACACGCAGACCCTTATGTGAGGGGTATTGAGACTTACTTCTGAGGAGTCATGTATGATTTTGCACTGTCACATTTTCGGTGACTAATCTGAATGCCATGATGAGAATGATTCCTGAGTAAGCAGGCAAAGGACTGGGCTGGGAGTGAATAGTGCTCAGATTTGGGCCTGTCAGAGCTCAATTTTACACTTATTTACTGAGAAGCCAAAATTCTGTTCAATGGGACTTTGTCACTCACTCCCCACCTGGAGGGGGGGGTCAGAGGATTGCATTTTAAAAAAATCGGAAAGCAAGTTCAGTTACTGAATTCTGCAGAGTAATAAGGTTGGGGTGCATACCAAGATTTCAGTTTTTAGAAAAACACTTTTAGGACTGATAAATAGAAAAAATTCAGTGTTGGCACAGAATGGACCAACCATGTCACTAGGACATTTGAGAGTGCGTGTAACATATGTACACTTAGTGTGTGTGAATTTCTGAGAAGCATGCATGCAAATAAGTATTTAACTCTTCCCTTCCCGTTCATTCTTCCTTTTGGAGCGTGGCAATTCCACTGTTTGCACGTCGCTTTTAAACCGAAAATCTTCTTTAGTGCTTTGGCAAAAAGTCAGGAAGGCATTTCAGCTGGTCAGTAAACAAGCAGGCATGAGAGCAAGCAAACAACCCCAAAAGGCTCACGCCTCTTCCAGTGCGATCACAGGATAACTCATGGATAAGAATAGAATATCTGGATGAAGGGCAGAATTGTGGGGGTAGGATAAGTTCAGGGGCTCCCATTAAGTTCTATGGGACAAAGTTAGGGGATGCTCAGTTAAGGGTCCAAGCCTAATCTCTCTCGCAACTCCTCTAACCCAGCAGGCAGGAAACTGTTTATCACAGGAAAATGATTGCAAGGAGTTGGTTATCGCTGGCAAGAAAGACCACGTTTGGCACTGCTGAGAAAGCTGTGTTGCCTCTTCTTCACCTATTTTCTGTTGACCATTGCCTTGTGCTTAGTAAGATTAGAGCAGCCCTTGTTTTATCTCAGTTGCTCCTGCGGTTTCTTCCCACCCACCCCGTAGCAGCTGCAGGGTGTCTCCAGAGACATTTCCCAGCTTTCTGTGGACTCACAAGAATCTAGAAGCACCTTGAAGGTTTTCTAGAGACCTGCGGTGGAGCACAAGAAGTTGTCTTACATGGAATCTGACCTTTGGATCCATCTAGCTCAGTAATGTCTACACTGACCGGCAGCAGCCCTCCAGGATTTCGGCAGGGGACATTCCCAGCCCTGCCTGCAGATGCCAGGGATTCAGGCTGGGGTCTTGGCAAAGCTGATGTTCTTCCACAGAGCTATGGTCATTTCCCCAAAGGATGAAGCTGTTGAGATGCTGCTGCTTCCTTAGACTGTGTTGGCCCACTGGTCCACATCTGGGCCAGGATTGTCTAATTTGAGTGTGTGTGTCCCCCTCCCCAGATGTTGCTGGGTTCTGATCATCCCTGATCTTTGTCCATGCTGGTTGGGCCTGATGGGAGACACCTGGAGAGCCAACCTCGGAGGGGGTCAAGAGGGGTCTTCCACAGTCTCACCACTGAGATTCTTTGGATTAGCAATATTTCGCATTGAACCTGGGATGTTTTGAGTGCATTTGTACGCACGCTGAGCTGTGGTTTCTGCATCCATCATAAACTACATCTTAAAAAAATTCCTAAAGGGACCCCTGACCTTTAGGTCCAGTCGCGGACGACTCTGGGGTTGCGCACTCATCTCGCTTTATTGGCCGAGGGAGCCGGCGTTTGTCCCCAGACAGCTTCCGGGTCATGTGGCCAGCATGACTAAGCCGCTTCTGGCGAACCACAGCAGCACACGGAAACGCCGTTTACCTTCCTGCCGGACCGGTACCTATTTATCTACTTGCACTTTGACGTGCTTTCAAACTGCTAGGTTGGCAGGAGCAGGGACCAAGCAACGGGAGCTCACCCCGTCGCGGGGATTCAAACCGCCGACCTTCTGATCAGCAAGTCCTAGGCTCTGTGGTTTAACCCACAGGGCCACCCGCATCCCTAGTAGCACCTTATTAGAGACCAACTAAGTTTGTTCTTGGTATGAGCTTTCGTGTGCATGCACACTTCTTCAGATACACAAGAACAAACTTAGTTGGTCTCTAAGGTGCTACTGGAAGGAATTTTTTTATTTTGTTTCAACTACGGCAGACCAACACGGCTACCTACCTGTAACTGAAAATACATCTTGTTTGGAATAATCTTTTACAGTATTAGAATTGGGAAAAGGGGATACAAAGTTTATTTTCAAACTTTTTTTTAATTGAAACTAAAAGGTTAATCTAAATAAAAACAAAAAGAGGAGAGAGAGAGAGAGAGAGAGAGAGAAGATAAAGGAGGAAAGGGAAGAAGAAATAATGAGAAGAAATAATGAAAGAGAGACAAAGCCCTGACCATACCATTACCAGAAGTAATGTATTTAGCATACAGGTGTTATCCCCCCCCCCCCAGCTCTCCTACCCTGCTATAAAGAACAATCAGAATAATCAACTTGGAAGCTGCTGGATTCAGCCCCAGTTGATCAGCACATTATTACTGTCAATCATTGAGCTTGGAAAATAATAATAATAATAATAATAATAATAATATAATAATAATAATTTATTTATACCCCACCCATCTGGCTGGGTTTTCCCAGCCACTCTGGGCGGCTTCCAGCAGAATATTAAAATACAATAATCTATTAAACATTAAAAGCTTCCCTAAACAGGGCTGCCTTCAGATGTCTTCTAAAAGTCTGGTAGTTGTTTTTCTCTTTGACATCTGGTGGGAGGGCGTTCCACAGGGCGGGTGCCACTACCGAGAAGGCCCTCTGCCTGGTTCCCTGTAGCTTTGCTTCTCGCAGTGAAGGAACCACCAGAAGACCCTCTGTGCTGGACCTCCGTGTCCGGGTAGAATGATGGGGGTGGAGACGCTCCTTCAGGTATACTGGACCGAGGCCGTTTAGGGCTTTAAAGGTCAGCACCAACACTTTGAATTGTGCTCGGAAACGTCCTGGGAGCCAATGTAGGTCTTTCAAGACCAGTGTTATGTGATCTCGGCGGCCACTACCAGTCACCAGTCTAGCTGCCGCATTCTGGATTAGTGGGGCAGGGGAGAATATGCTTCTGGGGTTACCTTCTTGGTGGGAGACAAAAGGTTGAGATGCATCGTAGGGGCGGATCTGTGCCTGATATCAATACAATTCGTCTTTGTGGCTGTAAACTTCATCCATCCCTCAGCACTCTGAGAAATGGAACCATTTACCATATTAGGTCAAACTTTCAAATAACAGCCACACAATTTAGGACTAGCAGCATTTATTGACCTGGAGGGGTGTGATGTAGACACCTTGCTAGAGCTAGAGAGACAGAGAAAAGGTCAATTTCAACTTTTGCAGCCTTAAGTTCATTGTTCCACATACCCATATCAGTATGATTTTTATTTTTATTTTAAAAAAGAAAAGTTGGCAGGAAAATTCATTACCATTTTGCACGCAATTTTGCCAAATGTACATAAATCTGCAAAGCGATGTTTCCTGATAGAAAGCATTTTTGCATGTTCTTTTCATTCACACGGGTGTTTTTATTCTCACTTTGCCCTAGCGTGTGCAATTTTGGACACATTCCTTGGCCAAAGGGTGTTGCAAAACTTTGAGAAGTGCAAATTTCAAACGATGGGTAGGTTTCAGTTTGTGTACTGCTTTGGAAAATGTGAATTAGGTAGGTTCGTCTTTGAATTTGAACTGAATCAAATTTCTCCCCAATTTTTAGCTGTCGCATATTTTGGGTCCGTAGCTTAAGAGTTCCACGATGGATGAAACCAGGAGGGATCTAAACTGCACCAAGGCAGAATTTTTCGATTGTCCCTTTTGTTGAAGTTTGGCTTTTGCAACAGCAGGTTAACTGGGCTCCCTGTTTGCGCCCTAGCTACACTGGAAGCTTTCGTCCATGGAAATTGGATCGGTGCCACTTGTGGCCTTCCCCTTTTTGCGCAACCTTCGAAAAGCTCATGTTTAAGCCGTCACTGTAGCAAAGAGAGATCAGATGTGCTGGTCAAACACTGACATCGCAGCACCACCTGCTGGGGAATAATATCTGCTTTACAATGGAAATGGATGCAACTTCACATCCTTTTTGTACTCTGTTACCAATCTCTAGGGACGTGGGTGGTGCTGATAGGCCAAACAACAGAGCCTAGGCTTGCTGATCAGAAGGTCGGCGGTTCGAATCCCCGCGACGAGGTGAGCTCCCGTTGCTTGGTCCCTGCTCCTGCCAACCTAGCAGTTCGAAAGCATGTCAAAGTGCAAGTAGATAAATAGGTACCGGCTGCAGCGGGAAGGTAAACAGCGTTTCCGTTGTGCTGCTCTGGTTCACCAGAAGTGGCTTTGTCATGCTGGCCACATGACCTGGAAGTTGTACACCGGCTCCCTCGGCCAATAATGCGAGATGAGCGCCGCAACCCCAGAATCGGTCACGACTGGACCTAATGGTCAGGGGTCCCTTTACCTTACCAATCTCTAAGGCAGGGGCGGGGAGTCTTTTTCCAACCAGAGGCTCACATTTCTTTCTGGGCCACCTTACTGGGGCCGCATACCAATGGTGGGCAGAGCCCAGAGCTAAAGGTGGGTGAAGCAACAAATGGAAACTTTACCTTTGAGCAGTTGCCTGGGGTCTACACACACTCTAATGCCTCTCTTTCAGTGGCGTAGCAGCGTTTGCTGGTGCCCGGGCGGTGCAGATTCATGCCTGGCAGGGGTGGGCCACAGAAGATGAATGGAGCCTGGCAGGTCAGGCCAGCCCTTGCAACCAGAGCTAAGCGGGGCCGTGTTTATGCCACCTGCCCTCCCGCACCCTTATCGCAGAGCCTCCAGATGTAGAGGGAGTGCTCCTCAAGACGTCACAAGACCAAGTACTGCATAATCTAACCCATTGTTCACATTGCACCAACATAGCAAAGGGCAGGATGGCGACCCATGAAATTCAGCCCAGGTGTTCCTCTTACCCAGGGTCAGCAACTTTTTTCAGCCGTGGGCCAGTCTACCATCCCTCAGACCATGTGGGGGGCTGGACTATATTTTGAATAAAAAAATGAACGAATTCCTATACCCCAGAAATAACCCAGAGATGCAGTTTAAATAAAAGGACACATTCTACTTATGTAAAAACACGCTGATTCCTGGACCGTCCATGGGCCGGATTGAGAAGGCGATTGGGCTGCATCCGGCCCCCGGGCCTTAGGTTGCCTACCCCTGCTCTTACCCATCAAGAGCCCCTTCTGCCTAGGGTAGTTCAGCACCACCACCACCAATTCTGCAGAATGTTTGAAGGCAAGCGAAGGGCGTGCACACCTTGTTTGGGGAAGCTGGCAGCCTCAGAAGTTTCAGGAGACCAGCTGGTCCCAGAATCATAGAATTGGAAGGGATCCCAAGGGTCATCTAGTCCAGCCCCCTGCAATGCAGGAATCTTTTTGACCTACATGGGGCTCGAACCACAACCCTGAGGTCAGGAGTCTCATGAGCTATTTTCTTGTTGTGTTGCTCATCCTTACAGCAAGCCTTGGGGTTTGAACCGCAAGAGTCCTCACTGCTATTGCTATGGCGTTGGGAATATTTCATTCCATAAGCTTGGAACAGAAGGGTGAGGAGTGGGCTTCCTATTGTTAGCTCACACTGCCTCTCAACTGAGTTGCATTGCTGGTTCCTAAGCAACCTAGATAGCAGCAGAGCGACTGGGCACTCATATATTTTCCTTTACGGATTCCATCAGTTGTTCTTTGTTTAGTCTTCCTCTCTCTACATTTATACCCACCTTCCCTCCAAGAGCTCTAGGCGGCGTTCGTGGTTCTCCTCCCTCCCAATAGCTCAGTTGGTAGAGCATGAGACTCTTAATCTCAGGGCTGTGGGTTTGATTCCCACACTGGGCAAAAAGATCCTTGCCTGGAGATGGAAAGAAGATAAAGTCCCTACCAGAGAGGAATGCAAATTAAATTAAATAAATTAAAATTAAGTGAAATGGCAAAATTGACCGGAAAGCTCAGGAACCAAGAAGACCAAAACTTCACAAAGAATGGGGGGAAAGTATAAGTTATCTTGGAGACCATTGTAAACAGATAGAAACACTAGCAGGATTGCAATAACACTTGCATGTAGTAAGAACTATGGAGATAGCGGAGTTATATAAAGGATGGATTATTGAAAAAGATGCAGAAGAGAAGGTTTGATGACGGGACCCATGGAGGGGAGGTGGGAAATTCAGAGATTCAGAGGAATCTTTTAATAGTGGGTGTATGTTATATTTTTATAAGTTTATACTTGTAAAATAAAATAAAAATATTTCCAAAAAAGAAAAGAAAAAGATCTCTGCTTGACTCTATAATTCTAGGATTCCTCACAACAACCCTGCAAGGTAGTGGGGAACCTCAGGCCTGGATGTGGCCCTCTAAGTCACTCTATCCAGCCCTCAGACTCTGCCCAGCATGTGCTGGCCCTGCCTGAGTGTTTTTGCCTTGAAGTCTGGCAATGCGCCTTGCTTGCCTGAATAGAGGCTGGAGAAAAAAGCTGTGTGAGTCTGTGCAGAAACCAGCCTAGCATCCCCTCAGCCAAACCCAAATATCTGTGCCGCAGCCACTGCCAAGAAACTTCAGTGCTAAGATGAGAGGGAAATAGCTTTTAACTCTCTGGCAAAGGTCCAAGAGAGTGAAAGGTCCAAGCTGTGCCTGTGGAATATTTCGCATGTTGTGCTAATCATAATGCTTAACCTGAACTGATGAAGCTATATAGCGAAACCTGTGAGTAATCCAGAGGACAAGTCTTCTTCGTCCTTCTCATGTGCCACTTGTGTTGATTTCAGCTGGATGGTGATGTTGCAAGACTCATAATAATATGCTTCATCTACTATTACATCCATGAGATTTTGCTTTGAACCGTGAAGAATTCTACTATCTACTCATCATCAACCAATTGTGAACGTTTTGTTGGCACCAAGATTTTGTTGCTATACCCAACCTGTTGCTGAATGGTTCAGTCACATGAACATACATTCTGTTATATCACGCATATATGGCTTGTTAATCATGTGGCTTTATTGAAAGACTATTAGTTTTTCAGAAGAGGATTCCAGTAAATCTTTTATTATAGTTTCAGCCATTGTGTGGTGGTTTTGGTTGTTAAAGGTCCAAGTGGCCAACAGGTCCCCGGAATGATATTTCTCCTTCGGCAAAGGAAATCCTGTATTTCACGGGCCGAGATGGGATTGTTTTGACACGTGAACCAGTGAGAATGTAAGCCAGACGTCTGCTTGGAGTTAAAGTATGATGGATCTGTCGAGAGACCAAAAGGAAACCTCTGTCGCTGAAGACGTCTGTGGTTAGAGACAAGGGCATCTGAAAAGCTGTTGCTGCAGGAGTGCAGGAAAAAAGCAGGAAGGTTTCTAGTAGAAAACCAAATTTAGGGGGCACCCCCTCCAATTTTACATCCTTAACCGGCGTCTTCCTTTCTAGAGTTTTATCTTTTGTTTATTTCTTTAAAAGCATTTCTAAACTGCTCAATTAAATCAAAATCTAAGTGGCAAACCAAAATACAGTGGAACCTTGGCTGTCAAACACTTTGGAAGTCAAATGTTTCGGCTTTCGAACGCCAACAACCCGGAAGTGAATGTTTCCATTTTTGAACACGCCTAGGAAAGCCGAACAGCTTCCGAGGAGCATTTCTCCATTTTTTTCTATGGATTTTGCCAACCGGCAATTGCGCCTCGGTTGTCTAACGTTTCGAACAGTCTTCCAAAATGGATTACATTCGATAACCGAGGTTCCACTGTGTTGTAGAAAAAATCTGCCCTTATTCCCTTATGGGGTACACAAGAGCCCTTGCAAGTTCCCTGCAGGTTCTCCATCGGTAGGAGTAAAAACAGAGAAAACCAGAGAAAAATTGAGAAGCAAAGCCTTTATTTTCACTGTTGCAACAGGGTGCTTTCCTCTCACACATGAGCAGGAAAAGGACCCCGAACAATGGTGGGCAAGCTCATATATAGACTTTGAAATTCCCCCCCTTCTGCTCAAGACACCCCCCTATACATCATACATACATCACAAAAAGGGGTGTAACCCAGGACCACCCCTCAGATACATCACAGCTACATCATAGAAAAAGGCAGTCTCCAGGAGAAATCCGAGTGCGCTGTTTACCTCCGTCTGCCACTTCACATGATAATGTCTTATCTGATTGCCTTTCCTGGCAGTCTGGCCATTCCTTTAAGATGTTGATTACTTAATTTCTGAGACAATGGAAAGGTTCTCTAACCCCCTCCCTCTCCCTCCTTGCAGAGAAACACCTGGTCAGTTTGAGAGTCAAAAATGGTGTCAGGACTCAAAATGGTGTGAGGCCTGTCTTTCTGTGCTGTTTTCAGACATTCTGGTTTCAGTCACCCCTCTCTGTTCATGTCTCAACTAGCGTAATGGGGGTGTTTTAAAGGAATCTCCCCCCCCGAAATTCCCACAACAACTGTAAGCAAAACAACAACCCAGTACTGTGGAAACAGGAATCATAACAGGGTCCAATCTCATAGGTAAGGGAAATTTTGCAAAAAAAAAAGTGCTTTTGCAAGACATCTGAAGCAACTGATACCGGTAGGTGAAGCTTCACGTATACCATATTTAGGTAAAGGTAAAGGGACCCCTGACCGTTAGGTCCAATCGCGGATGACTCTGGGGTTGCGGCGCTCATCTCACTTTATTGGCTGAGGGAGCCGGCATTCAGCTTCCGGGTCAAGTGGCCAGCATGACTAAGAGCAGCGCACGGAAACGCCATTTACCTTCCCGCTGGAGCGGTACCTATTTATCTACTTGCACTTTGACATGCTTTCGAACTGCTAGGAGCAGGGACCAAGCAACGGGAGCTCACCCCGTCGCGGGGATTCGAACTGCCGACCTTCTGATCAGCAAGCCCTAGGCTCTGTGGTTTAACCCACAGCATCACCCACGTCCCGCATACCGTATTTACTTGAGTCTAATGCACCATCGAATCTAATACGAACCTTAATTTTCACAACGTAATTTCCCCCCAAAAGGTGCACACTCGATTCGAGTAAATACTGTAATAGAGCAGGGCCAGCCCAAGACATTTGGGCACCTGAGGGGAGCCACAAAATGGTGCCATCCCCCCGCAGCCAGGGAAGAAGGGGCAAGTGAAGATCTACAAGGGTGGGAGGAGACCAGGTGTCTTCTATTTACCAAGGGGCTGCTGTAGAGTCGGTAAGCAGGATGCACGGCAAGGAGAAGGCAGATCCAGTAAGGACCACCCTGCAACTATTGCTGCCACTGCGGCAGCTGCAGTGGTGATACATTCCTTGAAGGCCGGATCTGCTGCCCCTGTGGATCCTGCCACCTGAGGCAGTTGCCACGTAGGTGGGCTGGCCCTGTAATAGAGGGAAGGACATTCCACAGTGCAGACCCCTTGGCTGAGAACTCATCTTTTTGGGTCGCCACTGAATGATGTGATATGTTGCCGTGCTTGGATTGACCTTGTCCGGTTTCACAAAGTTCAAAAATCTCCGAGCTGCACCTGAAAAATGGTTCCCACAATTGCCACGTGAACTGCTGGGAGTTTGGGTGCCACTCGCCTTGAGTGGAGTTGAGACAGATAAGAGGTAAGGCGCCTTCAGAGTCCCAGACTATCCCTGTCCCTGTATCTTTATCTGTACGCTGACTTCTCTCTCTATCTCTTTGTTGTTTAGACTGATAGGACTTAGGTTGCATCCCATTTACAACTTCCTCCTCAAACTTCTCTCCTGGATCTCAAGATGAGAAGAGAGAACAAAGGAGCCAGGATGGCTGGCTTGTTCTTCTCTAGACTAGTTGGACTAGAATGAGAAACCTCTTATATCCTTGAAATGCATTTCCTACAATAAACAAGTTAATTACCTACAAGCATCTCTCTGTGTGTGTTTGTGATCACAAACAGGTGAAATCTACTCTTTTAACCAGATGTACCAGCCAAAGGACCCAGGTGGCGCTGTGGGTTAAACCACAGAGCCTAGGGCTTGCCGATCAGAAGGTCGGCGGTTCGAATCCCTGCGACGGGGTGAGCTCCCGTTGCTCGGTCCCAGCTCCTGCCCACCTAGCAGTTGCCTCATCAATGAGGGGAAGGGTACCTACTGCTATGTCCATTCACAGAGAGAGAAGCCCTGGGAGTCTCTTCTCTGTTCAGAAGAGAATGGTGGGTGTTCAGTCCTGGCATCCAGTGAAAAGTGTGGCCATGCTTAAGGTGCAGGAGAGACAGAGGCCTCAGCTACATTAGCCATGTTGTAATGCTATAACCGCATTATAAACATGCAACACCAGATGGCGCTGTGGAGCACAAAACTTTGTCTATGCAATTTTACATAGAGGTTTTTTTAATCTTTTGTTATAACAATTTAATTTATAACTTATTTATAGCGGTTTTTTCCTGTGTGTAGATCCAGCCAGAGTCAGTGCAAGCAGGAACTGAGCAGGAAAAGCAAACCATCCCTTATGCACTGCGAGTTTGGGATGGGATATTTACCGAGATCTTTTGTGGTTGCCCTAGGAGTTCCTGGAGGGTATATTGTGAGCACTGTGTTGGTGACTCTTGTCATATACCCTGATAAGAATGTAACTGAAGTTTTCCCAAGGATCCTGGTTTTCCCCCTGCTAAATTGAAAGAATTGTACAGCTAAAGAGGAAGAAAGCATCATACGTGGCGACTTACATCTTAATAGAGAAGGGGGGGGTTGGGTATTTGCCTTAATGGCTAAACTAATAGTTTATCAGAACAAGAGATAAAAGGCAAGAACAAGACAAGATTGTGGTTTGCTTATCTTGACTATTGCGACTTCAAAATCACAACATGGTTTTAGAAGGTTGTGACAAGAAGTTATGCCAGCTGCTGGGGCAGGGGCGAAACCAGGCTTTATTTTACCTGGGTCAAAGACACAGTTTGGCACACACCCACCCCACGTGCTTTTGCATACACTAAGGTTGTCATATTCTCAGACATCTGGGCTAGATCTAGACACATCAAAGAAGCGTTTCATTGGAACGCGATGCAAACTTGGATGAGAAATCGGGTTGGTAAATATGAACTCCACAGCGCCATCTGGTGTCAAAGTGTTAGAATGCATAAACAACACATATAAAGCGTTCTAGTTACAGGTAGGTAGCCGTGTTGGTCTGCCGTAGTCGAAACAAAAACAAAAAATTCCTTCCAGTAGCACCTTAGAGACCAACTAAGTTTGTTATTGGTATACAAACTTAGTTGGTCTCTAAGGTGCTACTGGAAGGATTTTTAAAATTTTGTTTCGACGTATAAAGCCCTTTTTAATTCCCAATGTAGCTGAGTCCCTTGGTTGACCGCCGTGAGACCAGGATCCTGGACCAGATGTGCCACTGGCCTGATCCAGCAGGCTGGTCTTATGTTATGAAGTTACAAAATTAACTGGAGGCTTTTATCGTCCGGGCGCTTCTAGGCAGCATGTTTATTGAGCATTTAAGCTGCCATGTTTGCAGGGAGGTCAGATGTTGTTGTGTCAAAGCAAGCGTGTCTCCAGTGCATTTTCCTGTCCCTTTCTGTACAGAGAAACCACAACTGTGAGATTGAGAGTCTCACTCTCTACCGAATGAGCTACCCTTGGGTCTGAGGTCTTCTACACCAGGGGTCAACAAAACAGAGAGACTAGTGCAGACATAGGCAACCTTAGCTCTCCAGATTTTTGGGACTACAATTCCCATCATCCCTGACCACTGGCCCTGTTAGCTAGGGATCATGGGAGTTGTTGTTCCAAAACACCTGGAGAGCCAAGGTTGCCTATGCCTGGACTAGTGCATGGGCGTACCCCCCCAAATCAATTCAAATCTGAGGTTCTGCACCCCCCTAACAAAAGCCCCCCCCCCAAAAAAATCACTGGCTAGCCTATGGACTAGCGGTCTGCCTCGCTATAAGGCAGCTCCTTCCTTCGTTCCTATAGCAACTTTTTTAAAATTAAAAAACACCCATAATTCTTCCCTGCCCATTTATTGTCCCCATTTGATTTTATTGATGGGAAGGGCCACGTTCCCAGCCCTGCTTTGCGCACCTTCTCTGGGGATGGAGGGAGAGGCGGGTAGAGCGCAAACCGTCGGGTAAAGCGAGGAAGGTCTTCGGAGCCCCCAGCCCAGAAGGTCTTAGGACCCCACCAGCCCAGATGGTCTTAGTGCCCCACCCCTCGGCGTCTAAGGGTCTCCGCAGACCCCTCGCTCCCCACCCCCCGACGGCTCCTTTCCCCCGCGGGGGCGTTGCCCCCTGGCGCCCTTCCCCTTCCCGGGGGGAGCAGCTACAGGAGCCGCCTCCCTCCCCGCTTGAGCCCGCGG
Source organism: Darevskia armeniaca (assembly GCA_034641395.1). Lineage (NCBI taxonomy): Eukaryota > Metazoa > Chordata > Lepidosauria > Squamata > Lacertidae > Darevskia > Darevskia armeniaca. The sequence goes on from JAWWNF010001063.1 coordinate 316,544, forward strand.
CGGAGCCAGCCTTTGTTCGGGGCGGAGGAAGGCGGACGCCTCGTCGGGGAGGCTCCGCCGGCCGGGATGGCAATGCTGCTGCGCCCTTCCGCGCCCGCCCGCCCGCCCGCTGCTGCTGCTGCCGCCGCCGCCCGAGAAGCTGCCAGGAGCCAACGGCACCCAGGCGAAGAGCCGCCCGCACGGCTGCGACAACGGGGCGCTGCTGGACCGCTTCGGGGTGCTGGTGCAGGCGCTGCTGGGCGTGGTGGCCTTCAGCACCCTCATGCGTAAGTGGAGCCCTTGCCTGCCTTCCGTACACCTCCCTCTGACTCTTTCTCGTTTTGCCTTTTCCTCCCCTGCTTTTCCTGCACAAGACTCAGTGTCGTGGGTTCGAGTCCCTTGTTGGGCAGAAAGGTACATCCTGCCTTGCACGGGGCTGGACTTAGATGCCTCGCATGGTCCGCTCAGACTCTTCAATTCTATGATTCTGTCTTTTCATCTTTCTCCCTTTCTTCATTCTCCTTTTTTTCTTTCTCCCCCATTTCTGTTTCTTTATTCTTCTGTTCTCCGCTTTTTAATTTGTTTTTATTATCGAAGGATTTCCGTAGTTAACAAGGGCGCATGCAACATCTCTGTTTTCAATTCATAGAGTCCTTTCTATGGGTCAGTTGCATTCGGTGTGAGACATTGGTGTAATAGATATTCTGAGGTCTGGGGTGGGGAGAGAATCTGGGAGAACGGAGGCAGATAATGATTTTTCATTCTTTTGCTTAGTATATGTGCGGAAACAAACTAACAGACAAATGAAAAACCTATCCTCTCAATGCTGACACAAAAACTCCACTTTTTTTCTTTCTTCTCTCTCGTTTTTTTTTGCTTTCTGTTCATAGCTGTCAACCCTCCCTTTTTTTTTTGGAGGGGAACTCCCTTATTCCAATGCCGTTTCCCGCTGCTATCCCAGATTGTTGATATCCCTTAAATTTCCCGGATTTCAAAGGAAGCAGCTCCTCTCCCTCCTTGCCGGCCAGGGAGGCTCCTCAGCTGCGTTGCTCGGCTGCCAATAAGGAGTCTGAGACTGACTGGGGATGGAGCTTGCATGCCTTGTGCAGCCAGACCCTCACGCCCAGACAGCCTGGGCAGACAGCCTGCCTGCCGTCTACGCGCTCGCTCTTTCACTCTCCCGTTCGCGCGCAGCCTCTGGAGCGCAGGGTGGCGAGGCTACTTGGTGCCATTGCACCGCCCTCGCGGCATCCCTTATTTTCAAATCCGAAAGTTGAAAGCTATGTTTCTGTTCCTCTTCCCTTCTTTTTCTTCTGCTTTCCGCCTCACCTGTCCTGCAAAGGTAGTTAGTTTGTCCAGAGACAGCAGCTGAGTTATTGAGTGTTGCCGGAATCCCAGCCTCCAACAGCAAGGCTCTGCGGATCCTTGCGAAAGGACGCTTTCGGTGGAGAAGATGCAGCAAAAGTCAAGTCGGATGCACCGAAATCCCATGTGCTTGAGAAGCATCTCTAAGGCAAAGAGAGAAACAGCTGCGTGTTTCTTACTTGTGCACATGCAGGGTGACTGGAGAGGATGATAAGGCTATCCATGGATGCTCGCCATGAGGGCCGTGCTCAGAATCATAGACTGAGAAGGGACCCCCAAGGGGTCCAACCACCTGCAATGCAGGAATCACAGCTGAAGACTCTCTGACACCTGGCCATTCAATCTACCTTCCTTGGAGTGGTCTCCTCTTGCCCCCCATCCTTTACCCTTCCTCAGAGTGACCCTTTGCAATCCACCTGCCTGCTGTCCCGTCCTCTTGCCATCTTGCACCTCTGACTCCGAAACAGGTTCCCTACCCCCCCTAAATATCCAGTCCGTCAGTCAGATGAAATAATTAAAAACCTTGCAATCAGTCGAAAAGGTGCCCTTAATTAATCTAGTAGTCAGTGGGTTTTTTCATAGGAAAGTGCTGGTAATTCCTTTCTCGATCGGAGTGTTGTCGGTGGAAGCACAAAATGATTGCCATTGTCTCAGAAAAAGAGGTGATGGTACTCCCGAACAAACAGCAGTGTGTGTGTATTATTATCTTTAATGCAAGTATTTAGAAAAAAAACTGCATCTGGAATCATAGATTGTAGAGTTGGAAGGGACCCCGAGGGTCATCTAGTCCAACCCCCTGCGATTCAGGAATCTCTGCCAAAGCATCCATGGCAGATGGCCATCCAAAACCTTCAAGGAAAGAGAGTCCACCACCTCTCATGAGAGACAGTTCCACTGTTGAACGGCTCTTACTGTCAGATAGCTCTTCTTGATGTTGAGTCGGAATCTCCTTTCTTGTAACCCGAAGCCATTGATTCGGGTACCACCCTCCAGAGCAGGAGAAAACAAGCGTGTTCCCTCTTCCATGTGACATCCCTTAAGACATTTGAAGATGGCTATCATATCTCCTCTCGGTCTCCTCTTTTCCAGGTGAAACATGCCCATTGCCCAGCTCCCTCAACCGTTCCTCATAAGGCATAGTTTCCAGACCCTTGATCATCTTGGTTGCCCTCCTCTGAACACCTTCCAGCTTGTCAATATCCTTCTCAAATTGTGACGCCCAGAACTAGACACAGTATTCCAGATCTATTTAGTCTTCCTTGTTGAGGAGTTGAGGTTAGGCAGATAAAGGACTAATGGGCTGGGATTTTGATGTTGCATCTTAGTCTGACTGAATATTAGGGTGCCTTAATTTTGTCCTGATGATGTTATTATTAATTTATGTGACTTTATTAGTCACTTGACAGAAAAAGAAAAATTTCCAAATGGTTTATTTACGCTTGGCCTTCCAAAGGGTAATCTTAGCATGTAATAACATCTCTTCGGCCTGTCGCAACTTCTCCCCAGACATGAAAGTTACTCCCCTGTACTTCTGTTTTAATAACTGAGGGCCATGGTGGAACACATATTCAGGTCTGTCAAGAGGCCTAGAAACTTAGCTTCTGTTTAAGGCTTGGACTTGTAGGTAGCAAGAGCTGTTGCTGTTTTAAGGGGCCAAAAGTGAGGATATTAAGTTGCTCTTACGGCTAGTGCATGTATGTGCACAGCTCATCTTAAACCTGGATCGTAAACATTGCCTATTATCTGAGGGTCCTAAACATTTCTCCCCACCCAGCACCCCCTGGGTTATTTCTCGCTCTGCAAGGTGCTCTTTTGCCAGATGCACCAAGTCTATCCTAGATGTTTGTCTTGCCATGTGTTGCTCCCGAGGCTCCGCCACGCAGCTGCTGAGTCGGTTGCCTTGCATTGTTCTACAAAACTCAGCCATCTGGACGAGCGGCGTTGGTGAAGCTAAGAATGCAAAGAGGGGAGGGGGGCTAGCTCATCGACTGGGTGGGCAAGGGCCCTGCGGGCAAGTCCTGTGTCTGCATATGTCCCTGACGGAGGGCTCTGTTTTGAGCCAGAGATGTGGATAAGCACAGAAATCCAAATCCTTTCGTGCATTCCGCAGTTTTCCTTTCGTGCATTCCGCAGTCAGAGCCATTAAGTGCTTCTGAGTCCCAGTTGCTGGAAACCACAGGAAGAGGAGAGTGCTGTTGTATTTTGATCCTGCTTACCCATCACCTCCTGGCAAATAGAAGGGGAAGAAACGGAGGCAGTGAGAGATTTCACTTTCTTGGGTTCCATGATCACTGCAGATGGTGACAGCAGTCACGAAATTAGAAGACGCCTGCTTCTTGGGAGAAAAGCAATGACAAACCTAGACAGCATCTTAAAAAGCAGAGACATCACCTTGCCGACAAAGGTCCGTATAGTTAAAGCTATGGTTTTTCCCAGTAGTGATGTATGGAAGTGAGAGCTAAAGAAGGCTGATCTCCGAAGAATGGATGCTTTTGAATTCTGGTGCTGGAGGAGACTCTTGAGAGTCCCATGGACTGCAAGAAGATCAAGCCTATCCATTCTGAAGGAAATCAGCCCTGAGTGCTCACTGAAAGGACAGATCCTGAAGCTGAGGCTCCAAGACTTTGGCCACCTCATGAGAAGAGAAGACTCCCTGGAAAAGACCCTGATGTTGGGAAAGATGGAGGGCACAAGGAGAAGGGGACGACAGAGGACAAGATGGTTGGGCAGTGCTCTCGAAGCCACCAACATGAGTCTGACCAAACTGCGGGAGGCAGTGGAAGACAGGAGTGCCTGGCGTGCTCTGGTCCATGGGGTCACGAAGAGTCAGACACAACTAAACAACAACAACAACGGGTTTCTCATGGGCATCTGGCTGGCCACTGTGAGAACAGGATGCTGGACCAGATGGGTCACTGGCCTCATCCAGCAGGCTCTCCTTCTGCTCTTAGGAGTGTATTGTGGTTTTGGCTGAGGCACGCAGAGGGATGAAGATGCCCTTTGATGGTTTTCAAAATGTATTTAACATGAAACTTATTTGCTTTCTTCAAAGCAGTTGTGCTGATTGGTCCTGAGCAAAGAGCAAGCAAAATGCAGCCGCAGGCTAAGGGCAGATGCATGGTATACATTCAGAAAACAGTCAGCGCACATTTAAAGCACACGACTTAGAAACATAGATTCGCAGAGTTGGAGGTGAGCCAAAGTTCAGCCCCCTGCAATGCAGAAATCGCAGCTGAAGCATCCACGGCAGATGGCCACCTCACCTCTGCTGAAAAGCCTCCAAGGAAGGAGAGTCCACCACCTCCTGAGTGTCATGGGCCAGGAGTCGGCTTCACCTGCTGAACAGCAGCCTGAAGGAGCAGAAGGCCAATTGGACTGTCCCTGGATCAAGTGATTTTTCTTTAAGCTCTTAACCTAGCTCAAGGTTGTCATTTGAACTAGCCAGATGTTTAACTGAGAATCAATCACTTTCAGCCCATCATTTCAGAAAAAAAGACTGTAGAGCCATCTTGCCCAAGACTTTCCATTTTGTCGACTGCACCCTTGGTTTAAGGAGCCGTTTGGCACCTAGCTTGTATATCTAAGTTTCTAATACAGTGGTAAAAAGGTAAAGGTAAAGGGACCCCTGACCATTAGGTCCAGTCGTGTCCGACTCTGGGGTTGCGGCGCTCATCTCGCTTCATTGGCCAAGAGCCGGTGTATAGCTTCCGGGTCATGTGGCCAGCATGACAAAGCCGCTTCTGGCGAACCAGAGCAGCGCACGGAAACGCCGTTTACCTTCCCGCCAGACCGGTTCCTATTTATCTACTTGCACTTTGATGTGCTTTCGAACTGCTAGGTGGGCAGGAGCTGGGACCGAGCAACAGGAGCTCACCCCATCGCAGGGATTCGAACCACCGACCTTCTGATCAGCAAGCCCTAGGCTCTGTGGTTTAACCCACAGCGCCACCTGGGTCCAATACAGGGGTACCTCGGGTTAAGTACTTAATTCGTTCCGGAGGTCCGTTCTTAACCTGAAGCGTACTTAACCTGAAGCACCACTTTAGCTAATGGGACCTCCTGCTGCCGTTGCGCCGCCAGAGCACGATTTCTGTTCTTAGCTGAGTTCTTAACCTGAAGCGTACTTAACCTGAAGCACCACTTTAGCTAATGGGACCTCCTGCTGCCGTTGCGCCACCAGAGCACGATTTCTGTTCTTAGCTGAGTTCTTAACCTGAAGCGTACTTAACCTGAAGCGTACTTAACCCGAGGTACCACTGTACTGTGTGGCGGCACTTGTAGATCTAGCTCCCTGCCTTAAGCACCGTTTGTTTGGCCACCCCACCCCAGATGTTCACCAAGCCACGGAGACGAGAGGCAAGAGCATCGGAAGACCAAACCAAACTTTGGAAAAATAAGTCATGGCTTGCTTTATCGTCAGTGGGATAACTTGTAAAAAGGTAAAGGGACCCCTGACCATTAGGTCCAGTCGTTTCCGACTCTGGGGTTGCAGCGCTCATCTTGCTTTATTGGCTGAGAGCCGGCGTACAGCTTCCGGGTCATGTGGCCAGCATGACAAAGCTGCTTCTGGCGAAACAGAGCAGCGCACAGAAACGCCGTTTACCTTCCTGCCGGAGTGGTACCTATTTATCTACTTGCACTTTGACATGCTTTCGAACTGCTAGGTTGGCAGGAGCAGGGACCGAGCAACGGGAGCTCACCCCGTCGCAGGGATTCGAACCGCCGACCTTGTGATCAGCAAGCCCTAGGCTCTGTGGTTTAGAACACAGCACCACCTGGGTCCCTGGGATAACTTGTAGTTAACGGGTAATTTGTTAAACTGCAGCTTAGTGTTAATGCACTAAGCAGGCACTGCAGAGTGTACAGTCCTGTCCTACGTGGACTTGTAAATTTGGGTTTGAAATTTCACCTCGGTGGGTGAAGCTGAAGCAGAAACAAAGTACCACCATCTCAGAGTTGCGACTGAAATTAATTTAAATGGTTGACAGAAGGACACCAGGTCCCACGGAGAATAGCAAAGTACACATAGGGCCTCTCCAGATGTCCTTTTTATTGAACATTCATCATGCGACTGAAATTACCGTATTTTTTGCTCCATAAGACGCACTTTTCCCCTCCTAAAAAGTAAGGGGTAATTTCGTCTTATGGAGCGAACATGTGGTCCCTGGAGCTGAACTGCCCAGGGGCAAAAGCAGAGAGAGAAGGGGGTGTTGAAAGGAAGCCCACTGAGCAGCTGCTCAGCAAACAATGGGGGAGAGAGATAAGGGAGAGAGATTCCAGCCCCGCCCCCTTGCAGAGAGAGGCTGTTTCCCCAGCGACATGTGACTGGCTGATTAGATTATCTGTCTGGAAACTGTAGAAATGGCTCCCTCTCCTGAAGCTGCAGAACCGTGAGTTAAACCCCATAAAACAGGGTTTTTTTCCTTTTGCAAAGTAAGCTCAACAACTTTGAGCTGATCCTAAAAAAATGGGGCTTTTCTCCTTTGCAAAAGAAGTTGCAGAAATTTGAGCTGATCCTCAAAAAAATGGGACTTTCCCCCTCTAAAAACTAGGTGCGTCCTATGGTCAGGTGCGCCTTATAGCGCGAAAAGTACGGTAATTTAAATGGTTGACAGAAGGACACCGGGTCCCACGGAGAATAGCAAAGTACACATACGGCCTCTCCAGATGTCCTTTTTATTGAACATTCATCATGATTTGTGCTCGTGATGTTATGTGGCAGTGATCTACAATACTGCTTTTCATCCCATTCGCACCTGTAGACATTTCAAAGGCACTGCTTTCTTCGTAATAAGTCTGTGTCCTGTCATTTCCTGCTAAAATCCTGTGACTTTTCATACCACAAATGTTCTGATTAGAAGGGGGGGGGAGGTTTCTGGTCCTGCTTTTATTGTGCTATAGCGCAAGAGTGCCGCTCCATACAGAAATAATGCAGAAACCATTGCAGAACGGCCAACAGAGGAAATATTGAGGAAACGTTGCAGAACACCCAACAAAGCAGAACGATGAGTGGAGAGTCAGGTATAAATTAATCACAAATGTGGTTTTATTGCATCAGTGATATGTTGCAGTATACACACATCCTGTCCCTCCAAAGCAAGGAAAAACTAAGCCCAGTTGGAGTGGCCCAATAGAACAAGGCTAAATAAAACTAAAGGCTTTGCAAGGAAACCACCAATGGAAACCATCATTCTGCCATTCCTCTGAAAGGAGCTCATGGCAGAACTAATGATTGGACCTGGTACAAGTGTTCTTCCTCTGTTCCTATAAGAACCTGCAAGGAAAACAACAACAACAACAACAACAACAACAACAACAACAACAACAAATACCTTCAGAGATGATATTAGAGTTGTCATCCAGCAACATCCTGATTTAAGTTTTTCAGAACCCTCTCAAACGTACACAAGAAATACCACTTGGCTTCTGAAACCATCAAATTTCAAGTGTGTGTGTTGTCCTCACGATGCCCTCCGTTGAAGATGCTGATTGCACAGCGGCATCCCAGAATTGCTTTGATGTGCATCTGACACCCCCCCTCTCCTCCCATAACTTTTTAGGTCAAGCAAAATGAAATGGATCCCATGGCCCTCTTAAGCCCCCATAATCTTGGCCGGTGCTCTCCAGTGCAGAGCCATCTCTGAATTAATGCCCTATTAAGCAGTTAATTATTTCTCTCTCATACTCCCTTTTATCTTTTAGTGCAGCCGTTTTACTGCCTGTGATAATTACACCGTCTCTGATAACTCTCTTAAATCTAATGAGGCCTGACAAGACCTGCTCAACAAGGCCGCACATCATTAACTCCCCTCCTTTCAAAGTTGTCATCTTATCACACTCAACAACTGTATTTTGAGCTTCGGCGGCTTGGGGTCCACGATGTGTCATTTTCCAGTAAGAGAGGATCTGTGTTGGTGTGTATGTTATCCTCGGATCTCCTGGCTAGCTAAGAACCAGGTTCATCACTTCCAGGCTGATAAAACTTATTCACTCTGATTTGCTAGTAGAATGCTGCTTAGTAGGACCTTAAAGGTAAAGGTAAAGGGACCCCTGACCATCAGGTCCAGTCGTGTCCGACTCTGGGGTTGCGTGCTCATCTCGCTCTATAGGCCGAGGGAGCCGGCGTTTGTCCGAAGACAGCCTCCGGGTCATGTGGCCAGCATGACAAAGCTGCTTCTGGCGAACCAGAGCAGCGCACGGAAACGGCGTTTACCTTCCCGCTGGAGCGGTCCCTATTTATCTACTTGCACTTTAACGTGCTTTCGAACTGCTAGGTGGGCAGGAGCTGGGACCGAACAACGGGAGCTCACCCCGTCGCAGGGATTCGAACCACTGACCTTCTGATCAGCAAGCCTGTGGTTTAACCCACAGCGCCACCTGGTCCCAGTAGGACCTTAAGGTCCTCAAATAATAATATTTTGGAGGTCCCAAGCCACAAGGATGCTAGGCTGGCCTTAACTAGGGCCAGGGCCTTCTCAGTACTGGCCCCGACTTGGTGGAACGGTCTGTCACAAGAGACCAGGGCCCTGCGGGATTTGGCATCTTTCCGCAGGGCCTGCAAGACGGAGCTGTTCCGCCTGGCCTTTGGGTTGGTTTTAGTTTAACCCTGATGTTTCATTCCTTTATGGTTTGATTGGTGGGCTACTTATAAATGAGGCTGCATTTTAAACTTTAAATTGTATTTTAACCTGCATTTTAATTGATTGTTTTGTATGTTCTGTTGTGATTTTATTGGTGTTAGCCGCTCTGAGCCAGGTCTTGGCTGGGAAGGGCGGGGTATAAATAAATTATATATTATTATTATTATTATTATTATTATTATTATTATTAAGAAACCGGCTTCCTGTGGCCATAAAACAGGAACAGCCCTGTTTAGGGAAACTCTTAACATTTGATGAATTATTGTGTTTTAATATTTTGCTGGAAGCCACCCAGAGTGGCTGGGGAAACCTAGCCAGATGGGCGGGGTATAAATAATAATAATAATTAAAAAATAAAATAAAATAATAATAATTCTACAGAACCGCCCCCCTGCCCTTTCTACAGCCATTAAAATGTTTGTCTTTCTTTACAGTAAAACGATTCAAGGAACCGAAATGAAAGAGGCGACCCTGGAGGATATGGTGAGATCACTTTGTTTTTCCTTTAAAAAAAAATAATTGAAAAAATAATCTCTATTACAGTATGTTGTAAGTCACTCAGAGGCTTTGTTGTGTAATGAGCGACTTAAAAAGTTCAATATATAATAACAATGCATTGCAAACTCTTTCAAGGTTTTACGATACGTCGAAGCAAGCCATAGGTGCCCTTTTCATCTACTTTGCCAACGTCTTCCTGTCTGACCTGACTGAAGAAGACCCCTGCTCTCTGTGAGTTTGGCTTTGCATGTGAAGGGACCTGGGTGGGTGTCGGGGGCTGGACTCAGGCTCAGCTCAGCAATAAAGCACTCCGTGTCTGTGACGTTAACTCTCCAAGGAAACCGAAACGGCTCAGGCCTAGTGGTCACCACAACTCTTCCCAGGAGGTCTTGCCCCAATGAGGCAGTTGCAATGTCCCCACCTTCCCATTGCTCCCTAAGACTCCTCCTCCTCCTGGGTCCTTCCCAAGCAATCTCAGACTCCTTCGTCTATTCTCTCATTGCTCTGCCCTCTTCATTCTTCTTCATGTTCTGGGAGACTGGGGAGAAAGGGATTTGCTTCTTCAACAGCCTGCCTCCACTCTGCCTCTTGGCCCCCCTCTGATTCTGGACTGCTCTCTGTCACAGACTCTTCCTGCTCACTTAGCCCTGTTGCCTCTTCAGCTTCCGACGCCTCCTCATTCCTGCCTTCTCCCTCTGAGCACTCAATGCCGTCCCACCACCGCTTCCTGGGCTCTGAGCCTTCTTCCTTTGGGGGTTCCCCAGCTGGTGCCTCCCAATGCTCCTCTTCGTCCAGCCAGCCCATAGCAGTGGGTCTATCTTCTTCTTCTTCTTTTTTTACAAAAATTTTATTGGTTTTATAAGTTTTATAAGCACATTACATAATGGTTAAATTTCCATGCTTCCCCCCTCTCACTGTGGGAAGCTTCGTATATTCCCCTCTCTCATGGGGTAAGCCATAACATTTGTACATTTAACCTCTCAAACGTTATTTAATTACATTGCTTGGGCCTGACCCTAATCCAGGGCCAGGCAATTCATTCTTCCAGCATTTCATATTTCAGTTGACTCCCTCGAATCCCTTTCTTTTGTATTTCATTGTCTTCCCTCTCTAGCAGATTCCATATTTCTAAATACACAAATACAGAATACTTCCATTGTCCCACATAAACTAAATAAAAATAATAAAATTAATATTACTTTACATATCCCTTTTTTTTGCCCAACCTCGGCCTCATAGTACTTTGTTCTATCCCTAAGTCTTTATCCAAATTCCAAATTCTCCCCCCCTCCCTCCCGGTGGTCCCGAAACAGTCAGCATGTATTCCTAAGTGCCAGTATCCCTATCCAAATACAGATCTTAATCCCGGAGAATCAGCCAATTTGCATTAAGTCTTATTTCATCCCACTCCCACCCTCATGCTAATCCAAATCCAACAATCAATAAGAACAGTAGTCCTGTCGTGATTTTCTTTCATTTCCTGCAGTGGCTTGCTCTTCCTTGTTTCCTCCATCGTCAGGACAGTTTTAACAGTCTGTACATCATTTCTCTTCTTCTGCAGTTTCCTGTCCATTTTTTTCTTCTTTCCCTTCTGGTTGATATGTACTTTCTTTTTCATCTCTATGATGCGAACTCTGCAGGATTGATCGTTTAAATTAACTGTTAGGTTTTTTTCTTCCTCATTTTGACATAAGTCAGTGTCAGTGATGGTGGTTTCTCCTTCCCTGCAATCCTCCAGTATATCTTCTTTTGGGGCTGGCATAGTAAAGCACTTTTGCGCCCGGCACAAAGCCAGGCTTTGTTCTTTGATGGATTGTTGCAGTTCCCACACCAAGTCAAGAACTTTCCTCTCGAAGTCCTCCTCCTCCTCCATTTTCAAGGTCGAAAAACAGCCTCAATGATCACAGCAATCCGCCATTAATCCAAAGATCCCAACATATATTCCTTGCTGAGTGTTTCCCAAACCCCGGGAAATGGGGGTAATTTTCTTTCCAGTCCAGGCTTTTATCGATAGTTACTTCCAATCTGTCACAAAAGTTTCTTTAGCAGCAGCTTTGGTTACTGTGTCCACTGCTTCCTTCTGATACAAAAGCTAGGGATCGACCTCCGTTTTTTAGAATCCCTTAGCAAATCCAATTAATCCAAATTGTCCTTTTACTCACTGTTCGATGTTTCCCGATCCTTGTTTTTCGGAGAGAATAAGCGCTCCGAACGGCCAGTGCGTGCATCACCCAGCAAAGACAGACGATAAATCCATAGGGCTCCGTCTCGACCCCGCTCGCATTCAGCGGCTCTTATTAGGAGCAGGGGAGACGCCGGGAGCCTCCGCCAGATCACCATGTCCTCGGGACGCTCTACCCAGGGCTTAAAAAGGGGTCCGCAGCGCTGGTGCGGTCCCCCCCTTTGCTGAGCCGGGGAGCTCGGAGCAAGCTTCCCCCCGACCGACCGTTCCGGCGCCTAACCCGGAAGTCTCAGCAGTGGGTCTATCTTCTGGGGCAGTGCATGTTTGGAACCGGGGAACGCCCGGTGGAGAGTGATCTCCGCTGAAGTCAGGCTGCAGAGAAAAAGCAATTTGGTTCTGGAAATTCATTCCGATTGTGCAGATGAAATATAACCGATATAATTCTGCAGGATGGGGTATTAGTTTGTGAAAACAGTCCAGATCCGATGATCTCCAGATGGTGGAGGTGACAGGCACCACCCTGGCGTCCAGGCATCTTCACTTAGTCGCAAGTGGCCAATACCCTGTTTCCCCTAAAATAAGCCGTAGCCATAAAATAAGCCGTAGCAGGATTTCTACGCATTTGCGAAATATAAGCCATACCCTGAAAATAAGACATAGTGACGCGGCGCCTCTCCCTTAAGATGGCCTGGATAGGCGTGGCTATGCAGCGTACCGACGCGAAGCGGTTAAAATAAGACATCCCCCGAAAATAAACCATACTGTGTTTTTTTGAGGGGGGGGGGATATAAGACGGTGCCCTATTTTAGGGAAAACACGGTAGGTGCAAAATGCGCCTGGCTAATTTCGAACACTGCCCAAGAAGTGGGAGCCAGTGTGGTGTAGTAGTTAAGAGCAGTGGACTCGTAATCTGGTGAACCAGGTTCGTGTCTCCGCTCCTCCACATGCAGCTGCTGGGTGACCTTGGGCTAGTCACACTTCTCTGAAGTCTCTCAGCCCCACTCACCTCACAGAGTGTTTGTTGTGGGGCAGGAAGGGAAAGGAGAATGTGAGCCGCTTTGAGACTCCTTCGGGTAGTGATAAAGCGGGATATCAAATCCAGACTCTTCTTCTGAACCAGAGGAGGAAGAGGCGGCTAGTGGTCTAGGGCAGTGTTTTTCAACCTTTTTTGGGCAAAGGCACACTTGTTTCATGAAAAAAATCACGAGGCACACCACCATTAGAAAATGTTAAAAAATTTAACTCTGTGCCTATATTGACTATATATAAAGTAATTCTCTTGAATAGGAATCAAATAAACACAAAGAAAGTATTTTATAATTACTTTATTATGAAATAGTAAGTAAACAGAAATATGAAAAATTATAAAATACTTTATTCAGTGCGCAACCTGGGCCTGTTTGGCTGAACAAAAAGCTGATATTCTGGCTGGAATCGAAGAAAGACACACACGTAGCTCTTCGTCAACAGCTCTCAGTCTCTCTCTGTATGTAGTTTTTATAGCAATCATGCTTGAAAAGCTCATCTCACACAGATATGTAGTGGAAAATGGGAGCAATGTCAAAATAGACACCCTAACCCTAACTTATTAAACCTCACCATAATTTCATAATTATCTGTCTATGTATTTCTAGTAGTATAACCAAATCAGTAATTTTTGATATAACTGTAAAAACTACTCTGAACATTTATTATTCCAAAAATGAAACCTTCATATGGTTGTAAATATTAAGACCCACTTGAAGGAGTGCCGTTTGCTCGCCCAGTTCCATGCTTACCATGCTAAGAGCTGTACTAACCCGGTTCTTCAAAAGGACGGTCCAGGGGTTGTGTGTGTCACTTGGTGGAGCAAAAGTTTAGCTTGTGCTTAGCCAGGTATCCATATCTCTTAAGTATCTGTTTCACCTTGTAACCTAAGCTTCACCCAGGTACCGATCTGATTTATGCATTAAAGCCAGGGTGGATAAAAATCAATGATTTTTTTAATATATATTTTTTTAAAAATCAGATTTTTTTATTTTAAATTGGATTTTTAAAATAAAATGCTTTTGGAGGAAAAATCTTTCTAAAGAGAGTTTTCTATTGAAGTTACATTCTAGTCCAAAGGCTATTAATCAGAAAATAAGGATTTGTTTTAAGTTTTTCATGTTTGCTAAAACTCAGTCTAAGTTGTGTGGGTTTTTTTAATTGTTTAACCGCATCAGTTAACAAACATGGGTACATATGCTACAGTGTTTTAGTTAAATTGTTTAAATTGTTATTAAGGAAATGATTATTTTTCTCCTTCCAATAAAGTACAGCAGAAAAGTTGTCCAAATATAAACAGTTAACTTATTAAACCTCACAATAATTTCATAATGATCTGTCTGTGTATTTCTAATAGTATAACCAAATCAGTAATTTTTGATATAACTGTAAAAACTACTCTGAAAATTTATTATTCCCAAAATGAAACCTTCATCTGGTTGTCAATATTAAGATGATACCAGCAAGAATGAGTCTTTCTGTATAAAAATGATTTAAAACAATTCTTACTGACTAGTGATTTAAATCCTGATTTAAATTGATTTGATTTAAATCAAATCCACCCTGATAAAAGCCTTGGGCAGAAACAAAGGTGGGAGATTCTGGAGTGTTCACATGGGTTTTTATTTTATTTTATTTTATTTTATTTATATATTTACCTATACCCCATCAAGGCGGCTTACAGATAAAAATAAGAACTGCTAAAAAAAAACACTTGCATTTTTTATTACGGCTACCTGATGAATTTCATCCTGGACGCCACTTTGGGAATGCTGCTAATCTGGTTCGGCGTTAAAATGGTGTCCTGGGTTGTGGAGAGTTGGAAATGCATACATCTTGTCTTCGGGGAATATGGTAAGTCGAGACCAATCAACTTGAGAAGGTTGGCGGTTCGAATCCACACAACGGGGTGAGTTCCCGTTGCTCTGTCCCAGCTCCTGCCAACCTAGCAGTTCGAAAGCACGCCAGTGCAAGTAGATAAATAGGTACTGCTGTGGCGGGAAGGTAAACGGCGTTTCTGTGAGCTCTGGCTTCCGTCACAGTGTCCCATTGCATCAGAAGCGGTATACCTGTAGTCAGGGCCGGCGCGTCCATTAAGGCGAACTAGGCAGTTGCCTAGGGCGCCAAAATGGAGGGGGCGCTGGCCAGCCTGCCCCCTGCCCCCCGCCGCCGCCCGGTGCCGCCCCAACCAGCGGCGAAAACCGCGGCGGTGCGGGGCGGCCATCGGGCAGGGGGCGGGGCACCGTACGTCATGCACAATGACATCACGTGGCCCGACCCTCACCTAGGGCGCCAAAATCCCCAGCACCGGTCCTGCCTGTAGTCCTGCTGGCCACATGACCCAGAAAGCTGTGTGTGGACAAACGCCGGCTCCCTCGGCCTGAAGCAAGATGAGCGCCGCAACCCCACAGTCGCCTTTGACTGGACTTAACTGTCCAGGGGGCCTTTACCTTTACCTTCACTTGTTTTGACCCAATAACAAGGGACATGTGCGCAAGTCAAGTTGTCTTCCTGCCCAGAATTATGTGGCAAGATTCAGAGAAGCCGCTTTCATAGACTTGTTGAGTTTAAAGGGGTACCACAAGGATCATCTAGTCCAACCCCTTGCGAAAGACACACCCTTTAAATTACAAAGGGTAAAGGTAAAGGGACCCCTGACCATTAGGTCCAGTCGTGTTTGACTCTGGGGTTGTGGCGCTAATCTCACTTCATTGGCCGAGGGAGCCAGCGTACAGCTTCCGGGTCATGTGACCAGCATGACAAAGCCGCTTCTGGCGAACCAGAGCAGCGCACAGAAATGCCGTTTACCTTCCCGCCGGAGCGGTTCCTATTTATCTACTTGCACTTTTTGGCGTGCTTTCGAACTGCTAGGTTGGCAGGAGCTGGGACCGAGCAACGGGAGCTCACCCCGTCGCGGGGATTCGAACCGCCGACCTTCTGATCAGCAAGCCTTAGGCTCTGTGGTTTAACTCACAGCGCCACCTGAGTCCCTAAAATTACAAAACACCACTTAATTTTGATCTGTTCTGAAATTCTTTTTTTTTGTGGCAGCTTGTCCTTACAGTTCCACTAGGTGGCAGCAGTTCCTACCAAATGCGAAATCTGACTTCACGGACAGCTCTTAAACCTCAGTTGCCTGATGTGAGATAAATTGTCAATCCTGATACTTACAAAGAGCACACACACACACACACACACACATACACACCCCAGTTTAAATTTCGTTTTATAACATACATACCACAGGGAGAGCAATTATAACAGGCAAAAATTAAAAGATCAAAACAAAATCACAAAACAGGCATGCAGAATGAGTAATAATAATAATAATAATAATAATAATAATTTATTATTTGTACCCCGCTCTGGGTGGCTTCCAACAAATATCAAAATACATTAAAATATCACAGATTAAAAACTTCCCTAAACAGGGCTGCCTTCAGGTATTTTCTAAAGGTCATGTAGTTGTTGATCACTTTGACCTCTGCTGGGAGGGCGTTCCACAGGGCGGGCGCCACTACCGAGAAGGCCCTCTGCCTGGTTCCCTGTAGCTTTGCTTCTCGCAATTGCCCAGGGGTTAAAGTAAAGTCCAAGTAAAGACTATCGGCGTTATCATGTTGTAAGCACCTTTTTGGGTGTTATTAGGGGAGCTGGCACTGGTCTTATTGGCTAAATGGAACGGGCCAGAAAATAGCTTATCTCCTGAGTTTACGCTAGTGAAACTCAGAAACGTGAGGAGTTAGGAGTCCAACGTTGTTTATTGCAAAGCAATAGGTTACAGTCGGATCATTCCGCAAAACTGCAACCCTGCCCGGTGGTCCAGGAAGTGGTATTTATAACATTTCAAACAAAGCATTTCAATTCTGCCAATCATATACATCATTACCTCATTTCATGTTTAATACACATGTGCAATAAGCACTGTGTGCTTAATTTCTGCTGATTAATTTCTGATTCCCACCGTGTTCTGTTACATTGTGTTAGTGTGCATGTTGGGAACTTGTGTTATGTGTAGCCATTTGCACCGTGTAGCAACTTATGTTCTAGCTTTGTGCTGTATCTTTGTGATTCACACACTAGCTGTATTTCTGCCCCAATTGGGGGGCGGCAACTTGCAAAATCATCAGTTTCATAAAGCAACAGGTTACCATAACTTCCCTATTAGAAGCGCACTCAAGGATTTCCAGGCGCACACATTATCACATTTATTGTAGCCCTTTGGGACACTGCCACAGTCAGATTATAAAGTATCATTGAGATTTCCCAGGCTTGTGAGGAGAGTTGTCTTGAAAATGATGGCTCTGTTGTATGTGTCATAAAAACATGGCAGTGAACTCAAAACTGTCTATTTTCTACCATTGCCCTGCATTGCCTTCCCCTCTATTCTACATGAAACATCAACCATCACTCGCCTCTGGCAACTTAGCAAAAGCATCTCTTTTTGCCCAGATTTCCCCTGATCTGTGGCATTTTTTCTGAATTCCTGAATTCATCTGACACTGGTTTGAAGGCAATATAGTGATATCGGTTTCATAATTTTTGACCTGACAATATGTTGCGAATCATGACATGTTTGTGTGCTATGCAAAGATCACAGTGTGGGAAAAACCGTGAAGATCAGGGCTGGATTTAGGTTTGATGAGGCCCTAAGCTACTGAAGGTAATGGGGCCCTTTATATGTCCAGCTGTCCTTTGTCAACAACAAATTGTCGCTCTTTTTTGTGTTGAATATATGCCATATGGTAATTTATGGACCTAATAGGTATCTCAAGCCATTTGCACATGCAGAATGTAGGCACCCTATATATAGAAATGAGCAAACCAGTGATATTTTAGGGAGCAGGCTAGCAGACGGGGCCCATTACTTACATCATAGGAGCCTACACAACACAAAACACTGTTGAGGTATGTAGGTTTTATTTTATTTGTTTATCTTATATTTTGGAAATGTACATCCAGGTGTTTTTCTTTTGCCTTTAAATTCTTTTGGGGTCCCCAAGAGAGTGGGGCTCTAAGCTCTAGCTTGTTTATCTTATATGTAAATCCAGCACAGTACCCAATGGCTCTACATTGCTCCATCCTTATTTCAGACATTGTGTTACATCAGCATATCATGATGTTTCATTGGAGACATATCACAATGTTGAAAACCAGATGCTGCCCAGCCCTAATCAGTGTTTGTAATACTGCTTTTACTGTTTATGCTGCACCTTGGTTTTTATAATGCTGCTTTTAAAGGTAAAGGTACCCCTGACCATTAGGTCCAGTCACGGACAACTCTGGGGTTGCAGCACTCATTTCGCTTTACTGGCCGAGGGAGCCGTCGTTTGTCCGCAGACAGCTTCTGGGTCATGTGGCCAGCATGACTAAGCCGCTTCTGGCGAAACCAGAGCAGCGCACGGAAACGCCGTTTACCTTCCCGCCGGAGTGGTACCTATTTATCTACTTGCACTTTGACGAGCTTTCGAACTGCTAGGTTGGCAGGAGCAGGGACCGGACAACAGGAGCTCACCCCATCACGGGGATTCGAACCACCGACCTTCTGATCGGCAAGCCCTAGGCTCTGTGGTTTAGACCACAGTGCCACCCGTGTCCCTTAAAGCTTCTTTTATGCTCTGCTTTTTAATACATAGGTGGTTTAAAAAGATCAAGCAGTTTTGAAATGCTTTTTTTTAAGTTAAAAAGTGTGCACTAAAAACAAAATAAAGCCCAAGCATCTAGCCCCTAAGATTGCAAAGACGGTGGGCTTGTTGAAGACACGTGGGACTGTGCCTGGTTAAAATCTCAGGAACCAGAAGAGAAGCTGAGAGCAAAACATTGGCTAGGACAAATGAGGGTTTCTGATCACTTTCAAAACTTAAAAATAATTAGTTATTTGCCTCCTTTTCCAGGCAAAGCCAGTCCAGCTGCCTGGGATGGGGGTGGGAGGCAGGGAGCTATAGTTTAGAGGGCGCCTGGTTGACTTAAGACTGTTCTAGCATCTTCCGTGATCAGGCTTGTATGTGGGCTGTGGGAAACATGAGTCTTATGTTTCAGTTGCTGGATTTTGAACCAAGAGCACGTGCGTGTGTGCGTGGGCTGGTTCTGGCCTGTTGTCATGGCGGCGTTCAAACATTTCCATCACAATTCCTATTCCCCCAAGAGTAGCCAAAACGAGTTCTTAACCATTTTTGTTTGGTTTCGACAAGAAATAATTCTCCCTCCCCATCTTCTGCTCTCCCCACCCCCACCCTCCATGGAGATTTTTGAATCGTGAGCAATCGAGATAGGGAATCACCTGCCTCCTTTTAAAAATCCAGCGTCGCAAAGTTGCTGGCAGGCAAAATGTTCCCTGTCTACAGACCTTCGGAGGCTGATGGGGTCACATATCTCTAAAGACTGTGTGTGGAACCATCAAAAGGTTTTTTCCCAGGCAAGGCAGGGCCTCCTTGGTGGTGGTTTTCTGCTTGTTGAATGCCCCCCCCGGTGAGGTGCATGTCCCCCCCCCACCTTATTAACATTGAGGAGAAATTAAAAATATTCTTGCTCACCCAGGTATTGGAAGAACTTCCTGACAGTAAGAGCTGTTTGACAGTGGAATTTGCTGCCAAGGAGTGTGGTGGAGTCTCCTTCTTTGGAGGTCTTTAAGCAGAGGCTTGACAGCCACCTGTCAGGAATGCTTTGATGGTGTTTCCTGCTTGTCAGGGGTTGGACTGGATGGCCCTTGTGGTCTCTTCCAACTCTATGATTCTATGATTCTATTGGGTGGCTAAACAATGTTGTGTGTTGTTCAACTGAGTTTTACTTCGATGCTGAAGATTATAGAATTGTAGAGTCGGAAGGGACCCCGTGGGTCATCTAGTCCAAACCCCTCCAATGCAGAAATCTTTCACCCAACGTGGGGTTTGAACCCATGACCCTGAAATTAAGAGTCTCGTGCTGGTGAGCCAGTGTGGTGTAGTGGTTAAGAGCGGTGGACTCGTAATCTGGTGAACCGTGTTCGCGTCTCCGCTCCTCCCCATGCAGCTGCTGGGTGACCTTGGGCTAGTCACACTTCTCTGAAGTCTCTCAGCCCCACTCACCTCACAGAGTGTTTGTTGTGGGGGAGGAAGGGAAAAGGAGAATGTGAGCCGCTTTGAGACTCCTTCGGGTAGTGATAAAGCGGGATAACAAATCCAAACTCTTCTTCTTCTATGGTCCCAGGCTCAATCCCCAGTCATCTGAACCGCACTCCCTCCCCATCTCAGCACTTAGCCAACTTCACAGGGCTGTTGTGAAATTAAATTGGAAGAGAGAAACATGTACGCTGCCCTGATCTCTCAGGGCTGGGGGGCAGGGAGAGAAAGGTGAGATCTAAGCATGTTAAAAAAATATAAAAATTACTTGGATTGAGCTATCTGGACTGTTGTCTTGATTTCAAGAGCTTCTGGGGAAAACCAGCGACCATCTGTCATGGATGCTTTAGCTGCGATACCTGCATTGCTGGGGGTTGGACTAGTTGACCCTTGGACCCCTTCAGACTCTATGCTTCTGTGAAGCGCTCTCTGTCCAGCTAAAGCACCGTGGGCAAATGGCCTGCCTGTTTAATACTGTTGCCTGTACTGCGTGACGCAAGGGCATCATTCATCTTCGACGCACGGCCTCCTTTGCCAAGATGTCAAGCAAAACTCTCCCCCTTTAAATGCAAGTGACCTTTCAATATTGGCTTTTGTGCTTTGTGCAGAGGAGTAGCTGTTCTCTGGGCTTCTTTCCACCACTTCTGCCTTTGCTGTCTTTAATAGCTGCTTGTGCGTCTTCCTTTTTTTTTTATTAAATAAACTTTATTCACATAAAAAATTACAAAATTTCACAAGCAAGAAAAACAAAAACTGACAGGGATAAAGTACAGTAGATAAAAAAAGAAAAAAGAAAATAACAGTTAAAATATGACTTCAAACTGTTTATGCATCGTTTCTCCTTCTTATTATTGGTATTTTGCTATTTCTAATAAAATTAAACACTTTAAATTATAGATCCTCAAGGATAGCATACAATTCATAAATTACAAGTATTCATTCACTATATAACTTTACTTCTTTCTATCCCCTTGTATATTTCAGTCTAAGCAAATCACTAGATCTGTTTTTATATCTTCTTTTTTTAAATACTCTTCTACATATTTCCACTCCTCTTTTATTCTTTTGTGCTTTGTGCTGAGGAGTAGCTAATCTCTGGGCTTCTTTCCACGACTTCTGCCTTTGCTGTCTTTAATAGCTACTCGTGCGTCTTCCCATTTGTACGTGAGTTTGCACAGTTTCACACAAAGACTCAGTAAATCAGACAGGCTAATGTCTCGGGGCTTCTGCCTGCTCAGGGCCTTGGAATCGCGGCGGATTAAAAATAATCCCAGGGTGCGCAGCTCATAGCAAAAGCAGCAACGCTCCCTTACAAGGCAGTCAAATTCCACCATCTCCCGGGAAGAGCATGTGCACCCTGGAGGGGGAAGTTTTGGTGCTAGAGGGCGGTGGAGAAATGAGCTAGGAAAGACAGAAGCTGATATCTGGGACCTGTCTTTGCTGCAGACAGTGGTGGCAATGGGTGCTCAATGGGACTGGTGCTGTGGAGGGTAGGAAGACCAACAGCAGGGGGCGCAAGAGCCAGTGACAGGCAGAGCTGCCTGCCGGAAAGGACCATAGCTCAAGTGGTAGAGCCATAGCTGTCAACTTTCGGATTTGAAAATAAGGGATTTTTTTTTTCAAACTTTCAGATTTGAAAATGAGGGATGCCGCGAGGGCGGTGCAATGGCACCAAGCCACCCTGCGCTCCAGAGGCTGCGCGCGAACGGGTGAGCAAAAGAGCGAGGCTGTCTGTCTGCTTGGGCGTGAGGGTCTGGCTGCACAAGGCATGCAAGCTCCGCCCCCAGTCTGTCTCAGACTCCTTATTGGCAGCCGAGCAACGCAGTTGAGGAGCCTCCCTGGCCGGCAGGGGGAGAGGAGCTGCTTCCTTTGGAATCCGGGAAATTTAAGGGATATCAACAATCTGGGATAGCAGCGGGAAACGGCATTGGAATAAGGGAGTTTCCCACCAAAAAAGGGAGGGTTGACAGCTATGTAGTGGTGGCAATGGGTGCTCAATGGGACTGGTGCTGTGGAGGGTAGGAAGACCAACAGCAGGGGGCGCAAGAGCCAGTGACAGGCAGAGCTGTCCAACCCCCTGAAATGCAGGGGAATCTCAGCTAAAGCACCCGTGACAGATGATAGAGATAAATAGATAGATAGACAGATAGATAGATAATATTTATTGTCATTGTCCCCTGGCGGGAACAACAAAATTACTCGGTTGCTCTATCCACTCAGATAAGGCACTCTACATAAATTTAAAATAACTACAAAACACTAATTAAAACAGTACAATACTGTTATGTATTAAAGTTCTCACCCTAGGCCACTAGGGGTGTTTTGTATATAGTTTCACTCTCCCTACTGTGACTGCAGTTCTCACTCAGGTCTGCAACATGCAAATGAAGGATTGAGAGTGCCGCTCACGGATTGGGTAGCTAGAGAGAGAGTTGTTACTGTTGCATGTTACTGAGTACTATATAAGCAGACTGGCTGAGCCCTTCAGTTCAGTTCTGTTCCAGCCTGAGAATAAAGAGAGCTGTTTGGAGAATCTCTGTGTCGTCTGCTATGTCCGCCCACTATTTAATAAAAACGATACAATATAACAAGTAAAATAAGATGACTTCAAACTCCAGACTTTCCATTTAAGGCCGAAATTGCTCTAGAGAAGAAACTGTTCTTGAGACGGCTCGTTCTCGCCTTCATTGTTCTGTATCTCTGTCCCGATGGCAGGAGCTCGAAGAAACAGTGACCAGAATGCGATGGATCTCTTGATATGTCTAGTGCTTTTCTGTGGCACCTGGTGATATAGATTTGTTCTAAAGTGGAGAGTGAGAAGCCAATAATGCTCCCTCCTGTGGCCATCCAACCTCTGCTTAAAAACCTCCAAGGAAGGAGAGTCCACAGCCTCCGGAGGGAGACCATTCTACTGTGTTGTATTTTGCATAAACACACCTTTAACGGCTCAAAAAGTGTTTCGCTCACGTTATCCCAGAGATCCTCCGCTTGTTGCCATCTCAGTAAAAGTTGTGCCAAGATTTAGTGCGGACACGGCCATTGGTAGTGGAGCACCCTCCTTCTTCTCTGCCTGGCCCCTTGGCACTGAACAACAAGGATGAACTAGGAAGATGGTCCAGTCACTTTTCCAGCATTTCTCTTACAGATGCCGTTGGATTTCGCTTCTCCAAAGTCTAAAAGCAGCAGCCCTTGTTTCTTAGGCAGGCCTGAGTGCTAAACAAACCCTTTTCCTGCCTTGCCTCTGTCTCATCCCCCTTCCCACTTGATACGTGTGCAGCCTTTGGGGAGAGATGATATTTGGGGGGCTGGCTCTTGACTTTGAAAAACATGCGGTTCCATCTCAGCTTCTTTTTCGGTCTCTGCCAGAAACAGTCTGCTTCCTTGCAGCATAACTAAAGGAACGGGATGGGCTACATTCTTACACGTAACAGCCATTCCAGTTTCAAGCAGCGCTCAGTGTATTTAAAAAATAATAATAATAATAATAGCATAAGATATCTATAAAATACAGACAACCCTGCTTGGAAATGAGTTGCTGAATCAGTTCCCCCTTCTGTTAACTGCAGAAGAAACTACGGAGCAGTTTGCTGATTGACCCGACTAAAACTTATATGGTTTGCTGTCTAGGGACCGATAACTCGGTTCAGCTTTCTCAGTATTTTCCAAATTTGTCATTGCGAATGCACGCTTTTGTTCCTGAGTTGGTGGGGGGGGGGCTTGGGCAAGTGGATCTCGAGTGAAGCCCCCCAACAGGCTCTTGGCTGCATTTTTACTGGCAGGTCAAGATGTTTTCAGTACCTAATTTCCAGAGGGGAAGCTGTGATCGCCTGCTGCAGCAGAAGCGGATAAATAATAATGCAGTAACCTTGTGGTGCCTTAAAGCAAGTCCATTGGGGGCAGCAGTTTGTAAACTGTGTCCTGTAAGCGTCATCCAGGTTTCCCGCAGTGTGTCTGGAAGAATACAATTAAAAATCATGCATCGTGTAGCACGGCAAATTACCGTATTTTTCGCTCCATAAGACACACTTTTTTCCTCCTGAAAAGTAAGGGGAAATGTCTGTGCGTCTTATGGAGCGAATGTGTGGTCCCTGGAGCTGAACTGCCCAGGGGCAAAAGCAGATCGTGCTTTTTTTAAAAAAAGAGAGAGAGAAGGGGGTGTTGAAAGGAAGCCCGCTGAGCAGCTGCTCAGCAAACGATCGGGGAGAGAGATAAGGGAGAGAGATTCCAGCCCCGCCCCTTGCAGAGGGAGGCTGTTTCCCCAGCGACATGTGACTGGATGATTAGATTATCTGTATGGAAACTGTAGAAATGGCTTCCTGAAGCTGCAGAACTGTGAGTTAAACCCCATAAAACAGGGTTTTTCCCCTTTGCAAAGTAAGCTCAACAACTTTGAGCTGATCCTCAAAAAATGAGGCTTTTCTCCTTTGCAAAAGAAGCTGCAGAAATTTGAGCTGATCCACAAAAAATGAGGCTTTTCTCCTTTGCAAAAGAAGCTACAGAAATTTGAGCTCATCCTCAAAAAAATGGGGCTTTCCCCCTCTAAAAACTAGGTGCGTCCTATGGTCAGGTGTGGCTTATAGAGCGCAAAATACGGTACAGTTGCTACAGTGAGCAGAAGATTTATTAAGTGGTCCGCCAAGACCCTCAGCAATTTTCAAGTGGTCCATGGGGGAACCATAGTATTAGGGTATGTGCTATGAAGAACTCTAGTTTCCTTACACTTGTGGCATAATAAACTGGTTGGTCATTTAAGGTGAATTTTTGTTGCTCCATCAGCTTGGATAACAAAACAGTTATCAATAGCATTTTTTTCTTGCAGGGCTTACCGCTTTCTGCTTTCGTTGTTGTATCTGTTTTAAGGTACGTGGGTTGGTTGGTGAAATATACTCGGAGTCGAGTGTGGATTTCATGCTCTTTATTCAGCTCATAGTAGCGAGGAATGAAAGTTCCCCCTTAACGTCTGCTTTATATACATTATTACACAATGGGCCCCACGTGATTGGCTAATTCCAGGATATTCCTGTAGGCCAATCAGGTTGCGGATTCACTTCCCCCTGGAGCTGGATTGGGTGGCTCCTGCGGACCAATCAGACTGCTGCATTCTGAATCCTATTGTTCTAGGACCAATCAGACTGCTGCATTTTGGATCCTATTCAACTCAGTACATAACAGTTGGGTTTTTAAGCCTTTTGTGCATGCCACTTTAGGCATTGCATTTGGAAAAGGAGCCTAGAAAATGTGCGGTTGAATCATAAATTTCGGGTGTTTTTTGCCTATTTAGTGTGCGTTGCTGTGACGTCTTTCTGTTTTTAAAAATAGACGCTTCGACTATTGGCACTGACCAGGGATGTTTTGTAGAATGTGCTGCGATTCCTTAGGAGTGTCAGAAGCACTTAAAAGTGCAGAACGTAATTCAGCTTCCTGAGGATATTAGCTTTCATTCTTTCCACATATTATACAAACATACAGGAAACAGGTTTCTAGCCCTTATGTCTGTGAAGAGATGGATGAAAGAATATTGGCTCTACAAACACAGATACAAATAAAAACAGAAATACAGACCGGAAAAGTACACAACCAAAGAATTCAAAGAAATAAAAAGAACCCACCTAAAATTTAAAGGAAATATCGGGGGGGGGGGCAAGGGAATGCATATTTATTCCAAAATATCTGTGGTAAAAAGTTCTTTGTCTGTCCGTCTTGACCAGGGGTCAGCAAACTTTTTCAGCAGGGGGCCGGTCCACTGTCCCTCAGTCCTTGTGGGGGGGGGGGCGGACTATATTTTGAAGAAAATAAATGAACGAATTCCTATGCCCCACAAATAACCCAGAGATGCATTTTGAACAAAAAAGGCACATTCTACTCATGTAAAAACATGCTGATTCCCGGACCGTCCGCAGGCCGGATTTAGAAGGCGATTGGGCCAGATCCGGCCCCCGCGCCTTAGTTTGCCTACCCATGATCTTGACATATTTTGTCCTAAAATGCAGTGTTTTTTTTAGATGTATGTTGTTCCTTTAATAAATAAATAAAAACAACTGACTACTTTGCAAAATGTGCAGAATCCAAAGGGTAATTTGTTCCAGCCCAGTCCAGGAGGTCGTAATTAGGTCAATGTGCTTAAAAAGGCAGCCCCCCCCCAAAAAAGGCAGCCCAGACAGAATACTCCATCCCTAGCCAAACACAAAGGCCTCTGGCCAGTCCTGTGGGATTTTCAATTTCCCTGGAATAACACACACACACACCCCGCCACTGGCACATCAGACAAACAGTTTGGAGATCCCCCTAGATCCCCCTACATCTTACCCTGCACAGGGAAGGGAGGACAGCAGGACTGGTATTGGGGAAACACAAGCCCAGAGCTCCCCTGGGCATGCAAACTAATTTCCCCCATTTCTTCTGGACCCTGGCCTATAAATTCTCCCATAAACACTTCATTTGCAACCCTCTTCTTTTGCACAAGAAAATACTTTGCAGATGTCTTCGTGCCTCTAAATCTTCATTATCCCCCCCCCTCTTCCAGTGTTCAGATCTTTGGGGACATCTGTTCTTTGCACTGATGCCGCAGTGAATAACTGACCGTTTTGAGGGGTGCAAAACTTGTTTTATGTGGTTGCAAGCAGTTGGGGAGGGAGAGAGAGGGAGAACTTGGTTGTATCTGCACTGACTTTCCCATCCCAGTTGGCAGTGGCAGGTGGGCAGTTATGGTTTTTTAAAAATTTACACAGCACATCATTTGCACCGGAGCTGGAGGTTGCATCTGGAAATGTTTAGTGGCGTTGGAACAGCTGCGAGATGTTTAAAGGCCCCTGTAGTTTTGTTGTGGGTTTGTCTTTCTTTCTTTTTTTCCTGTTAGCTAACCTTTTCTTCTTCGAGGGTCATTGCGCGCTGGCAGGGAGTAGATTATGAGCTCAAGAGAAGCAGAGTTCAAGTGCAGAAAGGAAACAATCCATTTGTTCTCTCTCCCTGCCATGGAAGGCAAAGGGGTTTTTTTTTGCCCAAGACCTTGACCTTTTGAGCCTTTGTCTGTGTTTTGTGCAGGGATGCAGGTGGCGCTGTGGGTTAAACCACAGAATGTAACCGGCACTTAGAAGGCTCCGATTCTATGTTGAAATATCAAGTTTATGTTTTAGACGGGTGCGACACTGCTTTATCGCCGGATTAAGCTTTATCATCGTTTGGAACTATCAATTGACTTGTATGGACGGCACCAAACTGTTGCATCCTCACATTGTACCTCCATATATGAATTTACTTACATAATTTGGAGTGTTAGTATGGACATATTGTATGTATATTGATTGATTTGGGCTTATGCTATATCACACATTGGATTTGGTCCATGTGCATGTTTTTGGAGATTATTATTTATAATTTACGTGCTATTACAATTATCATTTATCAGCCGATTACGGTTGTTGTATGATTCATGCATAGCTGTACGTAATCAGGGTTTGCTGTTGTTGGATATGGTTAAGCCACAGAGCCTATGGCTTTCCGATCAGAAGGTCAGCAGTTCGAATCCCCGCGACGGGGCGAGCTCCCGTTGCTCGGTCCCTGCTCCTGCCAGCCTAGCAGTTCGAAAGCATGTCAAAGTGCAAGTAGATAAATAGGTACTGCTGCAGCGGGAAGGTAAACGGCGTTTCCGTGCGCTGCTCTGGTTCGCCAGAAGCGGCTTAGTCATGCTGGCCACATGACCCGGAAGCTGTACGCCTGCTCCCTCGGCCTATAAAGCGAGATGAGCGCCGCAACCCCAGAGTCGGTCACAACTGGACCTAATGGTCAGGGGTCCCTTTACCTTAACTGTGTTTTGTGCAATGCCTAAATTATGTTAATTTCATTACATCCTTTAGCAGCCGGGAACCTTTTTTCAGCCTGAGGGCCACATTAACCTTCTGGGCAATGTTCTGAGGGCCACTTGCTGGTAATGGGAGGGGGCAGATACAATAACAATAATATTATTTGAACCCCACCCATCTGACCGGGTTGCCCCAGCCACTCTGGGCAGCTTCCGTCACACATAATAGAACCTCAAACATTATGAACTTCCCTATACAGGGCTGCCTTCAGATGTCTTCTAAGGGTTATATCTGACAGGAGGGCGTTCCACAGAGAGGGTGCCGCTACTGAGAAGGCCCTCTGCCTGGTTCCCTGTAACTTCGCTTCTCACAGCGAGGGAACCGCCAGATGTTCCTCAAAGCTGGACCTCAGTGTCTGGGCTGAATGATGGGTGTGGAGACGCTCCTTCAGGTAGACAGGGCAGAAGCCATTAAGGGCTTTGAAGGTCAGCACCAACACTTTGAATTGTGCTCTGAAACATACAAGGGCATTGGAGGGCACACAGCCTCTCACACAAAACTTGGCACCCACTTGAACCCAAGTCTCCGCAGTGCCGGTCTCCACACCACTGCACTGACTCTCCAGAATTTGCTCTTTGTGCAAAGGGTTGACGTCAGTGAGCCACTGGGTTGCTTCTAAATCTTACGTAACTTTTGGATATGTAGCAATCATCTTTCTATCCCCGCAAGAGAACATCTGGATTTTCTTTTGAACGGGGTTGAACCCTTTTCTTCATAACACGATCTTTTCAGAATGCCTGAATAAATTCTCATTTCTTGCTGCTTATAATGTCCTCCTCGCTTGTCCTGCCTAGATAATTTAAGGATGGCTGGTTACATGCCAGCAACCCTCACAGCTTCTAGTGTTTCAGATCCGCAAGATATGAGACTCTCCAAGTGCCCTGAATCTCCCTAAGATTTTCATGGTGTCTCTCCCACTTCCTCATTCATCATCTCTATGGATGCTGATACGTGCCCTCTGCCTTTGAGCTCTTTGCTCTCCTAATTTCAAGGCTTGCCGGGTTCTGGGAGGGGGGTCTGGAATGCTTTCTAAAGACACTGTGTCCGTCAGCTGACCCCCCCACGATGCTTCCTCCTCCCCCTCCTCCTCCCCCCATTATTTCCCAGCTTTCCCCCTCATCTGCCTCTGAGCTGTGACCTCCCTCAAACCCCTGTTGTAATTCTGAACTGTCTTCTTCTTCTCTGGAAGGGTCAGGCTGGGGAGGCGGTCTCCACCATTCCTCATCTGCCCAGTCCCTGACGCTTACATAGTTCTCCTCCTCCCCACTTTATTCTCACAACAGCCCTGTGAGGTAGGTTAGACTGAGAGAAGAAGAAGAAGAGTTTGGATTTGATATCCCGCTTTATCACTACCCAAAGGAGTCTCAAAGCGGCTCACATTCTCCTTTCCCTTCCTCCCCCACAACTAACACTCTGTGAGGTGAGTGGGGCTGAGAGACTTCAGAGAAGTGTGACTAGCCCAAGGTCACCCCGCAGCTGCGTGTGGAGGAGCGGAGATACGAACCCGGTTCACCAGATTACAAGTCTACCACTCTTAACCACTACACCACACTGGCTCTCAGTGTTAGTGTCTGGGCCCAGGTGCCAGGTCCTAGTCCAACACTAACCACTGTACTACAAAGCCACTTCCACCTCAAGAGGAGGTGGTGTTGCGGGCAGTCACGCCTCCCCACATGCACAGGGGCTAGGTGCCCAGCCCCTGTTCAATAGGGGGATCCCCGGCTGCATCACTCGCCAGACTGACCAATCCGGTCGGCCTGGGGGTGTGGCCTGCCCTATTTAAGCAGGGCGCAGCTGGGAATTCCTCCTCTTCCCTGCTTCCAGCTGCTCCGGTTTTCCCCACCCATCCGCCCTTCAAGGTTTCTTTTCCTACCTTGCTATGGACTTTGGTTGGTCGCCATTGCGGGGCCTGGTAGGAATTTTTCCACTTAGCAAATTGGCACCAGCCATTTGGTTTTCGCCTACCTCCTAGCAATTTGTCACAACTCTTGGTTTGGGCGGTTAGGCATTGGAATACAGTGGTACCTCTGGTTACGTACTTAATTCGTTCCGGAGGTCCGTTCTTAACCTGAAAACGTTCTTAACCTGAAGCACCACTTTAGCTAATGGGGCCTCCCGCTGCCTCTGCACCGCCGCTGCCCGATTTCTGTTCTCATCCTGAAGCAAAGTTCTTAACCCGAGGTAATATTTCTGGGTTCGCAGAGTCTGTAACCTGAAGCGCCTGTAACCTGAAGTGTATGTAACCCGAGGTACCACTGTATTGCTGTAGAAGAGAAGAGGGGAGGTAGCGCCATCACCTGCCCCGAATATTGAAGGGTATTCCGTTAAAGGATTCCGGGGGGCGTGGCCCTGCCCAAAGCCTAGGGAGGCTAGGGCTTAAGGCACGCCCCCTATCGGTGACCCCAGGGGGAGCTCCTAGTTGATGTGCATCAGCAGGACTCCCCCTACTGGTGGTAAACCCTTCCCGGACTCCCAGCGGACGGGCAGGAGTCAGATATAGTCGGTTAGATCCAATGCCTAAGCCAATACTGCTCATCATCTGTAACCAATAAAGTTGTGGCCTTTTCCTGCCCATTAACCTTATATATTGTGTCTTGTGTCATTATTTACCACTGGGGGTTGGGACATTGGCATGCAATGGCTCTCTGTTGTCTTGCAGATATGCGTCAGTGTAAAGGAGAAAGCAGCTGGAGGTTGTCGAGGGCTATTGGGTGATTGGCTTCCTTGTCAGCTTTGCCGATTCTTTTTATATATAGGCCCACGGACTTGGGGTTCACCTCCATTGTTTCGTTTTCTTCCAGGTGATCCTCCCCAAGCAGTTGCTTGGATTGGGCAATGCACTCTCTACCTGTCGATTATGGTCTTTGAGAAGACGACAGTTGGCCTTGTCTTGCTCATTCCTGGCTGGACGAAGGTAAGAAAAGGCGTATGTTAACTATTCCGTAAGAGGAGGCAGAAAAGGCTTGGCCTGAGGGCAGGGAGGGGAACAAGCCATCCCAAAGCTTTCCCCCAAAGAATCCTGGGAACTATCGTTGGATAAGGGAGCTGCAGTGTTCTGAGTGGTGAAACAAACAATCCCTCTTTATAATATAATAATAATTTAATAATAATTTATTATTTGTACCCCGCCCATCTGGCTGGGTCCCCCCAGCCACTCTGGGCGGCCTCCAACAGATATTAAAACACATTAAAATATCACAGGTTAAAAACTTCCCTAAACAGGGCTGCCTTCAGGTATTTTCTGAATGTCAGATAGTTGTTTACCTCTTTGACCTCTGCTGGGAGGGCGTTCCACAGGGCGGGCGCCACTACCGAGAAGGCCCTGTGCCTGGTTCCCTGTAGCTTTGCTTCTCGTAGTGAGGGAACCGCCAGAAGGCCCTCGGAGCTGGACCTCAGCGTCCGGGCTGAATAATGGGAGTGGAGACGCTCCTTCAGGTATACAGGACCGAGGCCGTTTAGAAAGTTCCCTTTCTAGGGAACTCTGGGTATTGTAGGTCTGTAAGGGGATGTAAACACGGGTGGCGCTGTGGTCTAAACCACTGAGCCTAGGGCTTGCCGATCAGAAGGATGGCAGTTTGAATCCCCGCGATGGGGTGAGTTCCCGTTGCTCTGTCCCGGCTCCTGCCAACCTAGCAGTTCGAAAGCACGTCAAAGTGCAAGCAGATAAATAGGTACCGCTCTGGCGGGAAGGTAAACGGCGTTTCCGTGCGCTGCTCTGGTTCGCCAGAAGCGGCTTAGTCATGCTGGCCACATGACCCGGAAGCTGTTTGCCGACAAAGACAAATGCCGGCTCCCTCAGCCAATAAAGTGAGATGAGCGCCGCAACCCCAGAGTCGTCCATGACTGCACCTAACGGTCAGGGGTACCTTTACCTTTACCTAAGGGGAAGAGGGGCCTCCAAACAACTCTCAGCACCCTTCATAAACTACAATTCCCAGGATTCCCAGCCCTGACTGCTTAAAGTGGTATG
This sequence comes from Darevskia armeniaca, assembly GCA_034641395.1. Classification (NCBI taxonomy): domain Eukaryota; kingdom Metazoa; phylum Chordata; class Lepidosauria; order Squamata; family Lacertidae; genus Darevskia; species Darevskia armeniaca. Next base: position 348,157 of record JAWWNF010001063.1, read on the forward strand.
ACACTGTTTTGAAAGCATAGTGCAGATGGGACCTAAGTCTAGAGATACGGTACTTCTTGAGTTAGGTTCAGTGGAGTCGCCCATACTTTTGTGCATGACTAATGGGTGAATTTGTGATGCATTCCTTTGAGCGACAGACGAGACACCTGAAACCCTGGGTTTGTTTTTAACCTGCGGATCTGCTCGCAAGGAAGGAATAGCTTTTACTTTAAACAGGGAAAACTAACCACCACGAAGGAACCCCTGATTCGCACATTCTTGCAAACGCATTCCCAAGTGGGCTGGGGACGGTTGAGTGTGATGCGTGGCTGCAGTTTTCAAATCATTGTGAGACGAAAGGAAAATCACGAACAACTTCGGGTTTCTGGATTTCCTCAACCGCTAGGCTTGAAACTCGCCAACTCTGCGCGAAGCCAGTTGTAACGTTTTCAGACTTGGCAAGGGCACATTTGCGAATGTCCCCTCTAGCAAACGTACCCTTTCCTCTCTAGCTAGCGTGGGCAGGGATGATGGGAATTGGAGTCCTACTACATCTGAAGGGGACCACATGGACCAGGCCTTGTTTAGTAAGCATGCAAGACACATTTAATCTCCTTAAAAGGTGTGTGGTGTTTTGTGCCTTCTCCACCTTCAAGAGATTCTTCTCAACTACATTCCTGACCCACAGCTGGAGCTGGTGTTGGTGATGCTTGTGGTCCCTTTTATAGTCAACGTGAGTAACTCTGGGAAGAAATCTTGAGCTTTCTGGCTGTTTTGAGGCTGCATTCTTGAAGCCGCTCCGGGGGTGTGTGTGTGGATTTTCACCCTGTGATAAAATTCCTGATGTGGAGGAAGATCTAGCCTTTGGAAATATGAGGTGGTGACTGGGGGCAGGGGGGGGTACATACAAGGGCTCTGAGGAAAGCCGGGTGGACTGGAGGTATGAGTTGGGGGGAGATTTGATTCTGTTATATTTAAAGGCACACATACGTAATTCACACTTTCGGGGGGGGGGGAGTGTGCTGAGACACAGTCGTCCTTCAGAACTTGCTCTCTTCAAGCATGTAAAAAGGTAAAGGTAAAGGGACCCCCTGACCATTAGGTCCAGTCACGGATGACTCTGGGGTTGCGGCGCTCATCTCGCTTTACTGGCCGAGGGAGCCGGCGTACAGCTTCCGGGTCATGTGGCCAGCAGGACTAAGCCGCTTCTGGCGAACCAGAGCAGTGCACAGAAACGCTGTTTACCTTCCCGCCGGAGCGGTACCTATTTATCTACTTGCACTTTGACGTGCTTTCGAACTGCTAGGTGGGCAGGAGCAGGGACCAAGCAACGGGAGCTCACCCCGTCGTGGGGATTCGAACCGCCGACCTTCTGATCGGCCAGCCCTAGGCTCTGTGGTTTAATACCCTGGGTCAAAGTGTGCATTAGAAATAATAATAATAATATTTTTTTTTGTACCCCACCCATCTGACTGGATCTCCACAGCCACTCTGGGTGGCCTCCAACAGATATTAAAATACATCAAATGCATAGATCCGTGCAAAACAGTGTAATGGAAGCACATCATATTGGGTGAAATTGCTTTGCAAAAATACGTCTACTCAGGTAGTGGTGAGGAAGGCCCCCGCCATGGCCGCTGGTGAGGGGGGCGGCGCAAAATCAGGTAAAATATGTCCATAAATATGTTTATAAATAAATATATTATTGCCGCATAAGAAATGGTTTTAAATAGAGCAGGCATAGGCAAACTCGGCCCTCCAGAAATTTTGAGACTACAATTCCCATCATCCCTGACCACTGGTCCTGTTACCTAGGGATGATGGGAGTTGTAGTCCCAAAACATCTGGAGGGCCGAGTTTGCCTATGCCTGAAATAGAGGGTCTTTATATGATATGCAGGGGCCCTGTTTTCCCCTATTTTTCATGGCGGGGGTGGGGCACAATCTGCCAGGGGCGCAAGATCACCTAGCTACGGCTCTGCGCCTACTAGGGCAAATCGCTTGTAAAAATGTGAGGGAGAAATTAGCGCTAAATAAATATACATGTAAACTATATTTATTTATACCCCACCTTTTTCCCTGGCAGGACTCAAAAGGGGCTTACAGATAAAAGTCCTGGTGCATTTTCGTGCAGACTTAAAAATATATATATATTTCCACAAACTGAGATGGAGAACTGAGCTTTAAAGATGAACATGAGAAACAGAGAGAGAGACTCAAATTGACAGATTTGTCCGTTATTGATTGGCAGCGATGCCATACTGGTTCATGATGACATAGGAAACTCCCCTTATGCTGAGTTGAGACCCTTGGTCGCCCTAGGTCAGTATTGGCTACACTGACTGGCAACAGCTGTCCAGTAATTTGGACAGGGCTGGAGGTGCCAGGAATCAATACCTTCTGCATATAAAACAGGTTCTCTGCCACAGAGCAATGGCGATTGGCTCTTTCTGAAGCTGGGAAGCTGATGTTGAGGTTGGAAGCTCAATGCAGCATTAAAAAGATTTGCCCTTTAATTGTCTGCCCCGGATGAAGAGGAACAAATACCCCTCTCTTTTTGCGCTGAGGCCTGGGGGAAAGAGGTGGGAGGAGACTGGCCAGAACCCACGGATTCTGTAATCCAGAGACCTCTTGGCAAGGCAACAAAACCAGAAAGTTGCATTCTCAAATTCTCTTCAATAAGAAGCAAGGGTTTGGAAAATAACAGGCATTTCGCATGCCTGCAAAAATCTAAAGGATATATAATACAAGCGCAAGTGGCGATGAAGGTATCTGGTTTAAGGATGCTGGCTTTTTTGCATATCTGACAGAGCAGAATTATTTTTAAAGGAGCTATAAAAACATGCCAGTAAAAAATAACAGGAAGCTGCTATCTGCACCCCAGTTTGTTCTATCAAATGACAAATCGTATGGCGGTTGTTTTTAAAAAAAGAAAACGTAGAGCATTTATGGGAAATCTTTTCATCTGCTGTTAAAATTGGCAGAGCAGTAGGAAGCCATCGGCCGGGGAGTGGCATAGAAAGATTTGGCACATAGTGTTACTATGTGAGCTCATAATAAATTAATTTCTTGCTCTCATTTATTAGCTGCTTTTCCAAACTGAGGCAGTCATTATTTTGCAACGAAGCGTTTTGGGATGGCGCTGTGGGTTAAACCACAGAGCCTAGGGCTTGCTGATCAGAAGGTCGGCGGTTCGAATCCCCGCGACGGGGTGAGCTCCCGTTGCTCAGTCCCAGCTCCTGCCAACCTAGCAGTTCAAAAGCACATCAAAGTGCAAGTAGATAAATAGGTACAGCTCCGGCGGGAAGGTAAACGGCGTTTCCGTGCACTGCTCTGGTTCGCCAGAAGCGGCTTAGTCATGCTGGCCACATGACCTGGAAGCTGTATGCCGGCTCCCTCGGCTAATAATGTGAGATGAGCGCCGCAACCCCAGAGACGGACACGACTGGACCTAATGGTCAGGGGTCCCTTTACCTTTACCTTTAAGCTGAATGCATTGCAGCTGTTTTCTCGACCTAAATTCAGTTTTACCTCTACCCTCGGTATTTGTGCTGACGTTACAGTTGGGGACCACTTCACAAGAAATAATAGTCTCTTAGTTTACAGTGCAGCAGCGGAGCGTTTGTGTGTGTGGTTGTGTGTGTGTGTGTGTGCAGGGCACAAACAGAGCCCACCTCGCCTGCCCAGCCCTCGTCAAGGCGACACCAGCCCCGATCGGCACGGCTGTCTCGCCCTTCTTGTGCCAGCTTCCCCAGATCCAAGCCTTGCAATTCCGCTCGGGGTCAACGATGGCAGGATGCGACAACCACATGCTGCGCCCCCTGCTGCCCCTGAGCGTTGGTTCCACCCATGCCAGAAGAGGAGCGCCAGGCTGTGCTGTGCTGGAGGGCACCTGCATGGGGGCGCCCGCTTCACGCCCCCTAAAAAAATCTGTGCCCGGGGCCACAGCCCATCTTGAACCCCCTACGCCAGGGGTGGCCAACTCCCAAGAGACTGCGATCTATTCACAGAGTTAAAAACTGGCAGTGATCTACCCCCTTTTTTTGGGTTCAGGTCAAAGTTGTTGAGTTTTTTCAGGGAGGAGGTAAAATGTTGAGCTTTTTTTAGGGGAGCCACAGTTGTTCAGCTTCTTTGGGGGGAGCCAATGGTCTACCAGTGATCTACCACAGACGTCCAGTGATCTACCAGTAGATCACAATCTACCTGTTGGCCTGTTGGCCATGCCTGCCCGTACACTATGCCCCTAGAATCATAGAATCATAGAGTTGGAAGAGACCACAAGGGCCATCCAGTCCAACCCCTGCCAAGCAGGAAACACCATCAAAGCATTCCTGACAGGTGGCTGTCAAGCCTCTGCTTAAAGACCTCCAAAGAAGGAGACTCCACCACACTCCTTGGCAGCAAATTCCACTGTCGAACAGCTCTTACTGTCAGGAAGTTCTTTCTAATGTTTAGGTGGAATCTTCTTTCTTGTAGTTTGAATCCATTGCTCCGTGTCCTCTTCTCAGGAGCAGCAGAAAACAACTTTTCTCCCTCCTCTATATGACATCCTTTTATATATTTGAACATGGCTATCATATCACCCCTTAACCTTCTCTTCTCCAGGCTACCCTGTTACAACGGTATGTCTCTGATGTCAGAGCGCTGTGGCAGGAGAGCTTTCGGTTTAAATGCTTAGAAGAAACACAAGATGGCTTTGTTTCTGATCAATCACTCTTAACTTTTGCCTTTGTGAATGAGTTCCTTCAAGTCCTGCCAGGAAACCATGAATGGATTTGTCCCAGCCACCAAAACGCTGACTTTTGTTTTATGTGTCTGGGTGTTGCCTGTTCTTGTGTGTGTTTTTTGTACTGACATGGAATCTTCCTTACATTTTAGTGGAGACCCAAAACTGAACAACAGCAACAACAAAATATACCAAAGAATTTCAGGTTTTCCGCCCTGGAAGTACAGAACCTAACATCTGTCCCTCTGTTCTTCAAGTACAGTCGTACCTCAGAAGTTGAACGGAATCTGTTCCAGAAGTCCATTCAACTTCCAAAACGTTCGGAAACCAAAGCGCGGCTTCTGATTGGCTGCAGGAAGCTCCTGCAGCCAATCAGAAACCATGGAAGCCCCATTGGATGTTCAGCTTCCAAAGAACGTTCGCAAACTGGAACACTCAAACTGGAACACTTCGGGAGCCAAAACGTTCAAGAACTAAGCTGTTCAAAAACCAAGGTACGTCTCTATGAATAGTTTCCCACCTCCCTTCATTTTTCTCTCTTTTTAAGGCTGTTATGTTCTGGGTAGTGGACAGCTTGATCATGAAGAAGCACAAACAGAAAGAAAGCTTTGAAATCAGTGGAGTGATGGAAATCTCACTAGCTTTGCGGGATGAAGAATACCAGGTGAGGACAGAAGACCCATCAAACTGCTCGTCCCTTAATCCTGATACCTTTTTATTATCATTTTTATTCCACCTTTCCCGCAGAACTGGGAGACAAGATGTCTTTCAAAAAATGGCATAATAAAAAATTTCCTTCCAGTAGCACCTTAGAGACCAACTAAGTTTGTTCTTGGTATGAGCTTTCGTGTGCATGCCCACTTCTTCAGATACACTGAAACAGAAGTCACCAGACCCTTCTATATAGTGAGAGGGTGGGGAGGGGCATTACTCAGAAGGGTGGTGGGAATGGGTGATTAGCTGATAGGTGAGGTAAACAACCTGTTGATGACGGTTAACGACTGCAATTGGTCTTGCAGGAAAAAGCAAGGGGTGAGATGGCTAAAAAAAGCTTTGTCATGTATAATGAGATAAGAATCCAGTGTCTCTATTCAAACCAGGTCTCTCCATGGTTTTGAGCATGGTAATCAGTTGAGTAATACCCCTCCCACCCTCTCACTATATATAAGGGTCTGGTGACTTCTGTTTCAGTGTATCTGAAGAAGTGTGCATGCACACGAAAGCTCATACCAAGAACAAACTTAGTTACGGTATCTGAAGAAGTGTGCATGCACATGAAAGCTCATACCAAGAACAAACTTAGTTACGGTATCTGAAGAAGTGTGCATGCACATGAAAGCTCATACCAAGAACAAACTTAGTTACGGTATCTGAAGAAGTGTGCATGCACATGAAAGCTCATACCAAGAACAAACTTAGTTACGGTATCTGAAGAAGTGTGCATGCACACGAAAGCTCATACCAAGAACAAACTTAGTTACGGTATCTGAAGAAGTGTGCATGCACACGAAAGCTCATACCAAGAACAAACTTAGTTACGGTATCTGAAGAAGTGTGCATGCACACGAAAGCTCATACCAAGAACAAACTTAGTTACGGTATCTGAAGAAGTGTGCATGCACACGAAAGCTCATACCAAGAACAAACTTAGTTACGGTATCTGAAGAAGTGTGCATGCACACGAAAGCTCATACCAAGAACAAACTTAGTTACGGTATCTGAAGAAGTGTGCATGCACACGAAAGCTCATACCAAGAACAAACTTAGTTACGGTATCTGAAGAAGTGTGCATGCACACGAAAGCTCATACCAAGAACAAACTTAGTTACGGTATCTGAAGAAGTGTGCATGCACACGAAAGCTCATACCAAGAACAAACTTAGTTACGGTATCTGAAGAAGTGTGCATGCACACGAAAGCTCATACCAAGAACAAACTTAGTTGGTCTCTAAGGTGCTACTGGAAGGAATTTTTTTATTTTGTTCCGACTACGGCAGACCAACACGGCTACCTACCTGTAACTAAAAAATGGCATGACACTGCTTTAAATGTATGATGCAGGTGTGCCCTAAGATGTCTTTTGAATAACTGGTTGTGCACAATGCGGAGATTCTGGCCTCTGGGATAGTGGCCATCCTGTTTGCAGGATTCCCCCAACATTTTCAAACTCACCACAGTGTTAAAGGCTCCCTCTTGCCCTTTTTTTCTTTTCTTTTAAGAAGAAACTAAAAGGAAAAGAATTTCAAAAAGTCCAGCTGGTTTTGTGTGCATCAAGCCTAAGGTTCTAAAAACGGGCATCGCTCAGCTATCCAGCACAATCCGAACGTCCTTTAAAATCCTAGTAAAACCTCCAGATATTTTGCAGTACAACTCCAGGTCCCTGCACCTCCTCCTGTTCCAAAACTTCTGCAGGGCATCTGGTTGGCAAAGGATGAAATAGAAGTTCTTGTGTAGTTCTCACTTTTCCGCCATAAAATGAGCAGCAGTGAAAAAATGCCCATCTTAAGAAAAGTGGGGGGAAATTCCCACCCCACATTGGAACACTCAATGCAGGCAATGGGCACTAACCAGGCAGGTTGAAATCTTCCTGTTGTTCCCCAAAACAGGCAAGGAGGCTCTTCCTCTTGGCTCAGTGTCCTCCATGACCTTCGTTGCAAGTTCAAAGGAAAAGGATCCATAATATTTTCCCGGCAGGTCTTTGTTCTTAGCCTTTGTGTTTGTAGCATCCCATGTCTCTGTTTGCAGATGCATTATGGTCAAAGGGCATAACGAGGGCAGTTGATAGTTGTCTGTGTCGTTTGCCCTCACTCCCGTCAGTTTCCAGGGACTGCGTGTGTTTGTATTGAAAATTCAGTTCTTTGGCAATGTACAAATTCTAGCTGGAAGGAAGAGGAGGAGATCTCCTAGTTGCAGTAGACAGTGGTTGGCTCCCTGCCTCTGTCTACTGTTTAGAGCAGGGGTGTCAAACTCCGGCCCTCCAGATGTTTTGAGACTACAATTCCCATCATCCCTGACCACTGGTCCTGTTAGCTAGGGCTGATGGGAATTGTAGTTCCAAAACATCTGGAGGGCCGGAGTTTGACACCCCTGGTTTAGAGAGACCTTCACTGAAAGGTCCAGGGCAGTTTGCAACAATTAAAAATTGAGCCTTAAAAACAGTTTAAAACAAACGTCAATTGCAGAAATTTTAGATACAGCAGCGTCATAGCTGTCAATTTTCAGATTTGAAAATAAGGGATTTTCCCAAACTTTCGGATTTGAAAATAAGGGATGCCGCAAAGGCGGTGAAATGGCACCAAGTAGCCTTGCCACCCTGCGCTCCAGAGGCTGCGCGCAAACGGGTGAGCGAAAGAGCGAGCGCATAGACAGCGGGCAGGCTGTCTGTCTGGTTGGGCGTGAGGGTCTGGATGCACAAGGCATGCAAGCTCCGCCCCCAGTCGGTCTCAGACTCCTTATTGGCAGCCGAGCAACGCAGCTGAGGAGCCTCCCAGGCCGGCAGGGAGGGAGAGGAGCTGCTTCCTTTGAAATCCGGGAAATTTAAGGGATATCAACAATCCGGGATAGCAGCGGGAAACGGCATTGGAATAAGGGAGTTTCCCGCAAAAAAAAGGGAGGGTTGACAGCTATGAGCAGCGTGCAAGTGGACCCTCTGGAACCTGAAGGATTGGTTGAGGTCGATCTTAATCGTAGTTCCCCTTTGCTCACTCAGCTGAAAATACTTGGAACAGATTTCCCTTCAGTTTCTGCTCCTGCTCCTCACTTGTGGTCAGGTACCTCAAGAGCTTTATCTGAGTTGATCGGGTCTGGCTACATGCAGGCGCCAAGAGCTATCCACCCCACTTGAATTTCAGGTCCTATCTTTGAAATAAAGCTCTCCATTCTTTGCAGGGCAGAGGGGGCAAGTATACAGTTCCTGCAAGGCTTGAATTAGAGGCAGACCAGATATTCATGCCGTCCTGCCTGAGCTCCATAATTGCTACTATTAAAAAAGGAAATCGAGAAAAGCATCTCCTTTGCTTTCCTTTGCAAGGAAATAAATGCCAGGGTTGCTGCCCATTCTGGAAGGAGAAATGTGCAAAAGCTGCCTAGAAATCGTATCTTTAGAAACTCGAGTATATAATAATAATAATAATAATAATAATAATAATAATAATAATAATAATAAATAATAAAAAATTGGGTGGGTTTTTTGCATCAATCTCTCTCAAGAGACAATGGAGTGTGTCTCCACAGGTGAAGACAAACCACTGTGTTAGCAGCCCTGAGGTGACCTCCCCGGGACACACCAAGGGTCATCTAGTCCTGCCCCCTGCAATGCCAGAATCTCAACACTCAGTCCCCCACCCAGATCGAAACCACCCTAGACCCTGCTTAGCTTTGCAAATGTGCAAGCACTTTTATTGCTGTGCCACTAGGAGGGCAGGAGTGTTACATTGCTTTAAACAGTCACGTCTTTCCCCCAGAGGATCCTGGGAGCTGTAGCTTGATAAGGGTGCCGAGACCCCGTTTCCCCTCACAGTGCTCCATTTCCCAGAATTCCTTGGGAAAGGGGGACTGACTGACTGACTGGCTCAACAAGACTTAGGGCAGGCAGAAGGGGGAAGCAATTATTCACACAGCATATAGTTAAAGAGTGGAACTCGCTCCCAAGAGATGCCCACCAACTTGGACGGCTTTAAAGAGCCAGTGTGGTGTAGTGGTTAAGAGCAGTAGACTCATAATCTGGTGAACTGGGTTCGCGTCTCCTCTCCTCCACATGCAGCTGCTGGGTGACCTTGGGCTAGTCACACTTCTTTGAAGTCTCTCAGCCCCACTCACCTCACAGAGTGTTTGTTGTGGGGAGAGGAAGGGAAAGGAGAATGTTAGCCGCTTTGAGACTCCTTCGGGTAGTGATAAAGCGGGATATCAAATCCAAACTCCTCTTCTTCTTCTTAAAGAGGATTGGGCAAATTCATGGCTACATTCTGTATTCACTGTCGGCTCTCAATGCCAATTGCTGGGAATTGCAAGCCGGGAGCGAACTGTTAAGCTCATGTCCTGCTTGCGTTCTTCCTCTTGAGGTGTCTGCCTGGCAACTGTGAGAAATGGGTACATCACTGGCCTGATCCTGCAAGGCTGCTTTTTTTTTTTTTAACGTTCTTATGACTTTAGGCATCACATACTGTGGTGTTTGCCGTCCTCTCCCACTTCCTCCTTAATGGGAGGATGTTCGCTGTGTTTGGATTTCCTCTTTAGCTTTCTGGTCATCATAGGGGCTGCCTCCTCCTCACCCCCCCACCCCGGCCTTCCTGCCGATTGCAGCCTTAACAGTAACTAAAACACGGGCAGATCCTATTGTTCCGCTTTCTACAAATGAACGTGCAACTTTGGGAGGTAGACAAGAAAGGAACAAACAGTCATTTGCGCTGGAGCCAAGAAGATCTGTTGGCACATTGTTAACTACCCTGTTTTTCCGGGGGTGAGCTTTCAAGGCACTCTGCCGAATGTTTGTGTTACACTCTCTAAACAGTCCTGCGCACCTTGCGAGTAACCCCCGTTGAACTCAATGGGACTTGCTTCTGAATAGACTGTATAGGATTGTACAGTGGTTAAATAAATTGGGGCGATGCAGGGCATGCCGTTAGCTGAATCTTTCTGCAGCAGCATCAGAATGAAAAAACAATCCATCAGTTTTTGATGGCCCTGGGTGGGTCAATGTGGTGATTGAATTTGTTCGGCATGTGTTTTAATTTGTTTTAAGCTTACTGTTATCTTTTAAATACCTGTTTTTAACAGTCTCTTATTGATGATTTTAAGGGACGCGGTGGGTGCTGTGGGTTAAACCACAGAGCCTAGGGCTTGCCGATCAGAAGGTCGGCGGTTCGAATCCCCGCGACAGGGTGAGCTCCCGTTGCTCGGTCCCAGCTCCTGCCAACCTAGCAGTTCAAAAGCACGTCAAAGTGCAAGTAGATAAATAGGTACCGCTCTGGCAGGAAGGTAAACGGCGTTTCCGGGCGCTGCTCTGGTTCGCCAGAAGTGGCTTTGTCATGCTGGCCACATGACGCGGAAGCTGTACACTGGCTTCCTCGGCCAGTAACGCGAGATGAGCGCCACAACCCCAGAATCGGTCATGACTGGACCTAATGGTCAGGGGTCCCTTTACCTTTACTTATTGATGATTTTAAAGGGATTTTTTTTTTTGGTAAACCGCTTAAAGGTTTTATTATAACAAATGGTAAATAGTTTTTTTTAATGGAATATGTTTAAGTTTTTAATCTGATCTGTGTAGGGTTTACACCTTAGCCTTTTCTTCTCCCAAGGATGTCCCGCAGGGCAGAGAGCATGGATTGTTCATCAGGTTTTACTCCTGAAGCCTTTCTCACAAATGAGCGTGGCTGCAACAGTTTAGGATCAGAGTCTTCCTTCTCCTAGGTGGGCTACGTTACACAAACATTAAAAATATGAAGCATTAATTAAGATACACAATAAAACAACCCCATTGAAACATTTAAATACAAATTTCTCTGATTTAAAGCATGCAATACGCAGTGACCCACTATGATTAAAAAAGAGGCAAACAACATTTTACAGATTCATCTCATCCTGGATATAGTCTGTTTGCACGGTTGCCTTCGGGCAAGAGATACAGAACAATTAAATCAAGAACAAATAGACTAAAAAAACAGTTTTTATCCAAGAGTTTTAACTATTTTAAATGCTGTAACCAAATGATATGATCTTGGGGAGTCGTGATGGATGGTATGTATGTGTGGTTGTAAATGTATAAATGCGTATATGTGGCTGTAAATGTGAGATGGCATTCAATTGTACATAGTACAATGACAACAAAGTATCTATATCTATCTATCTATCTATCTATCATCTATCTATCTATCAATAGGGACCAAGGTGGCGCTGTGGGTTAAACCACAGAGCCTAGGGCTTGCTGATCAGAAGGTCGGCGGTTCGAATCCCCGTGACGGGGTGAGCTCCCGTTGCTCGGTCCCAGCTACTGCCCACCTAGCAGTTCGAAAGCACGTCAAAGTGCAAGTAGATAAATAGGAACCGCTCTGGCGGGAAGGTAAACGGTGTTTCCGTGCACTGCTCTGGTTCACCAGAAGCGGCTTTGTCATGCTGGCCACATGACCCGGAAGCTGTACGCCGGCTCTCGGCCAGTAAAGCGAGATGAGCGCCGCAACCCCAGAGTCGGACACGACTGGACCTAATGGTCAGGGGTCCCTTTACCTTTTACCTATCTGTCTGTCTGTCTGTCTGTCTGTCTGTCTATCTATCTATCTATCTATCTATCTATCTATCTATCTATCTATAAATGAAATAAGAATTAAGTTGGCATGTTGCTATTCTGCCTTGGTTTTGCAGGTGCTGCTGTGTCCAGCTGTGGATTTTGACCATTCTCCAAGTGACCAGGAACAGTCAGGATCCTTCCTCCGAGTGAATCCGACGACAAGACCATTGGACCACCCGGTTTCGGTTTAAATGGGGATTGTGAGCTGAGCCAAAAGGAGGGGAAAGTGGCAACTGAGAGAACCGCAATAATAAGGATGCTTCATGAATGATGTGCCCATCTTTGGGTGTCTGAACAAGTGGAGAATCTGTGGCAATTATGCATTTAAATAAGGGTCACAAGGTGGCGCCATCCCATTGCGTCCAAATGTGATAATGCGCATGGGATTCTCCATCATTCCTGGCCTTTTCTCGGGAGTATGGTGTTGGGTATTTGATCGACAGAAGATTACATTGTTGACTGCATCTTGTTCTCCTGAGCTCTGCTCATGCAAATGAGACAGAGTGGGTTGACTTGGATATTGTTGCTGGCCAGCTGGTGGCGGATTTCGTTTGGGTCCGAATGGTAACATTGCATCCTTTCCCCCACCACCCGAAAGAATCAAGATTGTATGTCTGGAGTGGACTCTTCTGGCACGCAAACTGCACAGATCACTCGTAAATCTGCACGCAGATCACTCGTAAAAAACAACAACACAGGTTACAGAACTCTATTTTGAAAACAGAAAGCCTGGGGACTAACCTCAACTCAGCTGTTGTTGTTTTTTTTTACTCTTTTATTATAAGAAGTGTAATAAATATCTGATATTTAAACTTTCCTCGTATTTGGAAGCCATGCTTGTCATTTGAATAGTCTCTTGAGAGGAGTCTATTCTGAGTGTTTGGTTGCTGCTTATCCAAAGCTTGGATTGTTTCTGTTTCTGAGTGGAAACTGTTCCATAACCGGTAAACCTCAGGAGGAGCTTTTTCATCATGTTGGGCTCTGTACACAAAACCCACCCATTCCCAATGGCAGGACGGCTTCAGAATCTCGGTAATAGAGGGCGACATCATCTAGCTTTCCATGTCAGGGGCTGGCAGGATGCTGATAAGTGGATACTGGGGAAGAAGGGATGGAGTCTGACTTGGGAGAGGGGGGCAGTGATTTGTGGGGAGCTATACCGGCCAGGAGGCAAGAGTCGGAAGCAGGGGAAGCTTCAGAGCTGGAGGGTGAAGCACAGGATGGGTTGGAAGAAGAGGGAGGGGCAGGCAGGGCCGGAATTAGGTTTGATGAGGCCCTAAGCTACTGAAGGTAATGGGGCCCTTTATATGTCCAGCTGTCCTTTGTCAACAACAACAACAATTTATTATTTATACCCCGTCCATCTGGCTGGGTCCCCCCAGCCACTCTGGGTGGCCTCCAACAGATATTAAAATACATTAAAATATCACAGGTTAAAAACTTCCCTAAACAGGGCTGCCTTCAGGTATTTTTGCTGTTTTTGTATGTGTTGATTGAATATATGCTATATGGTAATTTATGAACCTAATACCGGTAGGTATCTAAAGTCATTTGCACATAACAGTCCATGCAGAATATAGGCACCCTATATATAGAAATGAGCAAACCAGTGATATTTTAGGTAGCAGGCTAGCAGACAGGGCCCATTACTTACATCAGGGGTAGGCAACCTAAGGCCCGTGGGCCAGATGCGGCCCAATCGCCTTCTAAATCCGGCCCGCGGACGGTCCGGGAATCAATGTGTTTTTACATGAGTAGAATGTGTGCTTTTATTTAAAATGCATCTCTGGGTTATTTTGGGGGCATAGGAATTCGTTCATTTTTTCCCTTCAAAATATAGTCCGGCCCCCCACCAGGTCTGAGGGACAGTGGACCGGCCCACGGCTGAAAAGGGTTGCTGACCTCTGACTTACATCATAGGAGCCTACACAACACAAACCACTGTTGCTGTATGTGGGTTTTATTTTATTTGTTTTTTATCTTATATTTTGGAAATGTACATCCAGGTTTTTTCCCTTTACGTTTTTGGGGGGGTCCCAAGAGAGTGGGGCCCTAAACCATAGCTTGTTTAGCTTATATGTAAATCTGGCACTGAAGGCTGGTCAGGCAAGTGAAGGACTAGGGGCTTCGCCCAACCTCTCCTGCACCACTGTCTCCCAGAACCAGGGGGGAACTGAAAAGGGAGGAGCAGAGGAAGTTTCCATGCAGGCGCAGTCTCTGGTTACGTGTGTGCAGCCCGTCAGGGGAAGGTACATAAACGAGTGGAGGGGGAGCGGCCCCCTGTTGCTGCAACTGCGGACCTGGAATAGCTGCCTAGACACTAGATAGGTGTGCATAGGTCTCTATGCTATCTTTGACAAGGAAGAGGTAACTTATCTTCCATGTGCATTCCTTTGGCTACGGAGCACCCTTGACAGTACCCAAGGGGTGGTGAAAATCTTAAGTTCTGTACCTTAAGGTGGGGGAAAAACATTGCAGTCACAAAACAGTACATGCTAAACAAAACTGCATGCACTCGTATAATTTTGTTTGCAAAATTCAAGTTCTTAATGCAATTCTTTTGTGCATGCAGGAGTTCTGTTGCTGGGTCTGCCTGGTACAGGATGGGGAAACTTACGGTCCTCCAGATGTTGTTGGATTCCAGCTCCCATCAGCCCCAGCTGCCATGGCCAGTAGTCAGGGATGGTGGGAGTTATAGTCCAACAACATCTGGAGGGCCACAGGTTCCCTGCCTCTGGTATGTCAGATTCTCTTATGACAGGGATAGGGAACCTGGGGCTCTCCAGACTACAACTCCCATCATCCCTGACTGCTTGCCATGCTGGTTGGCACTGATGGGAGTTGGAGCCCAGCAGCAATTGAGGGGTGGCAGATTCCCCATCTCTGATGAGGAAGGAGGGGCGCTGTCACTAGGCAGGATTGGACAGCTTGCCTCAGGTGGCAGAATTTAGGGTGCCTGACTTTTATTTTACAGCTTGACAGAGCACGGGAGAGGCATCACTTAGGTTTTCTGCCCTGGGCCCCAGGAATTCTAGGAAGGCATCTACAACGGAATAGCACTTGACCGCCACACCCCTTGCTATTTATAAATTGTGCTTCCCTTTGCAGAAATGTGTGCTTGTGCAAGCTAGTGTGACTTTTAGCAAGCCTAAATCATGTCTCCAAGGAAGGGAGAAGTATTTCAGCATTGGGCATCTGGCAGAAAGACGCCTAAATGATAAATAGTTCTCTCTAATTTGCTCACTGTATCCAGGCCAGTGAGTACAATTAAAACGTTAGCGGATCATCTAGGTGTGCCGCCATCCTTTCACGGCAAGGAGCCAGTTTTGGCCTGGCAGCAGAGTTACTTCCAATTCCTTAAATGCACCTCATTGCTCATTCTCTAATTATTCTGTTGGGCTGGATTGTTGGTTTGTTTTGCAGCAAGGTTTCTCGAGCAGGAGGCTTTTGGAGATAGATCAGTGCCTGGAAGGAGAACTGAATCCCATATTCTTTGGGACCCACTCAAATTAATGGACCCAAGTTACTATTCAGGGCACCATCTCCATTGTCCTAGAAGCCACCCAACCAGCATGAAAGGGGAGCTTTTCAGCCACTGTATGCAGCAAAGCTAAGCATTTAGGAACGCTGAAAAGATGAGGAAATTCAGTTTCATGAGAATGGGGTGCAAGTTCCATGGAACTTCTTGGGAAACACAACTTAGCAGTAAGTCATTCTGCAGGAAGATATTGGAGTGGTCCAATATCTACTGGCCATATCCTTGCACAGAAAATAGTAGATCTATTTAACAGGCAGCACATGGAGATCTGCACTGGTCATTCCTAATTGTTATTACTGCATAATTATAAGAAGGACAGATCCTGAAGCTGAGGTTCCAATACTTTGGCCACCTCATGAGAAGAGAAGACTCCCTAGAAAAGACCCTGATGTTGGGAAAGATGGAGGGCACAAGGAGAAGGGGACGGCAGAGGACGAGATGGTTGGACAGTGTTCTCGAAGCTACCAACATGAGTCTGACCAAACTGCAGGAGGCAGTGGAAGACAGGAGTGCCTGGCGTGCTCTGGTCCATGGGGTCACGAAGAGTCGGACACGACTGAACGACTAAACAACAACAACAACAATTATAAGATTATTGTATATAACAGAAAGGGCATGATCATGAAGGAACTTTGCACATCTGCATTTGCCTCTTCACTACTGGTTTCAAGGGCCAGTTGGGGGGCTGTACTTAGACCCTAGTCCTGGGGCTCCCTCCCCCTAATGTAAAATTTCCCATTGAGAGGAATCCTTGAGTTGAAACCTGGAAACGATTAAAATCTAGGCAGAGTTCAGTGGGAGTGAGATTGCTTCCTTGAATTCCAGGCTTGCTGGGGCCTGTTGGCTTGGAAGAAACTCCCAGCATTGCTGTCTCTTTTTTCAAAATTGAAAATCCTTCCAAAACAGCAGGGACAAATAGGATATTTGTAAAAAGCAGAGACACCACCTTGCCGACAAAGGTCCGTATAGTTAAAGCTATGGTTTCCCCAGGAGTGATGTATGGAAGCGAGAGCTGGACCATAAAGAAGGCTGATAGCTGAAGAATTGAATTCTGGTGCTGGAGGAGACTCTTGAGAGTCCCATGGACTGCAAGGAGATCTAACCTATCCATTCTGAAGGAAATCAGCCCTGAGTGCTCACTGGAAGGACAGATCCTGAAGCTGAGGCTCCAATACTTTGACCACCTCATGAGAAGAGAAGACTCCCTGGAAAAGACCCTGATGTTGGGAAAGATGGAGGGCACAAGGAGAAGGGGACGACAGAGGACGAGATGGTTGGACAGTGTTCTCGAAGTTACCAACATGAGTCTGACCAAACTGCAGGAGGCAGTGGAAGACAGGAGTGCCTGGCGTGCTCTGGTCCATGGGGTCATGAAGAATCAGACATGACTAAACAACAACAAAAGTTAGGACTTGCAAGAGGGAACTATTTACAGCAGGTGAGGGCGGTAAGATTTGATTGGTCGCAAGGTGAGGAAGGTTGTGCACATTCTGTGACTTCTGTACCAGCTTAGGAAAAGTCATGGGAGAAAGCAAGCCTACTTCATCTTCCATGCTGCGAATAAATTAAAAATTATGCCTGCTGTGCTAATGAAGCATGCACCAAGCAGGTATGTTAGCTGCCTGCACTTGGCATTTATGGTATATTTTATACCATATGGTATATTTTATACCATTTATGGTATATTTTATACCATTTTATACCATATTTTATACCATTTTATACCATATTTTATACTGCAAATAGAGCAGGCCCATTCCTAACCTCCTCCCCACTTCTTTAATAGCACAGCTTATCCCAGTTTTGTGCTTCTTCTGTTGACTCCCAGCAAGGAACAAACACATTCTTTCCCCAGCCTACTGCTGTCATCCTTCATATTTTGGCCCAGTTTCCAGCTTTTTCTCCCCAGGGGCCTGGCACAGGGAAGAAAACAAGCCCTCGCATCTGTAAAAACATGTTCACAGCCCCAGGGAAGGTCAACGGCACTGAAGCGACTTGAGCCCAAGAAGGTTGGTGCGACCTGGAAGCTCTGGGATAGCTCAGTTGGTAAAGCATGAGACTCTTAATCTCAGGGTCGGGGGTTCGAGCCCCATGTTAGGCAAAAGACCCTAGTGGTCCCTTCCGACTCTACAATTCTATGACCTAGACTTCCTTCACTGGGAGCCTTTGGGTTCGAGGCACCATTGTGGAGGGAAGCACATTGCAATACAGTGGTACCTTGGTTCTCAAACGCCTTGGTACTCAAACAACTTGGAATCCGAACACTGCAAACCTGGAAGTAAGTGTTCCGGTTTGCGATCTTTTTCCGGAAGCCGAACGTGCTCCATTTTGAGTGTTACACTTCCAATTTGAGTGTTACACTTCCAGTTTGAGTGCCACACTTCCATTTTGAGTGTCATGCTGAGGTCTGTCTGTTTTCGCTATTTATTTTGTATTTATGTTTTTGCAGCTTTTGTTTTGTTTTTGTGACTGTGTGGAACCCAATTTAGCTACTGATGGATTGTGTGACTGCAGTACATTGTTTATTGCTTTCATTTCATGGATCAGTGGTTAGACAGTAAAATTCATGTTAAATTCCTGTTTTAGGGGTTGTTTTTAAAAGTCTGGAACGGATTAATCTGTTTTACATTGCTTTCTATGGGAAAGCACGCCTTGGTTTTGGAACGCTTTGGTTTTGGAACGGATTAAGTTTGAGAACCAAGGTACCACTGTAGTAGGACGCTTAATACCTTTGCCCTACTAAATGAGGTCCTAAGAATCTATCATCCTTCTTAAATTGCAGCGCCGAGAACCGGACACGGTATTCCAGGTAGGGTCTGACCAAAGCGGAATAGAGTGGGACTATTACCTTGATTGAGACACTCTACTTCTGTTGCTCTGTCGCTGATTGGATCGTGGCCTCGCCCCCAAGTTAGGGTCCACCCAGTTTTCATTTTTTCCAGCAGAGGGGCTGGACCTACACTCAAGCTTATCTGAAAAATGAACTGGAAATTCTGGCCCCGAGTCTGAGCACCTGCGATAACTCACTGAAGAAAAAAACAAAAAACACTCTGCACATTGTCAGAGACACCCTTTCCTTTATTATTCACATGTCGCTGGGGTGAGTCTGTTTTCCAAGGAGGATTGGAGGCTAAGTGCTGGTTTCAATTGGACCTGTGGATACACAGCATGTCAGATCTTCAGAGGTCTGCGCACTGCACAATCAAACAATAGATTGGAACCTGGAATGTCGGGATGCAGTCGGCTCAATGTTTTAGTCTGGGGCTGCATTTCCTTGTTTAGCCCCAGTAAAATTGATTTAATATATTGACAGACATCACAAAGGGATTTGTAAGGATATTACACAAACACTTTCCTAAATCTAGTCTCCCACCTTTTTTTTTTTTAACAGCAAAAATCTTCCTCAGTTAATGATAAAAGAAATTGCACTGCAGAATTATCAAAGGAGAGAAAAATCCAGTGGGATTATCATGGGCAGGGGGCAGGGGTAGTATTGAGCTTACTATCATTTTGAGGTGGGTGGTTTTTTTGTGTGCGTATACCATTGTTTCGTTCTGCAAATCATCCCACCAGTGGTCTGCATTCTTCAGCCTCCCCAGCTGCCCACCTTTAAATGAAAGCCTAGGGCAGGCATCCCCAAACTCGGCTCTCCAGATGTTTTGGGACTACAATTCCCATCATCCCTGAACACCGGTCCTGTTAGCTAGGGATGATGGGAGTTGTAGTCCCAAAACATCTGGAGGGCCGAGTTTGGGAGTGCCTGGCCTAGGGGAGCACAGCAAGAGGTAACTCCTCCCCTGGAGCGTTCACAGATCAACAAGTTCAGGCAGCCAGGGAGGCTGCACAGCACTGGAGAAAGGGGTTTAATAAGATAAATAATAATATAAATTCAAAGCACCACGTGGGAAAAAATTCTAAAGTGCCCTGAGGAACGAGGCACGAAAATAGAAGCCTCTTTTCACAAGAAAGTTAGTAATTGAAGGGCAACAGATTTGGGAGCCACGCTACCAAAAATGTTGTTCTATTCTGAGACAAAGGAGGCACTTATAAAGGATTTTTCTGTTGCCTGCATCTGCATGATGGTGTAAATTGAGCTGTGCTTGGGACTTGCGTTCTTATTCTTAACTAAAACATGGAAAGCTGCCTTATAGTAAGTCAGATCATTGGTCCATCTAGCCCAGTAGTGCTTACACGGACTGGCAGCAAACCTCCAGGGTTTCAGACAGGGAGACATTCCCAGCCATATCTGGACATGGATTGGACTGGGAACCTTCTGCATGCAAACACAGGAAGATACTCTCCCCACCAGAGAGAAGCAGATTGTTTGTGATAGGCAGGATTCAATTGAAGCGAAGGGCATTTAAATCCCGTTGATCTCAAGGGAGAAATTAACCTTGCCTGCTGAAATCAACGGGATCTATTAAAAGTGCTTCATTTGGGCTGGTTTGTGAGCTTTCAGACTCAATGAAAACATAGCACCAGAACTGTGGAGTGCAAAAACATGCACTTTTAAAAATTGTTCATTCGAATGAAACAGCCCACATTCTGTAAACTATTTCCTGCATTACGGGCACCGCGAACAATATTCACAATCTTTTATTGTTCCTTTCTTTTTTAAAAGTCCACATTAGACCTTATTGGAGTCACTCGGGGAAAATGTCCTTTAGTGAACCAGACAGCAGGCAGCTGCCTTGTATAAATGGAATTCCTTTGAAAAGAAATCTTGATTTCTTTGGCTTTGCAAAGCGCTGTCAAAGTGCAGGAATCTCCTCGGGACCAAATGGCTTCCTCTGTGTCAAAAAGCAAGTGGGGTTCTTTTTCTCCTCAGAGTCGGTTTTCCGTCAAGGAGCCAGTCCCTGTGTCAAAAGGGTGAGAAGCCAAGTAATCCTTATAGGCCCCGTCGATCAGTTTCTCTGCGTTGTTCTTGGCAAACCAGCAGTCCACTTCCTGTTCGCCATTGTAGATCTTCCTCTGCTTCCATACGACGGGAATCAAGCGCCCTTTCAGCTCTAATGTGTTCCCAGCGTTTATGTCCATGCTTTTCGTTAGGTTCCCACTGGGCATTTGGTGTCTCTCTCTAAGAGGCTCTTGGGTAGTGAGCTTAACATCTTGGTGTAAGAACTGACCTGTGTAGGAGGAAAAGGAGAGCTTGTCAGAGGTATGGATACAGATAAGTCTTGCAGTCATTTTGCAAGCAGCCATAGCAGGGCCTTGACTGTGGTGGCTCCTGCCATGTGACACATTCTCCCCTTAGAACAGAGGGGGAGATTTATCTATTATTATTATTATTATTATTATTATTATTATTATTATTATTATATAATATTTATTGGGTTTTAAACAACAAAAATACACAAAGATTCACATCATATTAGTATCTCATAGAAATAAAAACACAAAACACAAATAACACAAACATAAATCATCTTTCCCCTTCATTATATCTAATCATATTGGGGTGACTTCCTCACGTCTCCCCTACTGCGTTTCATTGTCTATCATCTTTAGTAATTTCTTGCCATCTTTAAATATTATTTATTATCTATCACTTATATCATTTTCTTATATTAGTCTTAACCTATAATCATATATCTATAACACCTTAATCTATTTTTCTACTCTGTAGACTATCATTTCTTCTAACTTTTTTTTCAATCTTTAGATCTTACAATAGTTCTTTAAATATACTTTAATTTTTCCCCAGTCTTTTTCCACCATCTCCTCCCTCTGGTTGCGGAGTCTCCTGGTCATTTCGGCGAGTTCCATAAAGTCCAACAGAGGGGGAGATTTATCAGCAATACATCACACAGCGTCTGTGAAGTTAACTTTATTCAAGGAAACAAGGTCGACTCAGGGGGGCAGTCCTACTGAGCACAGTAGTTTGTCCCAGTAGATCTTGCACCCATGACACAGTCAGGACTGAAGGTGCCCACCTCCCCACAGTTGTTCTCCTCCCCCAGGTCCTTCCTAGGCAATCTGAGACTCCCCCAGCATGCCTGTCTCTCTTCCTCCCTCTTCCTCCCTCTTCTGGTCCGGGGAGACCAGGGGTGGGGGAGCTAGTCACAGCAGCAGGAGGAGACCCTTCAGCTTCTTCACAAATGTGACTCATCTTGGGGCTCCCCTCCTCTCTTGCATCTGCCTCTGATTCTGGACTGCTCTCTTTCACAGCCTCTTCCTGCTCACTAAGCCCTGTTAGCTCTTCTATTAAAACTATAGCAGCATGATTAGTTTTTAGACGCACAAAGAGTCAAGGGTCTGTCACCCAACCACCACTGACACAGGATTCTTTATAGCTGGGATATATTCCAAAAACATGAATGTGGTATGATAATGTAATGTAATGTAATGTAATGTAATAAATAAATAAATAAATAAATAAAGGTGCTCTCTCGCCCCTTAAGTAGCCGAAACAGTAGCCCTCTGCTGCTCAGGTGTGGCTTGGTGGAACCCCAAGGATTGCAAGAATTCCAAAGATCTTTGGGGCGGGGAAAATCCTAGAGAGGCAGACCTCCCATGCTCAGTGGCCACCAAATGCTAACTTGGGGGGTGGGGGTAGGAATGGGGAGAGAACAGGGGAGGAAATAGAAGGAGGAGCAATAACCCTGGACAGAAGCATTCTACGCTGCAACATTTTGTTGCAGGTCCCCTTTGCCTCGTTCTTAAAAGGATAGGCATTGTGCCAACTCATTCTTGCACAATTGGGATCTTCTGCTTCTCAGTTTGAAGAAGAAGAAGAGTTTGGATTTGATATCCCGCTTTATCACTACCCGAAGGAGTCTCATAGCGGCTCACATTCTCCTTTCCCTTCCTCCCCTACAACAAACACTCTGTGAGGTGAGTGGGGCTGAGAGACTTCAGAGAAGTGTGACTAGCCCAAGGTCACCCAGCAGCTGCATGTGGAGGAGCGGAGACGCGAACCCGGTTCACCAGATTACGAGTCTACCGCTCTTAACCACTATACCACACTGGCTCCCTGTCCCTAATTCCTGGAGACGGAGCTGGGATAAGCTGGGGCATCTGCAAGAACTACAACTGCAAAAACTACAAGAAAGAAGATTCCACCTAAACATTAGAAAGAACTTCCTGACAGTAAGAGCTGTTCGACAGTGGAATTTGCTGCCAAGGAGTGTGGTGGATTCTCCTTCTTTGGAGGTTTTTAAGCAGAGGCTTGACAGCCACCTGTCAGGAATGCTTTGATGGTGTTTCCTGCTTGGCAGGGGGTTGGACTGGATGGCCCTTGTGGTCTCTTCCAACTCTACGATTCTATGATTCTATGATTCTATGTAATTTAGGCTCCATGGCCTTGCACCATACATTCTCAAGAGTGTTTCCCTCTTACCGATCAGCCCATGGGAGCTTGGGGAAAGGCCTTGGCTGTTGGAGATGTAGAAGCCCAGATGATCCTTTTGGTAAGGAGCAGGGTTCTTGTAGTGGTGGATCAGAACGACGAAACCGACGGTGCCCCTTATGGCCATGGTGACGTTGGAACGGGCCGCAATGGACACCTCAAGGTTCCTGCTTGCTACCGTGGCGCTGCGGTCGCAAGGCAGGATGAGCCTCTTCCCATCATCAATGATGACCTTCGTGGGAGTGACCTCCAGGTAGGACCTTTCTGGTTTGTTGCTGAGAATGGTGATGCTTCTGAAATAGGTCCTTTGCTTCTTGTGGCCTCTACGAGGGGCAGGGGCTCCTACCAGCTGGCCATTCACGGTCACACCTTAAGGGGGAAGGAAGAATCAAAAGGAAATGGTTCAGATGCTGAGCCGAGAGGAACCTTCAGGAAAGAAGCTTTTGTACATGAATTGGATTTCTGAGACACACTTTTTTTTTTTTTTAAGGATCATAAAATTGCAGAGTTGGAAGGGACCCCAAATATAGTCTCTTCCAACCTCCTGCAATGCAGGATTCTCAACTAAAGAATCCATGGCAGATGGCCATCCAACCTCTGTTTGAAAACCTCCAGCGAAGGAGTGTCCACCATCTTCTGATGGAGTCTGTTTCACTATTGAACAGTTCTTCCTAATATTTAAACTTCTTATGGACTTTCTGCATGGAAGGGAAAATGAGCTTGTAATATCTGGATTTGAAGACTGACAAAATATTGGTTTATAGAAAATAGAATAGTTGGGTGTTAATGAATGATTACTATATTTAGCCGCAGGACAGAGAACCGAAAGTCATTTATTTTATTTTATTATTTTATTTTATTTATTTTATTTTATTTTATTTTATTTTATTTTAATTCTCTCTCTCTCTCTCTCTCTCTCTCTCTCTCTCTCTCTCTCTCTCTCCCCTTCTCTCTTTTCTTCTTTTTGCTTTCGTTCCTTTTTAGATTACCGGTAACTATCCAACTAACGAAGTACACTGAATTATGGAGTGAGTGGAACAAGGAAGAGGTCATAAGATAGATTCCTCTTAAAGGTCTGGTTTGCCTTCTCTTATGTAAAACTATGGCTGCCTTGTCTTGCTCACTCTCGTGGTCAACCCCCCCCCCAATGCCCTGGCTGGTCAAGAACTTTGCTGCCATATAAATAATCCTCTTACAAATCACAGCTGCTTAGGAATTCCA
This sequence comes from Darevskia armeniaca, assembly GCA_034641395.1. Lineage (NCBI taxonomy): Eukaryota > Metazoa > Chordata > Lepidosauria > Squamata > Lacertidae > Darevskia > Darevskia armeniaca. The sequence continues at coordinate 372,253 of JAWWNF010001063.1, forward strand.
GGCCAGATCAGAAGCTCAAGACCTCTAAAACAATTAGGATGGAAACATTTTAACTCAATAGCTCCCATCGAGTCTATTTAATCTGCTTCTGGAGGCAAACTGTACCGAAAGAAATGGGGGGGGGGGGGGACGACGACGACACAAGGGTCCATATCCACACAGACATCCAATGCACCCCCCCATTCCCTCCACTGTGGCTCTGATCCAGATAATTTCCTCTGCATTTTGGAGAAGGGAATTATAGTCAGTCCAGTCATGGAACTCCACAAAACTCTGGTGTAACATGTTCCTTGGAGGCTCCTGGCATTTGACACTCTATGGCATGGGTAGCAGTTAGTATGAATTGTTATTTTTATTTCCATTCCTTGCCCGTTGTTCAGCACAAGGTCAAAGTGTGGGTTACAGCAGTGGTTTGGAACCAGTGTGCCGTGGCACCCTGGGGTGCCTTGAATGATGGTCAGGGGTGCCATGGGCAACACTGGCCTCTGTCCCTCTTCCCTTCCTTCCTTCCCTCCCTCCTCTGATGCCCTCTCGCGTCTCTGCCTCCCAGCACAGCTGTTTGTTGCAGCAGCCCTGACTACAAGCTCCCCAGGCGAATGGTGCCTCTGGGGCTGGCTAGGGGGTGATTCCCAGGCCCCTGTGGGGAAGTGTGAGAAGGTACCTCTCTTTGGGGCAGGGGGGCAACTCAGAGACCCAGTGCTTCCTCCCCAATCATTTTTAAATGAATGTTTGGAGCCGCTGCTAAAGGAGAAGGAGAACGACTGACGTTTTTTGCACGCTGCTAATGGGTTAAACCACAGAGCCTAGGACTTGTCGATCAGAAGGTCGGCGGTTCGAATCCCCGCGACGGGGTGAGCTCCCATTGCTCAGTCCCTGCTCCTGCCAACCTAGCAGTTCGAAAGGACGTCAGAATACAAGTACTGTAGATAAATAGGTATCGCTCCGGCGGGAAGGGAAACGGCATTTCCGTGTGCTGCTCTGGTTCGCCAGAAGCGACTTAGTCATGCTGGCCACATGACCTGGAAGCTGTACGCCGGCTCCCTCAGCCAGTAAAGCGAGATGAGGCCACAACCCCAGAGTTGTCCGTGACTGGACCTAATGGTCAGGGGTCCCTTTACCTTGAATCTAGCTCTGCTGAAACTAAACATTTCTTTCTTCCAACATACCAGAGTTCTTATGGTCAGAAACCAATCTGAGGATGTCTCCTGGTTCCCCGTCAATGTTGAAGCAGACCGTTAGCTTGCTCAAGGGGAAATCGACGACAAAATGAGGGTCCCCATCCGCTGGAAAGACAAGAATTAAATAAGAATAATGCAGAGTCGCAGACTTTAAGGCTCCCACCCAAACCAGCACACACAGCACCAAAGAAAAATGCTACCACCACCAGACCCCATTTGCAGAGAGACCTCTTGCTTCTCCCCTCCAGCACCAGCACCACCGTGAACATTTTGTAGCTTTGGGGGTAAGGTTTTCCCAAAAGGAAAAGCAAACTAGACTATAGGGAAGACTCCCAAGAAGACAATGTTGAATGTAGGGAAATGTGAGATGCTTTCAAGACCATGATTTATTGGGGCAGATGTTTTTGTGGGTTTTATCTGATGCAGCTTGGAACGAGCCTCAAGCTCACTCTGGTTTCCAGTCTCGGTTTGTGTGCACAAACCACAGTCTGCCATGTTTTGGATGAAACAAAGAAACAAACTATGGTTTGTCTTGAAGCAGGATAGGCAGGAGGAGGTCATTGGGCATTTAGCAGGAAAGGGGTGAAGAGTTGAGGCTCATGCCACACCCCTTAAAATTATTTATGCTTTTCAGATTGATACATTTCACTGATTTTACAATCATTTTGACATTTCAAAACTCGACTTCCTTCCCCCTCTTTCTGCGGTTCCTTAAATTTATTTTTAATATCTTCTGCATTTCCAAATTAACTTAATTTCCTCATTTATTCATCTACTTTAAATATAAACTCACTATAAAACTGCAGGTTATTACAATAGTTCTGCCAATGTCCTCATCTGTTTACAATTTATCTGTAACTATTCAATAAACTATTTCCATTCTTTTATAAAAAGTTTGTTGTCTTGATTTCTTAATCTTCTGGTAAGTTTCACCATTTCTGCATATTCCATAAGTATCCATTCTTCCTTTGCTGGGACTTCTGCTTCTTTCCATTTTGGGGCAAGTAACATTCTCGCCACTGTAGTAGCATACATAAATAAATTTCTATATAATTTAGGTAGTTCTGTCCCTATAATTCCCAAAAGAAAAGCTTCTGTGTTTTTTTTTTAATTTTTACAAAGGTTATTTTAAGCACCCTTTTCATTTCATTATATATCTTGTCCCAATAAACATTAACCTTACTACAAGACCACCACATATGATAAAAAGAACCTTCTTTCTCTTTACATTTCAAACACTTATTTGATTCAGATTTGTACATTTGAGGCTCATGCTACTCTTGTGCATGTAATAACAACAACAACAACAACAACAACAACAACAATAATAATAATAATAATAATAATTTATTTATACCCTGTCCATCTGGCTGGATTTCCCCAGCCACTCTGGGCAGCTTCCAACAGAACATTAAAATACAATAATCTATTAAACATGTAAAGTTGAACAACCCCACTGACATTTCTACACAAAGCTCAAACATCTAACGAAAGGAAAGCGCTTCAGGGATGGAATTGTTTTGCTGCCACATAAGTGAAATCCAAGTTATCTTCACTTCTGGGTCAAAACTGGTGGCCCAATCCGCCATCAACATACGGGGACAGCTCTTCCATATCACACTTTGTTCCTTGAGACCAGCAGATGAGGGGTCATGGTTTAAGGTGCTCCCCACCCAAATTGTCTGAGGTCTCTTGAATGGTGATGGGATCCAAGGCCTTCTTGGTAATATTCTCCTGCACTCAAAAGAGTCCTGCTTGCTCACTGTACCGATGCCTTTTGGAGGAAGCTGTTAAGACACTTCCAGAATGTTTGTGCTAAGTTAAGAGAATGTGCTGAACAGGAACAACCTGTCTTGCTAGGGGACTTACCTGATGTTTTCGTGACTTCAACTTTTTGTTTCGCCGGCTTTGCAAGGACAGGCCCTAGATAGCCAGGAAAAAACAGGGAGGAGAAAACAAACATGATAAACAACAACATGGCTATTTCATACTGTCATTTACGACTCCCTTTTGTCCAAAGAATATCATAGAATTGTAGAGTTGACTCAAAGAGCCATCTAGTCCAACCTACTGCAATGCAGGAATCACAACTATCTGGAGTTTTTCTCCTTTTTTCTCCTCTTCTTTAATTTCTGCGTTTAAAAAAATGCTTAATATTTGGTGTTCATTTCTGTATACTGTTTTCCCTTTTTTCCTTTCAAGCTTTAATGGTAGTAAAAAAAGGAATTACAACCATATAGTTGTGGCTTAATTTAAATGAATCAGTTTATGTGGGATTTAAAAGACATTGCCTGCTCCACAGTTCTCCATTTCATTCCTCCTGCCATCGAGTTTTCTGCTCTCCCCACCCAATGATCGATCTGATTTCCATGGCCACTCAGCTTTCCTGGGGCTGTTTTGGGGCCTCTGCCCCCACCATATATTTTCCTAACTTCTGCAAGCCTTGGGGTCCCCCAGCCTGCTGAAACCTCCTCCTTGTACGTGAATAGGCTACATCAGGCATAGGCAAACTCCGGCCTTCCAGATGTTTGGGAGTACAATTCCCATCATCCCTGACCACTGGTCCTGTTAGCTGGGGATGATGGGAATTGTAGTCCCAAACATCTGGAGGGCCGGAGTTTGCCTATGCCTGGGCTACATGAAGGCCAAAGCTTGAAGAACCAAGACCACAACTAAACTGCATGGCGATAGACACATTGCATTCCCACATCGTTTGACGTAATACCTGCACACCATTCTTGGGACTCGTAACATAAGAAAATGGGCATCATGCTTACCTGATGGTGCCCGGTGACCTTGCAGCCCCTGCACGATCTCCCCAACTCCTTCGGTTGATGGGCCGGTGTAAACCTCCTTTGGGAGGTCCGCCTGGCTCGCAAGCTCTTTCATCTTCAGCGTGGTGAAGGGGGTGACAAAATTGTACGCGAGGGCCAGCTTCTCGGCTTTCTCCCTCAACGTCTCCTTCTCTTCACTGTCATCGCTCTTCAGCCAGGAGGTCATCAGCTCCTTGATGGTGAGGTAGCTCCAAGTCCGTTCGACGTAGTTCTGATCATCTGTGGGGTCTTCGGCACCTCTGGAGGCCAGTCCAACGTGGTTCTTGGCAGAGAGGTCTACGGCCACGTCAGTTTTCAGGAGGACATACTTGTCGCTGTTGCTGGCTGTCACCTCCACATGTAAGCGGTCGGCTGTCTTGTTGAAGAGCTTCCCGGCAATGACAATTTCAGAGCCATTGAAGTAGTTGGGAAATAGGTTCTGGGTCACTTGCTCCACGCTGTCCGTAGGGTAATCGATCCGGATGTCGGAAAGAAGAGGCGTCCCGATCTCGTCATAGAATCTGTGTAGGAACAGTTTGTTATGGAGAAGCTCCAAGGGGCGACAGTACTGATATATAATAATAATAATAATAATAATAATAATAATAATAATAAACTTTTATTTGTACCCCGCCCTTCCCAGCCAAGACCGGGCTCAGAGCGGCTAACAATCATAAAACCACAACAAAACACAAAACAATCGATTAAAAATGCAAATTAAAATACAATTTAAAATTTAAAATGCCACCTCATTTTAAGCAACCCACCAGAAAAAACCAAAGGAATAAAACGTCAGGGTTAAACTCAAACCAACCCAAAAGCCAGGCGAAACAGCTCCGTCTTGCAGGCCCTGCGGAAAGATGCCAAATCCTGCAGGGCCCTGGTCTCTTGCGGCATACCGTTCTACCATGTCGGGGCCAGAACCGAGAAGGCCCTGGCCCTGGTTGCTGCCAGCCTGACATCCTTATGGCCCGGGATCTCCAAGATGTTATTATTTGAGGATCTCAAGGTCCTACCCGGGGCATACCAGGAGAGGCGGTCCCTTAGGTACGAGGGTCCTAGGCCGCGTAGGGCTTTAAAGGTCAAAACCAACACCTTAAACCTGATCCTGTACTCCACCGGGAGCCAGTGCAGCTGGTAGAGCACTGGGTGAATGTGGTCTCGTGGCAAAGACCCCGTAAGGAGCCTCGCCGCGGCATTCTGCACCCGCTGGAGTTTCTGGGTCAGCCTCAAGGGCAGCCCCGCGTAGAGCGAGTTACAGTAGTCAAGCCTCGAGGTGACCGTCGCATGGATCACTGTGGCCAGGTCAGGGCGAGAGAGGTAAGGGGCCAACTGCCTAATACGGCGGAGATGGAAAAATGCCACCTTTGCTGTGGCTGCAACCTGCGCCTCCATAGAAAGGGAGGCGTCAAAGGTTACACCCAGACTCTTGACAGAAGGCGCTGGCACTAATTGGGCCCCCGCAAGAGGTGGGAGTTGGCCCCCCAACCCCATGTCGTCCCGACCCAGCCAGAGGACCCAGCAGAGCATAGTGGAAGCAGACAGGCATCCTTACAGCAGTTAACAAATATAATAGCCCTGCATCAGATTCCCAACTTGTGCAGCGCTGTGGTCTAAACCACTGAGCCTCTTGGGCTTGCCAATCAGAAGGTCGGTGGTTCGAATCCCTGCAATGGGGTGAGCTCCCGTTGCTCTGTCCCAGCTCCTGCCAACCTAGCAGTTCGAAAGCACGCCAGTGCAAGTAGATAAATAGGTACACTTGCAGCGGGAAGGTAAATGGCATTTCCGTGCACTCTGGTTTCCGTCACAGTGTCCGGTTGCACCAGAAGCGGTTTAGTCCTGCTGGCCACATGACCTGGAAAGCTGTCTGTGGACAAACACCGGCTCCCTTGGTCTGAGAGCGAGATGAGCACCGCAACTCCATAGTCGCCTTTGACTGGACTTAACTGTCCAGGGGTCCTTTACCTTTTCCTATCCCAGTGAATTCAGACTCATGAACTTGTGTTAGTGCCAAGACAACATCTCCTCCTTATCATCCCCAATGATGAGCTATCCAATAAATTTTTACTATGCTTCAGCACAGCAATTTGGCATGGACTCAGTGATACTCATGCAGGCAAGTTTTGCACAATGTCATCATCAACGTTGTCCTTTTTTTTTTTGTAAACTGCTTTGAGGTTTGTTTGTTTTTTACAATCAAGCGGCATATACATTTTATGACATGTACCAAGATGAGTCAAAGTGCCATTTGGAGGGTGGGGAGGGGTATAACTCAGCAGGGTGGTGGGAATGGGTGATTGGCTGATAGGTGTGGTGAACCTGTTGATGACTGTTAACGACTGCAATTGGTCTTGCAGGAAAAAGCAAGGGGTGAGATGGCTAAAAATAGCTATATTATGTATAATGAGATAAGAATCCAATGTCTCTATTCAGACCAGGTCTCTCCATGGTTTTCAGTTTAGTAATAAGTTGTAATTCAGCAACTTTCAAGTCTATTCCCCACCCCACCCTCTCACTATATATAAGGGTCTGGTGACTTCTGTTTCAGTGTATCTGAAGAAGTGTGCATGCACACGAAAGCTCATATCAAGAACAAACTTAGTTGGTCTCTAAGGTGCTACTAGAAGGAATTTGTTTTATTTTTTATGGGGACAGTGTGACTTTTGCAGCTGCTGCTAAAGTTGCAAAACAATGAAGCAGGGACGGAGGAATGGAGAACTTCCGAAACAACAGTGGGACACTAGCGCAGCAACAACAGGCAAAAGACAGACATAATATTCTACGAGGACGGGAAGAAACATTACGGACAGAATAATTGCCACACAAAGGAAGGAGTGACTTTGAATGCTTCACCTGTAGGTGTATAAATCAGTTAATGTGTCGATACGAATGGAAGTCATTAAAACTGCAATTGCAATATAAGGGATTGGTATCTTGACTGGAGTGTAATTGGAATTTATAAGAGTTTGGAACGCAGAAATAAAGTAAATAATCAAACCATTAATTCTAGCATGCGGGGGGGCACCTAGATTGTATAATTTGGCATCTCAATGATTGCTATTATTAATTTGGCATTGTTATAATGAGGCATTGTTATTGGATTGTTGTAATTGAAAACTAATAAAAATTATTATTGAAAAATAAAATAAAAAATAGTGTAGATTAATGTATTTTTAACCTTCTGTTGGAAGCCGCCCAGAGTGGCTGGGGAAACCCAGCCAGATGGGCGGGGTAGAAATAATAAATTTATTATTATTATTATTATTATTATTATTATTATTATTATTATTAACCCCACAGGAAACCAGAATGTTTCTCCACAGACTTACTAACTGAAAACAGATAACCGGAAATATGTATTATTAGGGAATGTTTAGGGGTGGAGGGAAGTCAAGATATAAATCAGGGAGTCAAGCCAGAAGTAGCAAAAGGAGATATTACTAAAATAGAAGAGGACCGTAAGATGGCTTGTATCTATATATATAAAATCGTTCAAGTTGGATGTTTGTTAACAATCGCCTTTCTCCGTAACCCCTTGATCAATTCTGTTCAAATTTGGACACAACGTTCCATGCCCATATGGGAGTGATCATATGTACTTACATTGCACAAATACCACACCTTTCCCAGGTAAAATGTGATTTTGTGCAAAAAATAGCGCCCTCCAGTGGATGTTAAACAGCACAGCACGAGGACAAAAAACCTCATAGACTAAAATAGTACGGTAGTAATAAACAGTTGTAGAAACGAAGACAAAAATGGGAGGGACAAACGGAGAACACATAGACTGAACTTCAACTAGATAAGGTGTAAGTAAACATATGCTTTCTCTTTCATACTGTATCTTACTTTTGCATTACACCAAATCAGCCACAGCAAGGCGTGGCCGGGTCAGCTAGTTCCTTATATAAGGTGTATTTGAGAGTATTTTTATTTTAGTTTTTCTTCTCTTTCTTTCTTTCTATATGTAATATGGATATGTATATGTACTTAATTTAAATAAAAATAAAAAATAAAATAAAATAAAAAATAGACGGACCAATGGTCCGACTCTGCAACTTCCTACGTCGCTATGAGCAGCAAAGAGTCCGCAACAAGCTGCCTCGTGGAAGTGCCCCAGGCCCCACCGAAGTCCACAGCTGGATTTGCGCCCGGCAAGTAGAACATCCAAACAGCCAGGGCTAAAACTGGTTGCGTTTTCTCCACTCACCCTTTCAGCTGTGCGGCAGCGTCCTCGTCTTCCCGTATCCGCCGCGTCATCCCGCAGTTCTCCAGCGCCAGCCTCTCCAATAGTTTGTAGTCCACGTCGTTGCCGATGCCAATGGTGAAGAGGCAGAACCTGTTGCGGATGGCCTCTTTGGTGTTGCTGACGATCTTGGCGGACTGCGTCTCTCCGACCGTCGGCCGACCGTCAGTCAGGAAGATGATCAGGGAGACGCTCCGAGCTTCGATGTCGTTCTGGGTGATGTAGTCATTGAGGATCTGGGTGCTGATTTGGAGCGCCCCATTGATGTTTGTGCCTAGGAAGACACAGCAGAATTAACCTTTTGGGGCATGGGAAATAGGGAGTTAGTTGCTCAGCTTCTAGTTTTTTAAAAAAATTCCACCTCCCTGCCTTTTTGCAACAACAACAAAATGTTGTTGTTGTTGTTGTTGTTGTTGTTGTTGTTGTTGTTGTTATACCCCACCCATCTGGCTGGGTTTCCCCAGCCACTTTGGGCGGCTTCCATCAAAATATTTTTTTTAAAAAAAATCAAACATTAAAAACTTCCCTAAACTTAAAAACTTCCCTAAACAGGGTTGCCTTCAGATGTCTTCTAAAAGTCAGATAGTTGTTTATTTCCAATAACGCGAGATGAGCGCCGCAACCCCAGAGTCGGTCACGACTAGACCTAATGGTCAGGGGTCCCTTTACCTTTAATAATATGGAATTTATTATGCTGGTGCAGCCTTCATTTGTGTGTTGTGCCATAAATGAAGTTGCAGGTTCACTGAAAAAGCACAAGCTTAATGTGGCCCCCATGACACCAGGAGTACCTCCTGTAGGCGACATGTTATGGATGTAGATCTTGGCATCTCTTATGTTGTTGAGAGTCACAGGCACCAGCTGGTCTTGTTGCCAGACCTTGATTCGATTGGAGAAGCCAATAATGTTGAAGTGATCCTCAGGCCTTAGATCCTGGAGAATGGTGAAGAGGGCATCTTTGGTCTGAAACGAGAGACATAACCTGGATGTATATTTACATTGCCAACAAAGGTCCGTATAGTTAAAGCTATGGTTTTCCCAGTAGTGATGTATGGAAGTGAGAGCTGGACCATAAAGAAGGCTGATCACCGAAGAATTGATGCTTTTGAATTATGGTGCTGGAGGAGACTCTTGAGAGTCCCATGGACTGCAAGGAGATCAAACCTATCCATTCTGAAGGAAATCAGCCCTGAGTGCTCACTGGAAGGACAGATCCTGAAGCTGAGGCTCCAAGACTTTGGCCACCTCATGAGAAGAGAAGACTCCCTGGAAAAGACCCTGATGTTGGGAAAGATGGAGGGCACAAGGAGAAGGGGACAACAGAGGACGAGATGGTTGGACAGTGTTCTCGAAGCTACCAACATGAGTCTGACCAAACTGCGGGAGGCAGTGGAAGACAGGAGTGCCTGGTGTGCTCTGGTCCATGGGGTCATGAAGAGTCGGACACGACTAAACGACTAAACAACAAATATTTACACTATATCAGGCACCCCCAAACTTGGCCCTCCAGATGTTAATTTTTTTTTAAAGCAAGGACTGAAAAGAGTACAGCAGAAAAGACTATCTGATGTCAATAGGCAGGGAGTTCCATAGTTTGGATGCCACCACACTAAAATATCAATTTCTTACAACTGTGTAATGAGTATTTTATGTGGCACCTTTCTAAGTGCCCGTACTGACTGATGTGCAATCGTCTATGTCACTGGGGTCTTCTTAACCTGATTGGGTCGTTAGCCACATTGACTGTCTATGGAATCTTTTCCATGTTCTTTGTTTAATATAATGTTTTATTCTCTTGCTAATTGTGCTGTTTTAAATGTGTATTTTATATTTGACCTCCTTCGGCAAAGCCTTATTTTGAAATGTTTAAGGTAATATTTTAAGTTCCCTATTAATTATGTTGCTTCGAATGTATATTGGATTTTCTTCTGTAATGCTTTATTTTGATCTTTTAATATAGTTTGTAAACTGCTTTGAGATTCCCCCCCCCTTAAAAATATAAAGCGGTATAGAAATGAAATGAATTGTAATAATGATATTTTCAAGGAGCCTGCGATGAAAGAACCCAAAGTCAAAAACGTCCACCCAGATGAACGTTTTCTACATTTGGGGTTATATAATTTGACAGACTCAAGTGCTAAATGATTGCTGTTGCTGCTGCCACCGCCTGCAATCCAATATTTAACACAACAGCTTCCCTGAAGAGCCCTGTGCCAAGTCCCTTCCCTTTCCATCTTCAGATATTGAAGGCTTCTTGGTCCCAGATGCAAGGATAAATTTGGAGAGCATCAGAAACATCTTAGTTGTCTCTGTTCAGCTTCCCTTGTGATCCCGAATGGAAGTTGATGATGTCATGGCAAAACACATTACCCACCGCAATGGAATCTGGAGTCATCTCTCCAGCTGGTGGCCTTGGGGTCGGATCCAAGGGCTATCAAGGACAATGGAGGGATTTTTGTTTTTGTTTTTGAAAGAAACTTTTCCAGCACTGATGTGATTCAGTAGGGAGCATTTTGGACACAGGCCCGAGACACTAGTTTTGGTCGAAATCCTCGCTCATGTACATGCTGTGTGGCTTTTTGAGCCACCCATTCTATCTCCAGCCTCAGTGCTCCATCTCTAAAATGGAGACATAAGACCAGGGGTAGGCAACCTAAGGCCCGCGGGCCGGATGCGGCTCAATTGCCTTCTCAATCCGGCCCGCGAATGGTCCGGGAATCAGCGTGTTTTTACATGAGTAGAATGTGTGGGTTTTTTTAATTTAATATGCATCTCTGGGTTATTTGTGGGGTCTGCCTGGTGTTTTTACATGAGTAGAATGTGTGCTTTTATTTAAAATTGCATCTCTGGGTTATTTGTGGGGCATAGGAATTGGTTCATAATTTTTTTTTCAAAATATAGTCCGGCCCCCCACAAGGTCTGAGGGACGGCGTTTCGGTTGAAACTGACCTTCAAAATCCTCTGTATCAGTGTAATGCTTTTGTAGCCAATATTTTTTTAGCTTTTTTTACACGTCCACCAAGCATGATAAAATATCTTCATATTCTTGACACTTCCAGCAAGTATTTGGAACATCTTTTTGCATTCTAAATAACTAAATATTATTATTATTTATTGAATTTATGTACTGTCCTATACCTGGGGGTCTCAGGGCGGTTCACAGAATAATATCAAGATATAAAACCACAAAATACCTAATAAAAATAAAAACAACAACTCAATAGCCCCCCCCCCAAAAAAACATTTTAAAAGGGCATAGGATGTAAATCGGATCAACCAAAGGCCTGGTTAAAAAGGAATGTTTTTGCCTGGCGCCTAAAGGTGTATAATGAAGGCGCCAGGTGAACTTCCCTGGGGAGAGCATTCCACAGACAGGGAGCCACTGCAGAGAAGGCCCCGTTCTTGTGTTGCCACCCTCTGGACCTTTCAAGGAGGAGGCACACGAAGGAGGGCCTCAGATGATAATCTCAGGATCCGGGTAGGTTCATATGGAAAGAGGCGGTTAAGTACTAACGATACATCATTTAGTAAAAAAAAAACTTTTAAATCATAACGCAATGTGTCTTTTAACCCTTTAGTCCACATATGTTCCATCTGTGTATTATACCCAAAAAGAATTGCCCATTTAATCATACATCCTTTAACCCTGCTTGGAATTCCTCAGCATTTGTAGTATTCCAGAGGTCATTGTACTCCAGATCCTGTTACCTCTGATCATTTGCTGTTGGGAGCTGATGGGAGTTGGAGTTCAACAACCACTGGGGTGCCCCAGGTTCTCCATCCCTGGCCCAAGTCATGGAGACCAAAGGCAGTCAGGAGAATGCTAACTGGGCACTTTCCACCTGTCCAAACTAGTGACAGGCTCATTCCCAGAAGCTGAGGTGACGGCATGAGGCCAGCCGGAGGTCCTTTTGAAATGGGAGCCATTGTTGGTGATATTTGTCGCACACAATCCCTCCGTTGTTATGCAGCGTGGGCCAGGGATTGGGGGCAGGGAAGTGGCCGTGGCTGGGAAGTGGAAGTCAAGTCAGTTCATAGGGACACAAGAGTTCAGCTGTTCAGAACGGCACTCGCTTTGCCTCACACAGCAAACTTCCTATGAAGTAATGGCCTGGCAACAATAACCTCATTCTGGTGCCTTGTCCATCTCCTTTCATCCACTCGGAGGCTAAGGGCCACTTTCCTTTGCATGTTAGGTGACTATTATCTTGCCATTCTCTAGGCAGAGTCAGACCAAAGAAACTTAGGAACATAGGAAGCTGCCTTATACTGACTCAGCACTGCATACACTGACTGGCTGAGGCTCTCGTGTTTTTCTCAGTCCGACCTGGAGAATGCCAGGGATTGAACTCAGGGCCTTCTGCATGCAAGGCAGATGCTGTGCCTCTCTCAAGTCTCAAGGTTGGATGGCCATCTGTCATGGATGCTTGAGTTAAGATTCCTGCAGGGGCCTAGACGACGCTTGAGGTCCCTTCCACCTCTATAGTTCTCTGAGTCTATGATTCTCAACTATCTACCGTATTTTTCCCTCCATAAGACACACTTTTTTCCTCCTAAAAAGTAAGGGGAAATGTCTGTGCGTCTTATGGAGCGAATTTGTGGTCGATCGCTGGCTCCCTTTCCAGCCCCGCCCCTTTGCCCAGGCCTCCATTGTTGAATGTTCTGCAGATGGAGGCTGTTTGTTTCCCCAGCGACATGTGACTGGCTGATTAGATTATCTGTCTGGGAACTGTAGAAACGGCTCCCTTTCCTTTCCTAAAGAAGCTGCAGAACTGTGAGTTGAACCCCATAAAAATAGGGTTTTTTTCCCTTTGCAAAGTAAGCTCAACAACTTTGAGCTGATCCTCAAAAAAACGGGAATTTCCCCCTTTGAAAAAGAAGCTGCACAACTGTGAGCTGATCCCCCCCAAAATGGGGCTTTACCCTTTCCTCCTCTAAAAACTAGGTGCGTCTTATGGAGCGAAAAATACAATATTATTTTAGCTGGTGATGCCATGGACTGAGCCCAAGATCTCCCGCAAGGAGAGCATCTGTTCTACCCCTGAACTTTGTTCCAGAGACTTTTCAGGGTTTCTGGCAGGGAATATCTGCCATCTCCCATCTGGAGATGCCAAGGACCGAACCTGAGACCTTTTGAATGCAAAGCAGATGCTCTGCTACTGAGATCTTGCTATTCTCCTCTTCATAGTTCCTCATTCACAAGACTCGCAGTTTCATCTGTTAGAAACAGACACAGCCATTGCATCCTTCTGCTCTGTCCTTGGGAATACAGCGGTGCCTCGGTTGTCAAGCGTAATCCGTTCTGGAAGACCGTCCGACTTCCGAAACATTCGACAACCGAGGCGCAAAGGGCAGTTGGCAAAGCCAATGGAAAAAACTGACAAAACACTCAGCAGAGGCCATTCAACTTCTGAGGCACCTTCAAAAACGGAAGCAATTACTTCCGGGTTTGGGGCGTTTGGGTTCCAAATCGTTCAGCTTCCGAGACGCTTGAAAACCGAGGTACCACTGTATAAGAAGAGCCTGCTAATTTGTCTGTTTCTTGGGTCTGAGCAGTTTTTCTTTCATTCATCCACTTTCCCTAGGAAAACCCGCAAATTACTGCTCAATTGGAAAAAAAAACATCCATACAGTGGTACCTCCGGTTGCGAACAGGATCCGTTCCGGAGGCCTGGCCGCATCCTGAGGAATTCGCAACCCAAGGACTGCTGTGTATGCGCGTGGCACTGTTTAGCGCTTCTGTGCATGTGCGTGGCGCATAGTGCGCTTCTGCAAATGCACGCACGGCGAAACCCGGAAAAATAATTGAAGAGTTTGGATTTGACATCCCGCTTTATCACTACCCGAAGGAGTCTCAAAGCGGCTAATATTCTCCTTTCCCTTCCTCCCCCACAACAAACACTCTGTGAGGTGAGTGGGGCTGAGAGACTTCAAAGAAGTGTGACTAGCCTAAGGTCACCCAGCAGCTGCATGGGGAGGAGCGGAGACGCGAACCCGGTTCCCCAGATTACGAGTCTACCACTCTTAACCACTACACGACACCGGCTCCCGGGTTTGCCGTGTGCGCATCCCGAAGTTTACGTATCCAGAGGGATACATAAGCGGAAGTACGTCTGTACACAGAAAACCCAACTGACATTTGTTCCAATTCAGCAATAAACCCAGGGAAAGCAGAGGGGCAAAAGAAAAACCTTTCAGACCTGTGCTTAGAAATCATGGGACAAACAGAAGTGGACATAAACTCCATGTCAACGGCCCTCACCACACCTCATGGCACAGAATCCCATAAATTTATTTCACCTCAGAAAAGAGGCATAGTTCATTTCATTTTATCCTGCTGCTACACCAACTGCATGGGGTGACCTCAAATTGTAAAACTGTCACCCTTTTTAAAAGCCAAAGCCCCAGTGTCTTTAACAGCAAAATAAATCTACAAATGTTCTCCCTCATTTCCTGGAAGATTTAAATGTGCAGGAAGCGTCTCCGATTGAATGTCTACCTGGCACACATCCCTGAAAGGCGCAGAAATCCTGCTAAAAAAGCCATTCGGATAACCTTTAGCCCCAAGCACCTTCCGCAGTCCGGGCGGTTTTCTAATCATCCCGCCAGGCAGTCTATCTGTGATTTAAATTTAACCTCCAGCCCATTTCCAAAACTTGAAATCTGCCTTCCTCAGCACATCTCACATTCCTCTTCCCGTCCTCGCACTCCCTTGTTCAAGCTATTGCTTTCCCCTCCAGCAAAGTGTGCAGAACTTAAGTGAGCAAATCTTCCCCATGGCCTCTGATAATAAGGGCTTTGTTCCAACTTCCTAGATTGCACTCCCAGGAAAGAAACAGGACCTGCATCTAGCTGTAGAGATAAGCCCATTTTTGTATTGTTGCTTTCTGCCCTTAAAATCGCTTCCATGGTGCTTATTGTGTGGTTGCAATGATCAAATATCGTTTGAAAATAACAGTGGTCTGTGATGGGGGTGGGGAATCAGGGTTTTATTCCTTATTCCTGCTGTAGTTCCCATGAAAATGGCTCCTTCCCCCAAAAGTGTAGTTCATCCCAGAGAGGGAAGCAGTGGAGGCTGGTCTTTTAGGGTGAGTGGCACCATGCCCTACCAACAGCAGTCTGCCCTCAGTCAGACACTCACCACTTGCCTGCTGTCATTCCTAAAACCAGTGAGTGCATGCTCTAGCGCCACCTAGTGTTGATCTCCCTGCCTTCCACCCAACCAGTCCTAATGAGCACTGCCCCCTGCTGGAAGGAAGCTTTCATTGCTGCCTGTGAAATTTTCATCAGGGCCACAGTGGGGCAGAAGGGTTAGATCAGGCATAGGCAACCTTTGGCCCTCCAGATGTTTTGGACTACAATTCCCATCATCCCTGACCACTGGTCCTGTTAGCTAGGGATCATGGGAGTTGTAGGCCAAAACATCTGGAGGGCCAAAGGTTGCCTATGCCTGGGTTAGACCCCCGTTGTCCCACATTGAGCAAAAGATTCCTTCATTAAAGGAGGTTGTATCAGTTGACCTTCAGGGTCCCATACAACTCTACAATTTTATGATTCTAGGATGGTCACAATTCCTCCATCAAAGGACTAATAGGATGAGGTGTGGGTTGTTGTTGTGTTGTTGTTTTGCAATTTTCATTGGGACTACAGCATGGGAAAATGGGTTAACACCCCCTCAGGCAGCCTGGGGGTAGCAGGGTTTCCTAGCAACTCTCAGCACCCTTAAACTACAGCTCCCATAATTTGGAGGGGGGGAGCGATGGCTGTTAAAGTGGCATAGCAGTGTTATCATCACACTTTTTATTTTATTATTATTATTATTATTATTATTATTATTATTATTATTACACTCCACCTATCTGACTGGGTTGCCCCAGCCACGCTGGGTGACTTCCAACAAATATAAATGCTCAATAAAACATCAAACATCAACAACTTCCCTATACAGGGCTGCCTTCAGATGTCTTCTAAAAGTTGTACAGTGGTACCTCTGGTTACGAACGGGATCCATTCTGGAGCCCCGTTCATAACCCGTGACATGCGTAATCTGAAGAGCCGCATCTGTGCATGTGCATGATGCGATTCGGCGCTTCTGCGCATGTGCGTGATGTCATTTGACGCGTCTGCGCATGCGCAAACCGCCGAACCCGGAAGTAACACGTTCCATTATTTCCGGGTGCGGCGCGTTCGTATCCCGTGCGGTACGCAACCTGAAGCATTCATAACTAGAGGTACGTCTGTATAGATAACAGTCTTTGCAATATGTTCCTTATCTGGGGGCTCTTTGGGTGGCAAACTCTTTAAGTTCCTCCCTTCCGAAAACATTATATATGTTTGCCGTCTTCATGCTTTAAGATTATGACAAGTGAGTGCACCATTTAAGCACAAACACCTTAAAAAAAAATAAAGCCGACAAGATCAAAACTCACTGCTGGCATTTGATCACAGCTCTTCAAGGGTTAACCTGAGACTGTACTGTGCAAACCAATCCTCCTCCTCCTAATCCGAGCCCCATCAGGAGGAAAGTAAAAGTCCTTGCAAAGGTTAATCCCTGACCTAAAATAAAGCTGGCCTGTTCACACCAACTCCTGGCTGGAAAGAGACTTAATCCTTTGTTCCCAGCTATAGGTGGCTAAGTCTTTAGTTGTTCATTTCTGCCCTGTTCAGCAAACTGGGCTTAATTGAGGTGAGGCTGCTGCTTAACTTCTGAGCAAGTTTATGGGACCCAGAGAAGTGAAAGACTCCTTTGGTCCATGCAAATTGTTTAGTCGTGCCCGACTTCGTGACCCCATGGACCAGAGCACGCCAGGCACTCCTGTCTTCCACTGCCTCCCGCAGTTTGGTCAGACTCATGTTGGTAGCTTCGAGAACACTGTCCAACCATCTCATCCTCTGTCGTCCCTTTCTCCTTGTGCCCTCAATCTTCCCCAACATCAGGGTCTTTTCCAGGGAGTCTTCTCTTCTCATGAGGTGGCCAAAGTCTTGGAGCCTCAGCTTCAGGATCTGTCCTTCTAGTGAGCACTCAGGGCTGATTCCCTTCAGAATGGATAGGTTTGATCTTCTTGCAGTCCATGGGACTCTCAAGAGTCTCCTCCAGCACCACAATTCAAAAGCATCAATTCTTCGGCGATCAGCCTTCTTGATGGTCCAGCTCTCACTTCCATACATCACTACTGGGGAAACCATAGCTTTAACTATTCGGACCTTTGTCGGCAAGGTGATGTCTCTGCTTTTTAAGATGCTGTCTAGGTTTGTCACACAATCTGATGCAAGACACAACACCAACTGCCTCCTTTCTAGCAGGACTTCCTTCATCCCTAGATCATCAGAAAGGAATTTCCCTTACTCCCACCTATTCACCAAACCCAGTAGGGTAGTAGAGAGACAGGCACATGGGAATGCAGGTCCAACACTCCCCCCCCCAAGCAGGAGCTGTGATGCCATAAGGCAGAGGGTCAGGATAATGAATTGCCAGAACCCCCCACTCTCACCTGCCTCAACTTGGTCCCCACCATGGAGGCGCTGCTGTCAAGCACAAACACAACGTTCTTCGGCAACGGAGGGAGGTCCTTGGGAGCAAAATAGTGCACAAAGTATCCATTCAAAACCTGGCAGGATGAGAAAGAAAGAAATCAGGAGCTTAGCGCCACGCCAACCACCTTGTTAGACCCAGAGCCGTCTTTCCCATAGGGCTTAGTGGCTCGTTGCGCCAGAGCGCCAACCTCTTGGGGGCACTCCAGCGAGTTGGGGAGCTGCGCGGCTTTGCCGGTGGCCTCCCCTTTCCCTACACGCTGGCAGATGGTTGGCAGCGCACAACTGTTATAAAACGGTCTCTACTCATTAGTAGAGGCTCAGCAGAGACACATGCCCGACTGGCATGTTCCCTCCTTCCTGGGCGATCGTTCGAGAGCTTCTCAGCTTCTTCAGCCCAAACATCACAGTGACTGGTGTCAGAAGACATCCAGCACACTTAGGGATCCGCAGAGTGTGCGCAGTAGCGTAACAGACCACAGCATCTCAGCATCTTGGCTAAATCTACTTTATTACATATCTACACACACGGAGCTCTACATCATGACTCCCTCTCTCTCTAGCATCAGGCAGCAAAGAGAAAGAGCAAAGGACAATAGTCCTACTTTAGGGAACATAGCAAGACAAGACACCCTGTCTTCCGTCACTTCCCACTCTGTGGAATGAAAACATATACCCAGTCATGTGAAAAACAATAAACCCATGACTGCACACAGGGAATGAATATTACAACAACAACGAGCCACTAAGCCCTATGGCTTCGCTGCCGCCTCTGCCTCCTCTCCCTCGGCCGCGGGAATCCCCTCAGCCGCCGCCCGCCGAGCTGTCTGACGGAGCGGATGGAGCAACGGTGGCGGGAGCGGCTCTCAAGGGGCCTCCTCTGCGTCACTGGGGCCCGCCGCCCCACCACCACCACTCCCCGGGGCACAGGCGGAGGCGTGATAACCGCCTCCTGCTCCTCGGGCCGCTGGGCAGCAGCGAGAGCGCCGGCAGCGGGCTGTCATTGTCAGGCAGAGGAGGAGGCGGTGCCCTGGAGCCTCGCAAGTGAGCGCGGGGTTCCAGCGGTCTGGCCAGCTGCGCAGCGGCCACCACATCAGAGGAGGTGGGCCCCGAGTTCTAAATTTTGGGAAAGGGAGGGAGCCCCGGAGGGATCTTTGTGCCACGGCGCCAGATGTGCTTAAGACGGGCCTGGTTAGACCTTCAGACCCAGAAAGTCCCAGGCGGCCAAGCCTAAGGGATGTGATGCTAGCAGCCCAGGTGTCACTGCAAAACTCCGGAAAAAGGCAGTGAAAACTGGTCCGTTTAGAGCATAGGAAGAGCCTCCTGAATGAGGCCAGTGGCCCATCTAGTCCAGCATCCTGTTCTCACAGTGGCCAGCCAGATGACAAATCCACAAGCTGGATTAAAGCACAAGGGTGCTTTCCCATTCGGTGGTTTCCAGCAACTGGTATTCAGAAACATTGCTGTCTCCAGCTGTGGAGGCAGAGCAAAGCCATCCCGATTAACAGCCATCAATAACCGTTTCCTCCATGGATTTCTCTAATCTTCTTCTAAAGCCATCTAGGTTGGTGGCCCAAACTGCCACCTGTGAGAGCGGGTTCATCAGTTTAACTATGTGCTTTTTCATCTCTCCCGAATCTTCCAACAGAATGGGAAGAATAGGGCAAATCGGAATTAGTTCGTTCCGTCTGTTGTTGGCTCCGGCGCCACCTACTGTTCACCTCCTTCCTTCCTGTCCTACCAATCGCAATGAGCAGCAGTCTCCAGTTATCAGCCAAAGATCTGGGCATTGCTTAGATCTCAGCAAACTGGCTGCACCTTCAGATCCACGGCTACAAGGTAACTGGCCGGGTCTGATCCACGTTTGAATAAGAACTAGTTGCTGCTATAGGTGAGATAAAACTTTGGGGAAAGGAAGAGATTATCTCTATCATGCATTGCTTCTGGAATTTCCCAGGAGCCTCAGTGGAAGCTTAAATCTACCCACCCACACCCATGCCAATTTGCACTGTGTTGGTCAGGTAGTCTTTTCCCTTCAGAAATCTATTTCACAAATTGCACAGCAAATAATGAAACGAACAGCAGGCATGCTACCTGGACATCTCCAACACTCAGCTCCCTGTTGACGTCGTATCTGACAACAAAATCTCCCAGGACGCCATTCCGTGCGATCTTGGATTGCTGGACAACGGTGGGGCTGAAGGTCACCTTGGCTAAAGTTTTTGTCTGGCCAACCACCGTGGAAGGTGGCGGGGAGATGTCATCTGGTGGGGAAACACACCGTTAAGTACCTAAGACAAGCTTCGTAAACAAGATCACTTCACGCCGCAACATTTTGTCGCAGGACCCACTATCGCTGACTCTGGAACCCTGCAGCAAGCTTGTTCGTTATAACTCTGGCATTTAATTGATTCCTGCATTGCAGGAGGTTTTGGACTAGATGACCCTTGGGGTTCCTTCCAACTCTATAATTTTATGATTATTACTGTCAAAAATGGTGGTGCAAAATTGAAAGAGCACTTGGTTGTTTTTTCCAACCTTAAAACTGGTCTGCACAATTCTTTAAAAAAATTTTAATGAAAATTTGAATGCAACAGTTTAGTGCAAAAGTCTCCTAATATACACATGTCCGTTTGCTGTCTTGACTAATAGACACATTTTTACAACACAATTTTCTCTAATTTAATACATTTTTGTATGTCATTTCCAGCGATATATGTATATTGTGCACACCTTACCGTAGTATATACATTCTGGTACACGTTTAGGGTTGCCATAATTTGAAGAGCAAAAAATGGGACACATTTGCCTACTTCTACTTTTAACTATTCATCGCTATGACAACTCTGCCTTGATAAAGAGGACATGTCCTGGAAAAAGAGGACATATGGCAACCAGTTGGAGAACTGTGGGGCAAACGTTGGAGAAGTAGTTCATTGTGAATTGGATAAGTTCACCTGTAAATGCAAACTGAATCCAATTTCATAGAATTATAGAGTTGGCTGGAACTCCAAGGGTCATCTGGTCCAACCCCCTGCAATGCAGGAATCTCAACTAAAGCATCCATGACAGATGGCCACCCAACTTCTGCTTAAAAACCTCCAAGGAAGGAGAGTTCACAACCTTCTGACAGAGCCAGAGCTGTTGAGGAGATCTTACCATCAAAAAGTACTTCCATCCAAAGTTGAGAATAAAATGACATTCCATCGGGGATGGAGAGAGGAACTCTGAACTTTTGATGTCACTTGGAATGAAGCCTGGGCATGAGATCATCCAAAAGGGCAAAACATATTGGCTTCCGTTTCCTATCCATCATTTTGTTGGTGGCAGCCCAAATCATTATAATAACTAATTTTTAATAGCCCAACACCTGCCTGGCTCAGAAAACGATTTTCCAAAAGTTGGTGGCTTGCAAGTTTCCTGCCTGGGGAAAACAAAATAGCTGGGTTCACACGTATCTTACTAAGCGAGCTGTCCATTTGCAGCGGGTGGCTCTGTGGTCTAAACCACTGAGCCTCTTGGGCTTGCCAATCAGAAGGTCAGCGGTTTGAATCCCCGCGACGGAGTGAGCTCCCGTTGCTCGGTCCCTGCTCCTGCCAACCTAGCAGTTCGAAAGCACGTCAAAGTGCAAGTAGATAAATAGGTACCGCTCTGGCGGGAAGGTAAACGGCATTTCCGTGTGCTGCTCTGGTTCGCCAGAAGCGGCTTTGTCATGCTGGCCACATGACCCGGAAAAACTATCTGCGGACAAAGGCCAGCTCCCTCAGCCTGTAAAGCGAGATGAGCGCCGCAACCCCAGAGTCGGTCACGACTGGACTTAACTGTCAGGGGTCCTTTACCTTTTACCTATTTCATTGTCAGTCCTTCCTCTTCTTGTTCAAAACATAGCATTTTTCTATCCCTCATTAATAGAGCGTTTCCGGGATGTGTGTGCGCAATTGACGTAAAAGCAAGCAAGGTGGATCTTAATTTAAGGGTCCATCAGGGAAGGTTCATGAAGGCAACAGACTTACTATCTGCAGAGGAAGACTACAGGAGCCTTATTTCATGAATGGAGAAGGAGTTCACCGTGGAGGGGCGTTGGGACGAGTGTACCCCTCAATTCTGGTTTCTCTCAGTTCCCATTCTTAAGTTCAGTTCTCCATAACATTTCCATTCACTTCTTAAAACCCTTGTAACAATCCAGGAGCATTTAAAGGTGAATTTCTCCTAATACACAACTGTGTGACGCAGTTTGGTATGCAATTTTTGTATGCATTTTTGCAAAGCAATTTCCCCTAAAACAATGCATGTCTGCATGTTCCCTTAACCAATATATACATGAAATTTTATGCACAATTAAGCCCAGTGTGTGACTTTTTGTGCACACTATTTGGTTGGAGAACTGCATTCTAAATTCGACAAAGTGTAAATTTTGAAGGACGGTCGCATTTCGGTTCACGTGTTGCCTTGAAGAGTTCAAATTAGACAGGTCCACCTTTAAATGAGAATGGAGTCAAATTTACTCCCATCCCTGCATCCAGAGACAGGGGTGGAATCTAGACACATATAAAAAATGCTGTGAAAATGCTTTCTTTAAAAAAGCGTTTTGAAAAATATATCGAATTTGCCATAAGCCCGCCATCGCCATCTAGTGTCACATTTGTATAATGCACTTAAAACATTGCAATTGCAGCTGTATAACTGAGTCCTGAGTCCATATGAGCATCTTAGAACATGAAGACTACCTTCTGTCTCCAGAGGAAGATTACAGCCCCTTTCCAATGCGTGGAAAGGAAGTTTAAGAGTGGGATTTTTAATGGGAAATGGCTGGAGGGAAAAGGGTTTTTTGTTGGCTTCTCAAGATCATAAACACCCACAGTTGTTTTTCATTGTGAAGGCGGCTGCAGCAAATGGACTATTACACTCATCTGCCATGTAACATCCTGTTTGACTCCAACACAGCAAGAAGTGAGGGTTGGATTTTGGAACAGACCGTCGGCTAGTTTAATGCCACCGAATTTCTTGCAACAGACACATGCTGCTGAGTTCTTGAAATCTGAACGTTGGCACACGACACAGGTTCAATCCCCACCTTGGGTCATTTAGCAAGCAGCTAATGCAAACTAGCAGCTAATGCTAATTAGCAAACCTTGCTAATGCACGGTGTTTGCTAGGCTAAGTGACAGCACCATCATCCTTTCCCGCAGAGCTGCCAGTGTACAAAGGAACAATAAAAACCATGGACAAGGAAACACAGAGGAGTGCCAGAACGGGGGGGATTTCCATCACTGTTGAGCAGCAGGACTTCCTATGCGACTTGGCACAGCCAGATGGAAAAAACAATTTGCTTAAAATAAGCACATTCCCAGGAGGAGATCAGGAGTCAGGGAGAATCGTTCTCAGATGCCGAAAAGTACCATATTTTATTTCTCTATTTACGTTTCCATCCCATCCTACAGCAGGGTGACATGCATCTCCCCACTCTCAGCACTTGAACCTCACAACAACCCTGTGAGGTAGGCAGTGCTCGAGAGTAGGTAATTATTATTATTATTATTATTATTATTATTATTATTTATACCCCACCCATCTGGCTGAGTTTCCCCAGCCACTCTTGGCAGCTTACAGGATATATAAAACATAGTAAAATGTCAAACTTTAAAAACTTCCCAATTCTAATTGGTCAATTTTGGTTTCCTCTCAGGGGTTTTTCTTCTTCTTTCAAACTTAGATTCAGTTCCACAAATTTCTGCACCCGTTTCTGATTTATTTGTTTATTTATTTAAAATCCACACAGTACATCTGCTAATTTACTAAAATATTTGTATACCACTGTGTCGCAAAACATTCATCAAAACCATATAATAAAAATCATTAGAATAGTAAAAAAACAAACAAACAGACATTTAATCGTGGAAGGAAGTATTCTTAATTGCCTGTATAGGCCTGGTAGAATAGAAAAGTTATCAGCGGGCATTTAAAAGCTGGCACAAAAGGCATCCGCTGAATCTCCAATGGCAAAATATTCAATGGTACCGGGCCACTTTCTCCCAATATATAATTTTGTGTTTGCAAATTTGCAAAAAACACATGCAGGTCCCGCTATCCATCTATGCAAAAATTCACTTATCCGGGACTTCCGGTTGGCGTGCCGGAGATGGCGGTCGGGGGGATATGTCGCTCTTGACATTCCCCCGTCGGACCGGGCAAAGGGGAGCTCGCGCCAGCGCCGCGACCCCCAAAACCCCCGGGAAGGGCGTCCCGGGGTCCGGAGGACCCGCAGGAGCTCAGACGCCGGTCCCGATCCCAGGGAGCTCTTAGCGGGGCTCCCGGGAGCGATCGGGCGGCGGAGCTCTAGGGTCCGCTAACAGCCCCGTCCGGCGAAGCTGCAAGACCGTCACTTCTGAGCGCGCCGATTCCTTCTAAATCTTCAATTTGGAACTGTAAGTAATCTGCAAGAAAAACTATTAAATTTTGACCTAATTGGAACCTGGCTTGAGGGCGAAAATACGGAGGTCCGTCCCTTGCCATTGTGTAACAACGACAGGGCATTGTTGCACAGTTTGAGAAGTTATGCCTGGAATTTGACACTTTGTTTCGGAGATTTAACCCTTGCGACCCCCCCCCCCGTTCCTAGGGGGCAGACGAAGCTAATTTAACTGTTATGAGCAAGAGGATTATTTTGGAGCTTTGGAACTTTTGAAAAATTTGCAAAAGTTTGGAAAAGTCAGAAAAGAACTGTTTGCTAAATATGGCGGTGAAACAGGATGTGGATCTGACAACATTGTTGGAGAAACTGAAAGAACTTAGAATGGATTATAATGCTGGAGTGAAAGAATTGAGAGCTGAACTGGCTGCTGCTGGGAACAGCACTGTGACTGAGATAAAGAAAAGCATAAACAATGGTCTGACTGGTCAGGATTTACAATCCAACTCTGTGGACAGTGTACTTGTTGAGCCTAAACAGAGGAAGCCTACCCAGAAGATAACCAGCTGCAAAAGACTCATCTACTTTAAGTCAAGAGCTGCCGTCATCATCAGGAAAAAGAGAAATATTAGGAGAATGGACAAAAAACCACAGCTCAACGATAAGCAGCGGAGAGGAAGTTGTGACAATCTGGACCAAATTTGGAAGGGAAGGCCAAAGATCTTAATGGATATTGTTTTGGATGTCACCCTGCAGCAAAGACAATGGGTTCCAAAGTTGGATCCTGCAGGAATAGGATGAACATTTATACAAAGTAACTGTTTTGTGGCCTACTGGTTTTTGAACTTGGATTTGGAGGAAAGGATTATAGTATGATTTTTGAAAAATAATGATATAAGATTGATAAATATCATAAATGATAAGTAATTTTGATGCTGAAATAGTCTGCGCCGGGGACTGGGGGGGGGACAGGGACTTGATTGAAGTAAAAGATAAGATTGTAAAAGATGTGAGTGGTTGGTAAGCGATTGGAAATTAAGAAATTATGGAAATGTTAATGATGTGGAATTAGAAACCTGGTAAGAATGTAAATTATGATAAATGAAAACAATGAGGGGGGACGTGAGGAAGTCATCAGAGATTGTATAAATTGTATGTGATCTGGCCTGAATCGGGGCTGGACAAAAATTGGAAAACTTAATAAAAATTATTATTAAAAAAAAAAAAATTCACTTATCCGGACACAAAAAAATTATACCCAGACCTTACTAACTGCACAGCTGATTCAGATATCCAAACAGATGGAACTTGCCATCTTCCTTATTGGTTTGTGCCCTGCTAGTCAACTGCGGCCACTTTTGGGCAGGAGCCATGGAAAGAGGGAGCAGGAAGAGAGAACGGACCAATCAGGGAGCAGAACAGATTGGACAAACCAGGGTTTCTTTTGCCTCTCTTTGGCTGGCTGCCATTTTTGGAAGAAACCATGGCAGTTGCAGGGGTGGAGAAACCATGGATAAGAAATGTTCCCATAGGAAATAAAGGAAGCCATCATCAGCCCGCTAAGCAAACCCTCGATGGATGAACAATTTCATGGGAACACATTGTGGTCAGTAAGCCGGACCTGTGTATATACATATTTTTGAGGTTTCCTTGAACTCTGATAGTGCCTCTTGCTTGCCTGCATGAAGAAACTAGCCCACTGCACAGAGGTAAAAGTTGCCTCTGGCCATGCCCTCCTCTCATAGCTGTGAACCCTCCCTTTTATTGCGGGAAACTCCCTTATTCCAATGCCGTTCCCCGCTGCTATCCCAGATTGTTGATATCCCTTAAATTTCCCGGATTTCAAAGGAAGCAGCTCCTCTCCCTCCCTGCCGGCCAGGGAGGCTCCTCAGCTGCGTTGCTTGGCTGCCAATAAGGAGTCTGAGACAGACTGGGGGTGGAGCTTGCATGCCTTGTGCAGCCAGACCCTCACGCCCAACCAGACAGACAGACAGCCTGCCGTCTACGCGCTCGCTCTTTCGCTCACCCGTTCGCGCGCGCAGACTCTGGAGCGCAGGGTGGCGAGACTACTTGGTGCCATTGCACCCCCCTCGCGGCATCTCTTATTTTCAAATCCGAAAGTTTGGAAAAAATCCCTTATTTTCAAATCCGAAAGTTGACAGCTATGCGCTCCTCTTCCACCTGGCCCCTGAAAGATTGCCTAGAACGGAATTTGGCCCTTGGCTGAAAAGCGTTCCTTGCCCCTGTGTTAAGTTCTACTCACCTTCGCTGCTCCCATTACCCCTGCTCCTGCTGTTTTGAAGTGGCAGGACTTCCAGAGAGACGATGCCTGAATTTTCGAGAATGTTCACCTCCACCCGTAACTTCCCTACCAGCTGCTGAGGCCGGATGCTGACCGTGTACTGATACTTCCCCAACCGTCTCTGCAAAAGCTCCTCATAGTGCAGCAGGAAGACGGCTTCTGTTTTCCGGGGAATCGTTCCGGAGGCTTTGAATGTCTCAACTCTGTTTTCCCTACCAGGAGAATTCAAAGGTGCAGTTAGCATGTGGGTTTCAATAGGGCGCATATTTCCATATACTTAGCACCTCATCCCCCACAGATGCAATAGGGCAGAAAGGAGACTACTTTGGTTGATATAGGTCTCAAAAGCCAGGAGGAGGCGGTAGCCATCAAAGCAACCACAGCTCAATGGTAAAGGTAAAGGGACCCCTGAACATTAGGTCCAGTCGTGACCGACTCTGGGGTTGTGGCACTTATCTCGCTTTAATGGCCGAGGGAGCCGGTGTACAGCTTCTGGGTCATGTGGCCAGCATGACTAAGCCACTTCTGGCGAACCAGAGCAGCGCACGGAAATGCTGTTTACCTTCCCGCCGGAGTGGTACCTATTTATCTACTTGCACTTTGGCGTGCTTTCGAACTGCTAGGTTGGCAGGAGCAGGGACCAAGCAATACGAGCTCACCCCGTCGCAGGGATTCAAACCGCCGACCTTCCAATCGGCAAGCCCTAGGCTCTGTGGTTTAACCCACAGAGCCACCCGCGTCCCCAGCTCAATGGTACAGCACCTGTTTTGTGGGCCTTCGTTGCAGTCAAACCAACAATTCATATTTTGCCACATAGGCACATGAAGGAGCTGAAGCTCACAGAGCTTTCCTGTAAGAATTGCTAGAGAGAACTCTATGAGATCACTTCCTTTGTCTGTCTTGGCAGGAAGCTGTGACACTACATACTTCCTTCCTGCCTGGGCACCTCTATTTTTCTTCCTCATGCCTCTAAGCTGACCCCATGTGCATGCCTGAGCTCGGCAGCTCAGACACCATTTTCAACACAGATTTTGTACTTTTGTAACTTGGATGGTAACTGTAAACCTGCCTTCGTTTTGCTGCTGCTTCAAGACCTAGCTTATGTAAGTAAATACTACTTTTATTTCTTCACAAAACAATTTCTGTGTGGTTGTTATTTTTAAGGGGGAGAAAAGGGATGATAATAATAATAATAATAATAATAATAATAATAATAATAATAAACTTTTATTTATATCCCGCCCTTCCCAGCCAAAACTGGGCTCATGGCGGCTAACAATCATCAAACCACATAACCATTGAGCAGACAGTTAAAATACACTTTAAAACTTAAAAATTTAGAATTTTAAAAGTTGCACTCAAGTTAACCCAAAAGCCAGGCGAAACAGCTCCGTTTTACAAGCCCTGCGGAAGGGTGCCAACTCTTGCAGGGCCCTCGTTTCTTGTGGCAGATCATTCCACCATATCGGGGCCAGAACCGAAAAAGCCCTGGCCCTGGTGGCTGCCAACCTGACCTCCTTATGACCTGGGATCTCCAGAAAGTTATTATTTGATGACCTCAAGGTCCTACCCGGGGCATACCAGGAGAGACGGTGCCTTAAGTACGAGGGTCCTAGGCCGCGTAGGGCTTTAAAGGTTAAGACCAGCACCTTAAACCTGATCCTGTACTCCACCGGGAGCCAGTGCAGCTGATAAAGCACTGGATGAATGTGATCTCGCGGCAAGGCCCCGTAAGGAGCCTCGTCGCGGCATTCTGCACCCGCTGGAGTTTCTGGGTCAGCCTCAAGGGCAGCCCCGCATAGAGCGGGGCAGCCCCGCATAATAACATGGGAAATCCAGTTTGCCATAAGGTAGCCTGGATTATTGTTTCTAGAAGGTTAAATCAGGCAGAGGGCCTTCTCGGTAGTGGCGCCCTCCCATCTGATGTCAAGGGAATAAACAATTACCTGACTTTTAGAAAACATCCCGTGTTTTGGGAAGTTTCTAATGTTTGATGTTTTATCATGTTAATATTCTATTGGGAGCCGCCCAGAGTGGCTGGGGAAACCCAGCCAGATGGACTGGATATAAATAATAAATAAATAAATAATAATAATAATTATTATTATTATTATTATTATTATATTATTATTATTATTATTATTATTATTATTATTATTAGCCTTGTTTTAGCTTCCAAGTTTAAAGCCGCAAAGAATGGTACTCTGCTGATCTCACTCATGTGAGCAAGGAACCATAATAACCAAATAATATATCCTTTCCTAGTGCCTAAATTCATTCCTAGATGTTTCCGCATGCAGAAGGTCTTGGGTTTAATTCCTGACATCTACAGGCCAGGCTGGGAATTTCCCGTCTGAAATCCATGGAGAGCTGCTGCCAGTCAGTGTAGACAATGCTGAGGAGATGGACCAACGCTTAATGCTATTCTAGGCTGTGTCAATAGAAGTATAGTGCCCAGATTGAGGGGAGTAATCGTACCGCTCAATTCTGCCTTGGTCAGACCCCACCTGGAGTCCTGCAAGCAGTTCTGTGTACCACCATTCAATAAGGATATTGACAGGCTGAAATGTGCATGAATCCTGCCTTGAAGGTTTCCACTGAGGCATAGTGACAAGAAGTCTCACATGCAAGCCACTCCAAACTGCAAACAGCTGGGTGGTTTCTGAAGCTTTGAAACAGGGTTTTTTAAGAAATGAAAAGAGGCAGCAGTGAAATCCTTGTAAGCAATTATCCACCCCCCATTTGCCTTTCCACATGAATTTGCCAGGATTTCCCCTTAAAAATCTGCCCAGAGACCAGATAAGATGGGTCGAGTCCCCCATGTAAAGACCTGGAACAGATCAAACTGCAGGAGGTCTGCCCCTCTCTATGCAATACCTACCCGTCATCTGTGGGTCTCGAATATCTGTTCTTTCTGTCCGTGCCCCCGTACTTCTGGTCCTTCCCAATTACTTCCCCGTGGTAAACCCTCTCACCGATGACCCTGGAGCCATGAAACAGAGAAGATTAGTACGAAGGGGCATGGGATCAAGTGGATTCTGCCAGCCATAGCTTTCCTTGTGGTGGTGAGATGCACTGCAGCTGGGTGGGCATTCCAGCCTTCCTATAAAACTGTCATTTAAAAAAATCTGAAATATTTTTTCCACCAAAAAGGAGATTTTTATGAGTGTTTTATAGGAAGGCTGGAATGCCCAGATGCATCGCATCTCACCATTGTGAGGATCGGCTGTGACCAGTTGACCTGTGTGCCTTCTTCGCCTGCTGCTGATGAGCAATTTCAATCTCTCCCCACCCCAGCTTTTCCCCACTTACGGTTCTTCACTGTCATAAAGGACTGTTTCTGCAAAGTAGGCCACACGGCCAGGGCCGGCGCGTCCATTAAGGCGAACTAGGCAGTTGCTTAGGGCGCAAAAATGGAGGGGGCACTGGCCAGCCTGCCCCCCGCCGCCCGGTGCCGCCCGGTGCCCCCCAACCAGCGGCGGAGCAAGCAGCTTGGGGCGAAAACTGCGGCGGCGGGGGCGCCAAAATGGAGGGGGCGCTGGCCAGCCTGCCCCTCACCCCCCGCCACCCGGTGCCGCCCCAACCAGCGGCGAAAACCGCGGTGGCGCGGGGCGCCCAGCCGGGCAGGGGACGGGGCACCGTACGTCATGCGCAATGACGTCATGTGGCCTGCCCCCTCGCCTAGGGCGCCAAAATCCCTAGCACCGGTCCTGCACACGGCCATGTAGCTAAGTGGTCAAGTTTACACCTGGGCATTCCAGTCTTCATACAAAACAGTCATAAAAATCTCCTTTCTAGTGGGAAAATTTGGTTATTTAAGTACGGTGAGCGTTTTTGAATGCCATTTATATGACTGTTTCTGTCAGGAGTTCCCAAATTGAGCAGGGGGGGAGGCCGTGGGATAACCTGGGAGGGGTGCAATGGGGTACCAGGCAGATGTTGGAGGTGTGCTTGACTATCAGACTTTGAAAAGCAGGTATCAATACATCATATTCATCAGTTTTGATGAATTAAGTACACTAAATAGTTTGCATCGGATTCTGAATATTGCTGGCATCCATGTGTCTCAAGAGGCAGTGGAAAATTGCACCATCGGGGGTTAAGGCAAACTGTTGGACGGTTTTGATAAGATGTGCAATTAATTATTACCGGTTTGAATTTTATTGTGTTATCGTCCTTAGTGGGTCATGCAAACTGCTTTTCTGAACAATGATTTTTATAGGGTAGGGGGCACTAGGGATGAGTTTATGGAACTGAGGGGGCAGTAGCCCAGAAAAAACTTTGGGGAAAACTGGTTTATATAAATGCTGGAATACTTGAATGCACTACATCTCACCACGATATACAGTGGTACCTCGGCTTAAGAACAGTCCTGTTTAAGAACGATTCGGTTTACAAACTCCGCAAAAGCAGAAATAGTGTCCCCGTTTGTGAACTTTACCTTGGTCTAAGAATGGAATCTGAACGGTGGATAGGCACAGCGAAGAGAGGCCTCATTAGGGAAAGCGCTCCTCGGTTTAAGAACGGTTTCGGTTTAAGAACAGACTTCCGAAACGGATTAAGTTCGTAAACCGAGGTACCACTGTATATGAAAAGGTATCCCTACATTTTATTGCGAGATCAAATTCCAGAAATTTGGTGTGCTGGGTTTTTTATGGGGGCGATGTTATCATTTCAGAAAGTGCAAATAAGTTAGGCTTGTCTTTAAATGCAAACTGAATCCCTGATTCCTAGCCACAGGTAGGCTACCTAGCTCAGCAAAACCTCTCACCTACATGGTAAAATTGGAGATGAAGGCCGTGATGGGTATCTGCATCTCAAACAGGCCTTCCCTGGGCTCCGAGCCGCTGTTCACCAAGGTGCAGGAGACGGTTGTAAATGCATAGCGAGAAATGATTGTGGATCTCACCGAGAATTCAGACATCCGGGGCTTGGTCTCCTGTTGGAAGAGAGCAGCCATTCCTTAGCGGCATCGCAACGTGTCGATGCACCTCCAGCAATCCATTACAGCTCTCTGAGCTTTTTATCCCGAGTACAAACAGCTTTCATTCATAACTGGCTGCCAAGCAAATCCCTGCACGAAAGGCCCATAGCCAAAGGAGTGTTGGAGTCTCCCTGGGTGTGAATGGAAGTTTGCGAAAGGCGGGGAGCTCTGCTCAGCAGTTGCAAATCGTTCACGAAAGGTGAAGCCAGGACGTGACACGTTCCTCGAGATCATTGATTCCGGACGGGTGGTTCCAAATGCTATGAGCCGAAGTGCAATTGGTTTTCCACACTGCTGGGGATATCCAACTTTCTCCTGTTATGTTCTGCTACCCCCAGTGGGTGTGGCATAATCGCTCGTAATTATTTCCAAATGTGCATCTTCTGATAATTGCACTTTTTCAAATGGTTGTAATGTATGTACCCTCCCCTCCCCAGTTTTTTTTTTTAACTGCTTTGAGGTTTTCTTAATAGTAAGCCAGGGATGGGGAACCTGCGGTGCTCCAGGTTTTGCAAGGCTACAAATTGCACAACCCCCTTGGCTCCACCAGCCATGCTGAAAGGGCTGATGGGAGTCCAGAAACATATTGAAACCCTCAGGTGTAGTACAGGTGTCTCCCCACATGGCATCCTCAAACTCGGCCCTCCAGATGTTTTTAACTCTCATCATCCCTAGCTAACAGGACCAGTGGTCAGGGATGATGGGAATTGTAGTCCCAAAACATCTGGAGGGCCGAGTTTGGGGGTACTTGGTGTAGATGCATAGAGAAGGAAACTCCTTCTGAACTACACAGCCAATCGGAGTGCCTCATGTCATGCTGCCTGGTTGCTAAGCAACACCTCCACCCATCTTCCCCCTTGGCTAGTTGAGTTTAACACTAACAGGATTAACCCTTAAGTTACAAACCGAATGATCTCTGCTGTTGCAACACAGAATATTGGCGGCTCGTAGCTCCGGTGCTTAAGAGCTTCCACACAAGTTACCAGCCAAGTTCAAGGTTCTTGTATTAATCTGCAAGTCTTAACAACATGAGTCCAGGACACCTTGAGGACTTTATCTCCCTACCCGATCACTGAGATCCTCGGAGGGAGTCTCTGTTACTTGCACCCAACGGTTTAGATGAACAGCTTATCTGTACCGGGAGCTGT
The DNA here is from genome assembly GCA_034641395.1 of Darevskia armeniaca. Lineage (NCBI taxonomy): Eukaryota > Metazoa > Chordata > Lepidosauria > Squamata > Lacertidae > Darevskia > Darevskia armeniaca. Next base: position 404,864 of record JAWWNF010001063.1, read on the forward strand.
TGTGGCTCCAATTCTGTGCAAATCTCTCCCAGCCAAAATCAGACAAGCCCCCCTGTTGAACTTCAGATACTTGATGAGGACCTTTCCATTTCAGCAGGAGACTTAATTAAGTTGTGCTTTATGTTTTCACCTGCAGTTTTTGTTTGTTTTAAAGGTCTTATTACTTTGATGGATGAGTTGATCTATGGGTTGTCCTGCGAACTGTTTTGTGACCATCTATGGTGAAAAGAAGCCTAGAAATATTGGGAACAAAACAAGCAAACTTGCAAACTCATCCTTTCCTTTCTTGCAAAGACAACAGCCTTTTGTAGGGAAATAGTAAGCACTGTGAACCTACCAATCTCTGCAGAAACCGGTTATGCCTTGGGACTCTTCGAGCAACCTGTAAAGGCAGGGACACTGTTATTCATCGTGGTTTCCTTTTCAGAAAAAAACAATGTGGCAGGTGCCGAAGAAAGATTTGTTGCAAGAAAATCAGGAATGCAACATTGAAGTATCATGCAAAAAGAGAGCTCTTCATGCCTAAGATGGAGAGAAGCACAGAGTTGGAAGGGGGCCACAGGGGTCATCTAGTCTAACTGTCTGCAATGCAGGAATCTGTTTGCCCAACGTGGGACTTGAACCCACAACCCTGGCTGGATCTAGACACATCAAAAAAAGGTTTCAGGAAAACGTGTTGTAAACCTCATAATGGGAAATCACGTTGCCAAAAGAGAGGACTCCACAGCGCCATCTGGTGCCACAGTGTTATAACGCATTTTTTAAAAAACACAAACAAACCCAATGAAGCTGATTTCAGAATTCAAAAAGAATTTCAGAAACAGACTTGAAAGAGAAGTTGCTGGATTACAACTTATCACTAAACTGAAAACTATGGAGAGACCTGGTCTTAATAGAGATATTGGATTTCTGTCTCATTACATATGCTAATCATCTGCATACCGGTACTATCCCTTGCTTTTCCCTGTAGGACTAATTGCAGTCGTTAACAGTCGTCAACAGATTTTCCATACCCATTGAGTCAATCACCCATCTCCTACTAACCTTCTGAGAAAACCCCCCACCCCACCCTCCCGCTATATATAAGGGTCTGGTGACTTCTGTTTCAGTATATCTGAAGAAGTGTGCATGCACACGAAAGCTCATACCAAGAACAAACTTAGTTGGTCTCTAAGGTGCTACTGGACAATTTTTTTAAAAAAATTTTAATATATATTTCTATATATATATATAATTTCATATATAATTTCATTATATATTTCTAATGAAGCTGAGTCTCCCAAGATTAAGAGACTCATGTTCTACCAACTTAACTATGGAATGAAGATTTCTTGCACTTCTCTGCAAGGGATGGTTGCCCGGTTTCAGAACTTTTAGTTTAGAGAAAAAGTGAGCAAGAACAAACATAATGGAAGTTTGCACAAATTATGCATGGCATGGAGAAAGCATAATAGCACAAGTCTTTCTCCCTCTCTAATAACACTAGGACTCATGGACAGCCAATGAGGCTGGATGTTGGAAGATTCAGGAAAGCTAGAAGAAAGTCCTACTTCACGCAGCGCAGTGTTAAACTGTGGAACTTACTCCCACAGGAGGCAGTGATTGCCACCACCCTTTAAAAGAGGATAAGACTAATTCAAGGACGCGGGTGGCGCTGTGGGTTAAACCACAGAGCCTAGGGCTTGCCGATCAGAAGGTCGGCAGTTCGAATCCCTGTGACGGGGTGAGCTCCCGTTGCTCGGTCCCTGCTCCTGCCAACCTAGCAGTTCGAAAGCACGTCAAAGTGCAAGTAGATAAATAGGAACCGCTCCGTCGGGAAGGTAAACGGCGTTTCCGTGCTCTGCTCTGGTTCGCCAGAAACGGCTTAGTCATGCTGGCCACATGACCCGGAAGCTGTACGCCGGCTCCCTCGGCCAGTAAAGCGAGATGAGTGTCGCAACCCCAGAGTCGGTCACAACTGGACTTAATGGTCAGGGGTCCCTTTACCTTTACCTTTAAGACTAATTCATGGGGGAGAGGGCTAGCAATGTCTCCTGGCCATGTTGGCTCTGCTCTGCCTCTCCAGTTGGAGGCAGCAATTGCTGCTGAATACCAGTTGCTGTGAATCACAGGAGGGGAGAGGGATCTTGTGCCCAAGTCTTGCTAACAGGCTTCCTGCAGGCATCACTGAGCTCATGGGCACCACATTGGCAATCCCTGGTGTAGGAAAGAGATCATTTTAACTGAGAAATAAAACGGTTGCGGTCATGGACAGTTTTGTACCGAGCGATTGCTTGTTTAACCGTCAAGTTCTCCTTATATTTATACACACACGTGCGCTTGAAGGCAAACAAATTCACAGGACAAAGCTGCGAAGTGGAATTTTGATTGTATTGCCAAGTTATCGCCGGGTTGTGTCCTGGTTTGAATGCTGGAACGTGCAGCAGTCGAGCAGAGGAATGCATGGTCCTTGGCGCAAAGCCAAGCTATCCCCGTAAAGTGTGTACACACACACACACACACACACACACATACACACACACACACACGAGCCAGCTGTGCAGGGAACCTTTTAGAATTTTGTAAGTCACGTTACAGCCGTGCAACTGCGATCCGTGCTCTGGTAAAATACAGATAAGGCCCCTCTGATCTGTTATACATGGGACTGCCCTTGGAACAGCTGTTGTTTCTGAGATGTTTTCATATTTACTTACTTATTTACTTATTTATTTATTTATTTATTTATTTATTTATTGCACTTATATCCCGCTTTTTCTCTCCAAGGAGCTCAAGGTACATGGCTCTCCCTGTTTTATCCTCCCCACAACCCTGTGAGGTAGGTTAGACCGAGAATGAGTGGTTGGGCCAAGATCACCACTGTATTCCGCTCTGGTCAGACCTCACCTGGAATACTGTGTCCAGTTCTGGGCACCACAGTTCAAGAAGGATACTGACAAGCTGGAACGTGTCCAGAGGAGGGCAACCAAAATGGTCAAAGGCCTGGAAACAATGCCTTATGAGGAACGGCTTAGGGAGCTGGGTATGTTTAGCCTGGAGAAGAGAAGGTTAAGGGGTGATATGATAGCCATGTTCAAATATATAAAAGGATGTCATATAGAGGAGGGAGAAAGGTTGTTTTCTGCTGCTCCAGTGAAGCAGACATGGAGCAATGGATTCAAACTACAAGAAAGAAGATTCCACCTAAACATTAGAAAGAACTTCCTGACAGTAAGAGCTGTTCGACAGTCGAATTTGCTGCCAAGGAGTGTGGTGGAGTCTCCTTCTTTGGAGGTCTTTAAGCAGAGGCTTGACAGCCACCTGTCAGGAATGCTTTGATGGTGTTTCCTGCTTGGCAGGGGGTTGGACTGGATGGCCCTTGTGGTCTCTTCCAACTCTATGATTCTATGATTCTGTGATTCTATCCTTTTATATATTTGAACATGGCTATCACATCACCCCTTAACCTTCTCTTCTCCAGGCTAAACATACCCAGCTCCCTAAACCGTTCCTCATAAGGCATCGTTTCCAGGCCTTTGACCATTTTGGTTGCCCTCCTCTGGACACGTTCCAGCTTGTCAGTATCCTTCTTGAGGGATCCACCAGTATCCACCATTCTCTTGCAGACGCAGAATAGAAGTGATCTTGGTGCAAAGTATGGCACCTTCATTCATTTTCTTTCCAGCGATTTGACTCATTGTGGGTGGGGGGAGGGCTACCTCCATTTGCGGCTATTGGAACTGGTAGGGCGGAAGGAAGGGAGCCCAACAGTAGGGGGAGAACAGGAGCCAATGGCAGGCAGAGCCGACTAGATCTAGCTTTGTCCTCATCTGCATTCCTGCTGAGTTCTACTAGTGCAACACTGAAAACCAAGGAGGAGGAAAGCCAACAGCCAAGGCCACCTTCAGAACTGGTTGTAAGAAAGAAGATTGGCAGGTGAGGACAGCCTGAGGCTTTTGGGGCACTGACCCATTTGCCCTAATGGACTACCCTCTACTGTCCACATTCCCTCATGGTCAGCTGTCATAGATTGGCTGGAAGCAGAGGAATGGTGGGAGACACCAGCTGGGGAACCCCAAGGGAGGAAGGCTTGGAGGCAGGGGATTGGTGGTGGGACGACAATGAGTGGTCAGAGGGAGAAGAGGAAGCAGACTGGTAGGAGGATGAAGCTGAAGAGGCAACAGGGCTTAGTGAGCAGGAAGAGTCTGTAGCAGAGAGCAGTCCAGAATCAGAGGCAGAAGCAGAGGTTGGAGAGGAGGGAGGCCAAGAGGCAGAAATGAGTCAGGCTGGTCAGGAAGCCAGGCTGTCTCCCCTTCCTGCAGCAACCAGCTCCCTTCCGCCGGGTCTCCCAGAACCCAAAGAGGTGTGAAGAGAGCGGAGCAAAGACAGGCAAGACGAAGGAGCCTCAGATTGGAAGGAACCTGCAGAGGAGGAGCTGTAGGAAGGTAGGGACCTTCATTCTTGGCAACTGCCTCATTGGGGCAAGACCTGCCGAGAAGCGTTGCTGTGCTCACTAGGCCTGGACTCCTGGGTTGTTTGGTTGTTTCTTTGAATAAAGAGAGAGAACTTCACTGGCACCATGTGAGTTATTGCTGGCCTGCTCCTGGCACCCACCCTGACACCCAGCCCTCCCAGGACTGCATGCCAAGGGTGGTCGTGACCAGAGGAAAAAGAAGAAGAAGAAGAAGAGTTTGGATTTGATATCCCGCTTTATCACTACCCGAAGGAAGGAACAAACATGATACCTTTGTATAGCAGGCTACATTCCAACCTTGCAAAATTCACACTCACCTCTCCATCCTCAGTATAGGCAAGCAAGAGATATTGTCTCAGCTCCGGAACACATGCCGTTGCTGTTTTTAGCTAGTTTATTTTTATTACCCTGTGTTCTATGATGATGTTTTTAAATGTTGTAAGCTGCCAACTTGGAAGAAAGGTGGGATCTAAATATATTTATAATTATAATAATAATTGCAACCAGACCAATGCACTGGAGAAGAGATCCAAGAAGTGCTGGCAGGGGCTGTAGCCCAGAGAGACGGGTGTGGCCTTGGGAAGGTTCTGAGGGCCATATAGTGTGGCCTGGGGGGCCGCATTCACACACACACACATGGCTGAAGCGCAACACCCTTGATTTAAAGGTTTTCTAGAATTTGAAGCAGATCTTGTGCATGTGAAAAATGTACACTTATCAAGTTATCATGATAGTGCTGTGTAGTGGTTACAGTGTTGGGATATGAGTTGGGAGACCCAGGTTCAAATCCCTACTCGGAAATGAAACTCAGCTGGGTGACTTTGGGCCAGACACTGTTTCTCAGCCTAACCTACCTCACAGGGTTGTTGTGGGGATTTAATAAGCGGGGGGAACCTTGTGCCCCACTATGAGCTTCTTGGAGAAAAAGCTGTGTTTTAAATGCAATAAATGCATAATGCAATAAAATGTTATTAATAAAATAATAATAATTTTCCAATGTAAAACTCCAGAGGGCAGACCCGTCAGCAATTTGGCTTATGCCTGGTTGGCCGGTGGCCCTTTCTTTAGAAGTTTCTGCTAAGAAACAAGACCTGCAGAGCAGATGTGTAGAAAACGCAATTGCCGGACCTTTTGGCAGATTGCATTTATGTCCTTGCAAAGCAATAACCCACAGGAAGAGCATGTGAGCAATGCAGCAGGCCGGGCTGACAGCTTTATAAACCTCTCGCTGGAACAGATGATGTTAACCAGCGCTACCACAACAGCCCCTGGCAACAAGTGTGGGCATTTGTTTATTTCTGCCCCGGGGCGGAAAAGTGAATGACGTTAATATATCCCACAGCCAAGGCATTCCTTCGCAATGTCTCCCGCCCAGCCAGCAACTAAGCTGATCTCTCAAATGTAGTTCTGCAACCCGTTTTGATTGCAGAGAAATCGCCTGGATATGGAAATGCTTCTCTGACTTAAATATAGAATGAACCAGGGAGTAAAGTCCCCTCGACTGGGCTGGGGAAACCTGGGTCCAGATTCCAAAATATTGCAAATAGGAAACAGAGTTCTGTAAAACTATTTCAAGCAATCCACATTGACCTGTAGCCTTTCAGATGTTGCTGGAATTTGACTCTCATCCTCCCTCCCCACTGACCAGGCTGGCTGGAGACGATGGGGGTTGAAGTCCAACAACATCTGGACGTGGGGATATAAGAACATAAGAAGAGCCTGCAGGATCAGGCCAATGGCCCATCTAGTCCAGCATCATAGAATCATAGAATCATAGAAACGTAGAGTTGGAAGAGACCACAAGGGCCATCCAGTCCAACCCCCTGCCAAGCAGGAAACACCATCAAAGCATTCCTGACAGGTGGCTGTCAAGCCTCTGCTTAAAGACCCCCAAAGAAGGAGACTCCACCACACTCCTTGGCAGCAAATTCGACTGTCGAACAGCTCTTACTGTCAGGAAGTTCTTTCTAATGTTTAGGTGGAATCTTTTTCTTGTAGTTTGAATCCATTGCTCCGTGTCCGCTTCTCTGGAGCAGCAGAAAACAACCTTTCTCCCTCCTCTATATGACATCCTTTTATATATTTGAACATGGCTTTCATATCACCCCTTAACCTTATCTTCTCCAGGCTAAACATACCCAGCTCCCTAAGCCGTTCCTCATAAGGCATCGTTTCCAGGCCTTTGACCATTTTGGTTGCCCTCCTCTGGACACGTTCCAGCTTGTCAGTATCCTTCTTGAACTGTGGTGCCCAGAACTAGACACAGTATTCCAAGTGAGGTCTGACCAGAGCGGAATACAGTGGTACTATTACCGGTACTTCCTTTCCTCACAGCGGCCAGCCAGATCTCTGTGGGAAGCCCGCAAGCAGGATTCGAACACAAGAGCCCTCTCTCCTCCTGTGGTTTCCAGCAACTGGTATTCAGAAGCACTACTGTGGAGGCAAGGCAGAGCCACCGTGGCAAATGACCATTGGTAGCTCTTTCCTCCATGACTTTGCCTAATCCTGTTTTAAAGCCATCCAGGTTGGTGGCCATCATTGCGTCCTGTGGAAGGGAGTTCCATAGTTGCGGTTCCTCGTCTTTGATGAATACACTGTAAACAACTTTAGTTGCATTAACTGTACCCTAACGGCCACATGATCCAGAAGCTGTCTGCGGACAAACGCTGGCTCCCTCGGCCTATAGAGCGAGATGAGCGCCGCAACCCCAGAGTCGTCCGCGACTGGACCTAATGGTCAGGGGTACCTTTACCTTTTTAAATGGTATGAAACCATTCAGGTAATGTTTGCTCTTCCCGTAAAATACAACAAATGCTTCACTGCCAGCATTCTTCCTTCTGTTTCCAGTGTCCAAGCATGAGTGCTGTTGGTCATGTAAACAAAATTGCTGCTCTCTCTCACACCAGGGAGTATTTGTATGCTGGGGAGTACCCCAAAGTTTTCAGAACTACAAAAAAAGGGGGGACAGGTGCCACATAACCCTCACTCTCTGAGGCATAGCTGTCAACCCTCCCTTTTTTTTTGCAGGAAACTCCCTTATTTCAATGCCGTTTCCCACTGCTATCCCGGATTGTTGATATCCCTTAAATTTCAAAGGAAGCAGCTCCTCTCCCTCCCTGCCGGCCAGGGAGGCTCCTCAGCTGCGTTGCTCGGCTGCCAATAAGGAGTCTGAGACCGACTGGGGGCGGAGCTTGCATGCCTTGTGCAGCCAGACCCTCACGCCCAACCAGACAGACAGCCTGCCTGCCGTCTACGCACTCGCTCTTTCGCTCACCCGTTCGCGCGCAGCCTCTGGAGCGCAGGGTGGCGAGGCTACTTGGTGCCATTGCACCGTCCTCACGGCATCCCTTATTTTCAAATCCGAAAGTTGACAGCTATGCTCTGAGGTTGTAAGAAATTGATCGTTTCCTGGGGCAGCTTATTCACTTTGGAACTCCCTGCCTATTGACAACAGCATACATCAAGAGACATCTTATTTCTCTCTCAGAGCTACCGTTTCCAGAGTGGTTTAACGATAAATCCTTCTTCCCAGGGAACTCTGCGAATCGAAGCTCTGTAAGGGGACTAGGAGCTTCTTAGCACCCTTAAGAAACTACAGCTCCCAGAATCCTTTGGGGGAAGCCACGGCTGTTTAAAGGGACATGATAATGCTTTAAATGCATGAATGTGGCCCAGTGCTGATTTAATGATAATGAGTCGTTAAGAAAAGGAAGCAGGGGGAGCCTTGAAGTTGCCCATTGACAGTGAGCCATGGTGAAGTGCATTCTGTTTCTACTGCAGTTATAGAATATTTTATTCCGTTTGTATTCCCGTCCTCCCAAGGGCATTGAGGGTGGCAAACACATCAATTGCAATATCATTAACAACATTTTTAAAAGAAGGTTAAATGCGACCATATTTTCTCAGTCAGTGATTTCAGGCTTGCCAGGGGCAGTAGCTTCCAGTCAACAAATGCCTGGAGTAAACAGGGATGTTTTTGAATTCACTCCTGAAAGCCAATAATGAGGGAGGGAGACGCACCTCACGAGGGAGGGCATTCCATGAATGGGGAGCCACCACTGAAAAGGCCCTGTCATGGGTTCGATGCCAACTGGGCGAAGTAGAACAAAGGGTCTACTTGGATGTCATACCCTGGATGTTAACCAGATGTCACCCACAGCCATCGATGCCAAATGTGCATTGATAAATATAAATTAGGGTATGCAAAATGTATGCAGACCTATGCCTTCTTTCTGTGATCAGTTCCCAATTTTTTGGTGATGTGTAAGTGGCTGCCTTAAGCAGCCGGGAGGATAAGGATTGCTTAACCCTTTCCCAGCCTGCTGCTGTTCTACTTCAAGCTCTCTTTTCAGCTGTTCCCCCAAATGGAGTCATCCCCCACCCCCCTCACGAAAGATGCATAGGTAAGACACATTGAAAACTGCCCCTGTGGCCAGTGGCAGAATTGCAGAGGGAAAGCGGTGGGCATGGAAAGGGTTAAGCCTGTAGTGGGCAACCTGCAGGTGGGCCCTCCAGATGCTATTGGACTCCAACTCCCATCATCTCCTGCCTGTTGCTAGCTGTTGCTTGCTGGCTGGGGCTGATGGGACTTGGTGTCCAATAGCCTCCGGAGAACCACTGGTTCCTCATCACTGGGTTAAGTGCCCCTCCCTAGATCATAGCTGTCAACTTTCAGATTTGGAAATAAGGGATTTTTTCGAACTTTCAGATTTGAAAATAAAAGATGCCGCGAGGGTGGTGCAAGTAGCCTCGCCACCCTGCGCTCCAGAGGCTGCGCGCGATCAGGTGAGCGAAAGAGCGAGCGTGTAGACGGCAGGCAGGCTGGCTGTCTGGTTGGGCTGCACAAGGCATGCAAGCTCCGCCCCCAGTCGGTCTCAGACTCCTTATTGGCAGCCAAGCAACGCAGCTGAGGAGCCTCCCTGGCCAGCAGGGACGGAGAGGAGCTGCTTCCTTTGAAATCTGGGAAATTTAAGGGATATCAACAATCCAGGATAGCAGCGGGAAATGGCATTGGAATAAGGGAGTTTCCTGCCAAAAAAGGGAGGGTTGACAGCTATGCCCTAGATGCCTCCCTTCACCTGCATTTCACCTCCAGATCACTCTGAAACTATCCCCCCCTCCCCATGGTAAAAGTTGCTATTTCCTTTGGTTCTGTGTGTTTGCCTCTCACCTGCCGCTCAACCCAGGATTTCCTAGTGAATTCCTCAGGCTTGTTTAGTTAGGTGTTCCTGGGGTGTAAAGGACAACACGCCTCTCGCTTTGCACAAGATCCCAAACAAAACACAGAGAATCTATGGAAAGGTGAGGCGGAAGCTGAGAAAACAACCCATGGATTCCAGAGATGGCACCTCGAAATTGTCCGAAGGGGCGAGGTGCAACCCCAAGACGGACGAAGGGATATTTGAGCATTCTGACCTTGGCTTCTGAGAGAGTTGGGAATGGAAGTACAGCCTTCCTAGATCAGACCAAAGGTCTATTTACAGTACAGTCCTATGTCTACCTGGGAGAAAGTCTCATCAGGCTGAGTCGGCCTTTCTCTCGAGTAAGTGTGCATAGGATTGCAGCTGAAGCCTAGTATTCTGACGAGCCAGAATGATTGAAATTCCAAAATGTCCATCATCAGGATGGGTTGCAGGGCAATATAATAATAATAATAATAATAATAATAATAATAATAATAATAATAATAATTTATTATTTGTACCCTGCCCATCTGGCTGGGTCTCCCCAGCCACTCTGGGCGGCTTCCAGCAAACATTAAAATACATTAACACATCACAGATTAAAAACTTCCCTAAACAGGGCTGCCTTCAGGTATATACAGCAAACCCCGCCCCAAAAAAAGAATCACAGTACAGTGGTACCTCTGGTTATGTACTTAATTCGTTCCGGAGGTCCGTTCTTAACCTGAAAACATTCTTCACTCGAAGCACCACTTTAGCTAATGGGGCCTCCCCATGCCGCTGTGCCGCCGCTGCCCGATTTCTGTTCTCATCCTGAAGCAAAGTTCTTAACCCAAGGTAATATTTGTGGGTTAGCAGAGTCTGTAACCTGAAGCGTCTGTAACCTGAAGCGTATGTGACCCAAGGTACCACTGTATAATAGATCATATCTCAGTTATCCTTCAGCACAGAATAAAACTGAGAGGCAAGGGAACTATATTAAGCAAGCAGAGCAGGCTACAGGAAGCAGCCAAGCCGGGTGATGAACGTCCTCTGTTGTTTGTCCTCAGTACCAAGGTATACTGCAGTTGGAAAGGGAGGTTTTATTTAGCTACCTGGGGTGGCATCATTCATGTTTAAGCAGGGCTGTCAAATCCAGCCTTCAAGAATAGGGTCCTCCTGCACCTTAAGTCTGCATATTGGTTTGTTTATTTATTTGCCAGGTGTAACTATCACCCCTCCAAATTCAGGGTTTTCTTTAGCTGAGATTCCTACATTGCGGGGGTTGGACTAGATGATCCTCGGGGGTCCCTTGCAACTCTACAATTCTATGGTTCTGTGAAAGCGCTGCAAGAAATGGGAGGAACTGGCTACTGCAATGCGCTCTATGTGGGGCTACCTTTGAAGGTGACCCGGAAACAGCAATTAATCCAGAATGCGGCAGCTAGACTGGTGACTGGGAGCGGCCGCCAGGACCACATAACACCGGTCCTGAGAGACCTGCATTGGCTCCCAGTACATTTCCGAGCACAATTCAAAGTGTTGGTGCTGACCTTTAAAGCCCTAAACGGCCTCGGTCCTGTATACCTGAAGGAGCGTCTCCATCCCCATCGTTCAGCCCGGACACTGAGATCCAGCGCCGAGGGCCTTCTGGCGGTTCCCTCACTGCAAGAAGCGAGATTACAGGGAACCAGGCAGAGGGCCTTCTCGGTAGCAGCGTCCGCCCTGTGGAACGCCCTCCCATCAGAGGTTAAAGGGATCAACAACTACACGACATTTAGAAAATACCTGAAGGCAGCCCTGTTTAGGGAAGTTTTTAACCTGTGATGTGTTAATGTACTTTAATGTTTGCTGGAAGCCGCCCAGAGTGGCTGGGGAGACCCGGCCAGATGGGCAGGGTACAAATACTAAATTATTATTATTATTATTATTATTATTATTATTATTATTATTATAGAATTCTTATTATAAGACAAGGGAATCCTTTTAGAGGCTACACTTGCCAACCTTGCTTATAAAGGGATAGTTGCGAAGGTCTTTTCTTTAATTAAGCTTGCCACTTTAAAAAAAATTTCAGCTACCCCACCCTTTTATTTTAACAGCAGCTGGACACGCAGGAAGAAAACCAGCGAACGTTTACCCACTGGGCTAAGAGAAAAGCTTTGCTTGCTAAATTATGTCGGATTGCTCCTCAAGTCACAGGGGCTGAGCTCCACACACCCTTTCCCAGTTATTCCACTCCCTGCCCATTAACAGTCTCCTATATGCTGGCCACAAACCCACAGCAATAATAAAAACTATTATTATTATTATTATTATTATTATAAAAAGGTCTTACATTGTCAATGAGGTTGTAATCCAAAATCTCAGCTTCTTCTAGGTCCCTGGCTAGGAGTTCGGGATCTTGCTGTGCAGAAACGGCCGAGAGACGACAGCAAAGCAATACCAGCCAGATCATAGTGGAAAACACGACCCAAAATTAGAGGAACTGGGTGGGAAAAGATGGGAAAGTTGTGTTTGTGGGGGGGAGGTATTTGCTGTGGCTTCAGCCTGCAGCTCACTGAGATGGGGAAGGATCTGACAGCGGTCTGCTTGGCTGCTCGCCTCGCCCTTCTCTCCTCCCCTAGACCCAGCCCCTTTGCCAGAACTCATAGCCAAGTCCGGGGTTTCCTCGCTCAAGTTTAATTTACCAGAAAGGGAAACACAAGCTGATCTTGCTGGATTTCCTGATAAAAATCCAGTTGCTCAGGAGCTCCACTTGCTTCGGCCAAGATTCCGGGTTTCATCTCTTCCAGATTCAGCTCAGTCCCAGATAGGGAGGGGTGGGATTCAGTTCAGTTTGCATTTAAAGGTGAACCCACCTGTTCTGCGCTTTCCTAAAGAGCGCACGAGCCGAAAACCGGGCTGCCCTCCAAAATTCACGCTTCTCCAAATTTTGTAATGCCACGGAATGTGTGCAGGAATGCATAATCAGTGCATACATACAAATGACTATATTGTGGACAACGGCACGCAAACGTGCATTGTCTTTGGGGGGTGGAACGGCTTGCAAAAACGTGCAAAGCGAAATTCAAAAAGATGTTTGTGTGGCGCGAAGCTGCTGGTGAATTTTCATGATGGCTTTTTAAAAACCAGTGGGGGTGTGGGGAAAGCAGAATTTGGAAAAAATGAGAAAGCAGTATTGACAGATTTTCTCATCCCTGGTCCCAGATGTGCTCATGTCCTGCTTTCGGGCTTCCCACAAACATCTGGTTGGGCCCTGTAAGACCAAGATGCTGGCCTGATCCACCAAGGCTCTTTTTATGTGCTCCCAGCATCAGGCTGAAAGCTCTGGATGATGTAAAGTAAGGCTAAGGTGGTGCTTTGGTGCATGTGAAGAGTGCTGTTATCGCTTACTTCGCCCTGAGATTACAGGCCACAGCTTCCAGCAGAACTGAGCCCCACCACCTATCTTCATGGAAATAACTAGGCAGCCTTCTGCAGGAATTAATTGTGGGAAGCCCGGCAGGTCCTAGCACCTCTCTTCTTCCACATCCACCAAACATGGCAGAAGGAAAGGAAGCTTTCTGCATTGTCAGCTCAGAGGAGGACTGGTGTATCATGACAACCAATTCTGACAGATTAAGGTTGAATCCTGACAAGACAGAAGTACTGTTTTTGGGGGACAGGGGGCGGGCGGGTGTGGGGGATTCCCTGGTCCTGAATGGGGTAATTGTGCCCCTGAAGGACCAGGTGCGCAGCCTGGGAGTCATTTTGACTCACAGCTGTCCATGGAGGCGCAGGTTAATTCTGTGTCCAGGGCGGCTGTCTACCAGCTCCATCTGGTACGCAGGCTGAGACCCTACCTGCCTGCAGACTGTCTCGCCAGAGTGGTGTATGCTCTGGTTATCTCCCGCTTGGACTACTGCAATGCGCTCTACGTGGGGCTACCTTTGAAGGTGACCCGGAAACTGCAATTAATCCAGAATGCGGCAGCTAGACTGGTGACTGGGAGTGGCCGCCGGGACCACATAACACCGGTCCTGAGAGATCTACATTGGCTCCCAGTACGTTTCCGAGCACAGTTCAAAGTGTTGGTGCTGACCTTTAAAGCCCTAAACGGCCGAGGTCCTGTATACCTGAAGGAGCGTCTCCACCCCCACCGTTCAGCCCGGACACTGAGATCCAGCGCCGAGGGCCTTCTGGCGGTTCCCTCCCTGCGAGAAGCACAGCTACAGGGAACCAGGCAGAGGGCCTTCTCGGTAGTGGCGCCCGCCCTGTGGAACGCCCTCCCATCAGAGGTTAAAAGGATCAACAATTACATGACATTTAGAAAACACCTGAAGGCAGCCCTGTTCAGGGAAGTTTTTAATCTGTGATGTGTTAATGTATTTTAATGTTTGCTGGAAGCCGCCCAGAGTGGCTGGGGAGACCCAGCCAGATGGGCGGGGTACAAATAATAAATAATAATAACAATTATTATTATTATTATTATTATTATTATTATTACATTCCTCTAGAAACATAGGAAGCTGCCTTAAACGGCTGAGGACTCTCAAGAACCTCCTCTCCACCCTATAAGCCGACCCGGACTCTGCATTCATCATCTGAGGCCCTTCTTCATGTGCCTCCTTCACGTGAGGTCTGGAGGGTACCCACACGAGAAAGGGCCTTTTCTGCAGTGGCCCCCTGTTTGTAGAATGCTCTTCCTTTTCAACCAAGCCTTTGGCTGGTTAATATTCTTACAGCCTTTTAAATGTGTTTGTGGGAGGAGGGTTCTTGTTTTGTTGCTTCTGTTTTATTTGTGCTTTATCTCGTGTTTTTATCTTGTGAACTGCCCTGAGATCTTTTGAGGAAAGGGTGGTAAATAAATAATAATGAATAATAATAATAATAATAAAGTACAGTATACCAAGTCAGACCGTTGGTCCATTCAGCTCAGTGACGTCTTCACTGACTGGCAGAGGCTGTCCAGGATTCTAGATCAGGGTCTGTCCTAGTTCTGCCTAGAGTTGCCAGGATTTGAACCCGGGACCTTCTGCATGCAAAACAGATGATCTGCCACTGAGAGCTACAGCCCTTCCTCTTTTCCCTCTCATCTCCCTCTCTCCTTTTGATAGTCAAAAGCAGCTTTCGAGTGGCTGTTTTGTTTGGCACTGCACGCTTCACAACGAGAACATGCGGATGCAAGCTTGTTTCTGCTCCAAGGAACAAACCTGTGCCCAAACAAACAGGTGTGTTACATGAACAGGTATATGCTCCTCTTGCAGGGCTCGGCGCAAGAGGTGCGCCCTGCAAAGTGATGTGCGTGCTCCAGAACGAAACATCTGAACACATCTCCGCTCCAAAGCGACAGAGTGAGCTGCTTATGCTAACACCTGCCTTTCCAGATTAGTTGTCGGCAACTGGTCAGTCCTGGGCCAAGGCCAGCCCGAAAGAGGTTGCCAGCTCTCTCGGAGGTCAAATAAGAACACCCACCCACACACTCTGTCCTGACTTGCCGGCTGATCGTGCAACCAGCTGTTATTTCTGCCTCGGAGCCAACTCTATACCAGCAGGGGAAACAACTGCAGGAAACTGAGTAGGAATTCCTCTTGTGAATTTATTCCCAGGCTTGCATGAAGCTTGTTATCAGCACCGTTGCCAACTGACCAGATAACCCCCAACCTGGAGTGTTCTTGCGTCCTTAACAGCAGTCGGAGGTGGCAAAAAATCAGTATGAGGAGCATGAAATGTGATTGCTAAAGATTTTGCATTTGGTGGCATATTTGCTGCTGAAGTTTCTTGCTTCTGTTTTTTTTTTGGGAGGGGGGGTCTGTTTGATTGGTTATTGTATAGCTTGTATTGTAGTGTAATTTCCCCCCATAACTTAAAAAAAAATGACTGCAGTATTCACCAATTCAAAACAGATTTGTGCAGGAGACAAAACTGTTCTATGAGCTATGCTTGAAAGTACTTACAACGTTTGCAACGGCACAGAGGGAGCAGAGTAGCTGGAGGTCTCCTCGGGAGTTGGGAGGAATTTGATTCCGTTTGCATTCAAGGTGAAGCCACCTAATTCATGCTTGAAAGTACTCCCAACATTTGCAATGGCACAGAGGGAGCAGAGTAGCTGGAGGTCTCCTCGGGAGTTGGGAGGAATTTGATTCCGTTTGCATTCAAGGTGAACCTACCTAATTCACACTTTCTGACCGGAGGAGGAATGACCGCTGGAAGAAGCGCAGAGAGAAGAAACGCCATGGTGCATCTGCAGCAGCCCAACCGGATGCCTTCGTCTGCCCCGGCTGCAACAAAACATGTCTCTCCCATATCGGTCTCTTACAGGCACAGCAGGTGCTGCAACCTTCCCAAAGTTTGACAATTGCACACTCCTCCATTGTCTCCCAAGACAGATGGATGCCAACAAGGAATGTAAATCGAAATTCTGCCATCCTTTGAACTCCACACATCTTCAAATTTTGCAACACAGTTCTCCAGTCAAGTAATATGTAAAAAACAAAACAAAAAGTATATCCTCGGATGTGCATAAGTATATATAAAATGCATCCATTAGTGAACAGGCCAGAAAGAATGCATTATATTAGGAGAAATCGCTTTGCAAAAATGTCTGCGTAAGGCAAAACTGCATGCACAAATTTATATAAAAGGAGAAAAAATATGTTTTTAGGACCCATCTTATTTTTATGGTAGTAAGTCACAAGTTGTTTTAAATGGTTTTTAATATGTTTTTTTTAAATGTGTGACCTGCCCTGGGAGCTTACAGGGAAGGGCAGGTAATAATAATAATAATTTTAAAAAGCAAGTGCATTGCCATGAGGACATTTATTATTTAAAAAACCAAACAAACCCACAGACTGATGTGGCAATGTGAAGAACCGGGCTTGCGATCGGAAAAATAACAAATGCAGAGAAACAAAAACTGACAGATTTATGCATTTCTTACTCAGGAATCTGGAGGCAAGGTCATAGAGGGGAGGTTTCCGGGTTCACATGTGTTGGGGCTTCTAGAGTCGGGGTGCGTTGTTTGTTTATGCAAGTTCTGGGAATGCCGTATACTGGGATCAAAGTGAACAAAATCCGAAGCTAGATTGCTTTATTTGCAAATGCAAGTACAAAAACGCGAAAGCCATAGCTAAATTGTTTTCCCTGCCTTTGAACTATAACTTAGCACATCCCGCCACCTAGTGGTGCCCTGGGTAAGTACCACCATCACACGCAAATAAGTTGGGTCGACGGTACAGTGGTAGCTCTGGTTACGTACTTAATTCGTTCCGGAGGTCCGTTCTTAACCTGATAACATTCTTAACCTGAAGCACCACTTTAGCTTAATGGGGCCTCCTGCTGCCGCTGTGCCGCCGCTGCCCGATTTCTGTTCTCATCCTGAAGCAAAATTCTTAACCCGAGGTGATATTTCTGGGTTAGCAGAGTCTGTAACCTGAAGCATATGCAACCTGAAGCATATGTAACCTGAGGTACCACTGTATTTGTTTTGCTAAGTTTCCCTTGGGACTTTTCTGCCCTGCAAGGCAGAGGATAGGGAACCTGTGGCCCTCCAGATACCACATCTCCCACCATCCCCGGCTATTGTTGATGCTGGCAGGAGCTGATGGGAGTTGGGGTCCACTAACACGAGTGGCGCTGTGGGTTAAACCACAGAGCCTAGGGCTTGCTGATCAGAAGGTTGGCGGTTCCAATCCCCGCGATGGGGTGAGCTCCTGTTGCTCGGTCCCTGCTCCTGCCAACCTAGCAGTTCAAAAGCACGTCAAAGTGCAAGTAGATAAATAGGTACAGCTCTGGCGGGAAGGTAAACGGCGTTTCCATGCGCTGCTCTGGTTCGCCAGAAGTGGCTTAGTCATGCTGGCCACATGACCTGGAAGCTGTACACCGGCTCCCTCGGCCAATAATGCAAGATGAGTGCCACAACCCCAGAGTCGTCCGCGACTGGACCTAACGGTCAGGGGTCCCTTTACCTTTAATCTCTGGAGAACCAAAGGATCCCCCATCCCTGGTGTATGGGCTCACCCTGATTTGCCTTTAAGAACCCAGTTCTCTTCCACTTTTTAGGTGATATTAATAATAATAATAATAATAATAATAATAATAATAACCATGATGAAAGTTCAGGAAACCAAGCCTTGTGAGGGAGCAGTTCATGGAGCTGGGTATGTTTAGCCTGGAGAAGAGAAGACTAAGAGGTGATATGAACGCCACCGTCAAAAATTTTAAGGGCTGTCACATGGAAGATGGAGCAAGCTTGTTTTCTCCTGCTCTGGAGGGTAGGACTCGAACCAATGGCCTCAAGTTACAAGAAAGGAGATTCCGACCAAAGAGCAGGAGGAATGTTCTGAGGGTAAGAGCTGTTTGACAGTGGGATGGACTCCCTCAGGAGGTGAACTCTCCTTCCTTGGAGGTTTTAAAGCAGAGGTTGGGTGCCATCTGTCCTGGATGCTTTAGCTGAGATTCCTGCATTGCAGGGGGTTGGACTACATGACCCTTAGGGTCCCTTCCAACTCTATGATTCCCTGCCTTCGTCCCCACCAGCCCCTGGTGCACCTGCAATTTCTGGTTCCTTCAAATAGCTGAAGGAAGAGGGTTTTTGACATGTTGTTGTTGTTGTTGTCGTTTAGTCGTGTCCGACTCTTCGTGACCCCATGGACCAGAGCACGCCAGGCACTCCTGTCTTCCACTGCCTCCCGCAGTTTGGTCAGACTCATGTTAGTAGCTTCAAGAACACTGTCCAACCATCTCATCCTCTGTCATCCCCTTCTCCTTGTGCCCTCCATCTTTCCCAACATCAGGGTCTTTTCCAGGGATTCTTCTCTTCTCATGAGGTGGCCAAAGTCTTGGAGCCTCAGCTTCAGGATCTGTCCTTCCAGTGAGCACTCAGGGCTGATTTCCTTCAGAATGGATAGGTTTGATCTTCTTGCAGTACATGGGACTCTCAAGAGTCTCCTCCAGCACCATAATTCAAAAGCATCCATTCTTCGGCGATCAGCCTTCTTTATGGTCCAGCTTTCACTTCCATACATCCCTACTGGGAAAACCATAGCTTTAACTATACGGACCTTTGTTGGCAAGGTGATGTCTCTGCTTTTTAAGATGCTGTCTAGGTTTGTCATTGCTTTTCTCCCAAGAAGCAGGCGTCTTTTAATTTCGTGACTGCTGTCACCATCTGCAGTGATCATGGAACCCATGATTAGGGGCTGTCTGAGTCGGAATTCCCACTCCCCCACTGAGCATGCTCAGTGGCCACTGAATGTTGACCATCTACCGCAGGGGAGGAAAAAAGAATGGAGTGACCGGACTCCTGCACAGGGGGGGGGGCACCCCACGCTGCAACATTCTGTTGCAGGTCCAACGGATGTCTATTAACTAGAAGATCCTTCCATGGATGTTACCAGCCAGGCCACCCCTGTTCTTTGCTGTTCTCCTTTGCAGCATGTGTCCCCCCCCCCAAACCCTTGTTCTCCCCTCTCCACCCTATCCTGGGCCATGGCCAGGCTGCTCTCCCATAATAGCACGTGACTCAGTCCAGAGGCAGAGGGCAAAAGCTACAAAGGGAAGTGGGGCAGAGCCTATCCAAAGCCGAGCCATTATCAGAGGATGCCGGCATGGAGAAGCCGCTGTTTGCACAACCCCTAACCTGTGCCCCAACTTGCATTACCGGGCAAATATTTGCCTGAGTCCGACCAAAGTTAGCATTTCTAAAGAGCCTTCACAATACTAGAGAGCCTTCTGCGGCTGTTTTTAACTCCTCCTTGAACTTGGTTCGGCAGAGCAGAGAGACCCGCTGCCCGGCCTTTATGCTCAGGAAAGGGACAAAATGAAACCTCTCGCTTGTTTCTTAGTCTTGGTCTTTGCTTTGGAAATACGGGGCTTTGATTTCATCGTTGAAGAAAAGCCAGAGGTAAGCATCCATTTCCATCCTGGGCCGCAACATTCTAAATCTACGGAGGAAAACAAAAAATGGGTTGCCTTCATTTCTCCCTCTGCTCTTTCTCTCTTTCTCTTTCTTTTATGCGTTTCTGAGCACAATTCAAAGTGTTGGTGCTGACCTTTAAATCCCTAAACGGCCTCAGTCCAGTATATCTGAAGGAGCGTCTCCACCCCCACCGTTCAGCCCGGACACTGAGGTCCAGCGTCGAGGGCCTTCTGGCGGTTCCCTCCCTGCGAGAAGCCAAGTTACAGGGAACCAGGCAGAGGGCCTTCTTGGTAGTGGCACCCCCTCCCTTCAGATGTCAAAGAGAACAACAACTACCAGATCTTTAGAAGACATCTGAAGGCACCCCTGTCTAGGGAGGCTTTTAATGTTTAATAGATTATTGCATTTTAATGTTCTGTTGGAAGCCGCCCAGAGTGGGCAGGGTATAATTCATTTATTATTATTATTATTATTATTATTATTATTATTATTATTATTACAAAATTTATGGCACAAGCCTATTACAAGTCTACGCAGAAGTAAGCCCTGTTGAGTTCATTGGGGCTCATTCCCCACTAATAGGAACAGGACTCTGCTGCCTTAATCAGCACAGTTGCTTTAACTAAGATGTAACCAATTTAACCAGCTGGCAGTGCAATTCTATACATAAGCCTAAGCTTGCTTTTCACCTCCTCCTTCTCATTCCCTTTTCCTCTTGTCTCTTTGGTCAAGTCTCTTAGGTTGTGAGCATGAGGGCAAGGATGGCCTTCTCTGTGATAACCTGTTCTGGGCGTCTCTTTTGCAGCAGAAGAGTGGGATGAAAAAGGCTTCTGCTAGTAATATTAACACTGAGTGGGTTGTTATTGTTATCTGACCATTCTCGAAGGACCTCAAAACGGAATACAGGGTCCTCCTCCCAACAGCCCTGTGAGGTAGTCTAGGCCGAGAAGTTATGGTTAGCCCGAGATCACCCTGCAGAACAACAGTTCTCTGAGTGCTTGAAAAACCAATCCATCTTCCCAGGGAGCTCTGGGAATTATAGGTCTGTGAAGGAAACAGGAGTCTCCCAACAGTTCTCAGCACCCTGAATGAACTACAACTCCCAGGGTTCCTTGCAGAAAGCCATGCCCACTAAAGTGATACAACAAGGCTTTAAATGGGGCCTTGATCGGATGGGGATTTGTGCTTCTGCATCTGCGTGTTCTTGGTGAGGGTATATTCTCTTGTTAATAGCCGGCTTGTCAAGTTTCGGCACCATCGCAAAATTCGGATATGTGCAAATTTTGAAGTTTTAGATGTGCTTCGGTTTGAATATTGTTTTGGAAAGTGCAGATTTGATAGATTTAAATGTGCACTGAACCAAATCCCAGGACAACACTCTCTGATTCTTGATAGTGTAGCTAGGCATAACGTTTCGCAGATCAATCCGCAACGGGAATAACAAACGCACATCAATTGTACATCCTGCACAAAGCAAATTGCTGTTGTCTAGTCATGTTGGGCTGCTTGCTACCTCAGTTAGCTTGACTGTCTTCATTCGCTTTCGGGTGGTAAGTTCACCATTAGTGTGTCTTGAACCGAACACACACCTTGCTCCCCTGATCTTGGCATTGGTTTTTTTCTAGGATCTGGTTGATGGGTTCTTTGCGAGATCCGCTCTGCACCATGGCAGATACCAGGTACAAGTTGGTCACTTATTTACTTATTTTACAAAGCACAGAAGGGAAAGAAGTGCAATAAGGAGGAGAAGAAAAACAGAATAGATTCATTGCAAAGCAAATAATTTATCTTAGAAGACATCTGAAGGCAGCCCTGTTTAGGGAAGTTCTTAATATTTGACGTTTTATTGTGCTTTTAATTTTCTGTTGGGAGCTGATTCCCCAGAGTGGCTTGGGAGACCCAGCCAGATGGGCGGGGTATAAATAATAAATTATTATAATATTATTATTACTTAAATCCTGTAAGGTGATCTGTTCTTGGAATGTTGCACTCCCTCCAGTGCTTTCTTTTTTTTTTACAAACATTTTTTTACTTGGTTTTTAAACAAATGCAAATCCAAGAACCATTAAACACTTATCCAGCAGTACATCTAATGACGTTTGTTTTATCCATTGTCTCTAGACATACACTTACACATTCAACATTCAAACATATTATTCAATGTAACCCCTCCATTGAAAATATTGGATGTTTTGGAATAAGAAAGTCTTGAGATTTCAGTCGTTAACATAGTTAAAGAAAGGGGTCTGTGTTTCTTGAAAGGTGTCTCTATTCATTTATGCCTTTAATTGCCCTCCTGTGTCTGGTGAGACGCTCTGACATTGCTATATCCCAGGTATTATTTTCCCATATATTCAGGGGTATTTCAGTCTGGTTCTTCTGTTGCTGAGCTAATCGTGCTGTGGTCAGTTAGAACCCGACTAGTGGCGCAGGATCATAGTTGTCAACCCTCCCCTTTTTTGCAGGAAACTCCCTTATTCCAATGCCGTTTCCCGCTGCTATCCCAGATTGTTGATATCCCTTAAATTTCCCGGATTTCAAAGGAAGCAGCTCCTCTCCCTCCCTGCCGGCCAGGAAGGCTCCTCAGCTGCGTTGCTCGGCTGCCAATAAGGAGTCTGAGACCGACTGGGGGTGGAGCTTGCATGCCTTGTGCAGCCAGACCCTCATGCCCAACCAGACAGACAGCCTGCCTGCCGTCTATGCGCTCGCTCTTTCGCTCACCCGTTCGCACGCAGCCTCTGGAGCGCAGGGTGGTGAGGCTACTTGGTGCCATTGCACGGCCCTCGCGACATCCCTTATTTTCAAATCCGAAAGTTTGAAAAAATCCCTTATTTTCAAATCCAAAAGTTGACAGCTATGCGCAGGCTGGAGCCTAAGTCTGTGTCCAAAGGCAATTGCACTAATGCATGATTTGGAGAAATGGGTTGGCCTGTAATTGCAGGTATAATGGAGAATAAAGGTAAAGGTACCCTTGACCATTAGGTCCAGTTGCGGATGACTCTGGGGTTGCGGCACTCATCTCACTCTATAGGCCGAGGGAGCTGGCGTTTGTCCACAGACAGCTTCCGGGTCATGTGGCCAGCATGACTGAGCTGCTTCTGGTGAACCAGAGCAGCACATGGAAACGCTGTTTACCTTCCCGCCGGAGCGGTACCTATTTATCTACTTGCACTTTGACGTGCTTTCGAATTGCTAGGTTGGCAGGAGCAGGGACTGAGCAATGGGAGCTCACCCTGCCACAGGGATTCGAACCGCCGACTTTCTGATCAGCAAGCCCTAGGCTCTGTGGTTTAGACCACAGCACCACCATGGCCATGTTATAATGGAGAATACTCCATTCCAAAAGTTTTCAACGTAAGGGCATTCCCACCAAACATGAATAAATGAATCAAGCTTGCCACCTCCAGTGCTGCAGGTTATCTGTTTCTCAATGCCAGATGTAAGTTGGACAGCCACTGTTGTTTTTCTGACCGACTTTGGGGGCCTCCTAGAGGCATCTGACTGGCTACTGTGTGTCTGCTGATGTTCTTTAGGTTCTTACATTCACACAAACTTTGTGCGCTGGAGGGCTCTGAGTCAATTCCAGTTATAAAAGGATCAGCTAGATCAGTGCTCTTCAACCTTGGGTCCCCAGATGTTGTTGGACTCCAATACCCATAATCCCCAGTCAGCTTAGCCAATGGTCAGAGATAATGGGAGTTGTAGTCCACGAACATCTGGGGACCCAAGGTTGAAGAACGCTGAGCTAGATGATCGACCTTCCTCTGCCTGAGACTCTGAACTTCTGCCGATCAGTGTAGACAGTGTAGACCAGTGTATTACTGGTCTAGGTGGTCCCCTGGTATAAGACAGCTGTGTATGTTCCTATTCATTCAACCATTTTTAACCCAAGGTATTTATACAGGGCCGGATTTAGGTTTGATGAGGCCCTAAGCTACTAAAGCTAATGGGGCCCTTTATATGTCCAGCTGTCCTTTGTCAACAACAAATTGTCACTTTTTTGTGTGTCGAATATATGCTATATGGTCATTTATGGATGTAATAGGTATCTAAAGCCATTTGCACATAACAAAAGATGCATTTTATCAAAGTAATTGTTGAACTGAAATACAATTAAGAAGAAGTATATTAATAGTGAAAAAATTATTAAGCTCTAGCTTTAAATGATTTTTTTTATTCATAACAAACTTAATAATGCAAACACATTGGCATTTGGTAATAACAAAAGGTCCTTTAGAAACACAATTCACAAAGACTCATAATCTAGTCTCTAGAAACTTGCTATAACATGAAATAATAATAGCAAACCAGTGATTTTTTTAGGGAGCAGGCTAGCAGGCGGGGCGCATTACATACATCAGGCTTCCTCAAACTCGGCCCTCCAGATGCTTTGAGACTACAATTCCCATCATCCCTGACCACTGGTCCTGCTAGCTAGGCATCATGGGAGTTGTAGGCCAAAAACATCTGGAGGGCTAAGGTTGAGGAAGCCTGACATACATCATAGGAGCCTACACAACACAAAATACTGTTGCTGTTATGTAGGTTTTATTTTATTTGTTTTTTTATCTTATATTTTGGAAATGTACATCCAGTTTTTTTCTTTCTTTAAATTTTTGGGGGGGGCCTAAGAGAGTGGGGCCCTAAGCTATAGCTTGTTTAGCTTATACGTAAATCTGGTACTGTATTTATACAACACAGAAGTATGAAGTCTAAGTCTTGGTTCTCATTTCATTCAACTCCCCCACCCCCACCCCGGCAGAGAAGCACATCCGGTGATGACGACTCAGGAGAATTGGTGAGCTTGCATATTGATTTTTTCCTCTTTCTCTTCTCTAATTTCCTGCCCCCACCCTCAACCCAGTTAACCATTAGCAGGAGATCAATCCCACTGTTTGTTCAGAGTCCCCCCCACCCCACCCCTTGATCTAGGTACCAGGATATTAACCAGCTGGGGTTTGGAAACAGTTGCACAATATTGTCCCAGGAGGCTGGAATGCAAATTGACAAAGCGCCTCACCTCGGGGGAAGTATGTCATAAGCCACTTGTATTTTTCTTTCCAAAACATAATTACAGGATATTACAGTCTTTTGTTATTAGCCTGCAATCAATATATTTTTATATGCCATTTTATTTTAATATGCAATCTGTTGTGTGGTTTTATATTGTCACGTATGTTTATAAGGCCACAGATTTTATTTATATCTTGCAAAACAGTAGGTTAACTTGTGGGTTGTTGTTGTTTTTACCATCTGATTTCGCCCGTAATTGTAACGTACGTTCTATATTTTATATAAACAGCTTAGAGGTTTAGATGATTATGCCTGTTAAATAAAATAGGCACCTGGAGTAGCAAAGGCTCAATTTGGCTCTCGGCGCCTTCTCATGTGGCTAGTCCTCATTTCGGGACCCCTCTGATGGCAGATTAATCTCTGTCTTCTTCCACAAACCTTCTCATGATCATTCATTGCTGGGCTGGTGGCAGCTGGAGTCCAGCATCATGCCATGGGTTCCTTACCCCCTTCTCAAGATCCTCAATGAATATAGCGGCACGGTCAGCTCAGTTGATGATCTCTAGGCTGGACTGATTCAGGAAAGGCTTCTCAAAACAAGTGCATCACTTGCCAAACCTTCCCCGAATCTCCCCACCCTAGAGATAATCAGCTGAGCTGACCATTCCCCAGGGGCGGATTTAGGTTTGATGAGGCCCTAAGCTACTGAAGGTAATGGGGCCCTTTAATCAATCACTTTATTTCAGCTTTAAGCTCATAAGAACAACAGAACTAGAACAAATACACAGCACAATTTGATTTAAAAATTAAAACCAGTAAAAACTTAAAATGATAGCCATGTTCAAATATATAAAAGGATGTCATATAGAGGAGGGAGAAAGGTTGTTTTCTGCTGCTCCAGAGAAGCGGACACGGAGCAATGGATTCAAACTACAAGAAAGAAGATTCCACCTAAACATTAGGAAGAACTTCCTGACAGTAAGAGCTGTTCGACAGTGGAATTTGCTGCCAAGGAGTGTGGTGGAGTCTCCTTCTTTGGAGGTCTTTAAGCAGAGGCTTGACAGCCACCTGTCAGGAATGCTTTGATGGTGTTTCCTGCTTGGCAGGGGGTTGGACTGGATGGCCCTTGTGGTCTCTTCCAACTCTATGATTCTATGATTCTATGAAAAGAGTACAGATTAGAATTAGATACTATAAGGAATTTTCAGCTTCCAAACAGCAGTCCATTACATTGTTGATAAGTCAAAACGGAAGTTAAAAATTTCGCCATTTGTAAAGTTACATGCTGGTCAGTATCTTGCAATAAGAAGGCCAGGCGAAAAAATGGGGCCCTTTATATGTCCAGCTGTCCTTTGTCAACAACAAATTGCCACTGTTTTTTTGTGTTGAATATGTGCTATATGGTAATGTATGGACGTAATGGGTATCTAAAGCCATTCACACATAACAAAATATGTATTTTATCAAAGTAATTTATCTCGGAAATGTACATTCAGGTTTTTTTTTCTTTAATATTTTTGGGGGCCCCAAGAGAGTGGGGCCCTGAGCTATAGCTTGTTTAGCTTATATGTAAATCCAGCATTGCCATTCCCCATAGCTTCCATTTATGCTGCCTTTGCTTCTTGCTCACTTCCCACTTCTGTCTGGGTCATCCAACGTAGACCGAGAATCCTCCGACTAAGGGACTGTGTAGCACCTTTGTTCTGTATGCCACCAAGCACCCTGACAGATTTAAACAAGGGATACAGGATGAGTGGCACCTGGCTTGAGAGCAGTACATGTGAAAAGGATCTAGGAGTCTTGGTAGACCATAAACTTGACATGAGTCAACAGTGTGATGCAGCAGCTAAAAAAGCCAATGCAATTCTAGGCTGCATCAATAGGAGTATAGCATCTAGATCAAGGGAAGTAATAGTACCACTGTATTCCGCTCTGGTCAGACCTCACCTGGAATGCTGTGTCCAGTTCTGGGCACCACAGTTCAAGAAGGATACTGACAAGCTGGAACGTGTCCAGAGGAGGGCAACCAAAATGGTCAAAGGCCTGGAAGCGATGCCTTATGAGGAACGGCTTAGGGAGCTGGGTATGTTTAGCCTGGAGAAGAGAAGGTTAAGGGGTGATATGATAGCCATGTTCAAATATATAAAAGGATATCATGTAGAGGAGGGAGAAAGGTTGTTTTCTGCTGCTCCTGAGAAGCGGACATGGAGCAATGGATTCAAACTACAAGAAAGAAGATTCCACCTAAACATTAGGAAGAACTTCCTGACAGTAAGAGCTGTTCGACAGTGGAATTTGCTGCCAAGGAGTGTGGTGGAGTCTCCTTCTTTGGAGGTCTTTAAGCAGAGGCTTGACAGCCACCTGTCAGGAATGCTTTGATGATGTTTCCTGCTTGGCAGGGGGTTGGACTGGATGGCCCTTGTGGTCTCTTCCAACTCTAGGATTCTATGATTCTATCTACTTGCTCAACCATGAGAGAATCAAAGCATCCCTTGGGGAAAGTTTTAGGGATATGCATACAGTGGTACCTTGGTTGAAGAACAGCCCTGTTTACGAACAATTCGGTTTACGAACTCCGCAAAACCGGAAGCAGTGTTCCGGTTTGCGAACCTTAGCTTGGTCTAAGAACGGAATCCAAATGGTGGAAGGGCACCGGTGGCGGGAGGCCTCAATAGGGAAAGCTCGCCTCCGTTTAAGAACAGTTTCGGTTTAAGAACGGACTTCCAGAATGGATTAAGTTTGTAAACTGAGCTGCCACTGTATTTGGAGTTGCACCTGTCCCTTCTCTGACTCCTGGTCAAATACGTTGTTTCCTCCAGGTGGCGGGTGATGACAACATAATCCTCCATAGCTACAAGGTCCAGTCCACCATCACTTCTCGACTGGCCAACACGATGGTGCAGACCAAAGTGGAAAACCGAGCCAGGCACCCACAGAACCTGGTCTTCGATGTTCAGGTCCCCAAAGGGGCTTTCATTCACAATTTTACCATGTAAGTAAGAGCTGGCCTGGTTCCACCAGTTGGTATATGTGCAGGTGACTGCCTAAAGCAGGAATGGGGAAACTTGAGGGTATAGTCATACCTCTGAAGTCGAACAGAATCCATTCCGGAAGTCCCTTCAACTTCCGAAGCGTTCAATTTCCAAAGCGTGGCTTCTTTTCTTTTTCTTTTTTAATAGATTTTATTGATAATACATAATTCACATTTTTTACCCTAGGTAAATACAAAGGGGGGGGACAACAGAATACATTATGGGTTTTACATTACAATTGAGTCGCAATATAATACCATTAGATCACTTATCAAAAAGAAATAATTAAGAAATAAAAGGTAAAGAAGGCAAAAAGAAGAAAAGAAAAAAAGAATAGAAAAACAGAAAGAATAAAAGTAATAGAACATTTCCACCGCCTCCTGCACAGCACTCAATAAAAATTGTTCTCTTTATTCTGCCTCTTGAGTATTGACTATTACCTATTTTGATATTACCAAGTTCCCAATCTTTAATAACATGTTATTTATTCACTTCCTGTCAGGTTAATAAAGACACAGCCATGCATTTTCTCCTAGACCTGCTTTCTTTAAATAACCATTCAGACATTCCCATTGTTCCTTGATCTTGTCCTTCGGCTTTTTCCGGATCAAGTCTGTTAATTTTGCCATTTCCAAATATTCACAAAGTTTATCTATCCACTCCCCTTTGGTTGGTTCTGATTGGCTGCAGGAAGGTCCTACAGCCAATTGGAAGCCGCAGAAGCCCCGTCAGACGTTCGGTTTCCAAAAGAATGTTTGAAAACCGGAACAATTACTTCTGGATTTCGATCGTTTGGGAGCCGAAATGTTTGACTCCCAAGGCGTTTGGGAGCTGAGGTATGACTTTATTAATAATAATAATAATAATAATACCCCGCCACTCTGGGTGGCTTCCAGCGCCTATAAAAATAAAATAAAAAACTATTTTAATAAAACTTTAACCAGGCATGAACCAGAGGTTCCTGCAGAAAAACAGACACCACTTTTTAATTTTATTAATTTATTTGTATACGTGCTGCCCTTCATCCAAATATCTCAGGATAAAAAAATACAAAATAAAAAAAACAAAATACATAATAAAAGCAAGAACAGAACAAACCCATAACCACCCCCCTCCCACAAGCACATTTATTGCAAAAAAAATTCTGATGGCACATTATTCCTGGGACCTGGGGGGGCCATAACCATTCTCCTTTCAGACCACAATCGTTCTTTAGAGGTATTTATTGTGCTGCTGTGACAAAAGAATTCTCCTGCGTTCCTCACACCTCCAGTACCATTCCCCATCAATCAAGGAGAAAAGAAATCACCTTTGAGAACTGTCAAATTATTGGTATCTGAAGAAGTATGCATGCACACGAAAGCTCATACCAAGAACAAACTTAGTTGGTCTCTAAGGTGCTACTGGAAAGAAAAAAAGTTTTATTTTGTTTTGACTATGACAGACCAACACGGCTATCTACCTGTAACTGTCAAATTATTGTCAGAGAAATTTTCATGGGATGTGGTGCAGGATTTTTGTCATGCTTTGCTTAGCTTATCATTCCAGGAGGCTGAGGGACGCATGGATGAAATTTCGTGTGTGTGTAGTGATATCATTTTTTGCTATATATATATATATATTTAAAAGAAGAAGTAGAAAGAACAAGAAAATTCCTCTCTCCTTCCAAGTACTTTGCAGCTGTTGATAAGATTCCTTGTTTGTGACTGGCTTTCTGCCCCTCAGGAATGTCAACGGCATCACATTCACTAGTTCCGTGAAGGAAAAATCTGCAGCCAGAAGTCAATATGCCCAAGCGAGAGCAAAAGGCAAAGCTGCAGGAATATTGAGGTATGAACCTGACTTTGTATCTATCTATCTATCTATCTATCTATCTATCTATCTATCTATCTATCTATCTATATCTATCTAGAGTGATGAACTAGGAGCTGGGAGACGAGGGTTCGAATCCCTGCTCTGCCATGAAGTTCACCAGGTGACCTTGGGCCTGTCAGTGTCTGTCAGTCAAACCTACCTCACAGGGTTGTTGTTGTTGGGTGGGTGAAATGGGGAGGAGAAAAGGTGGGAGTCAAATGCAATAGTGAATGCAATTTAAAAGGATGGATTCTGCCCTTGAGGGCTTCAGTCTCCAAAACCCAAGGGTCCATTTTAAATGGATGGAAAGATTGGTAGAAAAGCTTAGCTCTCCCAGAAGTATTGGCCTCTGTTGCCGATCAATGCCTTATAGAATGTATTTCTGTGGAATGTCATAGTGAACCATCTGCAGAAATGACTTTTGAATCAAAAGTATTGGTCACATTAATGGGCAATAGGTGCATCAGTGAACATTAGACATGGCAAGCTGAGCCTGCAACAAATAAGTAACAGTTTATCCTCAGCTTCAAACAGGTGGGCAGACTGCCAGCGTCTCCACCCCCACCGTTCAGCCCGGACACTGAGGTCCAGCGCCGAGGGCCTTCTGGCGGTTCCCTCACTGCGAGAAGCAAAGCTACAGGGAACCAGGCAGAGGGCCTTCTCGGTAGTGGCACCCGCCCTGTGGAACGCCCTCCCAGCAGAGGTCAAAGCGATAAACAACTACATGACCTTTAGAAATTACTTGAAGGCAGCCCTGTTTAGGGAAGTTTTTAATCTGTGATATTTTAATGTATTTTGATATTTGTTGGAAGCCGCCCAGAGTGGCTGGGGGGACCCGGCCAGATGGGCGGGGTACAAATAATAAATTATTATTATTACCCTATTTCAGGTTACTCCATTCCATGCCCCCTTTCCATGACTACTATGCTCAGTTTTCTTTTGGAGGGGGAATGTTACCCCTTAAGGCTTTTAAAAATATGTCTTGTAGTTCTGCAAACTTCCTGAGTACACTGCTGGAGTGATATTTAGGTCTGTAGCCTTCTTGTTCAAAGAACTACCGCTATTATGAACTGTTTGAGAGATTTCTAGGGGCAACTGGCCGGCCACCGTTGGAAACAGAATTCTGGCCAATATTGGTCCGATCCAATCCTTATATTTGAATGCCAGAGGGATGACAAAGAATCAGCTCATTGATTCCCGGTTCACATAAGGTTATTTTTAATATGGCAGAATCACAAGATGTTGACTTGTCCTCCAAAAGCCCCAGAGCTATCCTTGTGTCCTGGCTTCACCCACCTTTTAATGATTTTCTGGCGCGTGATGACTCATCATGTGGATCAGTGTTACCTTGAGTCAGGCATCCCCAAACTCGGCCCTCCAGATGTTTTGGGACTACAACTCCCATCATCCCTAGCTAACAGGACCAGTTAGGAATTGTAGTCCCAAAACATCTGGAGGGCCGAGTTTGGGGGTGCCTGCCTTGAGTCCTCAGATGCTGCTGGACTACAACTTCCAACACCCTCTTGACCATTGGCGAAATCAGCTAGAGTGATGGGAGCTGGAGTTTGCCAAATCAACTGGGGATGATGGGATTTGTAGTCCACCAAATCAGCTGGGGTTGATGGGATTTGTAGTCCACTCAATCAGCTGGGGTTGATGGGAGTTGTAGTCCGCCAAATCAGCTGGGGATGATGGGAGTTGTAGTCCACTTCTGGGGAACTCCGACAATGAACACTTATGATCTTGAGATGGTTGTGTGAAAGATTTGTTTTCTGATGAACTGAATGGAAAATATTTTAAAGGGCAGAGAATATTATGAGATGTTTGGGGTCCTCTACCTGCCCCTGTCTCAATTTACTGTTGGCATTTCGGTGGCATGCTAAGGGCTAGGGTGTTTCTCCCCCCCTGTGTGTATTGATGATTGAATTCAGGAGCAACACCCTTGACATGGAGAACTTCAAAGCTGAACTCAACGTGCCGGGAGGAACCAAAGTCCAGTTTGAAATCCATTACCAAGAGCCAATTCGGAGGAAGCTATCGACGTACGAGCATGTTATCCCCCTTCAGCCAGGCAGGCTGGCCAAACACCTGGAGGTAAAGCAAAAAGACGGGGCTGAAATTGTGGGTTTGGAGCACCACTTTAAAGACTTAGTTAATTTAATTCCGTGTTCGAACCAAAGGAGCACTGCTGCTGCTGCTGCTATTAATTTTATGTAATAAAATAAAAAACTAATTGCAATTCCACATTTTAAGTGCCTCAAATAAGCATCTCTGAAAAATGTACACGAAACAAAACAACGAAGAACCACAAATATAAATCATGCACAAATTATCAGAATATATTAAGATGCATCAAAATGCAGCGAAATTTTGAAGCCATCCTAAATCGAAGATTCTTCCTGGCATGCTGTGGAAAGATGCGCCACATTTTTCTAGAGATGTCCCTGTTATTCCACTGTTTCTGTGTGTTGCTTCTAAACTCCTCTGCACCGTGTGACCACAGGTGAACGTTCGCATCATCGAGCCTCAGGGCCTTCACTTTGTCCACATCCCCAGTTCACTTGGAGAACAGTTTGAAGGTGTCCATACGATTTCCAAAGGAGAGAAAAAGGTAATGCGGACAGTCTCCCTATGGGGAGAAACGGAGCTGCTTTTGGGGCAGGATTCTGGGGGCAGGAGCGCAGGGCCCCACGCAGCAGGAGAAGCAGGAGGGACCCACAGATGCAAATGGGTGGCTTTCCACCTTTTGAAGGAAGTGCAGTCCCCATCTAAAGAGGAAGCTCTCCATAAGACCACAAAATCCAGACTGGCGAACCTCAGAAATGTTAGAAACATGGAAGGTTCAGGGGCAGATGAACCAGTGTGGTGTAGTGTTTAAGAGCGGTGGACTCGTAATCTGGTGAACCGGGTTCGCGTCTCCGCTCCTCCACATGCAGCTGCTGGGTGACCTTGGGCTAGTCACACTTCTCTGAAGTCTCTCAGCCCCACTCACTTCACAGAGTGTTTGTTGTGGGGAGGAAGGGAAAGGAGAATGTTAGCCACTTTGAGACTCCTTCGGGTAGTGATAAAGCGGGATATCAAATCCAAACTCTTCTTCTTCTTCTTTCATGCAGTGCATAGTTAAACTATGGAACTCCCTCCCTCACGAGGCAGTGATGGCCACCAACCATCACTCTGTGTCATCTGCAAATGCAGGACTGAAAGGGGAAGGGAGAGCTTTTAAGACTGCCCACCGAACGCATTCAAATTATAGCTGTGGTTTTGGTTGCATGAAAATGCCTCACTTGTGCCATTGTGATCTTCTTTCAAGGCTCATGTATCCTTCAAACCAACAGTGGCCCAGCAGCGAAAGTGTCCCACCTGTTCTTCTACAGCAGTCGATGGCAATTTTGTGGTCACTTATGATGTCAACAGAGACAGCAAAGCTGGCGAACTGGAGGTACGTTAGCTATGCAGATGGGGAGCACTTTAAGGATCATGCTTAGAAATGTGGGCTAGATAGTCCTCTATCAATTGGACTCTCTGGCACCAAAGCAAATGGCTTGGGGAGACACCTGCTAAAATATTCCATAGGAATGAGCAAGCCATAACTGCTTATTATTTCGATTTCATGACCTGTGGCTGGTTGCAAGGAGTCGTACCCATTTCAGAACTTCCAAAAATAAAATACCTTCTATGTCCCTTTTCTAGGAAATGAAACATCCGGGTTCCTTCTTTTTATTTTGCAGATCTTCAACGGGTATTTTATCCACTACTTTGCTCCTGAAAACCTGGATCCCCTGCCGAAAAACATCCTCTTTGTGATCGATGTCAGCGGTTCGATGTGGGGATTGAAAATGAGGCAGGTAAGTGGCTGAAGCAACAAGACATCCATCGTGGGAAGGTGTCCTCCTTTGGATAGGAGATGGTTTCATGGTTGTTGCTTTTTTAAGGAATCAGGGGCAGGGGAACCTTTTTCTAGCCTGAGGGTGGCATTTGTTTCTGGCATGGCCAGAGGCAAAATTTTGCAGAGCTTCATAATAATAATTTTATTTATTTATACCCCACCCTTCCCGATTTAAAAACCGGGCTCAGGGTAGCTAACAACAAATATAAAACAATGATTAAAAACAAATTAAAAGACAGCTTAAAAACAGCATGGACCCAGGTGGCGCTGTGGGTTAAACTACAGAGCCTAGGGCTTGCTGATCAGAAGGTTGGCGGTTCGAATCCCTGCAATGGGGTGAACTCCCGTTGCTTGGTCCCTGCTCCTGCCAACCTAGCAGTTCGAAAGCACGTCAAAGTGCAAGTAGATAAATAGGAACCGCTCCGGCGGGAAGGTAAACGGCGTTTCCGTGCGCTGCTCTGGTTCGACAGAAGCGGCTTAGTCATGCTGGCCACATGACCCGGAAGCTGTACGCCGGCTCCCTCGGCCAATAAAGTGAGATGAACGCCGCAACCCGAGTCGGACACGACTGGACCTAATAGTCAGGGGTCCCTTTACCTTTACCTTTTAAAAACAGCATAAAATACAACATAAATGTAGCATCGCCAAGTTAGTCCTGCTAGGGCCAGCAAGGAGACCAAGGAAGAGTTTAAATGTGGGGTCTCAGAAGGGTTTCTTCATAGAAAAAGGGAAAGGAAAAAGGAATGAAGGATCAGGCTAAATTGAAGGCCAGGCGGAATAGCTTTGTCTTACAGGCCCTGCAGAAGGAGATCAAGTCCTTCATGAAAAAGACCAATGGAATCAGTTTGACCTGGTGAAAGATAATGTGTGTTCGGGGGGGGGGAATAAAACACTGCATGTCCAGATTATTTAAATAAATATTATTATATGATGAACACGCAAGCAGGATTTGAACTATGAACAACAGAAGGGATGGGAAGATTCCAGGAGTTTTGTTAAGGTTCAAGAGATAGAAGACAGAGTGGAGCAGAGGGAGAGAAACACCTTGGAAAGGGGGGCTGGGAAGTCGGAGGGAGTTTTTTTATTATTATGTATTGAAATGTATGTGTGAAAATTGGGAAAACTTAATAAAAAACTTCGGGGGGGACGAGGACATTGCAGGACAGGAAGCAACCCAGGACAGGTAAAAGTCTCTTTTAACAATGCAATAGCTTGATACAGGAGTTAAGATAAGGAGCTGTTAACGGTTTGGGGTTGTTTATTTTTTCATGCCTCTAAGAGGTTTTTAATGGAAAGGGAAAGTGCGCATCGGGGTTTATGAGATTCCATAGGAGTTAACTCTGGGGGACCAGGTGCCATCTCTGCATACCTGTGTCCCTGAAATATAAACAGATGCCAGAGGGTTTGCTGCATGTCAGGTGTCCGGACATCAGCCAGGGAAGGTCTATACCCATTAAAACTAAAATATATCCCATAATAATGAAAAATGTAGTCCATAATCTTAAACACCCGTACAAGGGAGAAATCTCCACTGAAGATGGTGGGTTTTGCATCTGAGAAATATGCAAGGGGTTGCATTTGAGGTCATGAACGCCCCAATTGTTTATGGCCAGATAGCTCACGAGATGAAGGAAATGGCACAATTCGCTAAGTTGCAAAATATAGCAAAATTTAGTATCTGCCAGTCATTTTAGGCAATGCAGTTATGAAATGGATTAATGTTCCATGGCTTTGTGTTATATGAATGGAGAGCGGTAACCATCGTTCTCACTGCAACGGTTCATTTTACAGACAGTTGAAGCCATGAGAACCATCCTAGGGGAACTCCGCTCGGAGGACCAATTTTCAGTCGTCGACTTCAACCACAACGTCCGGTGTTGGAGAGACCAATTGGTGCAAGCCTCCAGATCGGAGACAGAAGCCGCAAAGAAGTACATTGAGGGAATCCATCCCAATGGGGGTGAGCATGCTACCAAAGTAGGTTTATGGAATGCATCATAGAAGCAATTAGAGTCGGAGGGAATCTTGCAGATCATCGTGCACAAGCCCTTGCTCAGCACAGGAAGCTTCAAACTACAGCATTGCTGGTAGGGGTGTCATCTATCGTCTGCTTAAATGCCTCTGGTGAAAGAAACCTTCACCTCCCAAGGCAATCTCTTGCTTTTAGTGTTCAGCTGAAATCTGTTTCCATTAAATTTACCATATATACTCGAGTATAAGCCTAGTTTTTCAGCACATTTTTTGTGCTGAAAAAGCCGCTCTCGGCTTATACTCGAGTGAGGCAGGCAGTGGCTCCTATGGAGCTTTCCCATGTTTTTTTGTGGTAAAATTGGGTTCCTTGGCTTATATTTGGGTCGACTTATACTCGAGTATATACGGTACATTACTTAGATCCCTGGAGCAACAGAGAACTAGTCCAATCCATCTTCTCCATGACATCTGTGAGGTGGATGCGTGTCCTCCTCAAGAGTAAAGCCACCTGAGACTGGTTTACTAAACTAACAGTTTATTTACAAGTTCATTCCACAGGTGTTACACTTCATCATCCGACTCCGTTGTGTCAGATCCCCCGAGTAAAGGCTTTCGATTTTGCCCCCAACATAAAAGCTTGGCAAAACCCCAGCGCCGCCTCTCGCTCCTCCTTTTCCGCTTTTTAACCCTATCCGCTGCGACACTGGCCCCTTCCCTCTCACTCTCGTCTTCCCTGGAAGTTGCTGTCGAGACACTGGAAGGATGCTCAAGCCCCTGCTCCCCTTCCGTCTCCATTTCCTCCTCTGCCCTCATTGGCTCTCTGAAAGCCACCGTTTCAGGTGACAGCGCAGGCGGCGACAGCCCCTCGCTCTCACTTCTCCACACCTCCTTCCTTATCTCCGATGACAGCTGCGGAGCCGACTCCTCCCCTTCCCACTCTAACAACACCTCCTCCGGTGTCCGATGATGGATGCTAGGCTCCTCTGCCCCTTCCGCCACCCCTCCTGGCTCAGGGCAATCCCTGACAACATCCTTTTCCGTTTTTGAAGACATCTCCCTTTCATCTTATATTCCCAGACTAAACATGCCCTAGGACGCAGGTGGCGCTGTGGGTTAAACCACAGAGCCTAGGGCTTGCCGATCAGAAGGTTGACAGCTATGATTTAAATGTGCCTACTTCTCTCCATATCTGTCGTTTATTGCCTCTTTCTCATTTTCTGAAACAGGAACAAACATCAATGACGCCCTTCTCCGGGCCATCTTTATTTTGAATGAAGCTACAAGTCTAGGATTGTTGGATCCAAACTCTGTATCCATGATCGTGCTGGTGTCAGATGGAGATCCTACCGTTGGTAAGAATCCTGCAGCTACAATGACTAACTAGCCAGGGGCACCATTGAGTTTAGTGAAATCTGTTGCATGCATTCATGTGCACACACACAATATCCTTTCCATTGCCAATTCATTATTATTTGTGCTCATGATGCTATTGGGGCGGTCAAGTGTTTGGGTATGTGTGCTTATAGAATTACAACCTTACTCTTTCATTTGGCACCAGCTGTCAAAGGGGAGAAGATAGCTTTCCAATAAACTACAGTGGTACCTTGGTTCTCAAACTTAATCCGTTCTGGAAGTCCGTTCCAAAACCAAAGCATTCCAAAACCAAGGTGTGCTTTACCATAGAAAGTAATGCAAAATGGATTAATCCGTTCCGGAATTTTAAAAACGACTCCTAAAACAGCAATTTAACATGAACTTTACTATCTAACGAGACCATGGATCCATAAAATGAAACCAATAAACAATGTACTGTAGTCACGCACGCAATCAATCAATCAGTAGCTGAACTGGGTTCCACACAGTCATAAACAAAAAACAAAAAAGAGCCACAAAAACGCAAAATAAATAGCAAAAACAGACAGGCCTCAGCATAACACTCAAAACAGAAGTGTGGCACTCAAATCGGAAGCATAACACTCAAAATGGAGCACATTCGGCTTCCGAAAAAAGTTCACAAACCGGAACACTTACTTCCGGGTTTGCAGTGTTTGGGTTCCAAGTTGTTTGAGTATCAAGGCGTTTAAGAACCAAGATACCACTGTACCAAGAAATAGCATCTTGGTTTATTCTTTTCCTTCCATTTCGGACTCACCTGCAACACTTTAATGGAACAGTCCTGGATGAATGTGACCATTTCCTTCCTTTCCATTCCCCATCAGGAGAACTTAAGCTGCCTACAATTCAGAAGAACGTGCAGAAGAACATTCGGGATGATATCTCTTTGTTCTGCCTTGGTATCGGATTCGACGTGGATTATGATTTTCTGAAAAGGCTGGCTCATGAAAACAATGGAGTTGCCCAGAGGGTTTTTGGGAACCAGGAGACCTCATCTCAAATGAAGGTGAATTTTCAACCTCTCTCCCCATTATACAAAATTTCATGGAACACAAAGGGGGGCGAGAATGAAAGGAAAACATGACACATCCATCCTCTTTACAAAAAAAATCATCATCATCATCTTATCATCTGGTTATCTGTTAAATTATCTGGATTTAAGACCCAAAGACTTGCAAGGGTCATTGGAGGACATCTAAACTAACTTCTTGCAGGTGCAAGAATTTCAGGATACCTGAATATGTAGCTATCCAGCCTCTGTTTAAAAATACATCCTGTGAAAGTGACCACGTAGACTCCCAAGGCAATCTGTTCTACTGTTGAACAGCTTATACCAGGGGTCAGCAACCTTTTTCAGCCATGGGCCGGTCCACCGTCCCTCAGACCTTGTGGGGGGCCGGACTATATTGGGGGGGGGATGAACGAATTCCTATGCCCCACAAATAACCCAGAGATGCATTTTAAATAAAAGGACACATTCTACTCATGTAAAAACATGCTGATTCCCGGACCATCCGTGGGCTGGAATGAGAAGGCGATTGGGCCGCATCTGGCCCACGGGCCTTAGGTTGCCTACCCCTGGCTTATACAATTAGGGCCTTTCTTCTAATGGAGGTGTTTTAGCTTGAGGGGCCAGATAACGTTGACAAGTTGGTGAGGCAAACCCACGTGTCCATCACATGACATTCAGGTGTCTCACGATTGGCAGGTGGGTTGTCCCACCTATCGGTTGAAATCCCTTTCAAACACCCAGCAGCCAACCAGTTGGCTGTTAAGCATTTAGGAATCACGGCGCAAAGGGCATTAGCAGTCGGATTTGAAAATAAGGGATTTTTCCAAACTTTCGGATTTGAAAATAAGGGATGCCGCGAGGGCGGTACAATGGCACCAAGTAGCCTCACCACCCTGCACTCCAGAGGCTGTGCGTGAATGGGTGAACGAAAGAGCGAGCACGTAGACGGCAGGCAGGCTGTCTGTCTGGTTGTGCGTGAGGGTCTGGCTGCACAAGGCATGCAAGCTCCGCCCCCAGTCGGTCTCAGACTCCTTATTGGCAGCCGAGCAACGCAGCTGAGGAGCCTCCCTGGTCGGCAGGGAGGGAGAGGAGCTGCTTCCTTTGAAATCCGGGAAATTTAAGGGATATCAACAATCCGGGATAGCAGCGGGAAACGACATTGGAATAAGGGAGTTTCCCGCCAAAAAAATGAGGCTTGACAGCTATGGCACACGTGCATGGGGCTTATGTAGGTCCCTCGATCTGTTTAGCTAGCGTCCCATTGGTCTGATTACACCCAGAATCTAGGGACCTACCAATAGGGTGTTGTGGCTGTCCAAACATTCCCACCCACAACACAAGGGTTTGGTTGCCAGGCCACACCGCAACACGTGCCCTCTTTGAGGGAGGACCCGATATCTTGCACATGCCTGATGTAAGTTTCTCTTAAAAACCCAGCTGTCCTCACTTCTCTTCCTCCTTGGAATTTGCAGAAATTCTACAACCAAGTCTCCACGCCACTTCTCAAAAAGCTGGAGTTCAACTACCCGCACGGAATGGTATCCGATGTCACCCACAACACTTTCCAGAACTATTTTGGAGGCTCAGAGATTGTAGTAGCAGGAAAAGTAGACACTGAAAATGTGCAACACTTGCAGAGTATGATTACAGCCACTGCCGTGAGTATAGTGTTTGCCCACAAATCTGTTTCCCCATTGCAAGTGTTTATGCCA
Organism: Darevskia armeniaca; assembly: GCA_034641395.1. Lineage (NCBI taxonomy): Eukaryota > Metazoa > Chordata > Lepidosauria > Squamata > Lacertidae > Darevskia > Darevskia armeniaca. Next base: position 444,252 of record JAWWNF010001063.1, read on the forward strand.
TTGTGGGGAGTTTCCTCAGTTGGGGTAGGGGTGAAATTTGAATCAATTTGTATTTACCAGGTGAACTTACCTAATTTACAGTTCCTGAAACCAAATTGCGGCCATCTTTCAAAATTCACATCTGCAACACAGTCCTCCAGCTGTTGCAACGTGTACAGAAATGCATAGACTAGGTAAAATGTACGTGAGATACGTATCTTAGTGAAAATAGCATGCAACAAATGCATTTTATTGGGGGAAATCGCTTGCAAGATTGAGTATATCAGCCAAAATTGCATGTAAAAATGGGCATATATTAGAAGCAATTCTCCCCAAAATGCTGATAAATTTTATTGAGGACTTTTAAAATCAGGAATTCCCAAACCAATGTGGAAATGTGAAGAACTGAACTTTTGACTGGAAAATGGAGAAAATGAAATGGACCGATTTCCCCATCCCTGTTTTTGAAGGATGGGTAAGAAATATTTTAATTGCATCAGCATAGCACCTGAGGGGAAGTTTCTCACAAAAGGTCTTTGTATCTCTCTTATTTCTCTGCCCCATTTTTAGTCCAATGCACAGCTGGTCTTGGAGACTCTGGCTGACGTTGACGGACTGGATGAGTTCCTGAGCAAAGATAATCATGCAGACCCAAAATTCACTGAAAAGCTGTGGGCCTACATTACCATCAACCAACTGTTGGCTGAGAGGTGAGAAGGAAAGCACCCAGAGCCAGTGTGGTGTAGTGGTTAAGAGCGGTAGACTCGTAATCTGGGGAACCGGGTTCGCGTCTCCGCTCCTCCACATGCAGCTGCTGGGTGACCTTGGGCTAGTCACACTTCTTTGAAGTCTCTCAGCCCCACTCACCTCACAGAGTGTTTGTTGTGGGGGAGGAAGGGAAAGGAGAATATTAGCCGCTTTGAGACTCCTTCAGGTAGTGATAAAGCGGGATATCAAATCCAAACTCTTCTTCTTCTTCTTCAGTGAATTTCTTAGACCCTTCTCAGAAGAGGAAGAATTTCTATAATTCTAGCTCTGAAATAACGCTAGCTGGGACCCAGTACTTGTGATTCTGTGTACTGTGCAGTTAGCATGCATTCTGTGGAGTGGGATTGTGATTGGCTCAGAGTGGCCCCAGAGTGGCTGGGGGGATCCGGCCAGATGGGCGGGGTACAAATAAATCATTATTATTATTATTATTATTATTATTATTAAGGCAAACTTGCTTAAGTCACCCTTTAAGAAGCAACATGCAAACCAAAACGGTTTCAGAAATTATTTCCCCCCAAAAAAGTTCACAAATGGATATGGATACGAAAGGGAGAAAAACAAAATTTGACAGATTCACTCATCCCTTGGCAATGGAGAAGGTTCGTAGAATCACAGAATCATAGAAGGAAAGGGACCCCGAGGGTCATCTAGTCCAACCCCCTGCAATGCAGGAATCTCTTTTAAAGCATCCATGACAGAAGGCCATCCCACCTCTCCTTAAAAACCTCCAAGGAAGGGGAGTCCGTAAGCTTGCGAGGGAGACTGTTCCACAGTCAAACAGCTCTTACTGTAGGAAAGTTTTTTCGTGATGTTTAGTCGGAATCTCCTTCCTTGTAACTTGAAGCCATTGGTTTGAGTCCTACCGTCCAGAGCAGGAGAAAAGAAGCTTGCTCTATCTTCCATGGGGCAGCCTTTAAGATAATTTGTTTATGTACCACCTAGAAACCTGGCCACTACGGCTGCCCTGAAAAGGAACATCACAAAGAAGATCTTGCAGATGTCTTTGGACCATCACATTGTGACCCCATACACAGCGATGTTGATTGAGAGCCCCAACGGAGACGAGCTGATGTTGGCTGACTCGCCCCAAGACCGCAAAAGAGGATGCTGCCCAGGTTGGTGCCACACTATTCCCACTTGTCAGGGTACGGCACGGCACAACACATGATAATAATAATAATAATAATTTATTATTTATACCCCACCCATCTGGCTGGGTTTCCCCAGCCACTCTGGGCGGCTTTCAACAGAACATTAAAATACAACAATCTATTAAACATTAAAAGCCTCCCTAGACAGGGGTGCCTTCAGATGTCTTTTAAAGGTCTGGTAGTTGTTGTTCTCTTTGACATCTGAAGGGAGGGCGTTCCACAGGGCGGGTGCCACTACCGAGAAGGCCATCTGCCTGGTTCCCTGTAACTTGGCTTCTCGTAGTGAGGGAACCGCCAGAAGGCCCTCGGCGCTGGACCTGAGTGTCCGGGCTGAACGGTGGGGGTGGAGACACTCCTTCAGGTATACTGGACCAAAGCCATTTAGGGCTTTAAAGGTCAGCACCAACACTTTGAATTGTGCTCGGAAACGCACTGGGAGCCAGTGTAGGTCTTTCAAGACCGGTGTTATGTGGTCTCGGCGGCTGCTCCCAGTCACCAGTCTAGCTGCCGCATTCTGGATTAGTTGTAGTTTCCGGGTCACCTTCAAAGGTAGCCCCATGTAGAGCGCATTGCAGTAGTCCAAGCGGGAGATAACATAGGTCTGTAGGTAAAGGATGTGGGTGGTGCTGTGGTCTAAGTTCAGGCATGTCCAACAGGTAGATCGCGATCTACCGGTAGATCACTGGACGTCTGTGGTAGATCACAGGTATATCATTGGCTCTCCCCAAAGAAGCTGAACAACTGCGGCTCCCCTAAAAAAATCTCAACATTTTACCTCCTCCCTGAAAAAACTCAACAACATTGACCCGAAACCCCCCAAAATGGGCCTTCCTCCTTCCTAAAAAAAAGCTCAACAACTTTGACCTGAACCCCCAAAAAGGGGGTAGATCACTGCCAGTTTTTAACTCTGTGAGTAGATTGCAGTCTCTTGGGAGTTGGCCACCCCACTCTAAACCACTGAGCCTCTTGGGCTTGCCGATCAGAAGTTTGGCGGTTCGAATCCCCACAACGGGGTGAGCTCCCGTTGCTCTGTCCCAGCTCCTGCCAACCTAGCAGTTCAAAAGCACACCAGTGCAAGTAGATAAATAGGTACTGTTGCAGCGGGAAGGTAAACAGCGTTTCCGTGCACTCTGGTTTCTGTCACGGTGTTGCATTGCACCAGAAGCGGTTTAGTCCTGCTGGCCACATGACCCAGAAAGCTGTCTGTGGACAAACGCTGGTTCCCTCAGCCTGAAAGCGATATGAGCGCTGCAACCCCATAGTTGTCTTTGACTGGACTTAACCATCCAGGGGTCCTTTACCTTTACAGGTAGGTCTGTTGTAATTTCATTCCTTTTTTCTTACAGGTGCTTTAGCTGTTGGCCACCCCAAGCCTGACAATTCCATCCCAGCTTGGGCCAAGCCCACGTCCAGGGCAAGAGATCCTTCATCTCTCCTTATGGGCCCAACTGCATCAGCCATACATTCTGGTAAGAGAAGATAGGTCCCTGCGTTGTGATCGCTCGCTTCCCCCCCCCCTGCAGTAGCGATATGGGGGAGGAAAATGCAAAACCTAAAGACAGGAGAAGCCATCAAAATTTATCAAGCCCCAGAGGCGTAGCAAGCCCAGGTGGTACCCGGGGCGGAATTTTTTTTGTCACCCCCCACCACTTTAATTTAATTTTTTTTTAAAAAAAAATTAAAAAGTGTCACCCCCCTCTGATGGTGCCACTTTGCGAGGTGTGGGGGTTTTGTGTGTGTGTGTCTATTATCTCTTTTTTTCAATAAAGATAAAATAAAATAATAATAATAATAAATAATAAAAATGTAAAAAAATAAATTAAAATAAAAAGTGTCACCCCCCCCTCTGATGGTGCCACTTTGTGAGGTGTGGGGGTGTTGTGTGTGTGTGTCTATTATCTCTTTTTTTCAATAAAGTTAAAATTAAAAAAAAAATAATAATAATAAAAATTAAAAAAAAATAAAAAGTGTCACCCCCCCCCTCTGATGGTGCCACTTTGTGAGGTGTGGGGGGTTGTGTGTGTGTGTCTATTATCTCTTTTTTTCAATGAAGTTAAAATTTAAAAAAAAACAAATTAAAAAACTTTTTTTAAAAAAAAAGTGTCACCCCCCTCTGGGGTGGAACCCGGGGCGGACCGCCCGCCCCCCGTCCCCCCCTTGCTACGCCCCTGTCAAGCCCATTGTTATTTAGTCTGGAGAAGAGAAGGCTGAGAGGTGATTTGATAGCCATCTTCAAAAATCTACAAGGCTGTCAAATGGAGCAAGCTTGTTTTGTGTTGCTCCAAGGGGTAAGATGTGAACCAATGGATTCAAATTGCAAGAAAGGAGGTTCCAACCAAACTTTAGGAAGGATGGTAAGAGCTGTTCAACCGTAGAACAGACTCCCTCAGGAGGTGGCGGACTCTCCTTCCTTGGAGGTTTTTAAGCAGAGGTTGGGGGGGGGGCACCTGCCAGGGATACTTGAGTTGAGATTCCTGCATTGCAGGGGGTTAGACTAGATGGTCTTTAGGGGTCCCTACGATTCTGTGACTTTATTTGTCTGTGGGTTAAGGGGAAGGGGTCGCACTGTGATTCCGTGGCTGACGCAACGCACAGATGAGGCACTGGATGGGCAAGGATGGTGGCCAAGGGGGGAGGCTGCTGAGATGGTCTTGCCTCAGATTAAAGGGCAGCATCCATGAGAGGTTCTTGTTCAGTACCCGCAGGAAGCAGCAGGAAGAGGGAGACAGGAGGGAAAGTGAGGGTAAACAGAGGAAGCTTGGAGAAAGCGAGAGTGAAGAAGGAGCCAGGAGGAGAGATGACGGAGGAGGTGGAAGGACAGGCTGTGAAAGAAATTAGGCTGCCACAAGGAGCCTACTAGAAGGGAGGAAGGGGGAGAGAAGGAGAAAGGGGAGGTCTGTGATGGCTAGAAGCAGACTTTATATAAAAAGGAGAAGTCAGAAACTGAACTGGCCAGGAAGCAAATGAACAGAGTGGTTTCAGCAGTGAAAAGGAGTAACAAAACTCTTGAAATAAGACCCACCACTACCACCTGCTGGTTCTCTGAAGGGGGAGAGACCACCTGTGGTTCTGAGGGCTCCTGAGACCTTAGCTAGGTAGCAGCTGACATGGGTCTTACAGTGCCTGGGTATTTTATTTTATTTATTTATTGCATTTATATCCCAGAGCTCCCTGGGAAGGAGTGATTGTTAATCCACTCTGGGAATTGTAGCTCTATGAGGGGAAAAGGGGGTCTTCCTCACAAGTCTCAGCAAACCCTTAGCAAACTACAGTTCCCAGGATGCTCTGCAGAGACGACTCTTTGAAGCGTTATATTACCTCTTTAAATGTATAGTCCGATAGAAAAGCTGAGAGTTGTTAGGAGACCCCCTATTCCTCTCACAAAAACTACAAATCCCAGAGTTCATTGTGAGGAGGGATAGTTTAACTACTCTGAGAACTCTGAGGGGGAAAGGGGTCTCCTAACAACTCTCAGCACCCTTAACAAACTACAGTTCCCACTAGGGAGAAAAATGTCTCTCTATTCCTTTCACATCATACATAATTTTATATGCCTCTCTTGTCTTCTTGTACTCAACTTTTCTCTAAACTAAAAAGCCCCAAACACAGGACCCCTGAGGGAAAGTGAAGCGACCACCTCAGGCGGCCAGGATCCACAGGGGCAGCAGATCTTAATGTAGATCTTTATTCCACCCTCTCTTCCCTGGGGTGGGGGGTGGGGAGAGAGAGAGAGCAGGGACCAAAGCGAGCGCCATTTTGTTTTTTTCGCCTGAGGTGCCAAAATGTCTTGGGCCGGCCCTGCCCAAAGATTTCCTCGCTGTTCTTTGATTTCCTGTTGGCGGAACAAACACAGCGAATATTGCAAAGGCTTGATCTTTGAGGGGGCGCTTAATGTCGGCTTTTGCTGCTCTCCCACAAATAGTGACAAACAGTGTCAAAATAGGTATTATTCAGGACAGCGTGTCTATCTTCTGATATTGGGGGGTGGGGAGAGAATTTGAGCAAGCAACATCTACACTGCCCTTTGCTCAGGAATGAACCCAGGCAGAATCTGGCATTCATCGGCTGTTCTTCACCAGATACTCATTTCTTGAGGCAATCTGGTTTAAATCCTTTGCTGGATCTTGTGGGTGTTTGCAGGGGAAATGGAAGCGATAAGCTGAAGTGGTCTTGAAGTGTAGAGTTTGGGGTCAGTCACCTTATTGGCTGCGAGGAAGAACTCAAGCCAGGTGGCGTGGGAGTCCCATTTCCCTGGAACCGTTGTGTGAAATTCCTCGATGTGGCCCTGGGTGTCCGTGACGTCCCCTCTGCTTGATCTGCCTTGGGGCTGCAATCAGTGATTTCAGCTCAGCTGAGGCGACAGTTCCCCAGCAGTGATTTCAGCTTGTGGAAGCTAGCCAGGGCTGCATACCTAGCCTAGCATCCCACCTTCGTTGCCAGTGAAGCATAGGTGGGTTCCCACAAGGCAAGAACACAGCGATAACAGCAAGACCCTTTATTGAACGACATAACTGGACAACAGAGGCAAAGCAACTGCTTATATACATTCCTGAAAGCCTGGGCCACTCCCACTCCCAACGTGATTGGCTGTCTCAACTTCCAAGCTGCGAATCACGACTCAGAGTTCAAGGGCCAATGGCAGAGGCCCAAATCCTGAAATGTTCTGTGATTGGACAACAAGTATCGAATCAGAACACAGGAGCTCAGAATCCTTAGTCCAGACTCAAGCTCAGGCAAACACAGACCACTGAATATATAACAGGACTGGTCCCAGTGGCCCTGCTGGCTGAGCTTTGCAAGGTGTTGTCTCAGCAGGGAGGTAGGAGCCAGGGGAGCTGGCAAAAGAAGTCTGATCATTGGCCCATTCGATTCAGTGTTGTCTACACTGACCGGCAGCAACTCTCTCCAGAGTTTCAGGCAGGGTTTAAAGGACCATCATCTGATGCTGCAGGTACAGAACAGACTCTCCCAGAAGGTGATGGACCCTCCATCCTTGGAGCTTTTTGGATGGCCATCTGTCATGGATGCTTTAGCTGAGATTCCTGCATTGCAGAGGGTTAGACTAGATGGCCCTTGGGGGTCCCCTCCCAACCCTGCAATCCTGTGATCCTAGGCACTGACTTCTGTTAAGGGTTTTAAACAGTGCAGAATCGGCACCATTACTGATGCCACAAAGTCATACGTAAGAAATCGATTCTTTTAGTGCGGCGGCGCCTGCACTTTGGAACTCCCCGCCTATTGATATCCAGCAGGTGTGTTCACTGTACTCTTTCTGGCGCATTTCTGTTTTAGACAAGCCTACCCAGGCATCTAGAATGCTGGTGTGTTCTTTAGTTTATTGCTGCTTTTCATTTTTTGAATGTTTTGTCATAATCTTATTGCTGTATCCTTTTTGAGAACTGCTTTGAGGTTGTTGTTGTTGTTTACAATGAAGCAGTACATAATTTTTTATGAAATTAAAAATAAATAAACAACAGAACCCACTGAGCTTTGCCCACAATGGGGCACCCAGCTTTGTCCGAGTACTGCTGTTTAAAAACAAACAGGAAAAGCCTGACTAATTATATGCAAAATGGTACAGATACAAAAGTATATTATATGTATTGAATAATCAAGTCCCATGTATCCCTACAGTCCTGCAACATAATTCACAAGTATTAACACATATGCGTCTTATACGTGTATATTAGGGTTACCAGACGTTCCCGGTTCCTAGGGACAGTCCCCGGATTCACCAATCTGTCCCCGGACAAAATCTGTCCCCGGATTTTAATTAATGTCCCCGGATTTATGCCTCAGGACTTCCGGCGAGGCAACATGGCGGGCGCCATGGTAGCGAGCAGCACCAGAGCCCCTGGCGACGTCAAAGTTCCAGCCAGCCAATCCGCTGGCTGCGGGGGGGGTGCTATTTAAACTGAGGCGCGAGCCAGAGAGCTTCCTTCTGGCTCGCTTCCTCGATCAACGCTCACTCCAAACTCGTGAAGAGCCGCCCGCAGGAGAAGAGCCCAGGGCGTTCTTCTTTTTTTTTTTTTTTTTTTTTTTTCAAGTAATATTTATTGATTTTTAAAACACAAATAAATTCAAACACACACATAAACAGACCTAACATACTAAAACATTACTACACTACACTTAACAAAAAATCTATAAATTTCCTTTTCTATTTTCCTTAACATTTTACATTGACTTCCTCCTGTCTATCCTTCTGTGCTTCATTTGTCAATTATTTCTATTGGCAATTTCATTTCCCATTTTAACATTATAATTAATTAATTAATCCATTATTTAAAATTCTTTTCTTAAACATTCTTATTCTATTTTCATCCTCATCCTATACATTCCTAGTTCATTTATACTATTTTTTTATCTTCCTTATCTAATTTCACTTATTTTAATTCTTATACATCAAATTCTATTTAAATTAAAAAAGAGCAAACAAACACATAAATCTACTTAACAATCTTATATCTTCTTGATTAATAAATCTCTAAACTAAAATTTAATCTGTAAGCTATTATTACTTTGACATTATTTCATTTTACATTTTGTAATATTTTTTAAGATAATCTTTAAATTTTCTCCAATCTTCTTCCACTGCTTCTTCCCTCTGGTCGCGGAGTCTCCCGGTCAGCTCGGCGAGTTCCATATAGTCCATCAATTTCATCTGCCATTCTTCCAAGGTCGGTAAATCCTTTGTCTTCCAATATTTCGCAATCAGTATTCTTGCTGCTGTTGTGGCATACATGAAGAAAATGTGATCTTCTTTTGGTATCTCTTGGTTTACCATTCCGAGCAAGAAGGACTCTGGTTTCTTTACAAATGTGTTTTTAAACACTCTTTTCAGTTCATTGTATATCATTTCCCAGAATTCCTTCAACCTCGGGCAGGTCCACCACATATGATAGAATGTTCCTTCCGATTTCTCACATTTCCAACACTTATTGTCCTTCAAATGATAGATTTTGGCGAGCTTTACTGGGGTCAGATACCATCTGTATATCATCTTCATAATATTTTCTCTTAACAAGTTGCAAGCAGTAAACTTTATTCCTGTCCTCCATAGTCTTTCCCAGTCCGCCATCATTATATTGTGTCCGACATCTTTAGCCCAATCTATCATTGCAGATTTTACAAATTCATCCTGCGTGTGCCATTCCAGCAGCAAATTGTACATTCTCGACAAATTTTTAACTTTTGGTTCTAAGAGTTCCGTTTCCAATCTAGACTTTTCCAGTTGAAAGCCAATTTTCTTGTCCATCTTGTAGAGTTCATTTAATTGATGATATTGTATCCAGTTCTTAACTTTTTCTCTTAAATGTTCATAGGGTTTCAACCTGACTTGTTCGCCTTCTTGTATTAATATTTCAGAGTATTTTGGCCAGTTCTCTTCCATATTTGTCATCTTATGGGCCTTAGCTTCTAATGGTGAGATCCATCTGGGCGGTTTCCTTTCTAGTAGATCCTTGTATTTCATCCAGACTCTGAATAGAGCCTTTCTGATTATATGTGTCTTGAAGCCTTGGTGAGCCTTAATCTTATCATACCATAAATATGCATGCCATCCAAATCTGTTATCATGTCCTTCCAGGTCCAATATATCTGTATTTTCCAGTAGGAACCAATCTTTCAGCCAGCAGAAGGCCGCTGCTTCGAAGTATAAACTTAATTCCGGCAGGGAAAAGCCCCCTCTTTTCTTATCATCTGTTAAAATCTTGAACTTAATCCTGGGTTTTTTTCCCTGCCAGATAAATCTTGATATGTCCTTCTGCCACTTCTTGAAAGGTTCCATCTTATCCACGATCGGTATCGCCTGAAAGAGAAATAGTAGTTTCGGCAGCACATTCATTTTTATTACTGCTATTCGGCCCAGCAAGGACAACTTCAGTTTGTTCCAGATCTCCAGATTTTTCTTAATTTCATTCCAGACTTTCTCATAATTATCTTTAAACAAATTCTGGTTTTTTGCTGTCATGTTGATTCCCAGGTATTTCACCTTTTTTACAATTTGTAGGCCCAACTCCGACTCTATTTCCTCTTGCTCTTCATGTGTCAGGTTTTTCCCTAGAACTTTAGTTTTGGCTTTGTTCAATTTGAATCCTGCTACTTGCCCAAAGTCTTGTATCAGCTCCAGTGCCTTAACCGCACTGGTCTCCGGATGTTGTAGGGTTAATACCAGGTCATCAGCAAAGGCTTTTAACTTATATTCTTTGGCCCCCACCGCCACCCCTTTTACATCTGAATCTTTCCTTATCATATTCAGCAACACCTCCAGGACCGTTATAAAAAGTAGAGGGGAAAGTGGGCAACCTTGTCTTGTTCCTTTTTCAATTCTTATGTTGTCTGATACCCCAGGGCGTTCTTCTCCTGCGGGCTCTGCGCGCCCAAGTTGGGGGGGGGCGAGTGAGGCGCTGAGGCGGTGAAGAAGATCCTTGCGCCCCGGCTGGGCAGATCTTTGCACCCCGGCGGCGCATATGCTAAAGACGGCCCTGGTCCTGACACACCCTTATGGTGGAGAGAAGGATTCTCTCACCAGGTGTCTCTATGGCCATGCGTCAAGGCAGTGATGGCTGGGGCCCTTTGAGGCTAGTAATAATAATAATAATAATAATTTATTATTATTTATACCCCGCCCATCTGGCCGGGTCTCCCCAGCCATTCTAGGCGGCTTCCAGCAAATATTAAAATACATACACATGTCACAGAATAAAAACTTCCCTGAACAGAGCTGTCTTCAGGCATTTTCTAAATGTCAGATAGTTGTTTATCTCTTTGACTTCTGATGGGAGGGCATTCCACAGGGCGGGCGCCACTACCGAGAAGGCCCTCTGCCTGGTTCCCTGTAGCTTTGCTTCTCGCAATGAGGGAACCGCCAGAAGGCGCTCGGCGCTGGACCTCAGTGTCCGGGCTGAACGGTGGGGGTGGAGATGCTCCTTCAGGTATACAGGACCTCGGCCGTTTAGGGCTTTAAAGGTCAGCACCAACACTTTGAATTGTGCTCAGAAACATACTGGGAGCCAGTGTAGATCTCTCAGGACCGGTGTTATGTGGTCCCGGCGGCCACTCCCAGTCATTAATCTAGCTGCCGCATTCTGGATTAATTGCAGTTTCCGGGTCACCTTCAAAGGTAGCCCCACGTAGAGCTCATTGCAGTAGTCCAAGTGGGAGATAACTAGAGCATGCACCACTCTGGTGAGACAGTCTGCGGGCAGGTAGGGTCTCAGCCTGCGTACCAGATGGAGCTGGTATACAGCTGCCCTGGACACAGAATTGACCTGCGCTTCTATGGACAGCTGTGAGTCCAAAATGACTCCCAGGCTGCGCACCTGGTCCTTCAGGGGCACAATTACCCCATTCAGGACCAGGGAGTCCCCCACACCTGCTCGCATTCTTTCCCCCAAGAACAGTACTTCTGTCTTGTCAGGATTCAATCTCAATCCGTTAGCCGCCATCCATCCTCCAACCGCCTCCAGGCACTCACACACAGGACCTTCACTGCCTTCACTGGTTCCGATTTGAAAGAGAGGTAGCTGGGCAGAAGGCAGGGAGACCAACAGCAGCTGGAGCCAGAGGCAATGTCTTAATTCTAGTGCAATAAGCAGTGCAAACCCTCCATAGTGGTTGCAAGTAAGGAAGCAGAGCAGGTGAACTGAGGAAGGGTTGGTGAAGCAGCCCCCCATTGGCCCAAATGGACCAGCCTCCACTGCTTCAAAGTTTGCACTGCTAACTCCTTTTTAAACAAAAAACAAAAACGGCTGCATTGGGCACGTTTGTGGTAACGATGCAAATGTTAAAATGAGAGCTGCACCATTAAAGCGAAACCCAAACGCTCTATGGACAATGCGCTAATTCCACATGACAGTTATCTTCTGGTTTATCTAAACAGGATCCTTAGTTGTTGGCTCAGCACCGACTGACAATTCCATCCCATCTTGGGCGAAACCTACGCCGAAACCTCAGGGTCCGTTAGCTGCTGTCATGGGTCCAACTATTTCTGCCATACATGCAGGTAATAGATGTTGGACTCTCTCCCTCCCCCCCTTTTTTATCGCCATCTGGGTTTCCTCACTTTAAGGTGGCCGTGTGTCCTCCTTCTATCTGAAGGGTTGTTGGCCCAAATCTAGTTTAAAGATACAGGACCAGAGAGAGCATCAGGGGTGTTAAAACTTACTCCTCTACCATTAGAATCTGCACTGCAGTCTGTAAAGGTAAAGGGACCCCTGACCATTAGGTCCTGTCGTGTCTGACTCTGGGGTTGCGGCGCTCATCTCGCTTTATTGGCTGAGAGCCGGCGTACAGCTTCCAGGTCATGTGGCCAGCATGACTAAGCCACTTCTGATGAAACCAGAGCAGCGCACGGAAACACTGTTTACCTTTCCGCCAGAGCGGTACCTATTTATCTACTTGCACTTTGACGTGCTTTCGAACTGCTAGGTCGGCAGGAGCTGGGACCGAGCAATGGGAGCTCACCCAATCGCGGGGATTCGAACTGCCAACCTTCCGATCGGCAAGCCCTAGGCTCAGTGGCTTAGACCACAGCGCCACCCGCTAATTTAGAAATAGTTACTGTGATTTAGATGCATCTTGTCATAATGGAGGAGAGTGTGATGCTCAGACTGCAGCTACGTCCAGGTTTTCCAACACATTTTGCTGTCCAGTTCCCATGTGTCCAGGAAAACCCATTGACTGACCATTGACACTTAAAGTATTATGATGCATTCTGTTCCAGTGATATAAGCATGGGCCATTTTTAATCAGCACTGGGCCATTTTTCACAAAAATGACACTTCAAGAATTAATTGCATTTGTTTGGTTTTTTTAAAAAATACAGCAGCAGCCATAACTAAGAAATATGCAAGAATTATGCCTGCATTGATATAAGAATATCCCCCTTTATATTGTGCAATAGAGAAATTTTTATATTGGCAACATAAAACCAGGGTTTGTCATTGTTGCATAGACCACTGATATCTTTGATATAACCCCCATAAAGTATTAGCTTTGGGGATAAATAAAGACAACCATGCCCAGCCATGAATGAAGGTGGCAATTAGTGCGTTACCAATGACACGGTTGGTTCTAAGTCATCGTTCTATGGCCAACGCCTCCAGTATTGCCAAGGACACCTCTGCTGCGATGAGTAACTGAAGCGCAGCTGCGGTTTCCATTCTGACAATATTTCTTTCTTCCAAAAAGAGATCAGAAGGATAATTATATTTCCCCGATCTTCTCCCGCAACAGGACCTTTACTTTTAGGCCAGTCCAAGCCTGGTCATTCCAACACATCCTTGGGCACAAAGAACCTACCTCAAAGCGGGATACATGCAGGTAGAAGATATTGTGCTGGATTTCCATCTTACTGTCTCTGAACTCAGCTGGGACGAGGGCAGAGGCAAAACTGGAAATAGTTGCCTCTCTGGCTCTACCTACTGTCAGTCTTCTTGCTTTCTGCCCTTGGCTCTGGCTACATCGACTGTTGATCTTCCTGCATTCTGCCATCACTGTACGGGGGTGAATGTTAACATGGGAGCGATGGAGTTTTCATTTGAGTAGGGGAAAGAGTGTACCTTGGTTTCAGCCTGGGGTGTACATGTTCTCTTTTTATTCCGTAAGGTAAAGGTAAAGGGACCCCTGACCATTAGGTCCAGTCGCGGACGACTCTGGGGTTGCGGCGCTCATCTTGCTTTACTGGCCGAGTAAAGCTTCCGTATCCCCAGCTAAACCAGGGGGCGTCCCACTGATGTAAATAAAAATAATGCAAGGAAATCGGATCTTTCCATGTGTTGCAATAAATCTGTGCTTTATTTAATAAATCTAGGGGGGAAGAGTGTGGAGTGGGGTTTAAGCTAGTCCAGCAAAGCTAGATGTGCTTTGTCTGCCCATTATCTAATCCAGCACTGATGGGTACACAGAGAAGAAATATTTAACCCTCTTCCTTTGCCAATGAAGCTCTCCCCCACAGCTGCTACCCTCGGGCAGGAAATTTCCATGGGGGGGGGGGTTCAGAAGCATGGAAAGGGTTAACTGCTTGCATGCCACAATCCCAATTCTTTTTGCATCTGTGGTTGCCATAGTTAAAGAACACCGGACACATTAAATGATTCCGTGCAATTAACATCATGCCCTTTTCTGTTTGGTCCTAAAATCCAGAGGACAATTTAACAGTTGCTCAGGCTGGGGTTTGTTGCTCACACGTTGCAGAGGAGTCGCATATTCTAGCAATTCGAAAGAAGGAAGTCCCTTGCCACTTCCGATAGTTTTGTTTTCGGAGGAACCACAGTGGTGCATAGACAAGTCAATTGACTCAAAACTGGGTGTTATTTGTAAAGCGTTGGAGCGAAAAGCTCCAAGATCAAGTTGATGGTATTGCAACGTTTGTTTTCTCTTAGAGCTTTCTTTGGGGTGGGGTGGGGTGGATTGTTCTCAATTAATGCAGTGTTTGAAAATAGCAAAAACCCATTTGCAGGGCCGATGTGTGTCGCACAGGGCCTGATTTAAGAGTGGCGTTGTGGGGTGTAAACCACGTTTGCTCTGTGTATTCTCTTTTGCAGTTCAGCCTTGAGATCAACCTGCCTGATTCTCTCCTCTGTCCTGGCCTTTTGCCATTGCTTTGGGCAGTGATTCCCAAAGTGTGGAGGGGTACTGCCCCCCCCGAGGGTCAACATAGTTACAGGGGGGGGGGCGGAAGATGCCAAGAGGCAAGAAGGGTGGCAGGGAGTGCTGCAGATGACTAACAGACTTTACGAAGGTGGCATCACTGAATCAAGTTCATCAGTTTTGTTGACTTAATTAAACTAAATAGCTTTAACTGGATTTTGAATGAATGGCCAATTGATTGTTGCTGTTTGGGGCTTTGTTGTGTTATTACTGTGGCTTGTGCAAACTGCTATTCTAGATAAGGCTTTTTACAGGGTAGGGGGCGCTGCGGATGAGTTCATGGAACCAAGGGTTAGGTGGCCCAAAATGGGTTTGGGAACCATTGGCTTAGGAAGTGTGTGAGGTTCAGGATTTAATAGTAATAATTATTATTCCAAAATGCAGTATTAGATGATAAGTGGGGAAACCATTAGTCGAGGAGGAGGGAAGTCTCAGGCTGTTGCAGCCAAATGCTTTCTACATTATATATATGTTGAATGTCATGTTTAAAATATTTGCAAAAACTAATAAAAATTATTATTTAAAAAAAAGGAAGTGGATGAGGAACTTCTTTACATACGATTGACAGCTTTAGGAAGGACCTCAATGCAAATTGTGAGCTGCCCAGAGTGGCTGGGGAAACCCAGCCAGATGGGTGGGGTACAAATAAATAATTATTATTATTATTATTATTATTATTATTAGTCATACCTCGGGTTACGGCCGCTTCAGGTTGCGCATTTTCGGGTTGCGCACCGCGTTGAACCCGGAAGTACCGGAACGGGTTACTTCCAGGTTTCGGCGCTTGAACATGCGCAGAAGCGCTAAATCACGCTTTGCACGTGCGCAGAAGCGCAGAAGCGCAGAAGCGTGATCCCCGCGTGCGCAGACACGAAGCTGCGAGTTGCAAACACTGCGAGTTGAGAACACTGCGGGTTGAGAACGTGCCTCCCGCACAGATCACGTTCGCAACCCGAGCATGCACTGTATCTACATTCTATTGCATAAGCAATGGAAGATATTTTTTACTTAGCAAATGCTTTTGGTATTCACCCATGCATGGATCATACACCATTTTTTTCCTTCTGCAGTGGACAACGATCCCCATTTCATCATCAACCTTCCAAGGCAGCATAAGAACATCTGCTTCAATATAGACTCCGAACCCGGCGCGATCCTGAACTTAATTTCAGATGCCAAGTCCGGTAAGGGAGAAAAGTGCCGTTCTGCGGCTATTTTGCGCATTTGGAAACAGTCGTAGAAACACGGGAGTTCAGAAACGTTCAGGGGGGTTGAACTGGTAAGAGACCCCAAAAAGGCCATCCTGGATTGCAGTCCATCTGCAGAAATGCCAACACTGCTTCCCTTCTCTTTCTCTTTTGTAGGGATTGCTGTCAATGGGCAGCTGGTTGGGGCCAAGAAGGCCTTGAACAGCAAGCTGCACACCTACTTTGGCAAGATCGGGTTCAATTTCGAAAAGAAAGGCTTGAAGATTGAAGTCAGCACCGAGGGCATCAGCTTGAAGGACGGCTCCTCCAGCACATCCCTCTCCTGGTCAAATTTAGGAAGCCTCATTCGAAGGAGGTAACAGGGAAATCGGATGAACATTAAGGCTTCCCTAGACTTGTTGATCTCCCTATGTGGGGGAGAGTTATTTTAGGCTTTGTGCCCCAACAGTGATGTGCCCCTTGCCTCTGTGTGTTCCTGAAATTTTATTGGAGTATTTGCATTCCAACCCACACGCACCTGCCCTACCACCTGGTGGTGTCATAAACGGCCTCAGGTGTGGGGCAGGGAAAGAGACTTGCATGGCACTATGCGAGCCCCGCAAATCAGCAAGTAATAATGCCACAATACAGCTGGGGAGGGACGCGGGTGGTGCTGTGGGTTAAACCACTGAGCCTAGGGCTTGCCGATCAAAAGGTCGGCGGTTCGAATCCCCACGACGGGGTGAGCTCCCGTTGCTCGGTCCCTGCTCCTGCCAACCTAGCAGTTCGAAAGCACGTCAAAGTGCAAGTAGATAAATAGGTACCGCTCCGGCGGGAAGGTAAACGGCATTTCCGTGCGCTGCTCTGGTTCGCCAGAAGCGGCTTAAGTCATGCTGGCCACATGACCCAGAAGCTGTACGCCGGCTCCCTCATCCAGTAAAGCGAGATGAGCGCCGCAACCCCAGAGTCGGTCACGACTGGACCTAATGGTCAGGGGTCCCTTTACCTTTTTACAGCTGGGGAAGATGTCACAAGGAGCGTGGCGGTCTGAAATCACACAGTTCAAAGATGGAGTTAACTCTTTATCAGCGAAGCACCATCTCCACAGACTTGGTTGAGTGTCAGGCCTAGTGAGCAGAGCAGCTCATTCCTGGTGGTCTTACTGCATGAAAATCAGTTGCCAAGACTCCTCATAGCTGTTTAAGTTCACTACTCTAGCAACTTCACCAAGGGTAGTCAACATGCAATCCTCCAGATGTTGTTGGACTACAATTCCCATCAGACTCAGCCAGGAATGATGGGAGTTGTAGTCCGTCAAAAGATATGGAGTATCCCTGCTCTACACCAGGCACCCCCAAACTCGATCCTCCAGATGTTTTGGGACTACAATTCCCATCGTCCCTGACCACTGGTCCTGTTAGCTAGGGATGATGGGAGCTGTAGTCCCAAAACATCTGGAGGGCCAAGTTTGGGGATGCCTGCTCTACACCATATGGCTCAGACTGCTCTTTGGATGATGACGCCAGGTTGCAGCCAAGGCAGCGTTTGACAGGTTTGAGGGACACGACAGCTAGATTCTGTTTGGTCCACAATGAGACGGCCAAAGCCCAACCAAATGTGTTTCTGAGTAGAGAAACTCGGAACACACTACTCATGCATCGACTTGCCGTTTCTCCTAGAGTGCTGGTCTCTGTGAAGAGCGACAACAAAGTCAATATCACCGTGGATGGGGACTTGTCCTTTGTGGTCGTGCTTCACCGCGTATGGAAGAAGCATCCAGTCAATGTTGACTTCCTGGGAATCTACATCCCTCCTGCAAGCAACTTCTCCTCCAGCGTGCACGGCCTGATCGGTAAAGTCTCCTTGGGAGCAGGGAGCGGGGTTCGGTGCTGCTTGTTGCTGTGTATACATGGGCCCTTGTGAAAGCGATGAGCTTTAGGGAAAAGAGGAAATGCTCAAAACTGGTGGTTCAATTCAATTTCAATTTCCTTTATTCGACCGATAGTCAGAAAAACATCAATAAAAACATCGAAAAGATACACAAGTAAAAAAAACACGGGCAGCACTATTAACATTGTACAGGTAAACCCACATCGAGGCATTCGATTTTACGCTTCCGACACTTAAGCGCCAGGAAGAGGAATTTAGCCACCGATAAGGCTATTTCCCCTGAGGGCTTGTTCAGCAGATATGCAACCTGCCTTTCTCTTGATTGAAAACTAAAATGGGATAAATATGGGGCTATGAGATATTGCCTTAGCTCAGCATAAAAGGGGCAACTCAGTAGGATATGTTCCGTAGATTCTACCTCTCCTAGATCACAATGGCACGTTCTCTGACTATATGGAACTCCTCTGCATCTCCCCCTTAATACCGCCGAGTCAAGAACATTCAGCCTGGCCGCAGTGAGAAGTCTACGATATTCCAGATATTTAATATCCGCAAGATAGCGGGCTGGTACGGCCTGGTATACCTGCTTCCCCAGAAACATCCCAGGTTTCACGCGGGCTATGTCTTCTTGTCTGGCGATGTCCCCCAGTCTCTGAGCGATCACCACTTTGGCCTGACTATATGTCATAGACTCTATATAAAGGGAGGACAGCCCGCACTTCTGCACTTCCTCTAACACCTCCCCTTCCCATGGTGATTTGAAATTATCCTTCAGTATCAGGGTGGCCAAATCCACCGGTCTGAAGCATAGTTTAAGCCATAGCCATAATTTCGCTTTCAGGGCCACATACCTAAAGGCTTGACAACCAGTCTCTATTCTCATGACCGCACCCGCAACAGAAGGGGGGATCCTGAGGACGACCCTGAGAAATTGCGATTGAATCGATTCCAATCTGATAAAATCCCTGCGTGAACCCAAGGCAATACCCACCAGTAGTAGTGGGAGGACCTTCACCTGGAAGAGTCTCAAGGCCACTTCCACTGTCTGTGCCTGTTTTTTAGCATAGAGGGACCTAATCAGCAAGGCTGCTTTAGAGGCATTTGCAGCTATGTATTCTCTGTGTGCCAAGAAAGACCCGTTTGAGCGTAGGTTTAAGGTGCTGGTTTTGACCTTTAAAGCCCTACGCGGCCTAGGACCCTCGTATTTAAGGGACCGCCTCTCCTGGTATGCCCCGGGTAGGACCTTGAGGTCCTCAAATAATAACTTTCTGGAGATCCCAGGTTATAAGGATGTCAGGCTGGCAGCTGCCAGGGCTTTCTCGGTTCTGGCCCCGACATGGTGGAATGATCTGCCGCAAGAAACGAGGGCCCTGCAAGAGCTTGCATCCTTCCACAGGGCGTGTAAAACGGAACTGTTTCGCCTGGCTTTTGGGTTAACTTGAGGGTAACCCCTGACGTTTCTATTTCGTGGTGATTGGTGAGCTACTTATAATGAAGTGGCTTTTAAATCTTTTAAATTTTTAAACTTTTAAGCTTTAAACTGTATTTTAGATTTGTATTTTTAACTGTTTGTCCTATGGTTGTGTGGTTTTATAATTGTTAGCCGCCCTGAGCCCAGTCCTGGCTGGGAAGGGCGGGATATAAATAAAAGCTTATTATTATTATTATTATTATTACTACCTGGCCCAGGTATTTAAAGCAGCTAACCTGTTCCTGTGTATACATGGGTCCTTGTGAAAGCGATGAGCTTTAGGGAAAAGAGGAAATGCTCAAAACTGGTGGTTCCTCTTCAGAAGAACAGAATTCCCACCTGAACCATTCAGAAGGTTGTCACTGTGGTCATAGGAAACCACAGGAGGGGTCGAGTGCTCCTGTGCTCAGGTCCTGCTTGCAAGCTTCCTATAGCCATAGAATTGTGGAGTTGGAAGGGACCTTGAGGGTCATCTAGTCCAACCCCCTGCAATGCAAGAGTTGTCCCAGCCATACGAGAGCAGGATGCTGGACCAGATGGGCTGTTGGCCTGATCCACTGCAGGCTTTTTTGGAAGCTGCCTTCTACTGAGGTAGACCTTCGCATCCATCTACCTTAGGATTGTCTACACTGGCTGACAGCTCTCCCGGAGTCGAACCTGAGACCTTCTGTATGAAAAGCAGATGTTCTGCCACTGAACTTTGGCTCTCCCCCCAAAGAATTATGGAACCTAGGAAGGGCCGTGTTTGCCAATGCCGGGTGTATATGGCACACAGGTTAAATCGGCAACATAGACAGGTCCCTGGTTCCACACCATTTCCAACGTGAAACGGATTGGGGAAACAATGGCTATGCTAGATCTGCAACCGTTATGACTCCCGCCTCCAAATATTTGGGGATTATAGTTGTGCGAGGGGTAATCCCCTCTTTAACAAGTGTTTCCACATATACAAATGCACTTATGGGGGGCACACAGAGCCCCCCAGGACCGCCTAATGTCAAGTGATGATTCTCCTCCACCAGGGCAGTTCATGCTGGAGCCAGACGTCCACATCTATAATGAGCGGCCTGGACAAGATCCGGGGAAAGCTGATGCTACCATGGAAGTGAAAGGCCACAAACTCACTGTCACCAGGTAAACGAGGCACTTGTGTTGGCAGAAAACAAAGCCTCCCAACCACAGAGATGCTCAGAATGGCGTGTAAAGATGTAGTTTTGCTTACAGTGAATCTCTGCTCATGGTTTATTGCGGAACAGGATGGGGCAAAATTTCATTGTAGTGAGGAGGAAAGTTGTGAGTTGTGTACAACATAAAATCCAACCACACGGCAGTTTTTTTTCCAGGGTCCTCCCAAGCTTTGGCAAACATGTAATTTACGAGTTCTTTTTTCAGCAGAACTCCACATATTTTTATACTGAATCAAAAGTTCCAAATCCTGCAAGGTTTCCCATTTTGGGGAAGTGGGGGTTCTGCCAACCACCAGCACCCATGTCAAGAGTTCATGAGAGCCAACACTTATCAACTGATTGTCCCATAGATTTAGTAAACAAAGGTGCTGTGAAGTTGGAATGGGACGTTTTGAGTATTTTGGTCAAAACCAGCCTCCAGACTTGGGCAACCCCACCACAGGTGGAGAAAGGTTCTTCTTTTTTGACACCCTAAAACGGTTCTGGAACCGATTCCCCCTAACAAACAGCATCCTGGCAACCGCAGATTAGTGAGGGCGATGAGAAGACGGTTCTTCTTCCATTCAGCTTTGTTGCATACCACAGTGGTTTTATTTATATGGTTTTGCTTTTCCTGCAGAGGTGTGCAGAAAGACTACCGCCTGGACCGTGTGTTTGGGACTGGTGTTCGTTGTTGGTTCGTGCACAACAGCGGGAAGGGCTTTCTCGACGGTCACTACACAGATTACCTCGTCCCCACTTTATACAGCTATCCGAAGCATCCTTGAAAGGTTGGGCGGGCCTAAAGCTGAGGCAGGAGATGGCCAGCGTCTGATTGGCCAAGGCTTTCCTCCACCCACCCCTCTGGTGATTTGCTTGTGAACCTGACTTTCCAGGGGAAAACCCCTTTTCCAAGAGAGAAGCCTTGGCAGGCTAGATGCAGCCTGCAGATCCCGCACTGCCAGCCCCAGCAAAATGAAACCTTCTCCCCCCCCGAAGACAGCAAACATCTCTCTGCTCATATCTAGGGTCCTCCATAACCTTTCTGGGTGTCGTGGAAAAGCAGAAAAGCAACTGGCATACATTGTGGAGTTTGAAAATAAGGCCAAGTAAGATATGGCCATCATATATATGAAGATTTGTTGTCCTGGTAGGGAAAAAATATTTTTCAAAGAGAATAAAAAGCTTTCTTTTTGGGATTATGTCGTCTGTTTAGTCTCTTTGGCGAAGCCTCCAGGGCTTCAAGGTCTTGAGCAGGCATCCCCAAACTCGGCCCTCCAGCTGTTTTGGGACTACAACTCCCATCATCCCTAGCTAACAGGATCAGTGGTCAGGGATGATGGGAATTGTAGTCCCAAAACATCTGGAGGGCTGAGTTTGGGGGTGCCTGGTCTTGAGCAACCTCTTGGGAGCCTGGGGCAGAATGCCATCACTGCAGCTAGGACAGAAGTCACACGGTTTGAGCTACAAATCTAAACTAAAACATCCCATTAAATCACTACAGGTATGTTTCCCTGCTGAGAGTACCACATACTCAGAGCTGTGTCTGTGTCCCATTTCCCACACACGTAGCATCTCAGGGCAACATTTGCTTCAGGGGGGCTTATGGATGCTTAGCAGTTTGGGGACTGAATTTGTGGGGAGTAAACACAGGTCCTCTTTCTGAAATTAAATTTAGGCTTGCCCAGCTGCTTATTAGAAAGAAAACCTCCCAATTAGCCTGTTTCCCCTATTTTAAGATGTAGTCATAAAATAAGCCATTAGGATTTTTTCGCATTTGCGAAATATAAGCCGTACCCCGAAAATAAGCCATAGTGATAGGCGCAGTTCTGGAGGGCCAAAACCAGTCAGCCCCAGAAGCAGCGCTCAGGAACTCTGCAGAGCAGGGCACACAGGAAGGGGCAGCAGGCGCGACAAAGGCACTCCGAAGGTCTCTTCGCCCATGCGCTCACCCAACTCCGCTCGGCGTAGAGCGCATGGGGCGGCCGCCGTGGCAGAGAGGGAAGGCGGCAAGGATTTTCCCTGCTCGCCGCCATGACGAAATCCCCCGAGCCGCCCCGCGCATCACCCAAGAGGCCCCTTGAAAAACAAGGCTTCTGTCAAGTTTCGAGGAGGGAAGGCAGCGGAGGAGGAGCAGGAGAGAGCGCCCAGCGAAAGCAGGTCTCTCTGGTGCCCGTTTCCTCAAAGCTCAGCTTGGATTCTCCCCCCGCTGCCAGCAAGAAAACAAAGAGCTCCGCGCCCGTCCTTCGCAGCCCCAGAACTTGAGCGTGGCCTTGCCAAGGCGTGCTTACGTAATAAAAATAAGACATTCCCTCAAAATAAGCCATAGTGCGTTTTCTTGAGGGGGGGAAAAAATATAAGACGGTGTCTTCAAATAGGGGAAACACGGTATTTCACACTGTCTGCTGTGACGGAAATATATATTCTTAACTCGAGGAGGTCCCATCGCTGTGAATGCATTGAGGAAAGAGGTCACACTGTCAAATATTCTCTTTTATTTTTAAACAGCAATAAAAAAAATCACTGTACAAGTCATTATACATTTTTTACAAATCTACTGGAGGTGACGGAAGAGCATTCTGAAGGGAGGGCGGAGGGCTAGACGCAGAAAACTGTGCGGAGATAGTCTGCCGTATTCCCCAAAATAAACGTCTGTATCACCGGTGTTACATCACCCATTTCGTCCAAGGATGGGGCTGAGGTCCAGGCGAGAGGATCCAAATGGCTATGGGGTGCCCCCTTCTGGGGGAGCTTTCGATGATGTCTCCCAGCTACTCCTCAAGACCTCCAAACAGCTAACTCAGAGACCGCTTAGGAGGGGCTGTAGAAAAGGAAATCAGGTAAAAGCTCATGAAATGGCGACAAGCACAGACCCCGTGTGTTTAACTACAGTGGTACCTCGGTTTACGAACAGCCCTGTTTACGAACTATCCAGTTTACGAACTCCGCAAAACCGGAAGTAGTGTTCCGGTTTGCAAACTTTACCTCGGTCTACAAACGGAAGCCGAACAGTGGAAGGGCACCGGCGGCAGGAGGCCTCATTAGGGAAAGCGCGCCTCCGTTTAAAAATGGATTTGGTTTAAGAATGGACTTCAGGAACGGATTAAGTTCGTAAACCGAGGTACCACTGTACTTGGATCCTAGGCAGACTCTCCCATGGGGTATTCTTTGCCATAACCTGGCTAACACAGGGATGCCTGGGAGCAGATTCCTCCGAGTGAACTTTCATTAATCACATTAGGGCAGTGATGGGGGAACATGACAAAAACTGAAGCGAGGACTGAGCCAGCACCTCAAAATTGCCTCTTTCCTAGATTTAGTTACAGGTAGGTAGCCGTGTTGGTCTGCCGTAGTCGAAACAAAATAAAAAAAAAATCCTTCCAGTAGCACCTTAGAGACCAACTACCCTATATACTCGAGAATAAAGCCTAGTTTTTCAGCACATTTTTTGTGCTGAAAAAGCCGCCCTCGGCTTATACTCGAGTGAGGCAGGCAGTGACTCCTATGAAGCTTTCCCAGGTTTTTTGTGGTAAAATTGGGTGCCTCGGCTTATATTCGGGTCGGCTTATGCTCGAGTATATACGGTAAGTTTGTTCTTGGTATAAGCTTTCGTGTGCATGCACACTTCTTCAGATACACTGAAACAGAAGCCACCAGACCCTTATATATGGTAGGAGGGTGGGGTGGGGTTTTTCTCAGGAGGGTAGTAGGAGATGGGTGATTCATCTCACCCCACCCTCCCACTATATATAAGGGTCTGGTGACTTCTGTTTCAGTGTATCTGAAGAAGTGTGCATGCACACAAAAGCTCATACCAAAAACAAACTTAGTTGGTCTCTAAGGTGCTAGGTAAAAGTAAAGGGACCCCTGACCATTAGGTCCAGTCGTGACAACTCTGGGGTTGCAGCGTTCATCTCGCATTATTGGCCAAGGGAGCCGGCGTACAGCTTCCGGCTCATGTGGCCAGCATGACTAAGCTACTTCTGGCGAACCAGAGCAGCGCACGGAAACGCCATTTACCTTCCCACCGGAGTGGTTCCTATTTATCTACTTGCACTTTGACGTGCTTTTGAACTGCTAGGTTGGCAGGAGCCGGGACCGAACAACGGGAGCTCACCCTGTCGCGGGGATTCGAACCGCCAACCTTCTGATCGGCAAGCCCTAGGCTTTGTGGTTTAACCCACAGCACCACCTGCGTCCCTTTTCTCTAAGGTGCTACTGGAAGGAATTTTTTTATTTTGTTTCTCTTTCCTAGACTGCCTTTAGCTGGGAGCATGAAATGGGGTTTGGGCTTAGCCATGAACTGAGCTGGATGGCAGGGCAAGCAAAGAAGAGGAAGCAATGCATCGGAGAGCTTCTTCCTCTTCTAACTCAACTATTCATGGGTGACAGCTCGAGAACAGGCGAGATCGGTCATCTCCCTTGATATCATCTCGCACGAACGGTGCATAAGTAAGTCCAGCCCTTCCCAGGCAGGCCAAAATCTGCACCCATAACCTTTAACCCTGTTTGGCAGCTGAATCACTCCTTGTTGTTTGTTGGCTTTCGCAAGGAATGTTAGCTACCAATAATTCTACAAGGCAACTGGAAGGCTGCAACTGTTTCTAGCTGGCAGCAGATTATAGAGAGGGCTTAACGGAACAACTACTTCCCATCAAATGCACTGGACAATTTGAAATTAAATATTACACTGTTGCAGAGTTTTGATATGTAAGGGATTTTAGGCACACAAAAATTATCGGTTCATTACATAAAAATAAAATAAAAATTCTGGTTTTTTTAAAAATACAAATTCTAAAACTCCGACACAGTGGAGTTGAGTGTATCAGGGCATCCTTAGGTAGGGTACCTCCCAGTCCGTCTGCTCTTCCAATCATCTCAGGCCAACTTGGAAATGTCTTCATAGGGAATGCCTTCGACTTGACGTCCTTTCAGAGGTCCCTGGGAAGGGAAGTCAGGCAAAAGGAAACCTTCAAGTCAGGCAGTTGCTAGAGGGACTTGCTTATGTGGAAATGTTATGACATATGGGGCTTCCTAATTTGAAAATTAAAGGTGAGAAAGGGAGGGAAATGAGAGAAGGATATGAAATTCTGCATGGTATAGAGCAGGGGTAGGCAACCTAAGGCCTGTGGGCTGGATGCGGCCCAATCACCTTCTCAATCCGGCCCGCAGACGGTCCAGGAATCAGCGTGTTTTTACATGAGTAGAATGTGTGCTTTTATTTAAAATGCATCTCTGGGTTATTTGTGGGGCATAGTAATTCGTTCATTATTTTTTCCCCCAAAATATAATCCGGCCCACAACATGGTCTGAGGGATGGTGGACCAGCCCACGGCTGAAAAAGGTTGCTGACCCCTAGTATAGAAAAACCAAAGGTGAATAGTGACATTCAGGGCAAAGAAGAAGAAATACTTTTCCATGCAGCAGATAGTTGAACTATGGAATTTTCTCCCACAAAATTTCGTGATGGTCACTGACCTGGGCGGCTTTAAAAGTGGATTAGAATAAACAATGCTGGATAAGGCTATTAGTATACCACCCTTGCGATCAGTTGCTAATGATGCTGAATAGGATGCTGGGCTAGATGGGAATTTGGTCTTGAGCCAGCAGAGCTCTTTACATATTCTCTCCCTCCCTGTCAAACTGCACTGTTTACTCAAGAGGAAAGCTCACGAAACTAAAATGACCAGAAAAGGAAAAATAGGATAGAAAAACAGGCAAGGAGAGAGATTCTTTCATCCATTATGAAAACAGTACTGATGACACAGAAATCTTAAACGACATTAGCAGTAAATAGAAGCTGAAATGTTAGGAGTTTGCCAAGCTTTGGAAAAACGCACAGGTTAGGCTGGGACTTGGCAAAGCGTTATGCAGGATTAGTGAGAAGATCGATCAATAGCTCTATTCTAAGGGGTGGGTGCATTTTGGGTTGGGGAATATTTTAATATTTAATTTACGGTGCCAAAATACCCAAAGCGAGGCTTCGGCAGCATTCCTGTGCAATATTTACCTGGGAGTAAGACCCTCTGGGCACAGTGGGGCTTACTTCTGAGTAAGCGCAGGAATGCCTTGTTAAAGTCCCAAACGACACACCATGAGGCAGCAGGGGTTAAAAGATACTTACGGTTTCAATGAGTATCGTTGCCGAAAACTTTTTCTCATGGATGCTCTCTAAGGTAGCTTCATTTCCTCTATAGCCCCCGTTTAGAACCAGCACCTTTTTGCCTGAAACATGAACATGTGGGAATCTGCTTTAGATCGAGTGAAACCCTGGGTCAGCCTAACTGAATGCTGTCTTCTCTGAATGCACAAGACACTTGGGTCGGTAACTGGATTCTTCTGCATGCAAAACATTACTCTGTCGCCTGAGCTCACTGAGCTCTATCTCCCGAGTTCATTGCTGCCTTCTGGCATTGGGGAGGTTGAGAAGGTGGGATTTGATCGGGAGTAAACATGGACCAATGGTACCAACTAGTATGGGAAACAGCCTTATTAGGAAAACTAACCAATAAACTGAAACTGACATGGGGACAAATAGAAGATGCCTCCCCTTTATCACATCCACAGCCCAACAAGACAACGACAAGAATCCACCAACAGCATACAAATCAATATGGCTAACCTGATTCAAAAACACCCACCCACCCCACTCACACATGAAAACAAAGTCCACCGCAGCCAATCACAAACAAACAACCTTCTTCTTTGGCGATCATTCGTAGGCGAGTAAGATTGTCTTCCATAAACAAGGTTTTAACAATGAGTCCGTAAGTGACTGTGGATGCCAATGCTGGACCCACACGTCCTTCCACAGTGGGGACAGTGGTTCCTGGGTGGGAGTTGATCAAGGTGTGGATTTGCCAAGCGTGCCTTCCTTTTAGCACGTTTCTCCCTTTCGTCCTGAGTTCAAGTGTCTTCAAAGCCAACGACACCTTTGGTAAAGGCTGTTCTCCTATTGGAGCGCTCGCAGGCCAGTGCTTCCCAGTTGTCGGTGTTTATACTACATTTTTTTAGATTTGCCTTGAGACAGTCTTTAAACCTCTTTTGTTGGCTACCAGCCCCTCTATACTGCCCTTCATCCGAAGATCACGGGGCAGTTTACAATATAAAACCACAACATAGATACTATAACAAGCAAAAATAATGGCCTCCATAGTATTGTTCTTTATTAAAGTAATAATTAAATCAATAATTCTGTCATGTGAACCGGGCCACTGTTGCATTTGGAACTGGAAATTGGTGGTCTGAAATAAGAATCTAGGCTATGAAAGTCTGTCAACTGACTTCATAAACAGAATTCCCCCTTCTGCTACTATTTTAAATTAAGGGTTAACTGATAGCCTAACTTTCCATCTAGTATCACTCCACCTGGGCTTCAAAGTGGTTGGATTCAACAGAAAGCAGCAGCAAGCAAAATTAGGCAGGTGATGCTTGGCAGCTACAAAACCACCATCCGTTTTCTTAGTGATTGGGGGCCTAAGGCCAAGACTTGAGTAACATATACCGATGAGCTCTACCCCAATTTCCTGGTTCCTAGAAGCCTGAGGTGATGGTGAGTGTTTGAAAGTTTAAACGCCTAAAGACATGAAAGAGTCTAGGGGATGGGAACTGGCAATCCCAAGTTGGTGGCTACTAGGCATTCTGGCCAGGCTCTACCTTCCATACCAGAGGCAGCCTGGGAGACATAAACTGTGCTCAGATCCTGCTTTCAGGCTTCCCATAGGCATCTGGTTGGTACTAGATGGGCCTGATCCAACAAAGTCTTCTCTTATTGGTCTGGCAAGACGGCTTACCTGGTGCTGGGATCACTGTCTCCAGATGTGTTTGGTCAAGCTTCAGTTTATCTCCGGAGTCAATCACCTTGACAACTGCTGTGTATTTGTCAATTACTTCCTATAATATTAATGCATATTATTATTATTATTATTATTATTATTATTATTTCTTCAATTTTTATACCATCCTTTATCCAAAGATCCCAAGGCAGTGTAGACTACTAAGAACATAATTTAAACAGCATCATAGTAAAAACATAATACGCAGCATAATAATAAAACAATCATAACAGTCCCCTCACACACATATAATGGGCTATAGATTATTTAATGGCTAAAGGCCTGGGTAAAGAGGAGTGTTTTCACCTGGCGCCTAAAGACACGTAGTGATGGCACCAAGCGAGCCTCTCTGGGAAGAGCATTCCACAAATGGGGAGCCACTGCAGAAAAGGCCCATTCTCTAGAGGCAATGAAACACTTGCCAGGGAGAGGTGGGTGAATGGAACAGTGGATCTCCGATGTACTGTATCAGATGGGAAACTTGGGACTGAGCAGTGCAACTTTCCCAAGGCACTTGAATTTTCCATGATGCGGGTGGCGCTGTGGGTTAAACCACAGAGCCTAGGGCTTGCCGATCAGAAGGTCGGCGGTTCGAATCCTCGCAACGGGGTGAGCTCCCGTTGCTCGGTCCCTGCTCCTGGCAACCTAGCAGTTTGAAAGCACGTCAAAGCGCAAGTAGATAAATAGGTACCGCTCCGGCGGGAAGGTAAACGGCGTTTCCGTGCGCTGCTCTGGTTTCACCAGAAGCGGCTTAGTCATGCTGGCCACATGACCCGGAAGCTGTACGCCGGCTCCCTCGGCCAGTAAAGCGAGATGAGCGCCACAACCCCAGAGTAGTCCGCGACTGGACCTAACGGTCAGGGGTCCCTTTACCTTTAGGCTTTCCCAAAGGCACTGGATATGAACCCGGCCCTCGCAGGTCCAATGCCAGGTTTTACTGGGGCTCTCTGATTCATGAATGTGGAACCTGCAGCACACCCAGGGCTACTAGACTCCAACTCCCAGCCTGGCCAGGAATAGTGGCAGCAACATTTGGGGGGCCACTAATTCACCATCCCTGCCTAAAGTCGCAGCAGCCCAGTGGGGATGCAGAGCTGTGTCTGGGAAAACCCTGAGCTCTGCAGGGCAGCCGCTTCAGCCACACTAGATACCTCCCCCCTCAACCATACCAAACTCGTTTGCTGACAGATAAAAGGCCGTTCGGCTCACCTTGACAACTGCCTTCTTTTTGTGGTATTTCTCACCCAGTTTCTTCGTTATAATTTTGACCACAATTTCCTGGAGAAGAGAGCGGGGAAAGGCTATTTATGTATGCCACTACTGCGGCCCGTGTTTCGTTAGCCCCAGAATGGAAAACGAGCGAGGTCCCGACTAAAGAAGAATAGCAACTTAAACTGCAGCTTGCAGATTTAACATACAGAATAAGAGAACAAGAAGATTATACGTTTAAAGATGGGGAAATGTTTAATAACTATATGGGTGAAAACTGTGTACATTTGAAAACCTTGGCAGCATTAAGATAAATTCAACAGTGTCAATAAGTTTTGATGGAGGTAAAAATGGAATACTGAATGGTTTAGTTTATGTAAAATATGCAGGGATCTATGGCAATGCAAATTGAATCTATGGCAATGCAAAAGGAGAAGAAAGGAAGTCATTGGTATTGTTCAAATGAATATCCTAAAATGTAAAACAGAAAAACCTAATAAAAGTTATACAAAAAATAAAAACAAAAGCATTCTTCAATCCCTTCATATTACCACCACATGCAATTTTTCTCATTTGTTCAATTCAAATTACAAATTAAAACAAATTCATCTGATTCATGGGGGGGAAGAGATTAAAAAAGGACAAAATACATTCAGGGAGGTTGTTCTCCTTTCATTTCTCATGGATCTCAGCAGATGCTGCCTATGAGGCAGTGCAGAAGGACCTAAGCTGCAACCCAGAGACCCTGTTTATTTGGTTAAGCGTTGTGCCACAGACTGCGGTCACAGCTGCTCTGGCCTTGTCCCACTGGCCACCCTTCACTAATGCACACAGAAAACTGGCACTCCCAGCACCCTCAAAGAACTACACTTCCCAGCATTCTTTGAAGAAAGCCGTGACTCTTTAAAGTGGCATCATACTACTTTAAATGCATCGTGCAGATGGGGCTTGAAAGTGGACTCTTTAAAAATTCATTCTGAACCCAGATTAAAAATAAAGTGCTGCCCTTCCAATACTCCACATCGCTTGGTCCAGACACAAAACCGGCATGTGGGCAAATCAATCATCCATTCCATTACGGAGTATCGTTTGGATGGAACCAGCCTGAAAGTGAAAATGCAGCTTGCACGCTGAATGATAGGGTCCAGGTCCCCATTTGGATACTTACAGGCTGCAGCCAATGGTCTGTCCGGGAAGATTTCTTCTTCTCTTCCTCAAACTAAGAGAGGAAAGGACACATAACTGGTTCAAATTTAAGATCAAAGGAAGAATGATTTTTAAAGTGTGTTGCTTCCATCTTTATTACGGTCATAGACCAGCGTAAGTGGGGGGGGGGTGCAACCATTTAAAATCTGTAAAACGTTTTGGAAAGCTAAAATTATTAAAACAGAAGCATATATACAAAACCTGTAAGAATCTAGGTAAAGGGACCCCTGAACATTAGGTCCAGTCGCAGACGACTCTGGGGTTGCGGCACTAATCTCGCTTTACTGGCTGAGGGAGCCGGCGTTTGTCCGCAGACAGCTTCCGGGTCATGACAAAGGCGCTTCTGGAGAACCAGAACAGAGCACGGAAACGCCGTTTACCTTCCCGCCAGAATGGTACCTATTTATCTACTTGCACTTCACATGCTTTTGAACTGCTAGGTTGGCAGGAGCAGGGACCGAGCAACGGGAGCTCACCCCGTCGCAGGGATTCGAACCGCCGACCTTCTGATCGGCAAGCCCAAGAGGCTCAGTGGTTTAGACCACAGCGCCAGCCGCATCCCTCTAAAGAATCTAAAAGCAGCTAAAAGAATCTATAAGGGTTAAGAGCATTAAACAGATGTGGAAGAGCATAAAAGGTTAGTCTATAAAAGGCTATGGCTATCAATTTACAAAGCATTCTGATATGAGTGTTCATTAAATCCAGTTTGTGGCACAGGTCATCATCCGACGAATTTTGAGCGCTGCTATGCAGAACCTAGCAATATTATATCTTGCAGCAGGGTTGGTATCTGAAAACTGCAGGGAAATATAGAATTGTCCTATGAGCCCTGGGTACTTATGGAGTAGCGGGGAGATGAGGCTAATACGAATGTTGCTATAATATAGGCACCGGAGAAGCACATGCTCTGTTGTTTCGATCTGTCCAGAATCACAGGGGCACTGACCCGCCCCCAAAGAATGAATTTTATGACTTCCAGAGAGGTAAGATTATCACCAACAACATGCGACCACACCCGACTTGATAGGGATATGCTCCCCCCAGCCCACCCCTCAACATTTCAACCGTGGGAACCTGAACTTAAAAAACAACAACTATAGTCTGGAATATATTTTCCATACACTTTTCCAGACAACAATGCCCCCGATGGCCCTATCACATTTTACTCAAGGTGCAAAGAGAGCTGTTGTTTTTGAGAAAGGGGGCTTATTATAGTGAGAAGCGTGAATGAATGGGCTCTGGGAGAGGAGATTGGGACTGCTTTGCTCCTCCTGGATAGCTATCTCCAGACCAACCATGGGCTGCCATCTAGGTCCGCCCTAACGTTTATGGGTGGTGGTTGTTGGGAAATTCCATTCCACCTTAAGTTGCAGACATGGAGCTGTTGCGTGTCACATGTCTGTTTACACACCAGCACAGATTGCTGGGAACTTCCGTTTGTGTCACAAGCCTCTCATGCCACTTCTGTTGCGCAGTGGATTCTGTTAAATATAGCGGGCTCAGGCTCCAGATAAGAGTCTGGGTCTTTATTAAATGCCGCACCAGAGATTGGGGAACGCCCAGCAGGTCGGCTGGAAGGACGTGATCCAGCTGGGGGCTAGCTAGCTGGCCTCCCAACACCCTCTGCATGCTGACAGTAGTTTGTCCAAGAGGGCGAAACCAGAAGCCCAAATTTGAACGATGCACCAAACCGTGGCTTAGCAAAATGCAAAGCAGCTGTAATCTCTAGAAACTCACAGGTTGGTGCTAAGCCATGATACGGGTTAGTGTGAAGTGTAAACCTCTTACTTTTTCAAGCTATTCAGATGGAAATCTTAACCCCGCATGGCTGCTTTGTTTCTTGCATATCTCCATGCTTTGTTGCCTATTTTTTTCCCCACATTTGCAATTTAATTCTGCAAATTTCATCTCACTGCACCTCCATGATCTCGTCGAGGGCTGTTTTCTTCTTCTTCTTCTTCTTCTTCTCTTTCGACTGCTCTGAATTCTGAGGCGTTTCTTTCCGCTTCACTGTGGGTACTGCTCCCGCCTCCTTCAGCGCACTGGATCCAAGTGCGCTGGAAAAAGAGAACACAGGCGAACAATGCAAACCTAACCCGTGTCTACTCAGAAGCTAAGTCCTAGTGAATTCAACAGGGCTTACTCTCAGGTAAGTGGGGCTAGGCCTGCAGCCTTAAGACTGCAAGCTTTCTCAGAGAAACATAACACTTAACAGGGGCTGCAAGGGCCCGCCTCCCTCTCCAAGCAGCAGCTTGATTGGCCCAGCAGAGTGCCCATCCCATTGCCACTAAGAAACTCAAGTCCTGTGCTCGGACATTAAATGCTGCTCTGTACCTCTGCCTATCATGCTCAGTTCATTCTGTTCCCAAGTGAGTAAGTGTTGAATTCAATGGAATTCTACTCAGACCTACTGATATCAATGAGCCTATGTTAGGTATTCCCATTAATTTCAATTGGTCTACCCTGAGTATGGATAGCATTGGATACAATTCTATGGCCTGGATCAAGCATAGGCAAACTTGGCCCTCCAAATGTTTTGGGACTACAACTCCTGTCATCCCTAGTTAACAGGACCAGTGGTCAGGGTTGATGGGAATTGTAGTCCCAAAACATCTGGAGGGCTGAGTTTGCCTATGCCTGCCCTGGATTCAACAGACGTGGCAGTAGAAGGCAATACAAGGGCTTTTGTCAGCACAACAGGGCTGAATGATCACAAGAGCATGATGTTGAATTTCTCCCTGTATTTTCAAACCACCCCTCCCATTTCTGGTCAAGAATCAGGAAACGAAGGTTGCCAATGGTGCGACTGGGTTTAGGAGAGTGTTAAGAGCCCACAATGACATGAAATGAAGTTATGGAAGGAGTCGGGGAGATGGACAGGAGATGTCTTGAAATTCCGCCCCTCCAACACTGACCCGTATTCTGTGCAATGCTGAAGGCTGACAAACTGTTCCAGATTTTTTTAAAGGAAAGCAGAAGCTGGCAAGATTGCCATGCCGGGAAACAACTCCCAGGCTTGGAGCACAATCCCAAAGGTTGTTCTCCTTTCTCTGAGGTGTGAAGAGAGAGGCAGAAAAGTCAGGTAATGGGGGGCAGCCTCGTGAAACTAACTTTTCGACTAGCAAAATATTCACAGTCCAAATAAGGGAAGATGAGAAACAAAAATATGCAGACTGGAAACACACTGACCTGGCTTTGGAATGAGACGCTGTTGAAGTGCTTGCTCCTTTGCACAAATTAAATACCACTGAAATAAAGGGGGGAAAGATGTTTAATAAATAATAATAATAAATTTTATTTATACCCCGCCCTCCTCGGCCAAGACCGGGCTCAGGGCGGCTAAAATCAGGTGTAAAAACAATTGATTAAAATACAACTTAAAAACAGGATTAAAATACAACTTTAAATGCAGCCTCATTTCAGTGGAAGCCCATATCAAAAACTGTTTGGGGGGAGAAAACGTCAAATCTTCACCAAGGCCAACTATCCAGACTGGTCCTACGTGGGTCAGAAAAAAGCCAGGGAAGTCCCCAAATAGGGATTCCATCACAGAAGGAAAAGGAAAGAGGGGGAGGGTATCAGGCAGATTCCAGGCCAAAGGCCAGGCGGAACAACTCTGTCTTACAAGCCCTGCGGAAAGAAATCAGATCCCGCAGGGCCCTGGTCTCATGAAACAGAGCATTCCACCAGGCCAGAGCCAGTGTAGAAAAGGCCCTGGCCCTGGTTGAGGCGAATCTGACCTCCTTAGGGCCTGGGACCTCTAGAGTGTTACTATTTATGGACCTTAAGGTCCTCCACGGGGCATACCAGGAGAGGCGGTCCCGTAGGTAACCTCTTAATTCATGCTCTCCAGACACTGAGTTCAATCTCAAGCTTGCCAATTGGTTCCCACAAAAGCCTTGCCTGGGGAAATCACAGGGTTATATATCCATTTACCTTTCTCCTCCTCGTTTTCTCTGTTCAGTTCTGTGTAGACTGGTTCTCCCTGCGACAGGATAACAGAGCAACTTCAGGGCTTAAGCATACCACTGACGAACACAAGCCAGAACTGTGCTGGGAGTTTAAACTTAACAGTGACCGAGGATGAAGGAGGGAAGTTAAGCAAGACTCTACGGACCAAGTGGAGCCCTTTTAGAGAACAGGCGGCTTTGGGGCAGATGAAAGTGGCAAGATCTGTAGCAGGGAAAGTCACAGGTCGGGGACGCATTGGGAATCAAGGACAGGAAGACAGGGATGGTGGTGGATGTTGCCACCAAACCAGGAACCACTCGCCAGTGGAGCAGAACAACTATGCTAGCTTCCCAGCAGGTGGGTCGCTGTTGCTTATCGGGAGGGAGAGCAGGGAGGTGGCGGGCATGTCAGCAAGGTGCAAATGCACCATCAGGAGCACTAGGTTGGCTCTATCAGTGTGTCTGCAGCTCACCGGCCTTGCGGCTGCTTTGCCCTCCCAGCAACTGGGTCACTGTTGCTTACCAAGAGAGAGGAAGGAAAAGCAGCAGGCAAGTCGATGTGCTGCAAATGCACTGACAGAGCCATGCTGGTGCCCCTGCTGGAATGTTTGCACCACGCCAACTCCTGCTGCTTACAGGTAAACAAGAAGACCCATCTATCCTAGGAAGCTAGCAAAACAGCTCCACCCCACCTTGCGAGCCCCTTCTGCAGCAACCTCCTTCGGCATTCTAGTTACACCCAACGACCTCTGCGCTTCGAATCTGATGGAAAAGACCTTTGCAGACCTGCTCTTTCCCCTCCAAGCCTCTCCGGACTTGTTCTTCAATGAATCGGGCCGTTTTCTCTTCATCATCCAGGTCCTGTTTCTTTTTCTTCTCCTGCTCTTGCTGCCTACGGATCGTCTCGGGGTCTCGGTCGATATATTGGATGTACCAGCCTTTGGGAGTTTCGTCCACTTTGCAGAAGCCTTAAAACACACAAAGCAAGAGAATGGTTATGGGAATATACGTCCAGGAATTGATATTTGAGTGTCCTCCACACTCTTTTTCATTCAATACAAAATCAGTCACAGGTTGATGCTGTGGCATGACAAGCTATCAGATCTCTGTTGCTGTATTAAAGAGAGCTGGGGTACTGTATTGGGGAATAAGGGAATGAGCCAAAAACCTCCAGTTCAAATCTCTTCTCAGTTACAAACCCAAGAGAGGGCCCATAACCCTTCTTTCAGCTGCAAATCAATTCCCTCTTCTCCCACACCTGACCATCTGCACTGTAAGATGATTACAAGTGTATGCACCAGACTTCCCCAACATGGTACCCACCAGGAGTTTTGGACTACAGCTCCCATCATCCCAAGCTATCACTGCCCAACCTTCAAGGGTTATAAATCCATCTGTCTAGAAGGGGTCAAACTGTGTGAAGTCAAACCACTGTGTTAGCAGCACTGAAGTGACCTCCCCAGGGCACAAGCCTGGGCAGTGTGTCTGGAGGTCCTGAGCTGCCCAGACGACAAGACCCCCGTCTTGGCCTTGCTGATGTAGTCCAAAGGAAAGCAGAGCAAGACATTTGGCACCAGCTTGGCTGCAGGAGTTGCCAGAAGGAGGCATACAAGGCGCC
The DNA here is from genome assembly GCA_034641395.1 of Darevskia armeniaca. Lineage (NCBI taxonomy): Eukaryota > Metazoa > Chordata > Lepidosauria > Squamata > Lacertidae > Darevskia > Darevskia armeniaca. The sequence continues at coordinate 480,339 of JAWWNF010001063.1, forward strand.
ATCCAACCGTCTTAGGGACGCCGCTACGGATTTGTGTAGAGTTTACTTGTCTTGAAGATATTTCACAAGGCAGCGGAGGTTTAGGATCAGAGTTTTCCTGCTCCTAGATGGGCTACTTTCCCAGGTGGATGAGCCCCATCTGCTCCTCACTTCCCTCTACAACGTGTGCAGAAACCGCCTTCTTGACCGTTGGACCCACTATTGGTCTCATCTGCTCAATCCATCAGAGCCTGTATTTGCATGTGGGGAAAATCCCTAACTCATTGAGTGCCTGAGACCCATTGGCTAGGCCATTACTTGCACACTTTCAAACATACTGTCACAATCATTAAGTACTAGTAACTTGTTGCTGTTTTTTTTAAAAAAAGAAAGATTAAGCCTGTGCCCAACTATCCATTATATGACACTGTCCCTTTGGATTAGATGAATTTGGAACAACTGAATGAAAGATAGAATAATTCACAACAGCAAGATAACGCTCTCAGACATTTTCAACACCAGAATTCCTAGATGTTTCTTGGTTTCCTTTTTGGAAGCCAGCCATTCACAAACAGAAGACAGAATTACCTTCTCTCCCTAGCCACTTGGTAAAATCCGTCAGAGTTTCCCACTGGGTAGCATTCATATGGATGTGTTCTCGGTGACTAATATATTCATTATATACTATATTATTGTGGACCCTCTTTGTTCCTAGAAGGAAAAAAAATGCTCTTAATAACAGGTCTGAAGTAAGATAGAAAGCACTCTGAATTTCAAGAAATGTGGTTCTGTTTCAGCCAAGTGATTTACCAAATCTTCTTCTGAGAAGTTCTAAGAAATCATTCCGGAATTCCCTAGGGAAATACAAAAGGGACAATTGCAGCAAATGTTTGTCTGACCAAAATTAGATATAAAGACAACTGCTTCCATTTGTGTGCAAGTATGCTAGCTTCTGAGTAACACAGAACTCTTCCTCAGCAAGAGGCAGGATGCGACTTTGATCTCTTCATTATGCTGAAATTCTAGCACATGAACAGAAAGATTACTTGGTCCCAATCACTTAAGGGTAGATCAATTCCCCATGGGGGAAGCCTCCACTATGTTCCAGTTTCATTCAACAACCATCCACATATTGAAAGTTCTTTGTATGTGCAAATCACCACACTGAAGAGGTTGTGTTGCTTGCTTAATTGTTTTTCGTTCTGGTATATAAGAGGTTTTTCTGTTTCTGGAAAGTGTTTTAAAAGATTATGGATACAGGTCAAATCTACATAAAATTGCAGAACCCCAGAACACCATGCCGGGAGAGTAAAGGGGGGGAATTATTCTGTGTGGCAAGCTGAAAAACCATGCACTGACCAAATGATTTCCCTAGCATCGTACTGAATTCCGTGATATGCATTTGTATGATTATAATATATAACAATTATTAACAAACAACAGTAAAAACAGTGCCAATATATTGGCCAAACTCACTCTGAAAAATAATCCATGAATTGCTGAGGATCTTCAGACGCCAGCAGCAGCTGTCGCTGGTGAGATTCTGACATGCAATGACATTTAAAGCCATTCTAGGAGGGAAATGTAATAAGATGGTTGTACTCAAAGATGACAAGCAACCTGCATAATAAAACTTTAGGTGGAAATGCAAAATGTGTGAAGCTTTTTCCTTGATCATCTTCTGGAAGGACATTGCTTACGGCTTACGTACCCAGACACAAATATTTTATGTTAGTACTACTACTACTACTACAGTAATTGAATTTATATATACCGCCCTATACTCAGGGGTCTCAGGGCAGATCACAGGATATAATTATTATAGCATATTTATTAAAGGTCTATACTGCCCTTCATCCAAATATCAACAGGGCAGTTTACAATATAAAAAACAAAAATACACACCTGCCTTCACAGATACAGTTTAAAAGGCCGTAGATGATTTAATTTGCCAAAGGCCGTAACATTATAAGTTCCAAGGGCGCATGGTATCCTAAATTATCAGAGATATTTAACCTGACCGGATTTCCAAAGCATTTCTTACTCGAGAACCCCAGAAGATACACAAGAGTCCTTTCTTGCAAAGGCGATGAGCCATTAATGTCAAGCAGAGCCCCCATGTCCAGGGGCAACGTACCTGCGAAACTTCGCCTGCCGACCAGTTGCTTTTTAAGTGTTGCGGCTTTTCAAATGTTTGTGGGCGGGTGGGGATATTCTTCGTTTTCGTTTTTCTGCTTTTGTTATGTATTTTGCATTCTCACTTTGTATTTTCTTTTTTCTGTTGTGAACCGCCCTGGGATATTCGGGCAAAGGGCGGTAAATAAAATAATAATAACAATAAGGATGGCGGTGGTGATAAAATACGAAACAGATAAGCTGCGCCTGGCTATGGAGGCTCTACTGGGCACCCTTCCACACAACACCCACCAAAAAAACAACCCTTCCTCTCTCACCTCATCCCGGCACTGCTTCTGGCACATCTGGCAGTACCAGCGCAGCTTCTGCAGCCCCTTCGACTTGATGCGGTTGGCGATGGCTTTGGGGCTCAGGAAGTCCGTCTTCCCCATGGCGGCGGTGGGGCAGCAGCAGCAGGGCAGCAAGCAAACAACAACCCGGAGCCGCTTCCGGGTTCTTCCCCTCCCTCCGCCCCTAGGAAGGACCGGAAGCGGAAGTGACGGATATAACCAACCCTCATGCCCATAGAACGGAGGAGACTTAAAAGTGTAGAGGAGTAGACAGACGCCGACTTCCGCTTCCAAATTTGGAAATAAGGGCGGCCGCAAGAAGGATGGCAACATTTGCTGCATGCGGGGTTAAGATTTTTTTTAAAACACGATGCTAACATGAGTTTTTTTTTTTTTTTAATAATTGTTATTAGGTGATGTACAGTCACACTCAGAGCAGACCCGTTGAAAGAAAGCTGCCCATTCATTTCAATGGGGCTTGATACGGCTCAGTTGCACTGTTACAGCAATTTTTATAATTATCCCTTTTCTTTTCTTTTTGCTAAAAGCTAAAAGTGGCAAACAGCTCATCTATATATCTATCAAATGTATTTAGTATACATACATTTGATGTTAGCCGCTCTGAGCCCGGTTTTGGCCGGGGAGGGCGGGGTATAAATAAAAATTATTATTATTATTATTATTATTATTATTATTTCACACACACACACACACACACACACACACACACACACTCACACTCACACATACTTAGATAGATCTGTGCATCTATACCGTAGCTATCTATATCAGGCATAGGCAAACTTGGCCCTCCAGATGTTTTGGCCTACAACTCCCATGATCCCTAGCTAACAGGACCAGTGGTCAGGGATGATGGGAATTGTAGTCCCAAAACATCTGGAGGTCTGAGTTTGCCTATGCCTGATCTATATCTAATGTATTTATACACGCACACGTACGTACAATGTATTCATATACCCTTTTTCCCAAAATGTATTTATGGACCATCTCACAGGGGAGGGGTGCCGCTCTCACCCCTCACCTCTATGGTCCACCCCTGTGGGGTGCAAGTGGTAGAGTCCGTAAAACCCGACCGGTTTGCCCTTGCGGCGGACCATAGAGACAAACGTAGAGCGAGGCTCCCAGTTCCGGCGCCCTTTCACCCGGAAGCTGTCCTTTCCCCCCTCGCCCGTCGTGGCCTTCTCCTCCTTTACCATTTGCCCCGCGCCCGAGGTGTAGCTCTTGCGGCGCATGCGCGGTGGGGGCTCTCTGACCTTCAAGCCGCCGGGTCCGGGCGGGCAGCGCGCGAGGGAAGGAAGGAAGGGTCGCGTCTGGAGGAGGAGGAGGAAAAGAAGGGAGGCCGCAGGAGACGAGGAAACGCCGCCGCCGCCGCCGCCATGCTGTCCCGGGGAGCCGCCTTCGCCGCCCTCTCGCAGCCGCAATGGTAGGTGGAGGGGAAAAAGAGGCCCTTCTGCTCCGGGGAAGGCACTCTGCACATGCTCATAGGTCCCACGATCCACGGTTGAAACCTGACATCATTCTGCTGCTGCTATTATTATTATTATTATTATTATTATTATTAAGCAGATGTGTCCCGTTCAACCTCCAATATCTTCCCTCTCAAGGTTATAATTTTTTTATATTTCAGGCTGCTAGTTGCATTTTCCCGTCGGAATGCAAAAAAAATGTGAATGTGAAGCTCAACCTGCATCCTCTTCTTTTCCTCTCCTCTCCACATCCTGGGGAGGGGGAGCGTTTAGAATTATCTTTCAATTATCTTTCACACACCCCTCCACATGCAGTTTGCACTGCGATGCTTAACCTGCATTATTTCCACCGCTTAACCTGCATTATTTTCACCGCCTGTCTAAGGAGCGCAGTGGGATTTGCAGGGCAGGGGTGGCACAACCCGTATATCTGTGCCAAATGTCTCTTTTCCCGCCTGCAAAAGGAATGCCAGGGTTGCCCTCCTCCAGTCAAGGTTTCTGCCCAATCGTTTTGGCATGGGTTGTCCGCTTCCCAGCTTGTTTTTCAGCCTCCTTGTTTGGCTGTTTAGTGGGACTCCATAGTTTTCTACCCATAGCAAGTGGGCCCTGCAACAAAATGTTGCAGGGTGGAGTATTCCTAGTTCAGCACTTCAGCTGTTCCACTCCCATAACAGCAAAGCACCAGTGCTTTGTGACTATTGGACCTCAGGCTGCCTTGGGGGGATTTCCACTCCTCCTGTAGATTTATATATTTTTGTACATCTGCCAACTTTAGGGCTTACTCATGCCTGCTGGTATCTGCCTCTCCTGCATAGATGAGACTGTTTTGGTTGCATAGGATTTGGCACCTAGAGAATGAGTTCACTGTTGGCGTACGCTGGGGTTACGTTCCAGGGATAGCAGCTAAAGCCAAAATCACATATAGTCAAAAAACATTGGGTTCAATGGCAGGTGGGATTGCCAAAGTCTTTCTCCCCAGATGCCTGCTGGCTTTATTATTATTATTGCCAAGTACCACCTGTGAATTATTATTATTTTTGGTACCCATAGCAGTTCTTTAGGTCTTCAGATGTGCCTCTGAACCTAGAAAAGCTGTGAATCACTGTTCTACCAGTGGGAAAATAACATTTAAAGAAACGAAGTATCTGTTTTGTGTTTAATTTTTCAGGGTCCAAGTCAGGAATATGGCAACTTTGAAAGACAGTAAGTATTCCGTTCTATATGCATACCCTGAAATGTCAAAAACTACTGCAGAGAAGGTGAACCTGTGATCTTCTAGACCAGGCACCCCCAACCTTTGGCCCTCCAGATGTTTTGAACTACAATTCCCATCATCCCTGACCACTGGTCCTGTTAGCTAGGGATCATGGGAGTTGTAGGCCAAAACATCTGGAAGGCCGCACGTTGGGGGTGCCTGTTCTAGATGCTGTTCATCCTCCTGCCAGCACAGACAATGGTCAGGGGTGATGAGAACTGTAGTCAAACATCTGGTTATTCATCCCTGCACTGGTAGATTTGGCTGCATAACACCAATGCTCTACAGATGGGTTGATTTTGACTTGTTACAGAGACCAGTTAGATCCTTTTTTAATGCTACTTTTTCTCAGTGTCTCTTTGAAATCCTCCCTTTGTTCATTCACTCTTATCTGTGCAGTTACCCGACGTTTAAAGTCCATCAAGAACATCCAGAAAATTACCAAGTCCATGAAGATGGTTGCTGCAGCAAAGTATGCCAGAGCAGAGAGAGAGTTAAAGCCTGCCAGAGTTTATGGAACCGGGGCATTGGGTAAGCGAAGTGGCCTCTCTTGTGGCTGATTTTGCAGCAGTCGCTTTTAATCACATTCTTCATGGAAATATTTCTTTTGGGGGGGGCGGGGGGTGGTTAATTTTCTGACCTAGAACTTTCTTATGAACGTCTCCTAAGTAGACTTGCAAATCATTTTTAAAATCTGCATTGACTATGGACCATTGGAAATGATGATATGTTAAGTTAGCTCAAAAGTTTGATTTTTCTATAGCTCTATAAAGCCCTGGTCCTTTACAGCAGAGATAAAGAGCATGTGGTTCTCCAGATGTTAAATTCCTTCCAGCCATAGCCAGCATGACTAGTGGCCAGATGTTGGTAATTGTGGCTGAACAACATCTGGAGAGCCACAAGTTCTCTACACCTCCTCTTTAAAGGACTAATTTTGTATACTTTTATATATTGCTTCATGCATTTAGAGATACCCTAAAGTGATTTACAATAATAAAATACAAAACTCATAAAAAATTCAAGAAAAGGATACAAATATAAAATACCAAGTTTTGTTTTTAAGAAAGTAATCTAAAACTGCATTAAATACTTACTGTGCTAAATAAATTCAAACTTTCAAATGAGATTCTACACCAAAAGAAACTTAATTCAGCAGCCTCCATAAATGTATGGAAATCAAGCATATTTGCATATATTGGATTGTTCCAAAAAAGTCATCCCATTAGTGCAAAGGTGTTTGGGAACCCTCAGAATGCGGGGAGGGGGGGCAGGACATGACAGGAGAGGAAATGAATTTGAAGTTAAGTTGTGCAAGCATCACCAAAGAACTTGGTTGGATACAAGCCACTGTAATTTTACATTGTTTAAAGTATTTCTACCACAAGGGGATTGATAAGAAACTATTCAAGATGTTGAACCGCCTACCCCTTCACTACTGGAAATACTTCTGAGCCGCCTTTGGTTTTAAACACTTTGCTAGGTATTGCTCACACACTCAAGAGCCTGTCTATATGGTCATGACTAGAAACTTGAGAGTGGCTTTGGTTGCTAAAATGAAAATTTCAGAACATTGTATTCTGCCGTTGACATATTCTGAGCTCGTGCAGAAAAATACCTTGCACTCTTTTTGTCCTTGATTGCATATAGTGTCTCGCCTGCTGTTCCTAGGGGTGCAACACTCCCTTCAAGCTGATGGAAGCATGTAGGCTGTGACTTAATCTGAAATGGTGTGTGCTGCACTTTTGCTATCTCAAAACATTGGGTCTTCAGCAAGCTTTCAAAATGCAGAAAAGTTAAATCATGCTGAAAAAGCTCATAGTTTCTGTTGCATGATCTTGATCCACCCATTGGAATTTGATTGAGTAACAGAGGTGGAGGAGCAGTATTTCTTGTAGAAGTGGTTCTTATTGGAAGTACAGTACTGTAGTTCATAGAATGGAACTACATAGAATGGAAACGATGCCTTATGAGGAATGGCTTAGGGAGCTGGGTATGTTTAGCCTGGAGAAGAGAAGGTTGAGGGGGTGATATGGTCAAATATATAAAAGGATGTCATATAGAGGAGGGAGAAAGGTTGTTTTCTGCTGCTCCACAGAAGTGGACACGGAGCAATGGATTCAAACTACAAGAAAGAAGATTCCACCTAAACATAAGAAAGAACTTCCTGACAGTAAGAGCTGTTCGACAGTGGAATTTGCTGCCAAGGAGTGTGGTGGAGTCTCCTTCTTTGGAGGTCTTTAAGCAGAGGCTTGACAGCCACCTGTCAGGAATGCTTTGATGGTGTTTCCTGCTTGGCAGGGGGTTGGACTGGATGGCCCTTGTGGTCTCTATGATTCTATGAATATTAGAGCTGGAAGGGACCCAAGGGTCATCTAGTCCAACCCCCCCCCACAATGCAGGTATCTCAGCTAAAGCATCCATGACAGATGGCAGGCAGGAAGGAAGTTCTACCATCTATCTTTGATGCCACTGTATTTTGATGGCTGCTAATGATGCCTGCTGTTGGCTGTGTCCCCTCTTCTCTTTACTAGCTCTTTATGAAAAAGCGGAAATCAAGGCCCCCGAGGACAAGAAGAAGTTCCTCATCATAGGGGTGTCTTCCGATCGTGGCCTCTGCGGTGCTATCCACACTTCTGTGGCTAAAAATATCAAGGGCCAAGTCGCCACCCTCACAGATGCGGGTAAAGAGGTCATGGTAGTAGGAATCGGTGACAAACTGAGAGGCATACTTCAGAGGTAATGGGGAACAGCAGCCCTCTCCTTGAATTTGAACCTTGCTCTTTCCACTGGTGGTTTTGCATTAATCCCAAAGGCTGTAATGGGCTCCTTCTGAGAAAGCTGCCTTAGGAACAACTGAATATGCTCAGGATTATAATGTAAGGCAGTGATACTTACCCGAAGACTGCTGAGGACGGGCTGATGTGTAGGATGGATTCGACAGGACCATAGGATCACTGCAGCTACGCTTAAGGCCTAATTACTCAGAAGCTCGAAGGTCGAGGCAGGTTTAAGCCCCAGAATGTAGCGGATGAATTGAATTGAATTTATTACGGTCCCAGACCAGACTCACATACCGTACTAAACAAATCAGAAACACAATAAAATTAAGTTTAAATTAACAATCAATATATCGATAAACAATGCAATTATGGCAGCAGTTAAAATATGGCTTAAGTCTTAATCTCTACAATATTATCTATAATTTGCTTCTAAGGCCTTAGTCTTTACAAAAGCACAGCTTGTTCCCTAAGTTTTATGGCAACCGCACAGAATTTGGCCACCTTTAACGTGATCTCTGAATCCTTGTCCTCTATCAGAGATTTTAAACATTGAGGTTCGGGCCCACTTGGAATTTTCTGTATAACAGGGGTGATAAAAACCGAGCATATACCCCTGTAAAGACTGCATCGTAGCAGGACGTGAGAGACGGTTTCCGCCTCTATTGCGCCGCAGGGGCAAACTCATTGTGCGTACGGTTTACCCGCGTATCTGCCCTGCAACAAGGCGGATGGCAGTACGTTGAATCTAGCGAGGGTAAACGACCGTCTAGGTATTTGTAATGTAGTGGATGGTGACAAGGTTGGAGGTGCTCAGTGGACTGGAATACAAAGAGAAAAGGGGAGAGGAAGTAGGGGAGGCAGGACCACCTTAGTGGTGGTGCCAACACTGGGGGTTGCCCAGTCAGTGCTAACCTGTGACAGGACCTTTTCAGTGGTGGTTCCCCAGTTGCAGAATGCTGTAAGCATTCCTGTCTATGCTGTCGTTTCAGTAAGGGAGAATCACACTAGCAATGGGTGCGGCCCTCGTTAGCCTCTGCATTTATGGGCCAGGGGAAGTTTCTGGGCACTTCTCAAAACCAGCCCCGTATAGAACACGTTGCACTTGAAACTCAAGTGTGTTTCACTGTGGCAGGGTCTACTTTACATGCGGGCTCGCTTTTATTTTAGGACACACAGCAAGAACTTCTTGGTGAACTTCAAAGAAGTGGGAAGGAAGCCTCCCACCTTTGGAGATGCATCGATCATTGCCTTGGAACTGCTGAATTCTGGATACGAATTCGATGAAGGATCAGTCATCTATAATCGGTTCAGGCAAGAGAACCTGCAGAATTCAAAGCATAAATTCCATCATTTTCAAGGGGAATAAAAGAATTGGGCAGAGGGAGATCAGTAGATTTGAATACAGTTTAGCATTTTAATGTGGGTTTCTGCTTGGTGGCTCCAAGTGCCACCAGGATAATAGAGGAAGTTCTGCATGCTGCTTAAGTGCGTCTGGATTTTAACATTTGGCAGGCAGATCCCCTCAAGCCACATCACTAAAACTGTTCAGCAGAGCTTTCTTTTTCTTTTAGGTCCGTCATCTCCTATAAGACAGATGAGAAACCCATCTATTCTCTTGAGACTGTTTCTGATGCTGGTAGGTAGAATTTGGCTAGTTAGTAGAGTAAACAATTGCATTTTTGTGTTAAAGTTTGTGTTTCCATAAGTGCTTAACTGCAAAAAGCCAAACCATTGCCCTTATCTATCACACTGTGCGTAGGAATTATTATTTAGGGAAGTTTTTAACCTGTGATATTTTAATGTATTTTAATATCTGTTGGAGGCTGCCCAGAGTGGCTGGGGGGACCCAGCCAGATGGGCGGGGTACAAATAATAAATTATTATTTTTTTTATTATTAGCAAAGAATTTTGGTCTAAAATTATTGATGCTGTATATAGACACATTCTTATTTTTATTATTTATTTATTGCATTGTTTGCCTCTTACTTTGCTTTTTAAAAGGCAAGATTAGAGCTAACTGTGTGCCAGTTGAACTTTGTAAAATAGAAATTGCTTATAGCTGGAAAGCTAAGGATTTCCTGTGTGTTTTTCTTTTTTTAAAAAATAAAAAGCTGATTGCTAATCTACAGTGGTTTTGAAATTCCATCATATATGCGCTTGGCTTGCTATTACTGTATCTGATAAATGTTAACTAATAAAACACCTATATTGTTCTGCTTCGTTTTTCAGAAAGCATGAGTATCTATGATGATGTTGATGCAGATGTCCTGCGAAACTATCAGGAATTTACATTGGCAAACATCATCTACTACTCATTAAAGGAATCTACTACTAGTGAGCAAAGTGCAAGGATGACTGCCATGGACAATGCCAGCAAGAATGCCTGTAAGGAACTCTCCATGCAGTTTACAGTGTACTGTGATAAGTTAGCAGCAAAAGCGGAAACTACCAAAATTTAGATAAGAGACCCAGTGGAGAGCAGGCAAGATTCTGTTTACATTCCAGCTGAAATAGCTGCCTTTTACCGGTAGTTACAGTGGAACCTTGGTTCCCAAACTTAATCTGTACTGGAAGTCTGTTCCAAAACCAAAGCATTCTAAAACCCAGGCACGCTTTCCCATAGAATCCTTGATGCTGCACCCTTTCTTATTCAGTGATTCGCAATATTTACAAAATTTCAAGTTTAAAGTAACTTAAGTCCTTGGTTCTGAGCAAGCAAGAAAGTGGATTATATAAAGTACTCAAAATGCTTCCTTACTTAAAACTGGCGGGCAAAGTAAAATGGTTGAGTAGCTTAAGATTTATTGATACTTTTGTCGTTGAACTTCTCCCGCCTCCCTTTCTAGCTGAGATGATTGACAAGCTGACTCTGACATTCAACCGCACCCGCCAAGCTGTCATCACCAAGGAGCTTATTGAGATCATCTCTGGTGCTGCTGCTCTGTAAGTATTGGCATACGAGTCTCTTAACCTTTAGGTCTTTTGTTCCATGCGGTTGAATGGGGCAGCGAATTTTCCATTTGTGCTTTAAAAAAAATCAGTGATCAGTGCATGGCACAGTTTGGCACCACCCCCTCCCCGTTAATTCCAAACTTACAGCAGTGGTTGTTGGCTAATACTGGAGTTTTCTTGCAGGATATTGCTTTTCTCTGTGTCCTGCACCTGAGTTGATGCACGTGTATTTTTTGGAAGGGTGCTTATTAAGGCTGCAAACTAACCACATTGCATCCAAGTTCCCATTGTTAGGTCCTGGGTGGGTAAGGAAGAATGGAGAGGAGCCCTGCTTGCCTTTGGCAAGACACGACAAAAAAACCTGCGTGTTGCACTCTTTAAGCAGAAAACCAAAAAATAGGCAACACAACGGCCAACATTGGTATAAAAGTGATATATGTATATTTTTCTTTATTCTCTTGTGAAATAACAAACAGGCAACGGACAGTGTTCCGGTAATGCCACTGTTTCGTTAGTATCTTCTTCAGCTCAACATGACTGTAAGAAATAAACAGAAGAACAACTAAACATCTGTGTGGATATGCACCTCAGTAAACGTTGAAAACCATACAATACAGTAATATAAACATACATTGAACACAGCGACGCCATGTAATGATTATGGTTAATAATCATTAGTTTAGATCATGCATCCCCAAACTGCGGCCCTCCAGATGTTTTGGCCTACAACTCCCATGATCCCTAGTTAACAGGACCAGTGGTCAGGGATGATGGGAATTGTAGTCCAAAACATCTGGAGGGCCGAAGTTTGGGGGTGCCTGGTTTAGATGGCTGTCAGTGGCCGTCTCCATCTCTTGTGGCAGTGAATTCCTTGTGTCGGCTCTATGCTGACTTAACCTTTTTTTCCTGAAAAGCTCAGTCTGCAGCTTTCCTTTGGATCAAGCTCTCTCCACAGAGTGCAGAAGGGTATCTTCAGCATGCCTTGAAATCATGGAATTAAGCTGGAGAAAAATGGGATTTTGTATAATGGAAAGCAATTGTGACTTTAATCCATGTGTTAATCAGTATATCTCTTCAGTTGATCTGACTTCCAATGGTGTTTTTGCTATGCATTGCATGTTTTGCCTTAATTTACATTGCTAATTGCTTCACTGCATGTTTTTGTGTGTGTTTTTACCATTCCACAACTAGGAACTAAGGGGTAATCAGAAAGTGAGGGTCATCCAAAGTCAACAGGTAAAGTGGTGCTGGAAAATAGATGTTAAGGGTGGTGAAAAAAAAATATAGAATGTAGTTAAAGTACTTAGGATGTTTGTTCTAGAAGTACTTGTTTATGAATGTCTGGTATTGCATGAATACTTGCATCCTGCAAAATTTTGCTTAAAATCAATCCACGCATTTGGCAGAAATGAAATCAAAGTGCAATGTGTTTCTAGACAACACAAGAGAGATACGATGGAAGGGTGTTGTAGAGACATGCTTGATACTATCTTTAACTGTGTAGCTTCAAATGTTCTGGAAATACTACACTGCAGTTGTACTTAAAATTCCATAGCAAGATGTTCAGGTGTCTCATCCTTGAGGTGGGTTTATCTGTGGAGTTAAAAAAATTACCGGGTTGCAAATAACCGAAAGGCAGTTTCTTTCTTAAAGATAGCCCTGCCTCATCTCTTCCCAACTCAAGAAGCCTGTGCTTAAAGTGTCCGTAAAGTGGGAGTTCAGAAAGTGCCTTGAGCAAACAAGCAGCAAAGTTTCAAGCAGGCGGTCTTTGGTCATGGCACTTAGGATGACCACGTTGCACAAAGGCAAAGGATTTCCTTCAGATCAGGCTGGTCTTTGAATTATAGGCATATCTGCTGGTATATTTCCACGGTTACTTTTTGTGGGTTACCTTTTGCTAAGGACTGTCACCCGATTCAAGAGACAGAAATCAATTAACCACAAGCATTGATCTCTTAAATCTGCACACATTTTCATATGACAATAGCCAGTGTGGTGTAGTGGTTAAGAGCGGTAGACTCGTAATCTGGTGAACCGGGTTCGTGTCTCTGCTCCTCCGCATGCAGCTGCTGGGTAACCTTGGGCTAGTCACACTTCTTTGAAGTCTCTCAGCCCCACTCACCTCACAGAGTGTTTGTTGTGGGGGAGGAAGGGAAAGGAGAATGTTAGCTGCTTTGAGACTCCTTCGGGTAGTGATAAAGCGGGATATCAAATCCAAACTCCTCCTCCTCTTCTTCTTCTTCTGTGACGAAAACAACAACACATACTTTATGTCTCTTCTGAGATGATGCCTTCCAAAAAAACATTTCTATTTTCATAAACATTTCGATTATAACAACAATACCTTTATTGTACTGTACAATGCCTTATATACAGTTTCAAAGTTTCAATAGACTGAGACCAGTTTGATGTAAAGACTGCTTCCCTAGTTTAAATTACTTATTAGGCCCATTGCATTCTATGGAATGTTTTACAGTGCTGTCGTGGTCTGTTTAGAATTTTTAAAGTGAAACTTTTAAGAAAGGACTAACACAGCAAGGGGAAAACGAGAAACGGTTCAGGTTCTGCAGCAATTTAGCAATTAGTAAACAAAGCTGCAGATCCCGGTCAGAGTGACATTCAAACTTCCCTTAATGCAATGTTTTTCTCTGTAGGTAAAGAAGAAAAGCTGTTCTGGCAAGCAGTTTATCCCGCTTCCTTTCTACAGAGAGGAAATTATTGGTCTGTCATTCTGTGAAGGATTTTCAGGCAAAGAATCCCAACTGTTTGTAAATCATATTATAATAAAGTCCTACATGAAAAGAGCTGGCATGGTTCTTTGGGTATGTGGAACTGGGGGTGGCTGGACTGCAATACAAGTAAACAACAGTGTCTTATGCTGTCAGCCAGCATGTCAATCTCATTAAAAACGTTCTTCAGACACCTTGAGAGAGAGACAGGGTGTGTGTGCGCGCAAAAGCATCTGATGTAAATGAGAGCTGTGCACAATTATGGTAACATCCAAAATCTCTCCGTTGTAAGTTTGAAAAAACTTTGTGAAATATTTTGATGTTAAGGTATTACAGCTTCAATCCTAAACTTGGCAACCCGAGTCTGCCCACCTGTCAGATCACCTGACGTCACAATGAAGCTGGGTGGCCAGACAACACTTTGCTTTTTTGGTGAGGCTGGAGCTGCCCCTACAGATGAAGATTTTTGAAGCCGGCAATTCAGAGGAAGAATCGGGAAATCGATAAGCATGCTCCCCAATCTGTTGCATGAAGAAGTTGGAGCTTTTGAATTCTGCGCTGCCTTCTGTTCCCATGCGGGGAGAAAGCCGCCAGATTCTAAAAGTGTGGACTTATTGATGCAAAGGAAGAATAGGGAGCATTTTAGCTTCGGATCACATGTTTTGTGATCGGTTTGCAGCCCAAGCCCTGAGACTTGCCGGGCTAAATTAGGGCTATGGGGGCAAAGGTTCTGCACTAGAACAGGAAGCAAAAGTGTGTAACCTTCAAAATGTGGTTGGACTCCAACTCCCATCAGCCCCCGCTACCATGGCCAATGATTGAGAATGATGGAAGTTGTATTTGTCCGACAATATCTGGAGGGCAACAGGTTCACCAGCTGTGCCCTAGGGTGAAGACAATGCAATAAATAGGTTAGATGTGCTCACACACCTTCCCTATGTTTGACATACACCTCAAGCCACAGATTCTCACTGAATATCAGCATGGGAACAACTAATACGGATATAAAATTTGCAGCATGTTACGGTTTTAAGAGAAAATTATATGAAGGTGTTATATAGATGGTATCTAACACCTAGTAGACTGGCAAAAATGTACAGTATAAACCCAAATCGAGTAAGTGTTGAAAATGTAAAGAGAAAAGTACATTTTTTCATATGTGGTAGTCTTGTAATAAGGTTAAAACTTACTGGGAAATGATATATAATGAATTGAAGAAGATGTTTAAGATAACATTTGTTTTAAAAAACCTAAACCAGAAGCTTTTCTCTTCGGAATTATAGGATCAGAACTACCTAAACAGTGTAGAAATTTATTTAGCATCAGTGCTGTATACATTTAGCAAGAAGAAATACCATATTTTTCCATGTATAAGACTAGTTTTTTTTCCTAAAAAGTCATGTCCAAAATTTGGGGGCGTCTTATACATGGGGGTGTCTTATAGACGGAAAAATACGGTACTTAGTCCAACTGACGGCCATTTCACAAGCTGCTACCAGGCGCTGTTACCTTTGAACAATTTGACTTCACTCCTAAAGGTGTTATCCTACATTGTCTCCTGAGAAAGACGGATGCCAAGCTTTCCAGCTATATACTAGCCTTCCCCAACCTTGTGCCCTCCAGAGGTTTGGGGTTACATCTCCTGTTATCCCTGACTATTGGTCATTCTGACTGGGGCTGGTGGGAGCAATGATGATCTGTGGCAAGGTTGGGGGATACATAGTCCTTCAGATGTTACTGAACCACAGCTTCCATAATACTTGGCCTTGTTGGCTGGGGTTGATGGAATCTGGAACTCCAGGAGATCTGGAGTTCTGCAGGTTTATTATTCCTGAGCAGTATGCTATGAAACACCTGTGACATTCATGCTATGTCTTGACATGTCTGACCATTGTATGAAGTGATCCATGGTTATTTGCAGTTAGATGGGGGGAATAACAGGTGTCAGTAATAAATCACACTGGGTAAGGGAAGTTTAACTATTGATTAAAAGAAACAAGGTCTGCCCAGGGGTGCCAGGCCTAAGGAGCATGGCGACTTCTCAGTAGGTCTTGCAGTTGTGGAGGCTAAAGGTCCCTGCCTTCCCACAGCTGCCTAAATCTTCACTGGGTTCTTCCCAAGTAATCTGAGACTATGCCAACTCTCCTGTCTCTGCTCCTCCCTCTTCATACCTTCTTCCCTTGGCAGTTCCCCAGCTGGTGCCTCCCACCATTCCTTGGCATTTAGCCGAACCATGACAACAGTTTGGGATCAGAATGTTTCCCTTTTACCTCTCAGGTAATCTGGTCTATCCTGGCCTTAGCACTGAGCTCTGTAAACTGCTGTCTGGGCTGCAGCATTTCAGCTGGGAGTGAATGCTTACCCCCATTAAAAATTACGTTCTACATTTTTTTAAAAATGGCATGTCGGGAGTTAAGTCTAGGCTTGAACCCTTCTTGATATGCTAGTTTTCTATGTGCAGGGAAGAGTGTTCATCCATGCAAAGGTCCAAGTGGTATAGCCTAGACTAGTGGGGTGTTGTGGAATTAACTAGGAGCGAGTAGCAGAGGGGCACTGGGGGTGTAAATGACTATCTTGACTTCAAAAAGTTCATTTCACTGCATCAAACTAATCAGTTTTGTTGAATTCATTAACCTAAATAGTTTTAACTGGATTTTGAATAAATATGCAATTAGTTTTTACTGTTTTGGATTTTATTGTTCTTTTCCAAAGTGGATCTTGCAAATTACTATTCTGAACGTTGTTTTTTATAGGGTAGGGTGTACTGGGGGTGAGTTTATGGAACCAAGGGGGTGGTACCCCCAAAGGTTTGGGAACCACTGGCCTAAACCCGGGTTTACCACCTCCGTGGATTGCTTAGGTATTGTTACGGAAGCAGCTTATAAGAGAGTTGCCAAGATGGGACTAATTGCCTCTTCAGAGTATCAATTTGCCTGCTGCTGTCCTCAATTAAAACCCAATTGTGAGAGATGACATTTTTCCCAGGCTTGCCCTAAACTTGGATTCAAAATGTAATGCAGACTAGAAGGTAATTGTTCCAGTCCAAGCATGCTTTAAAATGGGACAAATGCCCAGTTTATAGTTGGCATGGGAAAAAAGCAAATTCCCGACAGATATGGATAGCTAATGCAGGAAGGAGGGAGTTTTGGCTAACTTCTGCCCCTTTTTAAATATTAGAGAAAAATATATATAATCCTTCATGGAAAATTAAGGCTGCTTCTTCAAGAGAGAGGGAATTGGATCCTCTTAGTGCCCAAACTATCCAGCAGTGAGTGTGGTTGCTACTTGCTGCTCTCACATGCATATGGAAGAGAAGAGTATCCTTTAAAACTCTCCTTGTGCTCTTGTAATTAAAAGCCATTTTGTTTCTTTTAGCTTTGGGGCTGCAAAGGTGTATTTTATATCATCTGAATGTTATGTGGCTGGGGAGACCCAGCCAGATGGGCGGGGTACAAATAATAAATTATTATTAAATTATTATTATTATTATTATTATTATTATTATTATTATTATTATTATTATTATTATGTAACCTGGAAAAGTAAGTTACCAGTGTTCTATGTGGTGCAGTGGGTAGAGTGTTGGACTAGGACCCGGCAGACCAGGGTTCGAATCTCCACTCAGCCATGAAAGCTCACTGGGTGACCTTGGTCAGATCGCTGTCTTCTCTCAGCCTAGCCTACCTCACAGGGTTGTTGTGAGGATAAAAGGAGGAGGGGAGAACCACCTTGAGCTCCTTGGAGCCAAAGCTGGTATATAAATGTATTCTGGTTTAATAGAAATATAAATACTTTATTGTCACTGTACCACGTTTACAGTGAGATTAAACGAGCCCGCCTCCCCCCCCAATCTCTCAGTCCTTGTCACACTCTGTGTGCTGTCGTACTACCACCAACCCCCAACGTCAGCTGCAATGTTGCTGTCTTCCATTTAGCAGCCTCACGGCCCACAGGTAGAAACTGTTCTTTAACGTGTTGGTGCGGCTTATCATGTTTCCATATCTCCTGCCCGAGGGCAGGTGCTGGCCAGGGTGTGAGTCATCCCTGAGACTGTTCCTTGCTCTTCTGAGGCAACGGTCTCTCGTTATAACATCTAGCGGACTCAGGGGACAGCCCACGATATCCTGTGCTGTCTTCATCACCCTCCGTAGGGACTCTCTGTCCATGGCTGTCAAGCCAGCATACCACACCATAATGCAGTATGAGAGAACACTTTCTATTGTGGACCGATAGAAGGAAATCATCAGTTGCTGTTCAACTTTGTTCTTTCACAAGACCCTTAGGAAATGAAGTCGGGCCTTCCTAACCACCTGGGCTGTGTTGACCTTCCAAGTTAGGTTTTCACTAAGATGGACTCCCAGAGACTCTCTCTGGAAGAGACTCTCTCCCCACAGCCCCCCCCCTGATGTACAACGGGGCTAGCTCCCCTCTCTTCCTCCGAAAATCCAGCACCATCTCCTTTGTCTTGCCAATGTTTAGGTGCATATTGTTCTCAGAGCACCATGTGGATACCTTCTGAACCTCCTCCCTGTACGCAGATTCGTCACTGCCTGTAATTAAACCCATTATGGTGGTGTCATCAGCAAACTTAATAATTGCAGTAGATGGGTCAGATGAAATGCAATCGTATGTATATAACGAATACAGGAATGGACTTAGCACGCATCCCTGTGGAGTGCCAGTGCTGAGTTTCAGGGAGGTAGATGTAACAAGTCCAATCCTCACTCTTTGTATCCAATCTCTCAGAAAGTCTTTAATCCAATCACAGATGTTAGATGAAAGGTCCAGGTCTCTTAACTTTCCGATGAGAATGTCCGGAAGGATGGTATTGAAAGCCGAGCTACCGGTATAATCAATAAACAGCATTCTGACATCATTCCCTGGTCTCTCCAGATGACTCGCTGCAAGGTGAAAAGCTGTAGCAATGGCATCATCTGTTGACCTATTTCTCCTGTAGGCGAACCGGTGGTTATCAAGGTCCGGTGGAAGACATGTTCTAAGGTGTTGAAGCCATATTAAAGTGAGAAGGTGCTATCGGCATACCTGATAACCATCTTGGCTGCAAGTCCTGGAAGACCTTCCAACTTTATGATTCTGTGATTCTATTATTCTAAATCGGTGGCCATCAATGCCTCTTGTGGCAGTGAGTTCCAGAGCTTAGCTACGATCAGACAACAACAGCATCCATAGAGTTGGAAGGGACCTTGAGGGTAATCAAGTCCAAGCCCTTCAATTCATAAGGTTAAAAAGAAAAGTAAAGGATCCCTGGATGGTTAAGTCCAGTCAAAGGCGACTATGGGGTCACAATTTGTAGCGCTTTACATAGACCTAAGACACAATGGGAACACGGGTGGCGCTGTAGTCTAAACCACTGAGCCTAGGTTGGCGGTTCGAATCCCTGTGACGGGGTGAGCTCCTGTTGTTCGGTCCCAGCTCCTGCCAACCTAGCAGTTTGAAAGCACGTCAAAGTGCAAGTAGATAAATAGGTACTGCTCCGGCGGGAAGGTAAACGGCGTTTCCGTGCACTGCTCTGGTTCGCCAGAAGCAGCTTTGTCATGCTGGCCACATGACCCGGAAGCTGTACGCAGGCTCCCTCGGCCAGTAAAGTGAGATGAGCGCCGCAACCCCAGAGTCGTCCGCGACTGGACTTTACTGTCAGGGGTCCTTTACCTTTTTAAGACACAATGAGATTCAAAGGAGTCCGCTGTGATCTGCAGCAGAGACACGACAGCAACCCCAAATAAAAGCATTTTGGGAAGTTTTTAATGTTTAATGTTATGATTTCGTATCTGCTTGAAGCTGCCCAGAGTGGGTGGGGCAACCCAGTCGGATGGCTAGGGTATAAATAATAAAATCGTTGTTGCTGCTCGGTATAAATGATAAAATTGTTTTTGTTGGGTATAAATAATGTTATGGAAATTTGAGGGACAATACCCGTTAAAAGGGTCCGATTCCGGGTGGAATCCCAGACCCCAGTACCGTAGGATGTTGTTGGAGAACCCCTGCTGCCGAAAGGAACAGAGACCGGACCAGAGTTCTAGCGAAAAGCAAGGCGGCTGTTAAGCCTGACCAGTTTATTTAAAGTATAGGACTGTTGGAAACAGGGTTCTTCTTGCACGACAGACGACGGAGAAAAGAACCCTGAACAAAAGAGCGGTTGGGCCTTGTCGGTAGTGGTGCCCGCCCTGTGGAACGCCCTCCCATCAGAGGTCAAAGCGATAAACAACTACATGACCTTTAGAAAATACTTGAAGGCAGCCCTGTTTAGGGAAGTTTTTAATCTGTGATATTTTAATGTATTTTGATATTTGTTGGAAGCTGCCCAGAGTGGCTGGGGAGAGCCGGCCAGATGGGCGGGGTACAAATAAATTATTATTATTATTATTATTATATACAGTTTTGATGCAGAGGACAACAAAGGAAAAGATGGCATTACATGGGTGCGGTGAGAAGATTTTACAGCGGTTGAACAAGTATCGGAAGGGAGGGGGTCCTCTGGGATGGGCCGCGCTTTTGGGTACAAAAGGTGTTTTCCAGGTGGCTGTTGTCTAACGATAATGTATTTTCCCTTTATCTACGGGGTATCTGGAGCCATTGGGAGCCGCCCGATGAGATTTCCTGGGATGGATATTTGTGTGTGCCTTTTGCCCAGCGGCTTGATCTGCTTAATAAAATCTTTATTTCTGGCCTGGGAGTGTGTGTTCTTATGCAAAACATGTAGCGGGTGACCAGTGAACTGGGGTGGGGAGGGAGTTGCAAATGGTAACACATATTTGAGATACAAAAGTTACAAAGGTGATGAAACATTGATATACATCACAGGGTTACAATGTCCAAGGATCAAGGCAACGATACATACAGTTACAGGACAAGTGAATTCATGGGGTTTTTCTTGAGGCCCATAGTTTTATTTGTTTCCTCCTTTGGCGTAAGCACAGATCTTTGACTCGATCGCTGTTGCCTGGGGAACGTTCTCGGTTGTTAATAGAATTTGTAATGATCACATCAGGATATTCTATAGGATTTTTAACGAAGTGCAAGGGGAAGGGCTGTGGGCGTCGGAGTGTTCCTCAAAAACTGATGATTATTTTCCTTGCGTTTGCAGGCCCCCCCCAATAACAAAATTGTTATTACAAACTTAGTTGGTCTCTAAGGTGCTACTGTGGCGCTGTGGGTTAAACCACAGAGCCTAGGGCTTGCTGATCAGAAGGTCGGTGGTTCGAATCCCCTCAACGGGGTGAGCTCCTGTTGCTCGGTCCCTGCTCCTGCCCACCTAGCAGTTCGAAAGCACATCAAAGTGCAAGTAGATAAATAGTTACCGCTCCGGCGGGAAGGTAAACAGCGTTTCCGTGCGCTGCTCTGGTTCGCCAGAAGCGGCTTAGTCATGCTGGCCACATGACCTGGAAGCTGTACGCCGGCTCCCTCGGCCAGTAAAGCGAGATGAGCGCTGCAACCCCAGAGTCGGACACGACTGGACCTAATGGTACCTTTACCTTTAAGGTGCTACTGGAAGGAATTTTTTAATTTTTTATTTTGTTTTGAAAATTATTTTGTTGGGTATAAATAAAAAAATTGTTGTTGTTGTTGTTGTTGAAGTCCCTATTTTCACCCGAGAAATGTTGCAGGGCATGCATTTGCAGCAACCTCTAGCCGTGACAACTTGCACCAGAATAAAACGCCGCTGCCCTTTTCCCGCCTCCTTCCCTCCGTCTTCCTCGAGGGAAGAAGAAGCCCCGGCGGCAGAAGAAGGAAACGATCCTCTCCGCGTGACGTCACGCCTCCCCCCCCCCCAGTCCTCCTAGATAGCCGACGCCGGAGCGAATCGAGCGACTCGATCTCTCTGCTCGCTCTGGGCTCGGCCGGCGCGGTCTGCCCGGGCGACCCCAAGATGGCGGCGGCGTCTTCGTCGTCGCGGTGTGCGCTGGCGGCGGCGGCGTTGACGACGGGACCCCGGAGAGCGTCTGCTGCTGCTGCGGGGCTGGCGGCGTCTCCGGCGTGAGGTGGAAGGCCATGGCTCCGGGGCCGTGAGGATGTGCGAGAGCTACTCGCGCTGGCTGCTGCGCGTGTCGGCGGCGCAAGTGTGCCAGGCGCTGGGCTGGGACGCCGTGCAGCTCTCCGCCTGCGACCTCCTCACCGACGTCCTGCAGAGGTACCTGCTCTCGCTGGGCCGAGGCTGCCGGCGCTACTGCGAGCTCTGTGAGTAACGGTCGCGGGGGGAGGGGAGCGAGGGGGTCGCCATGGCGACGGGGCTGTCACGGGCAGGCCGCGGGTGGAGGGGGGCGCACATGAGGTGATCCTGGGGGAGTGGGCCGTGGG
Source organism: Darevskia armeniaca (assembly GCA_034641395.1). NCBI lineage: Eukaryota > Metazoa > Chordata > Lepidosauria > Squamata > Lacertidae > Darevskia > Darevskia armeniaca. The sequence goes on from JAWWNF010001063.1 coordinate 502,302, forward strand.
GCTGGCGTGACGTGGCCGTGGGCCTGCAGCGGATATGGGGGATGCGGATATGGGGCTGGCATGGAGATGTCACATCGTGGCAGTGGGGCTGGAGCGGATATGGGGTGTGCGGGGTTGTCGTAGTGTGAGGGGCAGAGGAGGGCCTTGGGGTTATCATAGTGGCACGATGTAGCTGTGGGGCTGGAGTTAGGGGGAGCGTGGGGCTGGCACAACGTGGCTTTGGGGCTGGAGCGGATATTTGGGGGATGTGGATATGGGGCTGGCATGGAGGTGTCACATCGTGGCAATGGGGCTGGAGCGGATATGGGGTGTGCGGGGTTGTCGTAGTGTGAGGGGCAGAGGAGGGCCTTGGGGTTATCATAGTGGCACGATGTAGCTGTGGGGCTGGAGTTAGGGGGAGCGTGGGGCTGGCACAACGTGGCTTTGGGGCTGGAGCGGATATTTGGGGGATGTGGATATGGGGCTGGCATGGAGGTGTCACATCGTGGCAATGGGGCTGCAGCGGATATGGGGTGTGCGGGGTTGTCGTAGTGTGAGGGGCAGAGGAGGGCCTTGGGGTTATCATAGTGGCACGATGTAGCTGTGGGGCTGGAGTTAGGGGGAGCGTGGGGCTGGCACAACGTGGCTTTGGGGCTGGAGCGGATATTTGGGGGATGTGGATATGGGGCTGGCATGGAGGTGTCACATCGTGGCAATGGGGCTGCAGCGGATATGGGGTGTGCGGGGTTGTCGTAGTGTGAGGGGCAGAGGAGGGCCTTGGGGTTATCATAGTGGCACGATGTAGCTGTGGGGCTGGAGTTAGGGGGAGCGTGGGGCTGGCACAACGTGGCTTTGGGGCTGGAGCGGATATTTGGGGGATGTGGATATGGGGCTGGCATGGAGGTGTCACATCGTGGCAATGGGGCTGCAGCGGATATGGGGTGTGCGGGGTTGTCGTAGTGTGAGGGGCAGAGGAGGGCCTTGGGGTTATCATAGTGGCACGATGTAGCTGTGGGGCTGGAGTTAGGGGGAGCGTGGGGCTGGCACAACGTGGCTTTGGGGCTGGAGCGGATATTTGGGGGATGTGGATATGGGGCTGGCATGGAGGTGTCACATCGTGGCAATGGGGCTGCAGCGGATATGGGGTGTGCGGGGTTGTCGTAGTGTGAGGGGCAGAGGAGGGCCTTGGGGTTATCATAGTGGCACGATGTAGCTGTGGGGCTGGAGTTAGGGGGAGCGTGGGGCTGGCACAACGTGGCTTTGGGGCTGGAGCGGATATTTGGGGGATGTGGATATGGGGCTGGCATGGAGGTGTCACATCGTGGCAATGGGGCTGCAGCGGATATGGGGTGTGCGGGGTTGTCGTAGTGTGAGGGGCAGAGGAGGGCCTTGGGGTTATCATAGTGGCACGATGTAGCTGTGGGGCTGGAGTTAGGGGGAGCGTGGGGCTGGCACAACGTGGCTTTGGGGCTGGAGCGGATATTTGGGGGATGTGGATATGGGGCTGGCATGGAGGTGTCACATCGTGGCAATGGGGCTGCAGCGGATATGGGGTGTGCGGGGTTGTCGTAGTGTGAGGGGCAGAGGAGGGCCTTGGGGTTATCATAGTGGCACGATGTAGCTGTGGGGCTGGAGTTAGGGGGAGCGTGGGGCTGGCACAACGTGGCTTTGGGGCTGGAGCGGATATTTGGGGGATGTGGATATGGGGCTGGCATGGAGGTGTCACATCGTGGCAATGGGGCTGCAGCGGATATGGGGTGTGCGGGGTTGTCGTAGTGTGAGGGGCAGAGGAGGGTCTTGGGGTTATCATAGTGGCACGGTGTAGCTGTGGGGCTGGAGTTAGGTAGGGGGAGCGTGGGGCTGGCACGACGTGGCTTTGGGGCTGGAGCGGATATTTGGGGGATGTGGATATGGGGCTGGCATGGAGGTGTCACATCGTGGCAGTGGGGCTTGTGTGGATATTTGGGGGACGTGGATGTGGGGTGGGCATAGAGGTGTCAGGATGCAGCTATGGGGCTGGAGCGGATATGTGTGGGGCGTTGGGTTGTTGTAGTGTGCTAGTATAGGTAGGGGGGAGTGTGGGGTTGGCACGCCGTGGCTTTGGGGCTGGAGCGGATATTTGGGGGATGTGCATATGGAGTTGGCATGGAGGTGTCACGACGTGGCAGTGGGGCTGGAGCGGATATGGGGTGTGCGGGGTTGTCGTAGTGTGAGGGGCAGAGGAGGGCCTTGGGGTTATCATAGTGGCACGGTGTAGCTGTGGGGCTGGAGTTAGGTAGGGGGAGCGTGGGGCTGGCACAACACTGCTTTGGAGCTGGAGCGGATATTCGGGGGACGTGGATATGGGGTGGGCATTGAGGTGTCAGGATGCGGCCATGGGGCTGGAGCGGATATGTGTGGGGCATGGGGTTGTTGTAGTGTGCTAGAATAGGTAGGGGGAGCGTGGGGTTAGCACGCCGTGGCTTTGGGGCTGGAGCGGATATTTTGGGGATGTGGATATGGGGTTGGCATGGAGGTGTAACGACGTGGCCATGGGGCTGGAGGGCACTGCTTCTAATTTAAAATTGCTTTTACTTTTTTTACTTTTTTTTTAGTTTTTTACTGTTTTCAGCTATGCCCCTTTAAAATGTGTTGGGATTATTGGGTTGTTGTTTTGGTTATGTATTTTGAAGTTTTATATACTGATTTTATCCTGTAAACCGTCCTGAGACCTGTGAGTATAGGGAGGAATATAAATTTAATAATAATAATAATAATAAATATGGGGGGCAGGGCGGGGGGTTGTCGTAGTATGGGAGGCAGAGGAGGGCTGTGGGGTTTGCTATTCATTTATTTACTTACTGAATTTCTATACCACCCTTCATCCGAGAATCACAGGGTCGTCTACAGTATAAAAACTGCAAAAGGCATACCACAGTGACAAACAAAAACAATACCCCCTCCACCCAAGCACACGTACAGTTTTAAAGGCCGTACAGTTTCATCAGCCAAATACCTGGGAGAAGACAAATGTTTTTGCCTGGCACCTAAAGATCTGGAGCAAAGGTGCCTTGCGAGCTTCCCTGGGGAGACACCCCCCCCAGTTTGGTTGTAACAGTGGTAGCATGATATGGGCATTGGGCTGCAGTTGATGGGAAGCATATGGTGTTCTGGAGAGCGAGGTGACTAGAGTAGTGGACACTGGTGTACCATGTAGTTGTTATGGTAAGAAGTGGGTGGGTGGGGAGGACCATAAGGTTGTCATAGTGAGAGAGTGATGCCCACATGGGTTGTTGTCATTTGACTAATATTGATTGTAGAGAGGGGAGTAGGATCACTATGTGGTTGTCTTCGGAGGCGGAGGCGGCGCATGGGTCTGTCAAGTTGATGGAGTGAAGGGCTGGAGTTGTCTTACATAAGAACATACGAAGAGCCGGCTGGATCAGGCCAGTGGCCCATCTAGTCCAGCATCCTACTGTCACAGTGGCCAACCAGGCACCTACCAGGAGGGGGGGAAAGGGGTTGTTATAAAGATGACAGAGAAAGGGTGTAGTTATGCATTCCTGGACTAGCATTTATTTAACACTGTAGTATTTATATAGCCCCGCGTAATCCTCAAAGCACTTCACAAACATTATGTTGGCATTATTTACAAGAGTCTTTTATGGTACCACCGTATGATTATCTCAGTATTGCAGATGTGGAGCTGAGGCTGAAAACAGCGGCCTACTTAAGTTCACATGTGCTGCATCCACAAGCATGACGAAAGAGAAGTAAATCCCATGGAATTAAGAGGGACTTCATCCCAGGAAGACGTGTGTAGGATTAGAGCCTCCACGAGTTTGTGGCTGAGGGAAGAGTTCACATTTCAGTCATTTTTATTTATTTATTTTAAAATTTCAGTGCCACCTACCACATCGGTCCGGTGTACATAATTTTTAGGTGTGATATCAGCATTAAGATCAATCAGATCAAAAATAAGAATGCCGTTGATAATCCAGGGCAAAATTAAAATCTAACAACCTTCTGGAATCACATGGGTGAAGGCCTGAAAATATACATTTTTAGTAGGTGCTGAAATGTCATGAGGGTTGGTGCCTGCCTGAGATCAGATGGGAGGTAGTTCCATGTAACACATGAGCAGTGGGAAACCCCAGTATGGCCCAGCTGCCGTATTTTGTAACTAGCTGCAGCTTCTAGAATCGCTTTGCAGGTAGCCCCGCATAGAATGTATTACAGTAGCCCAATCTTGAGTTTGTCAGTGCATGATGTCACAGTGGCCAGGCTTTCCTTTAGCTCCTTTGTTGCATTTTTGGGTATGGAGTTCAGTTTTCACAGAGGGGATGGATAGGAAAGTGGTGCTAAAGGTAATTGATAGGGTTATATTCTCTGTAAGTGGTGGACCAAAGACTTGGGCTTGTCACGGCCTAGTATCCTTTCCCTGTTGGCTCCCTATTTGAGAATTATGGTTGAAGGGGAGAGAAGAGATGAGGATTCCATTAGATCAGGCATGTCTAACAGGTAGATCGTGATCACTGGTAGATTATTGGCTCCCCACAAAGAAGCTGAACAACTGCGGCTCCCCTAAAAAAAGCTCAGCATTTTACCTCCTCCCTGAAAAAACTCAACAACTTTGACCTGAACCCCCCAAAAAAGGGGTAGATCACAGTCTCTTGGGAGTTAGCCTCCTCTACATTAGATGAAGGAGAAAATGGGTGCATTTAATGTTGGAACAGGGTTGACTGAAGTCAGCCTAAATACCAGATAGCTCCAAAGCAGCAAGCGAGCCGGCAATAAGAAGACTGGGTAGAAATATTGGTGGCACAGCAGCCTTCTACTCTGCCAGCTTGCTTGTTTGTCTTGAAGGAGGTAATCATGTAAGAGGGGCACAGATTTAATTGCCATGGGGAACATTATTTTCCTTTGTGGAAATAGCAGTGCTGGGCATGACAGGGATTGGTTCCTATTCTCTTCTCCAGTTTGGAGGGGTGTATGGAGACTCTTTTTTAATATAATTTTGTTTATAATTTTCATTTATATAAATCACAACAGTTATTTAACCATAACTTTAACATTTCCGACTTTGACTCCCTTCCTCCTCTTTCTGCGGTTCTTTACATTTATTTTCATCCTTTCCTACATGCTCCAAATTTTCTTAACTTATTCTTTTACTCTTGAAACTGTAGGTTTTTACAATAATCCTGCCAATGTCTTGATCTGTTTACAGTTCATTTGTATATACTCAAACCATTTCCATTCCTCCATTCCTTTCTAAAAAGTTTGTTATCTTGATTTCTTACTCTTCCAGTAAGTTTCGCAATTTCTGCATACTCCATTACAGTAGTTTCCGTAACCATTCTTCTCTTGTTGGGACCTATGGAGAGTTATTCCCATTTGATTGGACTTTGGAAACGAGGTTTGGAAATGAGATTGGACTTTGGAAATGAGGCAGTCAGGGTTTGGGCAAGTACACAATTTGACTATTTGACATTACCAGCCAGTGTGGTGTAATGGTTAGAGTGTGACTTGGGAGATCAGGGTTCGGATCCTTACTCAGCCATGAAGCTTACTGGGTGGCCTTGGGCCAGTCACTGTCTTCTCTCACAGGGTTGTTGTGAGGATAAAAGGAGGAGATGAGAACCACATTGAGCTGCTTGGGAGAAAAGGTGGTATATAAATGCAATAAACACAAACACAAATATTTGTGGACCTTTTGTAATTGAGATGGGAGGAATAAATGTTGCAGCTGTCAACTACTGTCGGGAATGGATGGGTTGCCCTCTGCTGGTGGATCTGGAGATTAGCAAGGCAGTAGTGCATGTTTAATGAATGAAGAGGATCATAGAATCATAGGGTTGGAAGGAACCTTGAGATTCATCTCATTGGGATAACTTGTAGCATTCGGATTGTTAGAACAGATGCCATGTTTTAGAAGGAAGCAGGTTAAATAGGATTCTTAATGGACTTGGGTTATCACAGGGAAAGCAATGCTCCCAAGAGACATACATACATGAACATAGAACGGTATGAAGTTACAAACGCAAAAGAAATGGCTCATTGTAGAAATAAGTACCAATTCAGTTGATGTAGGTTGAGGGAATAAATCTATAATGACAGTATTGGGCTAAGTGCACTAAGAAGGTAAAAAGCAGATCCTTACGTTCTTCTAAGGACAGTTCATCTGTCCCAGGGATAGTGGAGATCTTGAACTGTTATCTGGCCCAAATCAGTAGTTCTGTAACTTCTCATGGAGCACCAGAACAGGGGGCCCATCCCTTGCTGCCCCTGTCCTCCACCATCCACATGTCGAGGGGAAGAGCTGACAAGGGGAGTCTCCTCTGCTTTTCTAGGCTCCCCACCTTGATTTCGTACCCTCGCCATTCAGAGCTCTAAACTGAGGTGGGTGGGTAATGTGCCTAGAGTAGACCTCTCCCTTTCAGACCTTCCCCTGGCACTGGGGAGATGAGACTAGCAGAGGATGTGATGGTACTCCATACAGATGGTCCAAATAAAACTAGTGTCTGTGGTGGTGGTGGTGGTGGGGGAACTAACAAGGGTAAACTGTTCATATTTATATGGCTGCACAATATGTAGATACTTTCAACTGCTAAAAAGTCAGGATATGGAAACTTAAAAGCAAAGGGGGGGGGAATTGCCTTTTCATCCATAAGTTTGCACCCACCAACAGTTCTGAGTTCATGGGGCAAGGTCTCTGGTTGGATTCAGGTGACTGTCTGAGGAGTTATTCGTGCTTATATGAGCCTAAGACACCTGCAGCCATATGGACACCTTGTTGTCTTTAAACTCTACCACATGGTGAAATACACATTTTTATATCCCTGCAACCAAATGGGTTTCCCAGAGGGACTCCCTTGTGGAGGTCGTGTTGATGGTGATGGAGGAATGCATTGGAATTAAAAAGGACAGAAAGTCTTCCATGTCCCTGCCCGTCCCCTTGTGTTCCTAACAAATTATCTTGGAGCATCACTTTTCTGCATCTACACATAGGTTGAGCCACTGGCATGCTGACTTGCTTCTGTAATTCTTGGCCACCTGAGTTTAACTCACCATCATGTATGGATATAAATTCTTCCAATGTCGCTGTAGCCTTGTGTGCACATATTTTTAAAGTCTGAACCAGAAGTAGAAACAAATATTTCAAATGCTAGTAGTGCAGTGTCAGGTGTTTAGGACCTAAGGAACCCTGTTGATATTCCTAGTTGCCAGAATCAGATTTTGGGACACCCAGGCAATGAGGCAGCTGGGACTTTTCTTGACAGTGATTTGCTGCTTTTCCTTTTAAAGCTACTAAATCAACATATTTCTTATGCACTTGAAATGTTTGCTTTTAAAACCTTTCTTGATTCCTTTTTTCCTTTTCTTTTTTAACAGATGGCCGGACAGATCCAATTTTGGAGGATGTAGGTGAAGCCTTCAAGCTTATGGGGGTCAACCTGCATGAACTGGAAGATTACATACTCAATATTGAGCCAGTCACTTTTGCGCATCAAATCCCCTTATACCCTGTCAGCAAGAATAATGTCCTGCAGTTCCCCCAGCCTGGAAGCAAAGATGCAGAAGAGAGGAAAGAGTATATTCCTGATTATATGCCACCCATTGTCTCTTCTCAAGAAGGTGAGAAATTAATAATTTATTTGCTTTATTTTTATCTGCTGTTTTTGAGCAGTAATTCCTGCTCGCTTGCATTTCAGGAAGCTTGGAGTCTGCTACCTTCTGTGTCACATCGTGAGGATATGTTACTGCTAGCAGCAGAATTGAGTGTTGCAATAATGTGTAGTGGCAGGCAGCACATTTTGCTGTTCAGGTTTACCATGGTAGTTCCACTGGCTTCATTGACAAATGGCTCAAAGAGCTGCCATGTAGGAAATGGAGCTGGGTTAGAATCACCTCAGCTCTATTTGGTTTGGGGCAATTCACTAACGTCCCAGCATCAGTTTCCCAGATAAAAGTTGTGAAGAACCTGAATTAAAAACATTGTAGGGTTAAGATTGGTCATTACAACTTGGCATGTGAGCAAAGCATATTGGGACGTGTATTAATGAGCCAAATTTCCGAGTAGACATTCACTTGGTCACTATGGGTGAGTAAGAATAACAGGGAAGTGACCAGGTTTTGTACCGTGGAAAAAGTAGGTTCTCTCCTCCTCCACCTCTTTCCAGGAATTTAATGTGCTATGAATTGCTTCAAAAGACATGGCAAGTAGGTAGGCTGGTGAAAATTATTGTGAGCTACTAACTTCAGCTGATCAGTTTGGAACGCTGAGTGAACTGTGCCTCAGAACCCACTTACTCAGATGAACAGTAATATGTCAGCGAGGATAAAGTGGCGCAAAGAGTGCTTGTATCTGAGAAGATTTTCGTTCCAGTGATAGGAGTACTACTGTAGGGTTGCATGTTTGCTCCTCTTGAAATGTTGTGTAGGGTCCGTGAAACCTAAGGGGCGACTGCGGCTGCTCTCTTGGACAGTTCTCTTGAACATAAAATAAAAAGTTAGAAATGTTTCCTTTTTCTACAAAAATCAAGGTGTCCCGTCCCAAATCAAATCTCTACATATTTGGCAGGTTTAAGCCACTTTTGAGGGGCTGCTATGCCTGCAAATTTCATCCACTTCTGTCTGCTTTGATTTCCTACTAAGTGAAATTTGTTTTCAATGAAGCTGCTTCAGATCCCAAGCATGAGTCAAATTGGACAGACCATAGAGCAACTCGGAACAGATTGGGCCAATTCCTAAAATGACAGATACAAATAGGAACCAAACCTTGTGCCCTTTGCAGATTTCGTGGTATTGGTTGTTGCATTTTTTTGTGAGTTATATACAGGTAGTATTAGATATCACTTGGATAGCAATTTCAGTTACTTATATTTTAGTGTTTTTGACACCTGCTTTGAACCAACAATATGAGAAAAACCAAGGTAGAAATAAATAAAAGTTTCTATGGACTGTGTAAAATTTGCATCCTAAAGGCACACATTCGTCATACAGTGACATTCAGTTCATCTGAAGCAAAATGTGGCAACTCTGTATCATATGAATCTGCCTGGACCATATGATCTTTGTCACAACCTGTCCTCCAAGTCCCACCATGTTTTGAATTTAGGCAAAAGATGACCAGAAAGGGGGCTTTCCCCTATAACTGGAAAGCCCTGAACAGCAAAATGTGCTCCTGCCTGCTACTACTCATTATTGTAAACCTTCCTCATACTGCTCCAGCTCCCTGAGCATTTTGAGTACTCCTTTCTGCGTCTTTTCCAGGCCTGCGACACCCACTTTGCAATGCAGCCACCAGAACTGCACATAGTATTCCAAGCATGGTCACACCATAGATCTGTGTTATGTATTCATTTAATGCTCCAATGTTGCGGGTGCATGGAACCGACACACAGAGAAGTGTTGCCAACAACATGACACACCTGTGAATTTTTGCAGGTTTCCATTTCCAGGTACATAATTCAGAATCTGAAGCTCTTTCTGCCAAATAGAGCTGGCCGTGGGTTGCATTCAGTGTTCTGCACATGCAGCCCCACTGGCACAATGAGACTTAACGTTTCCTCTCCTTCCGTGCACCACAAAATCTCTGGGTGGGTGTGTCTCCCAACCCCCGAAGCTGGTTTTGACAATATGGGAGGGGCCTGGAGGGGAGAGGAAGAGGAAGCTCTGTTGGCACATGCAAGTCAGTTGCACCAGTGGAGTTCCAGTATAGGATGCAGCCTCACATGCTACATTCTTGAGCCAGTGTTGGCTGCAATGTTGTGTGAGTGGCCCTTGAGAATTTATTTGTTCATACATTTATCATGGGTGAAGCTTGATAGTTTCTTCTCACTTTATTATCTCTCTCAAATATTTTGTATGTGTGTAGCTATTGAGAAGTGAAGTTTTTGTTTTTAGTGCCTATTGCTTGGATAATTTTTCTGTAGTAGACTTTTGTGTATTTACTATAACCCATGACCAGCAGGTGTTGCTCTCCTACCTTCTAAATGACTCGGGTTAGTGCTCTTGTCTGCTGTGTGTGCTGGTCTTTGTGAGCTGAAATACCACATTCAAGCTTAAACAAATTGCTGTCTTCAGGATATAGAATTAGTTTATTTTGCTTGCCATTCGACGTAAATAGATATGATCGCCTCCATATCTAGGGAGGAACAGATCTTCCCTTTTCTCTGTTGAGACAGAGATTCTGTTTTGTATAATCCTGATTAGATCAAAGATAGCTGCTTTGTTTAGCATGAAAGGCCATGGCAAGAATGGAGGACCATTGCTAAATGGTGCATTTAGATTCATATACTTAACAAGTTTGTAGTTGTTATGAGCACAGTGCATGAGGAAATACAGTGGGTGGACATATTTCATATATAGTGCCTTGAGTGGTCTCCAGTTGAGTTATACTTAGAGTAGACCTGTTGAAATTAATGGGCCTCAGTCATGTCTTCAGTTTATCTGGGTCTACTCTGAGTAGGACTAACATTGGATTAAACCCATTGTGTTTTTAGGGCGTCTGTCTTGATTATAGGCAAAAATGAGGTACCCTATGAAAGCAAAGAACATGCCACTGTGTCAAATACCAATTCTGTCATTTTGGCAAAAAAGCAAATTCATTACTAATTCAAGAAAAGGGACAAATCCCCAAGGGCTGGTTGTTACCTAACTACCTCTCTTCAGTTGTTGGCTAACCTGTGATGAGACAGAAGCCCGATGGAATGGAAGGCAATAGTTTGAGAGAGATAGTGACCAGGGAAAGTGGGCAGAGAAGGAATGGGGTTTGGGATTGAATGTGATGGGTGAAAGCAGACTTGGGGAAAGAATCATAGAATCATAGAGTTGGAAGAGACCACAAGGGCCATCCAGTCCAACCCCCTGCCAAGCAGGAAAGGTGCATTAAGTAGCAGGTATAGGGAAGCAAAGTAATGATGAATCATAGGAAGGGTGGGTGGAACAGTCACAAAATTGGGGAAGCTGAGATTTATAAAACGATATAAAATCTGTGCGTCTTGGGTCTCTGTGGGAGACCTTGCTGAGCTGCTGTGATGTTTCACAATGAAAACCTAACATAGGCCAAGTGGACAAAAGGGCTGAGGATATTGGCCACTTATGTGACTTGCTTTTGGGAGATGCAAAGCCACCATTACACAGAAATACCTGCATTGTGGTTCACCCTTTGGAAACAGTGAGGAGTGCCCATTTCTCTTTCTCTCTTATTTTTAATCGTAATTTCAGTAGCCATGATAGGCTGCCGGTTTTCAGGCAGCATGTTTTGGAGGCAGAGAAGCTTTGCAGTGCTACGCTCTTAAGTCTGTATTGTATAGCCAGCCTCCCTGTCTTCCCATCCCCTTGCGTTTCTGGCTAGGAGGCCAGCCTGAAACAGCTTCTCCTGTCAACTACCCATGCCTGGTGGTTAAGTACTGTAAAAGTCTGTGTTAAGTTCCCTCTGCCATTCCACTTGTCAAGTGCCAGACACTGATTGCTTTTTGTACAAATGAGCTTCCATGTATGCATCGACCTAGCAGGGAGAAGCAACAGGAGAAACGGACAAAATGAGAAAGGCAGCCAAGCTTGAGAAGCAGACAGACGATGCCATTCGAGAAGAGCCAGTAGGGAAGACAGATTTCAAAGGGAGAATAATATGGGATGTGAGCAGAGACTGGGCAGGTGAGGGGGGGGTGGGGGGGTGGGGAGTCTGCTCAGTATTGAGTGTATTCCCCCCCCCCACGGAGTGTCAATCAAGTGGTCCTTTTGAAAATATTGTTAAAATTTGCCTGAGATCTTGCTTGATGTAGTTAACAAGGAGAATACTGCAAGAATACTGATTAGAAGGATGTGTTCGCCTTAAAAACACAGCTGGAGGTGCATCATGAGCCTAGATAGGTAGCTACCTGAAGACTATGGGAAATTCAGGCTATTAATCAATGTATGGGATAAGTACAAGTGAGGGATGCAGCTTGTTGCGACTGTAGCATAATTTTGAATAAATTGGGTGTTGCGTTGAAGGTTAGGCTTAAGTCTTTGCAGTGGCTGGAATTTTTATTTACCTCCATGCAAATTCTTAAAAAAATTAAATGAAAATTGCCCGTTTAATGCTTCAGCCTATATAAAAGGACACAATTTCAGAGGAAGAGCGTAATAGTTTTTCAGTTCAGCCACCTGCTGGAAAAAACCCCCTGTTCTATGGTGCATAAAACCTGCTAATTAGATCCTGAATTATTTACATTGAAGGAGAAATTTGCACTGCTGAGATACAAAATGCTGTTTTAGTTTCATTGTCATGGGGTCAAGAATAAAGGAGAATGACGTTGGCTGAAAAAGAAGCCCATTATTCCGTATATTTGGGGCTAATGGAAAGAGGGAAACCAAATAGTCCATTGAACACAGATGTTACCCACACAGTAGGGAGAGCATTTTTTAATCTCTATTTAATTCTTGGAATAGTTTGGCAATTAAGTGTCTGCAAGTAACCTTCCCTGATATTAAGAATATATCTTAATGCCTCCAGAGGGCAAAGTTAGAAAGCTTGTTCAGGATCTTGCTAATAATTGCATCTCATGAGGATATGATTACCCCCCAATTTATGTACAAAATATCAATTGGTGGGCCCCAGTACTTGCAAAGCTTTTTCCTTTTTTGTAATTCTGGTAAGATTCAATTTTGATGGGAGTCAAGCTTTGTATCCATTCCAAGAGAGACCCAAGAATTATCGCTTCGTAAATCTGTTGGATTTCATATGTAAGATTTAATCCCTGTATTGCTGGAATTAGCAATTGAATAGAATGGATTCTTTAAAGGAAAGCCGAGAATACATAGGTGCTCTGTTTTGGTCCATATGTCTCTAGAAAGGGTCTATAGCTTTATGAAAACAAAAAGAGAGAGCTGTGTAGCACCTTAAAGACTAATAAATTTTCTTTGACATAAGTTTTTTTGGCTCATCTGACACAATGTGGGTTCACTCGGCACGCCATAATCTGTGGGTCTTTAAGGTGCCACGAACCCTCTGCTGTTTTTGCTGGAAGAGACTAACACAGCTACCCCTCTGAATATGTGCAATTTTAGATCTCTTTTCAGATTTTGATTTGTCAGACAGAGACTTGGTTTAAATTGTTCAGTACAAATGTTGTGATAAGACAGTTACTAAATTTAATTAAAAACCTTTCTTCTCATACTGACCTTAAAGCTAGGTTTGGTTTAACTGGCCTATATAGTCCCTGCTCTGAGGACCGTAGGACATTGATGTCTGTGCCATTTTTGTTTAATCTTCAAAATCTTCAGCATTTATCTCCCACATTTTTTGATGACGAAGTTTCCATACTAGTTACTGAAGCTGGCATGGCGCTTGTATCCATTACAGTGATAACTATGAGGCATCTTCGTAGAGATCTTGGGTCTTTTTGTAAAAAGGAACTTCTTCTTTTGAGCTGTGCTGATACTAAGTTTAATATGATTTGATAAAAGGCCCAAGCCACATAAGTGGATGATGGATAATATTAAAACTCTTAACTTGTTCTCTATTAAGTATGTAGGAATTTTGTTTAGGCAGAATCCTATGCAGGCAGGGCATCTGGAATCGACAAGACTTCTAATGGTGCAAGTGACTAAGACCCTGTTAAACTTTTGCCCACTTTCAAGATAAGATCTTAGACAAGTGGCACATGTCACAGAAGTGTGGGGTGGGCAAATGTCATCAAACTGGAAACTACCCAAATTTCTTTTTGCTCTTAAACCTCCCACATGACACTCCTCATGATGAAATGCGAGGTTGAGTTTCCTTCAATATTGCCCACAATTTGTACAGTTTTGCTTCCATAATGGTTAAATTAAAGCATATGCTCTATACGAGGTTGCCTAAAAAATGTTACGCGGAGCAAATTTCCAATAGATATTATGAAATTGTTGTTGTTATTTAAATTTGTATTCTGCCTATCCATTGCAGATCTCAGGGCGGTTCACAACATAAAATTACAATATAAAAACCACAAAATACGTAGTAAAAGTAACAACAGCAATGAACCAATAATCCCCCCCCCTCCCACAACAAATTTAAAAGGGCATTGGATGTCTAGCAGCCAAAGACCTGGTTGAAGAGGAACATTTTCGCCTGGCGCATAAAGGTATGCAATGAAGGCACCAGGTGAACCTCCACAAACGGGGAGCCACCACAGAAAAGGCCCATTCTCGTGTTGCCACCCTCCAGACCTCTCGTGGAGGAGGCACACGAAGAAGGGCCTCACAGGAAGATCTCAGGGTCCGGGTAGGTTCATTTGGAGAGAGGAGGTCCTTGAGGTATTGCGGTCCTGAGTCGTTTAAGGTTAAAACCAACACTTTGAACTGGGCCTGGAAACTAATTGGCAACCAACGCAGTTCGGCCAGGATCGGCGTGATATACTCAAACCATCTTCTGAGCAGCCTGACCACCGAATTCTGCACTAGCTGAAGTTTCTGAACCGCCTTCAGAGGCAGCCCTATGTACAGCTGGGCTAAAAATGTGAAGCTCTCATGCTTAAGTATGAACTGATTATCAGTGCCTATTGCATTAAAATAAAGAGCCGGACCTTTTGTTAAATAGATGTTGTTTTCAAACGAGGCAATTATCACCATTTTATTTTTCTGTTAAATCTGATTGTGGTCTTCCAGACAATCCCCCCCCCACACACATTATGTGATGAGAGCATTTATTGCTTTGATGCGTCATGCTGCGCTCACAGCATATGTTTAAGGTCTGTGTGTGCTTATTGTCATCTTTACATTTGTGGCCAGAGAGAAGTAGAAGATAATTTCCCATTATATATTGTATTGCTGCTGTATAATTCCCCTTGGGAAACGGTTTTTAAAAGGATTACTGGGCCAGTTGATTTTTTGAACGGTAGTGAGATAATCTGTTACTTGCTGGTTGATAGGAATAAATATATTTATGTACAAAGGTTCTGTGTTTATCACCCCAATAGATCAGACAAAAATGTATAGCACAAAATGGAGCCCAGTGTAAAAATTCCTTACAACTTGCATATATTTCCATTTTTGTAATGATCAATGGTTTTTAGCAAATAAATTTGACTCGGGGGTGGGGGGGCTAATGATTTTAGTTTCATAGCATGATTATTTCAAGGGATTTTTTTTTTTATCCCATAATTGAGCCATCATTCCATTTTGTTCTCTCCCACTGCATTTCTTGTTAATGTTTTGCTTTATTTGGTGGTCACTTTGCTTCCTGTACTGTGTACAACTTGAGGATCTCATTACATTTGGAGCATCAGGAACCTTTCTCCCCCAGAATCCATCTGTTTCAAATTAGTCTAATAAGCACAGTCCACAGGGAACTCCCTTGTTCTGTGTATAGAGCTCTTGAGGAGTTCCTATTCATTTAATAACGTCTGTTGATAAGTTCCAGGCAGATTGTGCCCATTGTGTGGTGGAGGCATATTTCCCTTCTTTGGTTTCGCACAACATTTTTTTTTTTTAAAAAAAACTTATTTATATATTTTTAAATAAATGGGTGTTTGCTGGGTATCACTTTAACAAATAAAAAGTAAGCGTGAGCAATTAAACAACAACAGTAAATGCAGTGTGCAACTGATTTTGAAAGGAAAATCTTACATCAGTAGTTTTTTTCAGTTCCCTTTCATTTCTGCCCTGTTTTCCTTGCCAGTCCCAGTTTGCATGTTTTGTGTTTCTGCACATGTCCCTTCCCAAAAGCCTCAAGGTGTTCCAAGCCTGCCACCATCTTCTGCTGAAAGAACAGGAACAGAAAACCCCAAATTCTGCAAAACCCACACTGAATTGCAGGAACGAAATAACATCCAGATTTCTGCACTTTTTTCTACTTGTAGCATATGTGAGTTGTACATGGGGTTTACGTGTAGACTATGAGGATAAAAATGTAATTTATTAACCACCTCTGCCACCACTGATACATAGTTACTACATTGAATTGCTAGGTGCTGTTTCTTTAGGGCTCATATATGTTGATATAAAGCCGTCTGCTTTATTGAAATCACGAAGTGTTCCATAAATTGTCTCCCCCTTTATTTCTTGGTGTTACTTGAGCCAGCAAGGATGTATTTGAGCATCTTCAACAGAAATATGGCATCTATGGGAATATTGCACCTTAAGTGGATGGACGCATCACACCTCTGATTTGGAGGTTGAAAGCAAAATGCAGCTGTGTACAGTGTTGTGGAGTAGACAGTTGCTTTTGCTGCTGGGGCATACTGCCAGCAATAATCCCACCAGAATATGAACGTAATCCAATACCAATAACGGGGTTTAGTTATAAATTAACTAAGGAAATCAAGGCATTAGCTAGAAAAGGAAGAGATAGTAACTTTATAGTGACATGGCAGAGGGCCTTCTCGGTAGTGGCGCCCACCCTGTGGAACGCCATCCCATCAGATATCAAACAGAAAAACAACTGTGTGACTTTTAGAAGACACCTGAAAGCAACCCTGTATAGGGAAGTTTTTAATGTTTGTTTTATTATGCGTTTACAGTCGTACCTCTGTTTACGTATCCCTCCGGTTACGTAAACTTTGGGATGCGCGTAGGGCAAACCCGGAAGTATTTTACTGGGTTTCGCCCCGCGTGCATGCACGGAAGCGATCCTCAGGTTGCGGAAACCTCGGGATCCGACCGGACCTCCAGAACAGATCCCGTCCGCAACCAGAGGTACCACTGTATATGTGTTGGAAGCCACCCAGAGTGGAACAGTTCTTTCCCCCAAGGAATCTGTATTTGCAGGGTGGGAAGTGGGTAAATTTGGTTGAAAAATCAAGAAAATATATATTTTAAAACCCACAGTGTTCAGTTATGGTTGTGAGGAACATTGTGGTCATGAGTGTCTGTGCCTGGAAGAAGGGAAGGGGTCACTATGGAAGGTGCTTGGCTAATGCAGTTGGTCATTTTGGATGTGCCAGAAGAACACCTTTCTGAGGGCTGACTCGGGTAGGTTTTCCTTTTCCTTTTTAGGTTGGGATACAAAGCATGTATTTTTGGAAGCAGGTTCTTACTGAAAATTAATGATGCTTGCATCCTTATCTCATGTTAAGCTGCAAGAGAGTTGAGTTGGCCAAGACCACCCAATAAGACTCCGGGCTAAGCAGGAATTTGAACCCAACCGTTGCATGGCAACTTTCACTATACTGCTTGGCTTCCAGTGGGTGGACTGGAAGATCCCCCTGCCAGCTATTTGTGCATTTCCCCCCGCCTCCCCAGTATTGGAATAAATAAGTGGTATTTTGTTAATGTTCTGGTGTCTCCTAGATATATGTGTGTGTGTTTTCTTTTGGCTTGTTGTCAGTATCAGTCTAGCTTTGTGATTTTAAATATCAGGGGGAGGGGGAGCTCATGGATAATAAGAGTTTACAAGAGTCCTTATATTGCATAAAGTACTTTTTCCTGTCTTAGCTTTTGGTCCGCCCCCCCCCCGCCCTGTATGTGTGCCACTCTAACTCTGTCTGACAGACACAATTGGGAATACCAAGGAGGAAATGGCAGGTTTTGCCCAGTCAGCTTTGCTCAGGAAGTCTCTGTGCCATAGGAAGGGAGAGAAACTCACCTTTCATTTCCCCTCAAGTCCGGCATGTTCAGATTAACTTTAAAGGAGAACGTGGTGCTCTTTGGTGGAGCTGGCCTTCAATAGCTCTCTGCCTCTGCGTGGAGCCCATCTCAGCAGGCGCTGCTGAGTCCCTGGCCAGGAAAGCTCTTTTAGCTAAGCTGCTGGGTATCCTATTGCAAATTAAATACGAAACAAAGCAATGCTTGATTTTGTATGGGAAAACTTGAAAGCATCCATTAAAGAGGCTTTTATTTCTGCGCCATGTGCCTTTAAAGCCACAGCGGCACCGAAGGTGCAACTTTTTCTGGCTTTTTTGGGGGGGGTGGTGGAGAAAACTGTATCCGCCAAATGACGGAATTTGCATGCGTAACAAATATATATATGTTGTTAATGCAGAAGCCAGTGTTTCAAGAATTGGAAGCGCTGCAGAGAGGAAACGATTTTATACATGGTTTTGGGTTTTGTGAACCTGACCAAATCTTCTTAAACAGCAAAACGACGAAATAGAATGACATTTGGTGAAATAAGACCTGCTGGGTTTTAGTAATAACACCGTAGTTATTATTACTTAAGAAATGTACGTACTGCCTTTCCATTTATTAGAAAAAATCATCAAGGTGTCTTACAAAAAAAAAAACCCTCACAAAATACTAAAATAAAAAACAGACTGAAA
Source organism: Darevskia armeniaca (assembly GCA_034641395.1). Lineage (NCBI taxonomy): Eukaryota > Metazoa > Chordata > Lepidosauria > Squamata > Lacertidae > Darevskia > Darevskia armeniaca. The sequence goes on from JAWWNF010001063.1 coordinate 520,484, forward strand.
CAAGGACTAGATGGTAGTACTTAATTATAAGATTGATATAGTTCCTTAGGCTGTTCAAATTATTTCATCAGCATTGCTTAAGTAATTCCTCACTGACCAGGCACCAGACCCAGACTCTGACTTGATCATGCCATGGGATTATGCCCTTCTGGATAATTGTGCAATGCACAGTGATCTCAAGTGTATTTGTTTGGTGTGGGTTTTTTTTTTTTTTGAAGCACATAATAAAATATGTGACTGATACTGAAGGGAGACTTTCCTCCTCACCTGAAATTACTCATGTTTGCTGACCTTTAGGACATATTTACATTTTTCATCTGTAGAGAACTGTTTGTTAGGAAAGGCAGAAACTTTCTGTATTTCGCTTTTTGTTAGAGATACAGAATGTGACGCTGATCATCCTTTTTTCTGGATGTGAAGGAAATCTGCACACCCTGACACAGAATAAGACACCTTGGTTTAGAGGTTACTGTACTTCTGTCTACTACTACCTCACCACCTAACCTCAGGTGGTGGGAGGACATTTTTATGTGAAAAGCTTTAAGGACGTAGTTGAAAAGCAGAACCATAGTATCGTAGAATTGGAAGGGATCCTGAGGATCATCTAGTCCAACCCCCTGCAAATCAGGAATATGCAGCGTGTCCCATACGGGGATCAAACCTGCAACCAGTGGCGCTGCTGCTAGGAGGCTGTTAACTGTGGCTGTGCCCATTGAGGGCAGGCCGCTCCTGTTGAAAAGCAAATGTGAAAATTCCGAATAAATCAACCTACAGAAGAATGCGAGAGAAACTGAGGCCAAGCGAGAGTTTTTTAATCCACGTTGCAGAAGTGAGAAGCTTTGGGGCTTTAGGCTGTAATAGACACTTACTGATGAGAAAAGTGTAACGTGCTAATTCTACATTCCACATAGGATGTAGGATGGGTGTCCGTGCTGATAGGCCATGTGCCTATCTGTTGGTGCAGTTAATTGCACGGCAGGATTTCCTTCATAGAGGAAGGTTTATTTAGAAGATGAATGCACGGGACTGGTCTGCAGTTTTGCACCCTCCTGTGCCTGCACATTTGGCAGCAAAGCATATATGACTGATAGCAAATGAATACGATTATTTATTTATTTATTCATTCACGGATTTATAAGCTGCACTTTTGTAATAAAATAAAAACAACAAGGCTGGGATGTAATAAAAACAAAGTTGGCAAAGATATCTCTGTAAGAGCTTAATTTGAAAACGTCAATAAAGACTGATTGGGTTACAAAGAAAATGCATGTTGCAAAAGGCCTGCCCAAACAAGAAAGTATTCAGGAGACATCTGAATCGAGGGAGGGAGGGATGGTGCCTTCCTGGCCCCTGCTGGCTAGGAGTTCCATAGGGCAGGGTCTGCCACACTAGAGACTCAGTGTGAATTTAGTCGGCAGTAGCCAACATGGTGCCTGTTGGATTACAACTCTTAACAATTGGCTATACTGGCTCCGGCTGATGGAGTTGACTTCCCTTGCTCTAAACAATATATGCACCTCTTTAACCTGGCCTTTGATACCTGAGATATGTGTTTTTGGGACCCACCCTATTCCTGTGGCTGTTAATTTGTTTTAAACTGTTTTCAGTGTTGAATTTTAAATGGTTGTAAGCCAACCTGGGACCTGCTGGTGAAGGGCAGGAAATAAATTGGCGCTGTTGTTACATTGTCTTTGTAGTTGTTGTTTTCTATACAGTTCAACAATATTTCAATATGTCCTGATAAAAATGTCTGCATTCAAGTCTGATCGCTGATGCTGAATTGCTAGAAACATCGGTGGCATTTCTCTAGTCATATTACCTGTAATATCGAGCCCACATGCTGTATATATCTCTGTATAATATCTGCCATCTCTGTATGACTCCACATGTCATTTATTTTCCAGTAGCACATTTTCAATATTATTGAACAATAATTAGGCATTTTATCTAGCAAACATTGAACTTGGGGAGAATATTTTGATGCAATCCAAATTATTTTGGAATATTGTGTGGACTGTGGCTGATCTTTTCTTTTCTTCTCTACCACAAACATGTAACACCAGTTGTAAAAGAACTATACAGTATTTCCAAATATCTTAGTTCAGGTTGCTACATACCTCTTCAGTTGAAACACGTTATTGGCTAGGTCCTCTCAGAAGGGTTTGAGTTAGAATTTTCCTACCCGTAGAATGGCAGCAAAGCAAATGCAAGGCTACTTTTCTTGGTGATTGTGACATTCAAAGCAACCTCTGTTCTCTAAATGTTTGCATACGGATACGCGAGTATTCATTTGTTGGAAAAATAATCTCTGCTGCGCTTGTTCCGGCTAATGCAAAGTCATCAAAGTTTGTTCTATGGTGCTTTCCTCAATTGGGACTGGTGTGGCTTTGGGAGCAGCGAAGGAGGAAGAACACCCGTGTTTGGGAGCTACCCATGCAGAGTTGCGTAAGAGCATGTGCTATTTAAGCATTTCACAACATGCAAGTTGGCACCGATGCCTGTGAAACACACAATTATTCTGAGGTGGCGCCTGTAGTTCACTAAAGGCTAGGTGGACAGATACTTTCAGATTCTCTAAAGTCCGTATTTCTAGAGCTTTTGGGCCAGCTTGCAGGATGGAGAGATGAAAAACATCGCCGGTCTCTCCCAAATTGTCCTGCTGTGCAAATCAATTGCTATGGTGTAAATTTCTGTTGTTGCAAAGAAGTGTTGTGGCCAGAGGGGAGCCATTGGCATGTGGTGGGCAGCAGGAGTTTGTAGGTGGACCACCATAACTGGAGTCTGTGTTGGAAAGACAGCCTTGCAGGTTGCCTGACGATGTGGAAAGGGGTGCCATGGGTCCTCTATGCCAGTGGGAAATCATGAAGACATAGATGCATTTTCATCTTAAGGGCCGGCGGGGAATGAGTGTTGTTATTTTTAAAGACTGGGTCCAGGAAATGGTCTTGAAAGCAACACAGGCCTGTCCCCGCTTGGATGGGAGACCATCCAGAAACCACATTCAAGCTTCTTCAGAGGCAAAACAGCATATAAGGGTGAAGAATGCAAGTGGATTCTTCTTTGTTAGCAATATTCCTGAGTTCTCAGGGCATCTTACAGCAAGGAGTTAGTATGCAGATGACACTCATCTCTATTTGTCCCTGTCATCTAAATCAGATGAGGCCACGCAGATGTGGCTTGGCTGTGGCATTGAGCTGGATAAATTCAAGCTTATATCCCAACAGGATGGAGCTGCTGTGGGTTGGTGGCTTGCATGTCTGGGAATTGGGTTAGAGTCCTGTTCTGTGCACAGTTGCGCATGCATATATGCATACACAAAGGAACAGATCCATAGTTTGGGAGCATTTCTAGATCAAGCTCCATGCTCTGATAACCTCCAGGCTAGATTACTGAAATGCACTCTACTTGGGGCTGCCCTTGTAGATGGTTAGGAGGCTACCCAGCTGGTGCAAAATGCAGAGGCCAGAGTGACTGGTGCTCAGAACCTTAAAAAAACCCCACAGTGGTTCAGAATAGTCTGAACCAGCTGACTATACCCACTGAACCATACTCAAGGTTTTAGAGCTTACGTAGAAATCTCTGAGTGAGTTTGGACCCAGTTTTCCGATGGAACACCTCTTTCAGCATTAATCTGCCTGGGCTTTAAGACCAGCCAAGGAGGCCTCCCTTCTTCTTATTCCACCACCAAGCAAATCTCAAGGTGTTTTGGCTCAGAATAGGACTTACTAGTGGTGGCACTGACTGTGGAAGACGCTTTTCCTCTGAGGTGTATCTGGTTCAGCCGAAAACCCTTCTATTCCTCCAGGCTTTTGGTGGGAGTGAGAGATATTGTGCCACCTGTTAAGTGGTATAGGAAGCAGATTACTTATGTCTCTAAGCAGCTTGCAAAGATACCACACACAAAATATGCACTTTATAAAAAGATTTAAGATGGGCATGCTTTTATTGACCAGTATTGTTCTGTGTTTTGCGTTTGCTTTATTTGAATGTAGCTTGGCCCCGAGATTGTTTGCCATGAAGGCCAAGGGTATCAATTCGATAAACAAATAAAATTCAATAACCGATTCCACAGAATGAGAGCCGCAAAACAAGATGAAGCTCTGTCTGAAAAATAGTGCAACCCATTTGAGGGGGTTTGTTTTATGTTTAGAGCACCCATGTGTGAGAAAATTATCTTACGCTGTGTGTTTTAAAACCTTTGCACTATTGATTGTTCAAATGAAAAGTAAAATTTTCATTCACTCGCAATATATGGTTTCAAGCAAAATGCTATTAAACCAGTAGAGGGCACTGTTGTAGCACTAGTGGCTGTTGAAGTTGTCTTCAGGGTTGGTTGTGGGTGTTTTGTTTTTTTTGCTACCCCCCCCCTCCAGTTTTGGAAAGCGTTTAATGTTCTCTCTGTAATTAAATTCAGTTCCCTGAATAATTAGCAATGGAGCCTTATTCTTTGTGCCATTGCTGTGGATAGTGTTGTTTTTCAGCCTGTTTGTCTTCACTCAATGGAAAACACTGTTGCTCATCTAAATGTAGAGGTTTTGTTGCACGCTCTCTATCAGCTAAGCACTATCTAAGGCGGAAATACAAAACTTTATGTATCGTTTAGGGGCCCAGAGTGAAAAACAGACGTGCAGAATTCCTGCAGGCACTTTTGCAACAATGCTGTTAATGTACAGTTGTTTGTCTTGGCGTTCAGATGTTCAAGTAATACCGGGGAATATTCTGTGTATGAAGAGACACAAAATTGTACATGTGCAGAGCACATATATGGTTTTTAATTAAGTGAGGAAAGCGAAATGCCCTCTGCTCTTACCTGGCACACTTTCCCTTCTAATTTGCTTCATCTGCATTTTTTGCAGAGCAGTTATACAATATTGTTCAAGGCGTTCAGCATACTGAAATCTAAATTATACTACACCCAAGCGTAATTAACACTTGTTTAATGAACAGCATAAGTAGTTATTATGGCTATAAACTAGTTCACTTTGAGGCATCTAAATTCCCCTAAACAGCCTATTATTAATAATTTCAAAAAAATATTGGTGCTACGCCCTCCCCCTCCCCAGGGTATGCCAGAATAGCACACAGTGTCTTACGGGCTCGAAGAGGATACAGCACACTTAGATCTCGTGGCACATTTTTTACATCATTGCAACATTCATTGTAACATTAAGAGGGTTTTTAAAAATAAAATAAAAAATCAGAAGTTTTGCTACAAGTGGATCTTTCGATTTATAACTGCTGCAGGATTAATTTTTGCAGAAAGGTTCTGTTATCTCCCTCTCTCTTAGCTCAAAGAAAAACTTTTTAAAAAAATAGCTGAACTCTGCTCCAGAGAAGTTTTGACAATGCGATTGATGTGGATGACCTCCGGACAGCGAATTCTCTTGCATTTCCTCTGCGAGCTTTTAATAAATGAGGCTGTTTAGATCATAAGCACGGTAACTAAAAGTAGAAAGAATTAACCAAATATTATTCTTCTGGAATGTCAGCCTGTGCCCCCAACAGTATAAAGAGAACATTTCATGGGAACGGACAGAAGCTTGAAAGTGCGGCAGGAGATAGTTCTACAGGAAATCCCCAAATTGGACCATAGGCTGTTAGAATAGGGTGCTCGGAGCTCTTGTTCCTTTTATGAAAGTCACATATGCTCTTGGAACACTTTGCAATTGGAACTTGATTCTTTTGTGCTGTTTTTCCCCATATAAAATGCATAGCGTTTTAAGAAGACCTCTCTAGCTTTTCCCCCAAACGAAAACAAAGGCTTTTGTTTTTACCCGTTTTCCTATTGCAAGGAAAAAATGCTTTCTTTGGGAAAAGTGGTACTGCTTTCAGATTTTAATTAAATGGACTTTGGGTTTGTTTGTTTTTTAAAAACTGTCAGATAGTTACGGAAGAACACTTTGCACCTTGTTCAGGACTCTGCTTCTTGTGGCACCCTAGGGACAGGGTTATTTTTATTTTATTTTGCTGGGTGCCTGAGCATCTGATGGGATTGGGTAACTTTTCACGTAGGACTCCACACAGACTCTTCAAGTTTAGCAAGCTTCACGGTTTTTTCTTTATTTTTCTTTTTCCCCTCCTTTGAGAAATTTCTGTTCTCTATGAGTAAATGGTAGTATATGTCATTCTGGGGTAGGTGGAAGAGTGAAGGTAAATTCCCATTTCATGCAATACATTAATACTCATGTATGGTTCTGTATCATCTCTGTGTTATCTCTGTGTGTCTATTTCCCCCCACAAGGGGCTATCGTAGGATTGGTTGTGTGGTGTGTGTGTGTGTGTGTGTGTGTGTGTTTAAGTCCAGACTGTTCGTATTTGACAAGGTCAAGATAAGTTTTATCTCCCTAGATAAGTCAAGTGCTTTGCGATCAATACTGTTACAGTAAAATACAGTGGCCATATTTATTGCCAAGATTCTAATGAATTTTTAAAGCTTTCAGGAATCTGTCTTTGGTAAGTACCTTGTTTGCAGAGAGACAGAGAGAAGCAGCTGGCAACTTAAAATATATACCAACATAAAAGGCTGCTCATGCATAGTTTTTAAACTGAGTTGCCTGAATCTTTAATGAATAATTATGAGCTCATTCCCCAGAATGCTCCCCCACATTGTGAAAAAGGCTGTCATGGGTGACGTGGATTTTTCTGATATTGCATGGAGTGTAAGAATTGAACTTCCTTTTCCATTGTCAGTCCCTTACCTGCCTCTCTTTGAACCTGCCACATCACTATAAACAAACCAATCATCTTTTTATAACTTCAGGCTTTATAATTTAAAACCTCTGTCCAAAACTTTATAGCTAAATATGTTTGTGATTCAGGGCTTTTTTAAATTTTATTTTTACTGTCTTCAATGCACATAGTGTTGTTGTTTTTTGTGGGAGTGTTTCAAATTTAGCCGTTCAGGTATTGCGGAGAAATGGTTCAGTAACTGGTAAAAATGATTCCTGGCTAAAACATCCAGTTTTCCAGTTTAGTCAGCTCCGTGTTTCAACCTTTTGCCAAGCCTTCCAAGCGCTGTTCATGCATCTGTTTCCTTTCCTATCCTGCTGTTCTGCCCATGGCATTGGAAGTGTCTTGAGTTGTCCCCAGAATACTAGCTACGCATAAAGACAGAGATGGGTCACAGTGTCACTCCACACTCAGCACCCGGCAGATTTTGCCACATGAGTGAGAATCTCTCGGCTCGGCGCCGCTGTGTGCATCCTCCTCTACCCGCCCCCATCTGTTTTATGGCATAATGGGTTTGCCATCTGCATAACTGTTTTATTCCCAGAAATTAAAATCAGTATTACTTAATGTGATCATGTTGGGAGGCAACTACGTAGCTTCAGCTCATTGTTACCACCGAGGTTTGATACCTGACACTTTTAATTTAATTTAATTAGGAAGTCAGAACCCCATCTTGGTGGTTCATTAAGGGGATTATTCCTCAAAGTTATTGCTTCCTTGATGGAGAGTAACAATATCACTCGCAATGGCTGGTGTTGCTCCCCTAATTATACTACTTTTCTGCTGCTTTTCTCTCCTGGGCTTTGTACTCAAGTCTCTTAGTTAAATGTTTTTAAATAGAGGAAGATGTAAACTTCTGGTGCTGTGGATTCATGAGTCTGCACATAGCAAACAATTTCTTCATTTTGCTTACTCACTTAAAAGGCATTCAGAATTTGCCCTGACTCCTTTGATTTGCGGCCTATTTACCTGCATGTAGGTGAAGTTCCCTATGTGGTGGAAAGGACTGGCCAAAAGTGAGCTGACCAGTCTTGTGTGGTCTTCTCTCGTTTTTTGCTTGACTATGATCCCTGAGGCCCACTGCTGTGTGTTTTAAATTTACAAAGTGAGGATGTCACCAGGGAACTCCTCAGAGTTCAGGGAAAACTATCTGCGCTGTTCTCTGAAAGCATGCATTCTAGCTCAAGGGCATGAGAACCTGCTTGCTGAAGGAGACCCAAGTCCTGCAGCCAACAGGTCTAGGTGGTCCACCCGAAATCGGCCAGTTGACTACCACCTACTTAGTGTAGACCCACATGCATCAGTGTGTGCACAGACCAAACTCTGTGTACATTGTCTCCGGAGCAAAGTTTTTTGCGGGGTTAAGGAGTTGTTGATGAGGACTTCTGGGATTGAGCTGGAATTTAATGAGCGGGTGGGGAACCAAATACCACCAGACTGTTTTGCCAAAGTTATCTTTTGTAACACAGTGCCTTAATCCAATATTCAGAAAAACGAGAGCTTTAAAAATAGGAACAATCGTCCTTTTCAAAATGTAATGAGTTTTCTTAATTTACCCCAAAGTATCTGGTGTCTGTGACTCAGTGAAAAAAAAAGAGGGTCCTTATCTCTTAAAGGGGGGCAGATAGCATTGCAGAAAAGGTGACAAGTTTTTTTCCTCCCCCCCCCCCCTTTCCTTGGAGAACATTTTAATTCCACTTTAATCAGCCTGCCAATGAAAGTGCACTTGGCTTTCAAGGGGGAAACAAATCAAAATGTGCATTTATCGCTCTGAAGGCAGAGCTCATTCGCTCACAGCCGATGAACTCCGAAGGAATGACACCAACAACCGTGAGCAGGATGCTTTGCTTGTTGGCTTTGTGCTATCAAAGAATACAACACCCCCCACCCGACACTTGCTATCTTTTCCTACCACACCCACTGTTTGACTGTCATCCTTAATTACTAGGCCTTTCAAAGGAAGATGGCTCATAATTGTTGCTAATGGTTAAAATAAAATAAAAGTGGAGATAAGTAGTGATCCTGGTGCGCTTTCTTAAATTTATATGCTGCTGCTGTGTTCGTAACTGTAGTTCGACAATGCTAGCAAAGACAAGGGACAGAGAAGGAGAGGTTGCTAAGAAACACCATCATTGTCACAGGATGGAGCCTCTCAAAGGGCATGTCACAGGGTCAATCTTATTAAAATAAACTTTATTTTCCTCCAGAATAGAGGACACTTAGGTTCAGTATTGTTTTGTACAGGAAGCGACTCTCTTCCCCCTGTTCAGATCCGCCTGTTCTGCTTTTGGCTGAGAGAAGAGAACCCAGGTGAAACCAAAGTTTTTTGAGGGCTGTAGGTGCCTGAGTGCTCGAGACAAGTTGCTCGCTTGTTTTTAGGATGCGGAAATCTGTAGGAGGAGGTTTACTTTTAAAAAACAAACCACTTTTAAGTACTCAACAAGGGTCAGACAGAAACACTACACTGTGATTGCTGTTTAAAAGTGCAATAATGTACCCAAGCTGGAATTTTTCTAGTGGGTGAAATTGCCTTTAGAACGATGCCAGCCCAACTAGTTCACAATTCTTCTCTCACAGTTGCCAACCAAGCAGGACCTGAACTCAGGATTCCCCTTTGGCGTTCCCAGCAGCTGATATTCAGAACCATCCTTTGGGCTGAGCTAGCTTGATGAACCAGTGCTGTTGAATACATCCTGGGCATTTTCGTTTGTGTGTGTGTTCTTTCAAACAGCATCCTCTTCAAGACAAAGGGAACCCCACACCCCATATGGCCCCATGCAGGAATCATGTCTGTTCCTGCATTTCTGCGTTCGTGACTCTCGAACACGTCACCACAAAGGAGCAAATTGTCTTGGGCCCTTTATTTTCAGGCTTGCCACTGTTGAGGGCAAAGCCTTTTCATGTCATTTGTGAACCACAGGTGGTGAGACTTCCCAGCGAAGGTTCTTCTGCCTGTTGCCAACATACTCTCTCTGCAAACCTCCCAGGCTTCCCTCACTTTATCCCATAACTGAATACTTTTAGAGCAGTTAGTTCACAGAATGAACAAGGCAGGTGGGCTGATTTCCTGCTGAGCGTTCTGGTCGGATCAGTTGCTGTGGGTTCTGGCATATCACCTGGTTTATGAAGACAAGTTGGTAGAGTTAGTAAACGCTAAGAGACTCGATATCTACCTGCCCCCAGTCAGTTTCCAGGGATTTTCCATTTCACCTGTCCTGCCCTACCAGTTTTCTGACCCCACTGTTTCAACCTTGCCTGGAACAAGCTTCTTTTTACCAAGTTTGTTGATGTCTTCTCACATTCTCTGGCATTTAGAAGACTACATAAAAATACTGTTTGCTGTTGACCTTGCGATACAAACCTGGCTAAAGTATGGGCTGGTTAAAAATTATTTTTAAAAACAGAAACGGGGGGAAAACCCACAACTCTATATGGCTTCGTTTTGGTGTGTATGTGTTTGGCAAAGCCTTGCAACAAATGAAGGTCTTGCTTCTGTTGCTGTTTAACTGGTTAGAACAGTTCTGAATAATTGCCAGGCCTTCACAATTAAAAATAAAACTGAAGCTGCACAGCCGACGAGGCTTCTCTTCTGTAAATAATAAAAGCGTATGGGTTAATGCTTTAGTAAAATGCAGCTAATGGAGAGCTGGTTTTACAAAATATCTTGGCAGCTGTTGCTTAGATACCCTTTAGGCATACATTGAGCGGCGGCTGCGAAGAAATACTTCTAACCACGATTCATGATCTGGACTGGGCTGCAGGATCACAACCTCAACCCCCCCCCCAAGCCCTCCTTGCATGTGAAGTCCTCCCATCTCACTCAGCTCTTCTTTGGCATTGTGTCTGACATTTCCATGTCCTGGTTTGGAAACCTGGCTCCCAATTGCTGAAGCGTGGTTTGTGTTCCAAGCAAATGACTCCCCCCCCCAAAAAAAACATGCACAGCAGAACTTTTGAAATTATTGGGAGGCAGCCTTGTTTGTTTGAGGAACTGGCCCCATAGAGAACGGAGGAAGGTAGTTTGGTGCCGTTAATATCAAATTCTTAGGAGCCATGGCAGGCAGTCATTTAGGATGTCCTCACTCCTAGTGGATTATGGTAAGGGTTATAGTTCAGTGGTAGAGCATCTGCTTCGCACTCAGAAGGTTCCAGGTTCAATCCTTGGCATCTCCAGTTAGGGCTGGGAGAGAACCTTGTCTGAAACCCTACCGGGAGACACTAGTCTGTGTGAGCGAGACGGACTGTTTGTCTGTATGATTCCATGCTATGTAGTATGTGCGTAATGTCATTGGGACAGATGGGAGAGGACTGTAGCAGGCATGATGATTTATTAAAGGTGAGGAATTAATAAAGAACCCTGGAAACCTTGTAAAACAGATTGCTGTATTATCTGCTCATTGCCCATTTTCAGACACAGGAATACTTCTGTGAGTTCCTGCTGAGCTGGGAAACCTACACAAGTACCTGATGTGGAAGTTTGCGTGTTAAAGTGTTATCATGCATGCAAGGGCCTTCTCGGTGGTGGCACCCGCCCTGTGGAACGCCCTCCCATCAGATGTCAGGGAAATAAGCAGCTATCCTATTTTTAAAAGACATCTGAAGGCAGCCCTGTTTAGGGAAGTTTTTAATATTTAATGCTGTATTGTTTTTAACAATCGATTGTGAGCCACCCAGAGTGGCTGGGGAAACTCAGCCAGATGGGTGGGGTATAAATAATAAATTATTATTATTAATAATTATTATTATTTATTATTACTGGAAGATCCTCTGCTCATTATAGAACTTTTTTTTTTGTAGCACTCTAGACGTAATCTCTGGCCAAAAGCAGATGACACAACAGCATGTTTTGAAGAGGAATGCAATGTGACCAGTTAACTTCAGGATTATTTTTAGGGCAGGAAGGCTAGACCTACCTTTGGTGCATATGCAGTGTTCCTGTAAAGCCCTTTCCAAAATTTCTCTATTTCTCTCTCTCTCTAAAATTGGAACACAGCAGAGCTACCTTAAACAAGAACTTCTTAACTTGCAAACTTTATGGAACAACATGTGTTACATTTTGCATTGGTTGTTCTCTAAATGTTAGTTAAGACAGCCCACGAGGCTCTGTGTGTGAAATTAATCTGGGCTTCAGCTTCCTAAAGCAAATGAAGCTGGGAAAGGTTGCTTTCCCCTGTTTTTATCTCGGCTGCATTGAGTTTCAAAAAAGCAGACCACAGCAGTAGCCCGCAGTGTGGTGGTAACCTCGGGGTCAAGTGAACTTGAATTTTAGCATTGGGTCTGTCACTGTGTCTATCAAGCTTTCCTGTGAAATGCCTCTTGCGGCGCTCCTGGCTGTGTTTTGCACGCTGCCGGCTAGCCGTGAAACTTTAACTGGGCCTCTGTGATCTTATTATTGCCTTCAGCTTGAAATCCACTTTTTCTAGTAAATGGGCTTGTGTCTTTGGGGGCAGAGCCAGGAAAAGAGTTCAGTGGTCTGTGTGTAACTTGAATGTATAAAACTGATTTCACCCGTTGTAAAGGAAAGTGGAAAATGAGCCTCAAAGTAAATAACGACTTAGATTTGCATGCTAGTGTACAATGATTTATTATTATTAATCTTGATTCTATTTATATCTAAATAAGTTTAAGGCAGCATACATGGTGTGCTGCTGGCCTCTGGCCTCACAAAGCAGGTTAGGTTGAAAGGCAGTGGGCAGAATCTTGGCTTGGTCATGCTTAGAGGAAAGGCCCATTGAAATCAGTGGGACTTAAATTAGTCAACACTATCTTAAGTCCCATCAATTTCAGTGGTCTACTCTAAATGTGACTCCATTTGGCTCCAGTGTAGTGACTGGCTCAAGGTCACACAGTGAAGTTCACGGCTGAGTGAGGCTTTGCATCTGGATGATCTCTGTGGTCTTATTCTGCCACTCTAAGTTTTGTTCTGTGAGCTGCCCTGAGACCTCCGGCTATAGGGCAGAAGATAAATTCAATAGGTAATAATAAAAAACCCAGTGTTAGAAACTCAGATATATAAGCTAGGTGCCAAATGGCTCCTTAAACCAGGGTTACAGTTGGTAAAACGGAATGCCCAGTTGCCATTTGCAGGTCAGGCAGCTCGAAAGTTGTATTTTTCAATATGACTTCTTGGTTCATTCTGATTGTACAGATAAACTATAACGGAGAGAATTCTAGTGTGTGAAAACAGTAAAAGTTCAGGGATCCCCAGGCATGCACCTCCAGATGGGGAGACGTCAGGCGCCATCCTGGTGCCCGGGCCTCTTCACTTGGTAAAGAGCATGAGTGGAGGGAGTCCATCTAGTTGGCTCCCAGTACATTTCCAGTACATTTCCAGGCACAATTCAAAGTGTTGGCGCTGACCTTTAAAACCCTTAACGGCCTCGGCCCAGTATACCTGAAGGAGCGTCTCCACCCCCATCGTTCAGCCCGGACACTGAGGTCCAGCTCCGAGGGCCTTCTGGCGGTTCCCTCCCCGCGAGAAGTGAAACTACAGTGAACCAGGCAGAGGGCCTTCTCAGTGGTGGTGCCCACCCTGTAGAACGCCCTCCCATCAGATGTCAAGGAAATAAACAGCCACCTGACTTTTAGAAGACATCTGAAGGCAGCCCTGTTTAGGGAAGTTTTTAATGTTTAATGCTGTATTGTGTTTTTAATATTCGATTGGGAGCTACCCAGAGTGGCTGGGCAACCCAGCCAGATGGGCGGGGGTATAAATAATAAATTATATTATTATTATTACTAGTATTATTATTATTGCCACTGTTAGAAGAGAATCCTGTGCTAAGTAGGCCTTTGGTTTGATCCAGCAGGGCTGGTTGTAAGTTATTGTGAGTACCGGTACTTACAATCCTATGGCATTTTCACATTACAAATTTAAACCAATTCGAAGTTTAGCAGAAGTTAGAAGACCAATATATATAGGGCCAACCATAATTACCACCTAACGTGGGTCCAAAGGCTGCCACATCCAGTTAGAGCACACACCTAAGTTCCCCGGTGATGGTGGGTAAGAAAATCTTCCAGATGGTGCTAGATATCAGTTATGCGCACATGTCTTAGACAAGTCTCTTGTGCATGTGGAATCCGTTTGGTAGTGCAGCTGCCCCCCCCAGTGCCCTCTCCCTCCCATCATGTCCCAATCTTCTTCCCAAAGGGAGCCTAGCTCCATCATAAGGCCAGCCTTGCATGAGAATATACGGTATATATTCTTAGTTGGCTCATGCTTCTGCCAGTTTCCTCTGGAATTAATGAAACTAGTGGCTGGGGAGCTTGGAGAAGAGCAGAAATTTGTACAGCCCAATGATTTCTTTAGGAAATAAAATTTGAAAACATGCTGAATTTTTGAAGATCCCCCCCCCCCGTGCCAAAATATTGCTTTCCTTGTCAGATAAATGAAATGCCAGATGAGCCTGCACATTCTCCATGTTGTTAGAGGTTTCTGTGTCTCAAGAAGTCCTAACTGTGGTTGATTGATTACAGAGGTATGAAAAACATTCCTTCTAAAAATACCAAAATGCAGTCCCCCCTTTCCTGCAAGCACACACCCCTTTGTGGTGTTGATTGAAAAACAAAACTTCTCTCCCCCCCCCCCAAGATGTTTGATTATGGCGTAATGCAGCTAATTTAAACATCTGTTTATCACTGCCTGGCTACTCTGAATGTGAAATTTCAATTGAATTACCTCCCAAGAGAGCTTTTGAGCTCAGAGGGTAAAACAAATCATTTTCCCTCCGCTCCCTTGGGATTGGCAGTCAAAAGAATTCATCTAAATAGTTTACATGCGATTTGAAAACGTTGCATCAACTGGCCTGGGTCTTTGTTGTTAGTGGAAAATTGCCAGTGTAAATGGCATATCTTGCGCTAACTTGACCGCAACAGCGTTACACGCTTCTACCGTGTGTAAGTAGTGTTAGAGCCTTGAAAGCCTTTTGCGGTGAAATAATTTGTGTTTGATTTAAAAAAAAAAACCTAATTGCGTGTTCTATTGTAGAACAGAAGGTAGACTATAAGACTGTGACCTTGAGACATTGGCTTGTAGGAAAGGGGTTGGGTCTTCACTTCCATGGCGATAGGCAGCACTGCAAATTATTGTGATGTGGGGAATGTTGTCCCACTTTCAAGGGTATCCTTCTCTTCCTACCTTCTTTATTTTGCCTTCCTAGTTACTGATATTTTTTGCTTCCATTTTGCCAGCCTTCTTGAGATGTCTTGAAGCATTATTAGCAGCTTTCCACAATCTACACATGGATGGAGACTTGGTGCCAGCATTATCGGTTGTACAGTGGTACCTTGGGTTAAGTACGCTTCAGGTTAAGAACTCCGCTAAGAACAGAAATCGTGCTCTGGTGGCGCAGCAGCAGCAGGAGGTCCCATTAGCTAAAGTGGTGCTTCAGCTTAAGTACACTTCAGGTTAAGAACGGACCTCCACAACGAATTAAGTACTTAACCCGAGGTACCACTGTATCTGATTCAGTCATCCATGGACTAGACCTGCTGAAATCAGTGGACTTATGTTCGTAATGCCCACCAATTTCTACTCTGGTTATGACATATTCGGATACAACCCTATGTCTCTTTAGGCTACTGAGGGATGAGACGTTGTAAGCCTGCCCTTATATGTAAAAGAAATCCCCTACAGGTAGAAATAGAGGGGCAACTTTCTGTCCATTTCACTCCTTACAGTCCTAGTGTACTGCCTGCAGGGAGTTGTTGTTGTTGTTAATATTAAATCAATTTATTTATCGCCCTATACCTGTAGATCTCAGGGCGGTTCCTGCCTGCACTCTGAAATGGTTCAGTCTGTTTTATATATCTCCATAATGAACAGATCCCAGCCCAAGTCTACGTTTGTTCACAGACAACAGTTGAGGATAAAACTTCCTAGAGGATCTTCAAACTCTCTCAGAAACCTAAAACTGGCAAAGTAGGATAGCTGAAGATGTAGTGAGCCCTGTGATCCCAACTAGCTTGGGTCTGAGCCAGCAATTGCTGTCAGCGGAGGAAGAAAAGGAGGAGGGCACAGAGGATGCTGTTGGTGGGGAGCAGCCTGGGTGGAACAAGCCCCCCCCCCGGTTCCTTTGTCTTTAGAGACCAGCGAGAGAGAGGCAGTCCTGCTGGCTCCATGTCCTGTCCCATTTATGGAGTGGAGAGATTCCTTAAAAGCAGGGGAGGGCATCAGGCGGTAAGGAGGGGAGCCTGGGCAGCTGGAGGAGGAGGAGCCAGAGGGGATGACCTCTGTCCCATCGCTGCAAAAAACTAGGTGCCACTTCTGCCATTAGGAAGAGACCCTTGCCCCTTGGAGAAGCACGCTCCTCCAAGCACGCCTTACCCATGGGGAGGAAAAAAAGGTCTCACGAGTGAACATACCACATCTCACCTTTAAAAGCAACTTTTGTCCCGTCCCAGCCTCCCTGATGCTATTCTCTAAGTCTTTGGTCGTGCCTCGAATAACATTTTCTTTCTTACTGACACCTAAGGGCCTCCGTTGCAGCATTTGGGGTGGGAACCAGGACAGAAGCAGGCTCTTTGTATCAAGTGGGGAGGACGTACAGTGAGGAGGGCTCTTGCCTTCACAGCCCACTTAGAAGCAAGCTGGTTGTCCAGTGTAGGAAATGGAACGTAACACAATGGCTCTTCGTGCATTCTTGCATAAGTGACGGCCCAAGGAACACAAGTGATTGGATGCATCTTGTTGGACTCCCAACTCCTATTGGTCCCAGCTAGCGCTGCCAAGAGTCGAGGGTGATGGGAGTTGTAGTCAAACAGCATCTTGAAGGACCACAGGTTCCCCAACAGTGTTGCATAAGGATAACCAAGTACCAGTGAGTTTTTGAAAGAGGATATGCGGTAAGGCAGCCCAATTAATAATTGGGGTGAAATGACCCCTTCATTTGGTCATTGTTTCCTATTCCTGTCTCTGCTGCCCATCTTGTAGTTAAAGGGCTCTAGAAGAGAGAGAGAGTTATGTGTTCAATCGCCATAGCTCCACTGTGGATTTAGCTGCCAGCTCATTAATACTCTTGGGAAGCAAGAAAGATGTAGCTCATCTCTGTCTTGTTTAGCACATAATTGAGCTGGTACGAAGCAGAGGGCAGAGCATTTATTTCTTGCCTCCAGAAAGAGAAAGGGCCAGCGGCTACTTAACCAGGTGCGGGTGTGGTTTCAAGTGTACTTCTGCATCCTTTGGCTAGTTTTGGTGCTGAACACAGAGAATTACATTCCCCACAGCAGACCCAATTAAATGCATGCTCTGTGTCAAAGGGTCTACACTGAGTGTAGCTAACATTGGATACAGCCCAGAATTGTGCTATAAAGTTGTCGGATGTTGCACACTCTCTAAAGGGCTGCTTCATTTTTTTACACAAAGGGGCAGAGGCGAAACCCACCGTAGGTGACTAACAGATGTCAACGTGGCACTAAAACCACCCTTGAAATACTCTGCTCCTGGTGGACAACATCAAAACAAGCAACATAACAACATAAAAAACAAGCCAGATGAGCAGTTTTGCTAACAGCATTAGAATGCAATAAAAATTAAAAGTTCCTTATCTGCTTCTTAGCCTTGAAACAGAACCCACTGATCCTTCTGTCCCAGTATTCCAAAATGGCAAGCTCTTGCCATGCCAGTCCCAAATGTCACTATGAAAATTGTCTTCCGCCTTCTTGATGTTGAGAAATTTCCATTTTAGGAGGCAGATTTCTTATATCTTTCCATAGTGCCTGCCTTTCTGCTACCTAGCAACACTTCTTTCCCTTTGGCCATGAGTGTTCAATGCTGCTGTGTCGAAGCACAGTGGGAGCTGAGTTTTAATTTGCAAGCCTTTCAAGCAGTCTTCCTCATAATGCACACTTTGCAAAGTGCAAGCAAACCAGAATCTCAGTCTATCATGCAACAAATTAGCATAAAACAAAAACAACCCCCAATTGTTGTTGTTGTTTTAAAAAATACCCTTCATAAACTGCTTTGAGGGTTTCTTGTTTTTACAATAAAGTAGTGTATAAATTTTATGAAATAAATACAATAAACAGCCACAGGAAGATTTGGCAGCACACTAATAATAGCACCATCTTATTCAGTCAAAAAAGAAGTCTCTATGTGGTGCAGGAAATATGTTAGCGAAGGTGGATCTCACTAGGGAGTATGTTCTGCAGATGGGAAGCCACTGCTAAAAAGGCCCTCTCTCGTCATCGTGCTTCAGTACACAGAATGGAGAATCTTGGAGACTTGGCTTTAAGTGGCAGCTTTTGAGAGATTGTGTAGGGATTACGTATTGGGGATAGCAGTTCACAGCTTCACTCAGCTAAGTCTGGGACCCTAAGATAACATTTATCCCTGTGAGTATTAAGGTGTTAAACTGTTGATTCTAGGCTGCAAGGGCACATGGTTCGATTATGACTTGAAACACTACATACCTTAGTTTATCCAAAAATGTGAGCAGGAGAAGGTGGAGGTATATATAAGAAAATTATCAAACAGGGTACTAGGGTTAGTTTTACTCCCATTTACAAAAGCTAGAAGAGGCCCGTGGCAGCAGAAATCAGGAGTTACCCTTGAATGCAGCTAATTACCCCCAGGGTGCATGTTGTCCACTCTTTAAAATTCTTATAAAAACAAGGAAATTAATTATCCAGTATAAAAATGGCTCGTATGTCCACTGGCAAACATTCAATTAACTTTTTAGTGCTTGCTACTTAATGTTGTGTTTGACCACCCAACCATTGAAAACGACTTTCCTTTGAAACGGGGCCTGAGTGGAACACGGTATTGCATTGCAGCTGAGTTTTGATAGCCTGTTGCTATTGGTCATCAACATTTTTTCCCAGGATCTTTCAGTCAAGTTTAGTTATATTTTACTCAGATATTGTAAGGTGCTTTTTATTTCTGGAAGTGTGTCATAGAGGAGAACAGCATGTTGTTAAAAAAATTCTTATACGGGGTTGGTTTTTGTGAGTGTGTGTGTGTTTTCTTTTTGTGAGGCCCAGCTAAATTGGGTTTAATCAACTATTGAAGCTCAAACATTGCCAGAACATAATACTTTAATTCCCATCTCTGGCAGACGGAAAATATGGAGACCACTTGAGCTGATTTGAATCTATTCTGATAAGCTTTGTCTTCACCTTTTCATTTATAATATGGAACATATGCAGATCATGTTTTCCTTGCCTGTCTTGCTTTATTATTGCACTTTTGAATATGCTCCAAATAATTCCTTGTAGAATGGATGAACTTGGCCATGCGTCTTTACCAAACTATTAGTTTGCTTTGTTCTGTGGTGCCTGATAGTTAGCAGGTCAGAATCTAAGCAGTTCCTGGAAACAGCCTTCTTCTATTATTATTATTATTATTATTATTATTATTATTATTATTATTATTATTTTCTTGTACTCTGCTCATCTGACTGGGTTGCCCCAGCCATTCTGAGCCACTTACAACAGAATGTACAAAAACACAACAGGATACTGCATCACAAATTAAAAGCTTCCAGATACAGGGCTACCTTAAGATGTCTATGGAAGGTAGTATAATTATTTATCTCCTTGACATCAGATGGGAGGGCATTCCGCAGGGCAGGTGCCACTACCGAGAAGGCCCTCTGTCTGGTTCCCTGCAACTTCACTTTTCGCAGTGAGAGAACCCCCAGAAGGCCCTCGGAGCTGGACCTCAGTGTCCAGGCTGAACAGAGGGGGTAGAGGCATTCCCTCAGGTATACAGAGCCATGGGTGTTTAGGGCTTTAAAGGTCAACACCAACCCTTTGAATTGTGTTCGGAAATGTGCTTTCAGGACCAGTGTTATATGGTCTCGGCAGCTGCTCCCACTTTGGAGAACCTCCACTTTGCAAACTTTTATTGGGATTCTGTATGGCTGTTTGTTCAATATTGTTAAGAACCGAAAACAACAAAAATGCCTGTGATATTCGCATGTTCTGTTGATCAGAATGTATTACCTAGAACTGATGAAGCTATAGAGCGAAACCTGAGCAATATCCGGAGGACAGGTTTTCTTCTTCGTCCTTTCGTCGTTCTTCTCATGTGCCATTCATATTGAGTGTGGATGGATGGTGATACCACTAGACTCATACAATATTTGTCTTCTATCGTCGTGTCCAGGACATTGTTTTATTCATCTGCTGAAGTACTCCGTGGTACATTCACCATCGACCTAACATGAACGTTTTGTTGGCACTGAGATTTTGTTGTTACACCTATCTATTGCTGAATGGTTCTATTATATAAACTTTATACATTCTGTTATACATACGATATATACATGGCTTCATTTATCATTTGGCTTTATTGACAGATTATCAGTTCCTCATAAGAGTTTTTGATGTGGTGGTTTTTTGTTGTTTTCGGTTCATATTATCACCACCGTGATACTGTATGCTGTTTGTGTTCAATATTGTTAGGCATGCATTTTATGCTCCCCTTGGAAAGCCCTTGTGGGGACTGAGATACCTGCTTAGTCATGGTTTCTCAGTTGGCCTCGAAATCTCTGGCAAACCCCTCCTCCACCTGCAGTCTCCCACAGTGGTTCTGGGAACGCACTTTGAACATGACACACGCTTAATTGCAATTATGAACACAAGTAACATTAATAATGTGTGCAGTGTGTTCTGCCAATTGACACTTGAGAGTTTTTATAAATTAAAAATACACAAAGGTGTAATAACACCTTTGAAAAATCAGTCGGTAGCAATCATTATGAGCCAGTCTCTTAAGGTGCTTATATGTGCAGAAACCTTAATTGCCTCTAAATGGAGAAGCAGAAAGATGCTATCAGTGAAGTAATGGCTTTTTAAAAAAGCAAGGTATATAATATAAACAGTTTAATAAACATATTGCACTTGGTTTGTGGGGAAGATGAGCCATTCTTTTGAATGTAATTGGCATCAAGTTGTACTTTGGCGTAGAAAATATACAGTGGCTAATAAATCATAACCTTGACTGTTTTGCACAGTCAGGTTCTGCATTTTCCATCATTCTTGCCTTCTGTGAAGGTGGTCACTGTTCCTCTTTGCTGTCTGGAGTTCCATACTAAAATATAACCACAGAAAAACGCTTGCTGCCTACCAGCGTAAGATACATTGGCGTGGAACAGGGAGTGGAATCTGTGGACAGCTGCCCATTGTAATGAGGTTCCAGGAGTAGGCAGGGGTTTGCAGTATATAGAATCCAAAGTACTGTGTGCTATTTATTCCTTTCAATGGCAGCCTCTTAAATGCAGTAATCCCCCTCACCCCTGAAGCATTGCCGCAGCACCATGCAGGTGGCCAGTTGACCACCACTGGAAGAAAAGGTTGTTGACTACCCCTTGCTGGCAGCCATACAGAAGCTTTTTGTGCATTCACACGAGTCTCTTTGAATCTCGCCTATGGAGAGGAAGGAACCCAAATAAGTTTAGGAGTATGGTTCTTGCTACAGGCTTTATACTAGGTCTGGGGGAATGGTTGGCCCTGCAAATGTTGTCGGACTCCAACTCCCATCAGTTCCAGCCAGCATTCCCAACGGTCAGCAATGATGGGAGTTGCAGCTCAGCAGCACCTGGAAGACCAAACGTTCCCCGGCCCCGATCTCCACTTTTATAGCCTTTGTGAAAATGCAGCATGTGAAGTGACCCTACTAGTTATCTCGCTATGTCCCTAAAATATTTAAATGTGGAAGAATGCAAATTCTTCACTGGCTGCTGGTTTGCCGCTTGAGGCGAAATGGAAAATGTGGCCCTGCACTGCCCGCCCCACTACCTCTGCCAGTGGCGAAGAGGTGCCAACATTGGCAAGATCTCGTGAAGTTTTGGCAAGATCTTGCCGGAAATTGTCGCTGATGCCAGAGCCAGTTCTCCACCAGTGGCAGAGGTGGCAGGGCAGGCAAGGCACACTCAGAGGTTTCTGCTGCCTGAGGCAGAGGCTTCACCCTGCCTAATGGCTGGGCCGGCCCTGCCTGGAGCATGTTACGATTCTCCAGTTGCAAACTGACCACTTTTTTACATTTCAAAATTTACTGACTGTTAAAAAATGACTCCCATGTTCCTTGCACGCTGCATCTTTTACTTTCAGATTTGACTGTGCTGCTGATCAAAGTACCTATTTGTTGTTGTTGTTGTTGTTGTTGAATAAAATCTTGTGGAAGCACAATGCCAAGCTGCGATGTATATTCGTATATTGGAGTGATTACATTGCAAGGCAGCAGGAGTTCTCCTAGAAACAGGGCAAATCATCAGAGTAACAACGGCTGCGAATGCAAAGGTTGGTCTGTGGAATACAAATAAAGTATTGAGCATGAGGTTCTGCCTCATGGAGCTGGCGCTTTAGGAAATGTGGCGATAAATGCACTGATAAATCCAAGGGAATGAATGCTGTTGTGAAAGCCCTGATGAAGGCTAGAAAGTGTCCAGTAAGTAGGAATTGTACCGCTTGGTCAGGCACAATGAAATTAAATAGAATTTGCTTTAGTGAAATTGCATCAAGGTTGATTAAAGGGGCTCCTGGGGAAAGGTGCTGATCGCTTTTCTCTGTGAAGCCACTTAAGTAAGTGAGTCCCTGGCTCACTATGCCTGATTCCCCCTCCCCTTTCCCCTCGATTCATTTCCATGTCCTCCTGCTCTCCCTTCTCATCGTTCTTCTCCTTTTATTTCTGCGAGGCTTGCCTAATTCCCCTTGGCCTGCCTGGGCAACTTCATTTTGGAGATGGTTCTGCTTTGGTTTTTATTCTGCAAAAAGTGCTGTGGAAACAGAATGACTGACAAAACGGCATGAATCCACCTCGGTTGTCTCAGGTGTGAATCAGTTATACCGTCCACGCACACCACTCTAATAATAATAATAATAATAATAACCTCTAATGAAAGCTTTTAGGAATAAAATACAATATGCATTGATAACCCCTTGTTAAGGGAGCCCACAGGCATATATATTACTCAAGAGTGGAGTCTTTTAAAAGCATGGAGAGTTATTTGCAAGTACGGTAGCCTGTTACTGAATAATTTTCTTCAAGTCTCAACCATGCAGAGCTATTATGGTGTGTGTGTTTGTGTTGGTGGAATCCTGCTGAATCACTGAATGAGATAGCGCATAGTTTTCAACCTGGAGGAGGTACCGTAGTTAAACTAACATTTCAGCTTGTTGTATTGCTATCTCACTGCATGGCTATCTCAGCATTAAGGAAGCTTGGGTTGATCAAGGAGAGAGCGTAACCAGGAGCCCAGAGCCAAGCAATGTGCTTAGCTCAGCCTTGGCGTAGCTCAGTGTGCCGGGAAGTGAAAAAGACCAGGGAGGAGCAAAGCCATCGCAAGGCTCCTTTCCAGGAGTCCCCACGTTCATATGGTCCCAGTAAGCCATGGTTTGGCTTAACATGTCATGCGTACTAGGCCAGAGACCTGTTTTTAATCTCTGCACAGCACTTAGCAAACTTTAGGCATTAGAGGATGATAAATAACTATGTAGGCTGATGAAATCTTATAAATCAAGTGAAACCACTCAGGAAATAAGATTTTAGAGAGTCTTAACAAAAATTTGCAGGGAAGTGCTAGGTTGGTGTGTTGCAGCCCTGAAAGAAGCAAATCAAAGACGCTAGAGATTGTTAGGAAAGGAATTGAAAATAAACCTCTACGTAAATATATTGTGCCCACTTCACAGTATTGCGTGTGGTTCTGCTTATTCTGATACGTGACCAGGTGATGGGGAGTGTGAGACTTTTTTTAGTGTAGAAAGAAAAAAAGACAGAAGTTAGAATGTGTGATCCATATAATGGAGAAGTGGTTCTCAAACTGGTCACTAGTCACAAGGATAGCCACAGAAGATTCACAGTAAAAGCAGATGCGGTCACAGCACAGTGTGATTCTGTGTGGTAAACCATTGCATTGGTGGACTTATCAAGTACCTTTGGTTGTTTTTTTGTGTGGGTTTTTTTAAAAAAAAAAAATTCACAGAGACAAAAATAGAAATGTGATTAGAGGAAAAAGTACTCCTATCTCAACACACCAGAACTTGAGGTTCGTGGCAAGTGTAAGGTAAACAATAGGATGTATTTCTCTCCTCAACCGGGAGCTAGCCTCTGGAACTCCTTGCCCACAGTATGGGCGGTGACCGCCGTTAATGGTGCACAATTTAAAAATAGGATTTGGGGGACAGCTGTCTCCATCCTACACAGACTGTGAGTCTGAATGGATAATGGTTGGAAATTGCATGCTGTCTTGGCTACTCCTGTGGCCTCAACCTTCATTGTAATTCTTACGATCCTAACCAACTTTTGAAATATATACATATGTATTTTAAAACATGCACAATCTTGGCTGCAAAGTTAAGAACCAATTGTTGGCAAACTTGATCAAACGGAATAGTTTTCATGTCCTCTGCGCTATTTCACAGTTGGACACACTTTTGTCCTTTCCTGTGATGCGTAAGATCCTCGTTTTGAGGCATATAAACAGTACCGCTTTCGCCTGGACTTAGCTGGAGCGCCATTTTCTACACATCCCTTTGGCCCTTTACCCTTACCGTTCCCTGTTAGCAGTTGTCGAACGAACTAATTATTTTCACAGCTTGAAATGTATTAGAGCTCTCCTTGGAAACTGTTTATTTTATGGGCACTCTTTGATGTCATGACCTAAACTTCGGCTCAGCCCTCCTTTGCTCCCCTCCAATTAAGGACACAGAGGAGAAGCATAATAGAAAGGGCAAATGGGATGCGGAAGCAGTGGAAGGTGGGTGGAGCAGAGTCAGTGTTGTAACTACAGTTCTCTCTGCAGCTCCAGATTTCTCTCTCTAGCAACACCATGCTGTGACTCTCCTTGAGTTTCTAAGGGCAATGGAAAGTGGGCCAGCGAGCAGCCGCTCTCCATAGTAGGCCTGCCCTTCTGTAATTGTTGAATATGTCGGTGGAAGTTAATGCTCCTCCTAACAAGATTATCTTCCACACCATGCCTGTGCAAGCTTCCTCTTTGCAAAGGTGTAGATGGAGGGGAAAGAACTGCAAAACTACGCATGCACACCAGAAGAGCCAGCAGGCAGGCAGATTTCTAGAGCTGTTTTCCTCTTGTAGCTTGAGTTGGAAGGGACCACGAGGGCCATCTAGTCTAACCCACTACAATGCAGGAATCTTTCATCCAATGCGGGACTTGAACCCACACCACCCTGAGGTTAAGAGCCTCATGCTCTGCTGACCGAGCTATCTGGTCTGCACCAAAGAGAGAGCCCTTGCACGCCCCAAGAATTGATTGGCAGTAGAGCTTCTTACAGACACCTTTCATACGCTTCTGAGTTTGTGCCCATTAAATTGCCTGGCATGACTGTTTGCCACTTACTGACAAGTTGTAACTCTGTGTTCATTGCTTGATTGTGCTCTTGAACCCCACAAAGGTGCACAGTGTTCCTGTCAAGTTGGGAAGGAAGGCGACTCGTAGGCAAAGGCCAAAATAATGCTTCTCAGGGAGGAACGCGGTATCCAAACCTCCTTCTTAGCTGGGCTGTATCTGCCACAATTCCCTCCTTGAGCTGGAGCTTGATAGCTGCATCTGGTGCTATGACATCCTTCACTGCAGAGGTTCAGAACCCGCTGTGGGCTAAATCCTGGTGTTGAGTCCCATCCAAACATAAGATACAAATTCTCACGGTGACTGTGCAGATTTCCTTGGTGCTAAGAACCAGAAAACTCGCAACCTCGTATTCAGAATATTTCTTTTTCTTGGAATTTCTGGGTAGAACAGCTAAGTATTCACCATTTCCCGCTGTATTCATTTCTTAAATTTCTCTAAAAGACGTGCTTACAATTGCTCCTTGCGCTAAACAATAATTTTTCATGTACCAAGGTGTATAATTCCAGGTCTCTGCCCAGAGGCAACCCAGTAAGTACAGCTAGAGCTCAATCTCCTGAAATCAATCCCAGCTGTGTTTGTTTCAGTGTGTGATCTTGTATATATGAGAACATTCAGACCCCGATCGGTGCCTTCCATTTTACTCTCACGCTGCATGTTCAAATAAACTCTCCAGCGTTAAGAATAGGTAATCAATCACAGTTTGTTCCCTTTTCTTAAATCGGAGGAAATCCTAAGGAAAAACCGATACTAATATAACTTTATGGCTGAGAATTAAACACACACAGAGGACAGGAAATTAAGTTTCGTAGCTGCTGTACCTTTGGCTGCATGGCACGTAAAACGCCTTAGAGGGAAATTCTGCTCTGTGATCATACTCTGGCTTCTGACCTTGATAGTTTGCTCCAGGTATACATTAGAGGTTCACTGATGTCAGTGGAATGAACTGCTCATGTAAAGAAAGCAGCATGCCATAGATTTAATGGGGAAGTGTTTGCCTTGTAGGACATGATTTCTTTCAGAAGGGCAGAGAGCCCACAAAATTTATCACAAGCTTGCAATTGCCAAGAATTGTAACCACTGATGATTTATGCTGAAAATGCAACCAACACTATGGTGGGTTGGCTTTTTGGTTTTGCTGTTGGTTCTGCTGATTGGTTATTTTTGTAAACCTAAACAGCATCTTAAAAAGCTTTTAAGACAGTATCTTAAAAAGCAGAGACATCACCTTGCCGACAAAGGTCCGTATAGTTAAAGCTATGGTTTTCTCAGTAGTGATGTATGGAAGTGAGAGCTGGACCACAAAGAAGGCTGATCGCCGAAGAATTGATGCTTTTGAATTATGGTGCTGGAGGAGACTCTTGAGAGTCCCATGGACTGCAAGAAGATCAAACCTATCCATTCTGAAGGAAATCAGCCCTGAGTGCTCACTAGAAGGACAGATCCTGAAGCTGAGGCTCCAGGACTTTGGCCACCTCATGAGAAGAAAAGACTCCCTGGAAAAGACCCTGATGTTGGGAAAGATGGAGGGCACAAGGAGAAGGGGACGACAGAGGACGAGATGGTTGGACAGTGTTCTCGAAGCTACCAACATGAGTCTGACCAAACTGCGAGAGGCAGTGGAAGACAGGAGTGCCTGGCGTGCTCTGATCCATCGGTCACGAAGAGTCGGACCCGACCAAACAACAACAAGAAGCCATAAATATAAATTTAGTAAATTACTTAGAGTCTAGAGCAGGGATGAGGAACCAGGTGTTGGTGGATTGCATTAGCACTACCCAGCATGTGGCAGTAGTCAGGGAGGATGGGAATTGCCCTCCAGATTTTTATGGAGTACAGTACAGTAGATTCCTACCCCCTGAGCTGGATCCTTCTGAGCCTCCCTACATGGTGCCCTGCCTGTTTGCCTAATGCCAGCCATACATGCTTCTATTTGTGCAACATTTCTTCATCCTTGGATCCCTATCAGTCAATGCACCCACCCACCAGCTTATTTCCAAACTGCAGGTATTATCATCATTATTTGTTAAATTTTTATACCACCCTACATCCAAAGATCACAGGGCAGTTCACAACATACATATGCAAAATAAGAACACAAAACACATAATAAAACAAAAGCAAAACAATCCAATAGCCCCCTCACACAGAAACATTGTAAAGGCAATAGAATGTTAATCATTCAAACGGCTGGTTTAAGAGAAGTGTTTTCACCTGGCGCCTGAAGATGAAGGTGCCAGGCGAGCCTACCTGGGGAGAGCATTTCACAAATGGGAAGCCACTGCAGAAAAGGCCTGTTCCGGAGGTGACATGAAAAAAGGTCTCAGATGATGATCGCAGGGTCTGGGTCAGTTCATATGGAGAGAGGCAGCCCTTGAGGTACTGTGGTCCTGAGCCATTTAAGGAGCTATACATGCCTTCATGGGGTCTTCAGTGTATTATTTATTTATTTATTTATTTATTTATTTATTTATTTATTTATTTATTAATTATTAAATTAAATTTGTATACCACCCTTCATCTGAAGACCACAGGGCAGTTCACAACATAAAAATACAAAATGAGAACACAAAAAAGCATAATAAAAGAAAAACCAATAACCCCTTTTCCCACAATCACATTTAAAAGGCCATAGAATGTTAATCAGCCAAAGGCCTGGTGTGTGTATTTTGATTTATTTATTACCACTCTGAGAGGTGGATAAAGCCCCTGACCCAAGATCACCCAGTGTGCTTCTTAACTAAATGCAGATTTCAGCCTAGATCTTTTGCCACTCACTCTGTTCCATGCTCACATTTTTAAGAACAAGTACAGAAAAGTAGTGACATCAGGATGTTCAAGTCCAATGTTAGCCTCTGTTGAATGTGTATCGGCATAATATTAATTTGTCTGGGAGCATAACAGCACCAGTGTCAGACTACCTCAGTATCCTTGTCACTGTTTTGAAATGCTTTTAAAGGAATATCCAGTAGTTCCTCCTCCCCTGCCCTCCCAGTACAGTAATAGTTCACTTACTATGCCAGAATTAATATAAACGATAAGGTAAAGGTAAAGGAACCCCTGACCATTAGGTCCAGTCGTGTCCGACTCTGGGGTTGCGGCGCTCATCTTGCTTTATTGGCCAAGAGCTGGAGTACAGCATGACAAAGCCGCTTCTGGCGAACCAGAGCAGCGCACGGAAACGCCGTTTACTTCCTGCCGGAGCGGTACCTATTTATCTACTTGCACTTTGACGTGCTTTCGAACTGCTAGGTGGGCAGGAGCTGGGACCGAGCAACGGGAGCTCACCCCGTCGCAGGCATTCGAACCGCCGACCTTCTGATCGGCAAGCCCTAGGCTCTGTGGTTTAACCCACAGCGCCACCTGGGTCCCTTTTAATATAAACGATACCATGCAAAAATTGTATTTAATGGTTTAAGTTAGTCAGAACTGATGGAAGCCCCTTCCCCATGAAATTCATCAAAGCTTGAGCTGGAATACTTTCTTGAAAGAGCTGTAAAACTTCCCTGTTAGGATTGGTATTCAGTGGCCAGGGTTAATCGGGTGTGGAATAATCTTTATTTAATTGGCTATTTTGTGTTTTATTGTTTTGCATGTTCATTTAATTTCGAACTGTCATTACTTGCATTGAGCCTCTGGGAAGAGATGGGATGGAAACAAAGCCAAGTAACTAAATATTGCAAAGAAAAATGAAAGTTTCGTTCCTTTCCTTCCTTCCTTTCTTTCTTTCTTTCCTCCTCTTTTTTTTTTTTTGTATAATGTTTCCTTTAAATGGAGGATCTGTGTCTAAAGAGGGCCGTAATGCAAATTAAATGGTGACAGTAGACAGTGATGGTTTGCATTACAGCAATAGCTTTGCAGGTTCATTTCCGTTGTATATCTTACTTGAGTTATGCAAACGTGCAGGGGGAGTTCTGCAGGTTTTTCTGTATACTTTTTGAAAGACTTTTGTTTCTAAAGATGTAGAGTGAAAAGAACGCCATTTCCACACAAAGGGAAGAAATGTTTATTTTAAGAACACCCAAGTACCCTGCAACGGTATAGCTTGTTGGATTCCAGATTGCCACAGCTTCTTCACTCCGAAGATGAATGAGTATTTTAAAAGGATCCATTCCATAGGGAGACATCCAGCTTAAAAGTTATAGCTTACATTCTCTTCAATCCTCCTGGCATTACTTTCTCTGTAAGTTTTCTGGGGGCAGGTTTTTGGTTTTTTTTAAAGAGGGGGTGGTCTTTTAGTTTTGCAATGCCTATTTGTACTTGCTTAATAAGATACTCTTAAATTTATATTTTTTTGTTTATGCATCTATACTAACCAAAGATCTTCTGGAGCTCTGCCAGTTAAGAACACATGGGAGGTTGGAAGAAAAACTTAACGGGTCTTGCCTGGGTCTTGGTATGACAGTACTTGTTGTCATTTTGCATTTGGGACCCAGCTAGAAACACATTGGGTGAGGAGAGAGAAGCCAGATTGTTTGTAGGAAGTTTTCCAGTGGATTCTCCTGCTGATATTTTCAAGCCAAGCCAAACTTATTCCAAATCCCTCCATTACACTAATAGTTGTCACCAGCATTTACCTGGTAATCATGTAGCTTGCAAAAAGGACTCAAAAGGAGATGTTACATAAGCGGTTTTGCAGTTGATTTTTATGCATGGATACCGGTGAGTAACTAAGTTATGACGAGTTACACACAGCATGTGCAAAGCTCTCTTTTCATGTCATTGCTCCTGAACATGCAAGGAGATCCTCATAAATTACTCTTTACAAATCCTTATGTTTGTGACCTGGAGTACAACATTCAGCTCCACAATTCACATTATGGATCAAATTCACATAAGCAACATTCAAATCTCCTTTCATAGCTATGCAGTTACATAGAGTTTCATGCCCGATAGCCAATTCTTCACATTCTGACTAAATGTGAACACCACACGAAATCGTGATCTGCAGTTAACCATAGGTTAAAGCTTAAAAGCATGGTTTGGCTTCCAAATGTTCAGGTACATCATAATTTGAAGATTCTAATCTCCTTTCATTGTCTGTCTGTTCAGTTCTCCTGTTTCTGTAGGGCAAGCCCTCTGTAGGTGGAGCAACAGCAGTAACTATGGTATGTCAGAGACTGTGTTCCCTGATCAGTAATTAATGAACATTTTTAAAAAGTCAAAGTAGCCTGTGAATTTTTAAACAACTTCAAAATGATAACCATTAGATATTGGCTTCAGAAAACATTTGTTTCATGCAGATGCACATATTTATTTATATATCCACATGTATCCAGTTTGTTAAAGTCATTAAACGGGGAGTAATCTATTGGCCACTTGCTACAATGTTGTTTTTATGAAGTTATCATTAGTTGTTTTGCTCTCGTAATAGATTCACATTTAATTCATAGGATACCTTGGTAAGATACGTATTATGCCAAATCCATCGTTAGCATAAACCATGTTTTACAAACCCTTGTCAAAGCATGTTTCTGGTTCTGTATTTCTGGCTGATTGCAAACAATTGCTTGTCAATTCTGACATATTAAACCATAGTTAAACTTGCTTCACCATGGAATTTGTGAGGTGTTTGAATTGGGGCAATATCATCACTTTGTCATGTGTTGATCAGATAGGCAGCCTTTGGAAATAGTTACATGCATTATCGTCCTTGTTATGAGAGATTCCATGACCAGAGGGATCTAGGTAGTTGCCTCTTCGTTACCAGTCTTATTTAAATACTACAAACATGCTCAGATGGCTGCGTTCTAAAAACAATAATGTGCTGGACAAAGATCGTCTGTCTTTTCCACCTTCTTCCAGATGCTGAGTTCTATTCCCAGAAACAATGCTCAAATTACATTGACTCGGGGCCTGTGGTTTGGGAGTGTGGGAAGGGAAGAAGAAGGGTCTCTTTTGCAACTGATGAGAAGACTGAAGTTCAATTGTTAATAGAATCTTGAGAAAAGTTAGGTCGGCATCTTATAGAAGGCACAGCAATATCAACTGTTGGCTGTAAGCCTGAGTAAGCGCATACTGAATTTTTAGGTACATTGTTGGAAGTTTTCTATGTTTTTTTAAAACCCCATAATTTTTCATTGAACGTGGGGCTTTATTTGTAAGACAACCTGTAAGGTGCTCCTCATCAAGCATTTGAAACAGACGCCCCATTATGCTGGTCACACCATTTAAACACATTTGTATGTATTCCACCGCCCCCCATGTCCTTGGGGGGAGGGGGGAATCATAGTACAGAACAATTATCCATGGAGAAATTCCTTGGCATTCTGCCAGATTCAAAGAACTGGTGTAGCATAGCACTTGGAAGTTTGAACTTGGGACTTCTCAGCTCAGATCCTCACCTCCACCATGATTTTGTCGCCTTCACGCTGTTTCTGCAGGCCTCACTTAACTGTTTGGCTGCTATGGGCTGAATGTCCAACTAGCCCTCTATTCTAGCAGGATTCCTATTACAGCTCTTTCCATTCCGACATTATTTTATGGCATTCCTTGCAACAACCCCGGTGTAGCTAGAAGACTTGGCCCATCAGACACCTGTGACTAATGGTAGGTCACAACTTGCCGTGTGGATGGTGGTTGGCAGTGGCACTCCTGGGTTTGCATGGGAGAATCGCAACAGGGTTTTCCGTTCCTTCCAAATCTTCCCTTCCCGAATAATGCTGCCCCCTGCTTCAAGGAGGAGGTATCGCAGAAGTGAAGCTGCCCTGTCATCACCTCAAGAAACTTCCCTTTCCCAGACGGATCTGGCCAAGTAATTGCTAAAAATACATCTCATCTAGGCAAGAAATGACTGTATTTTTAAGAGTTGCTGGGATCAGCTCAAATCATTTTCATTGTCCTTGATAATGAGGGGAGGAGTTGTTTCTGAATGGAGCCTGTGATTACATTGACTGCAAATAAAGATAAAAAAATGTATTATACTAGCCTGTTTTTATTTAGTTAGCTTTAAATGATGCTTCGAGGGAAGCAGGCAGTGCTGTTACATGCCTGTTTTGCGCCAGTACCAATTCCAGCTTTTTTTCTAACCACTTTCTATTTAATGCAGCGTAACCTCCAAATTCAGAAGGTAATGCAAATGTATGTAATGCGTTTTGTGTGGTGCAGAAAAATACATGTATCATTAAGTTTTTAAAGCTAGGCTTTTGACAGTATATTGGACTAATGATTTTACAGTATAATCATTTTAGCTCATTTGAAGGCAGGTATACATCCAACTCATTCTGTTTTGGCATAGCAAAGTTTGCCATTGGTATTATATCTCCCCCCTCCCCTCCCATGATAAACAAACTTGGTGAAACAGATCCAATGTTTTGCATGTGATGTAATTAGTCCGTTTGCTTTTTTTAAAAAAGCTTTCACTGAACATTCATTTGATTTTTGAATACCTTTTGAAAGAAGCTAAGGAGGGCAATGGTTGGATAATAATAATTCTTCTCTGAGAAAGTTTGGTTTTAATAAAATGACTTCATTTTTAATGTAATTAAATTGGGCTACACGGGTTTGTTTTCAGCTGTAAATGTGCAGAATTGAAAACATATAGGAGAGACGTGTTAATTATGAAGTTCTGCAGTTACTCTTAGTCTGGCGCTAGTAGAGATCTTGGGTTTTAGATTACTGTAATTTCATAAGGGGGACTTGAGCGAGATCTCGCTTTGCTTCGTGAAATGGAAGAAAAAATAATAATATTTTTGTGACCATATTAAACTATGCTTGTTTCTACGCTTGCCTCTCTAAAGAAGCCTGCCTTCAAATATTTATTAAAGTGGAGGTGGTATTCTTTTGTCCTTTGTCGCTGCATGCCAGTTTAATTGTAAAGAGGTTGGAAACATGCAGGCTGTAATGTTACACGTGGGTATGAAAGAGCAGATGGCAGTCAGCTGGGGTTGCTGAAACCAATGCCAGTCTCCCACTTAAGGTGAAATGTAGGAAAGAGAGATTGTCACTCCAGAGTGATTTGAAGCTGCCTTTTCCCTTGCTTGCTCCCTCCCTCCCCGACTGACTCACTCACTCACACTCACACACATAGATATATACACCTACCTTTCTTCCCCTGTGGTATAGGATTCCTACATGAGGGCACATGCTGGCGGCTTTCATCTCCAAGGAATTGTTTTCTTGACTGCCGCCATCCACTGTTGAATAGCATAGCATGGCTTTGAAAGGTTCCTGTCTTATTAGTAGTCTAAACAGTCTCTTGTGTTCTTTTGTGTCCGAATGACAGAGAGGTTTGGAAATGGTTTTGGTGCCAGGCACTCCTTCAGCAAAGACACTCGCCTCTTAAGGCCGAGGCGCTTCATAATTGATTTATTTTTCCTTTCCAAATTTCATTTTTGCTTGTCCCCCTGCCTGCCTCTTAAGAAGTTTGATCCAGATTATTCAGAATAGAGATCTTAACACCATCCCACCCACCCCCGATTTGCAAAACTCTGCAAGTGTACGTTTACTGTTTGGCTGGTATATATTCATTTCCCCACTAACACCAATGTTTAAGGAACACTTTTAAGATGCTCCAGTAAAGAATGTGAACTTTGCGGTTTTATTGCAGCAGAACACTTTAAATAAAGCTTTTAGTATTCTTTCAAGGCTAGAATCTTCAAGAGTGCAATCTTACACATGTCTACTTAGAAATTAGTCCCAACGAGTTTGATCAGACTCACTGGGAAACTGGGTCTAGGACAGCAACT
The DNA here is from genome assembly GCA_034641395.1 of Darevskia armeniaca. Classification (NCBI taxonomy): domain Eukaryota; kingdom Metazoa; phylum Chordata; class Lepidosauria; order Squamata; family Lacertidae; genus Darevskia; species Darevskia armeniaca. Next base: position 554,208 of record JAWWNF010001063.1, read on the forward strand.
TGAGTTATTTCTGATACGCACAGGAGCAAGCATCATACTTGCAGTTTTTGTATGTTCAAAAGTGTGCCACTTTCCAAACAGCACATTCCTTTACGCGCACAAAATAATGTTTGTGCTTTGTTGCGGTTCTTTTGCTTGCTTCTCTCCAGCTTCCTTGTCTTAAACTTATGTAAAGGACACCAGAAATTCTTTTCCCATGCACAGCAACTGGTTGTAAATTTAAAAAGTATTTAAATGATCTCCCTTTTTCTCAAGCTGCTTGAATCATCTGAAGTGTTGATCACTCACACAAACTGTCTTGACATTAAAGTTTTTAAAGTTTACTGATGTCACTGTATTGCAGTTATTTACCCCTCTGAACAACTTTGTGAGTTATCTGTTTTTTTCGGTGTTAAAAATTACATCTTGCAATCTGCTTGGATTACACAAGCCCTTTAAAACACTCCAGACAGGTTGTGTTTTTCACTCCGTTTTAGGTACTTTCGACAATTAGATGAACTAGGGGCTCGCTTTCTTCTTGCAGACCTTACTTTTATTGCTATCATTTATCAGTTGCAAGATGTAAAGTTGTAGTCTTCTCTGCCTGACCCAAATAAAACCAGCTTGTATTGATCCTTGCTCAGGACATAATGAACTGGCAAATAATCTCCGGCCATCTCCTCGGTGTTCATCAAAGCCATTTTTAGGGAATAAAGTCTGAATATGTACAATCTAAAAGCCTTATCTCGCTTACTTGATATACATGTGCAGGTTTAAAGCCAGGGACCCGATAAAAATCATAGCTAATTGTGTGAGATAGTACCTTTTTATTTTCATTATCGCTTCAATACTATGCTGCAGCTTAAAAGCTCTCAGATATTGCATGAAACTTTCTGGATATTAAGGTTGATGTTTCTGGGGGCAGGGGGTGTTTTTCTCTACTGACTGGGCTTCCCCCCTCCTCTAGTAGCAAATAGAACAAAATTAGTTTTCATTCATGTGTCAGGTTAATGATTTTCTTTTTAATTCTTACCCCCCCCCTTCTCTTTTTTTAGAGGAGACGAGACTACTGCTGATTTTTTCGAAAGCCTTAAACGTTAGCTGACCTCCCAGCTGAACCCAACTTTAATGTAAACAGTTTCTTGAGATGGTTCGAGGCTGGGCCAGCAAATCTGGATGATATTAGTGCTGCTGTGTTTGAGGGAAGTTGGAATCCCTGGGTAATTCTCAGGAGCTTTTTTCCAGGCCTGGGCAGTCGTCGACTTTGCTTTCTTGTCGATTTTGTAGGGTTCGTTGGTAATGCTCTGTGTGTCTTTTGGAAATGTAATTAGTGAAATACATAATTAGTTTTACTTTGAAGTATAACATCCCCCACTTTGGACTAGCTCTGCTATACTCTCCAAAGTGAGGTTTCAGGCCATGGTTGAGTATTTGTTTTCTTGGTGCTGTGAGATTTCAAAGATAACATCATTATTAATATTACTTTTTAGCGATTGGATTGCTATGCAACCTGGGTTTTGTTTCCTGTGACTGGACACTATTGTCCCGTTTTTTACAGGAGAACCAAGACAAATAGAGCAACCTTATACATATTTACTCAGAAGTAAGCATTGCTGTGTTCAATGGGGCTTACCCCCAGGTAACTGTGTGTAGGATTATTGTTTGACCAAACTGGAAGTTGAAATCTGAGATCTAGTTCACCACGCCACACTGCTGTTTTTTTGTTTTTGTTTACTAGAAATAGCATAGCAGAAGAATTTCCCTTACAAAATGTTTTTGCATAGCCAACAAATAAGTTCTACACTGATATACCAAAAAGTAAAATAAACATCCCAGGTGCTTATTTACAGCGGTTTTGAAAACTTTCATTTCGGTGAGACTTTAGGAATAAACAGCATATTATTAATTTGAGACACTCTTGTGATGTTCCATCAAGGATGAATTGCATTTGAAAGACAAAACTTGTCAAGCAATTAATATATGCGGTGTGATTGTTTTAGATATTCCACCGCTGTAGGGAAGTTTTAACATATTGCTTAGCTAGCGCCGGGTTTCTTTTTTTGCAAGGATAATTTCATAAGCATTTCTTCACAAAAGCAGCACTCAGCGGTTGCTCTGACATGATTAACCGGGACATGATATTTAGGACTCATTTAACACTAGCTGAGCCTCTCAAATACCCCGTGTGCTCAGGACTTGTTCCTGCTCAGGATAACAAGCTTCTAGCTGATCCGTTTTTAGGCAGGTGGTCTTGATGGCCAGAAAACGTCAATCACTTTGGTGTGTCTTGGTTACCCATACTTGCACGCTCTGGTTTGCATTACAAGGAACTGTGAAACATTCATTTTGTTTTGCACACCAGAAGAAGGGTGCACATGAGTGAGGCTTTAACTCGTAGTTAGCTGACCTGTTGTAAGCATAGGATGCACCTTGGAAAGCTTAGCTTCCCATCAAAATGCAGGTTTACAGCATGCAGCTTGGATGTTGCATTTGCTGACATTCCTCTTCTTTCCCTCTGTATGTATTACCTGATTAACATGCACCCCAAAATTTGAGGCTCAGATCAGACTATTGTGTAACAGTTAACAGGTATTCCCCATTTGTACTGAGCATCTTGTTGCCCCTATGCATTGAAATGAAAGTTATCCAAACCTGTTCTGCAAACAGGGTTGTGAAATTTCATTTTTTTTAAAGGGGGGGCGGCTTCCTAGCTGTGAGGTGTCGAACAAACAAAACAGGCCATCACATAGAAGCTTGTCCTGTTATTCATTAAGTATATTTCTCAGTTTTCTGTTAATCTATCGGGAGCTGCATTTCCTATGGACTGCAATCCTATACACGCTCACTTGGGAGCCAAACCCATTGAAAAATAGCCGTGCTTTATTTAATATAAAGTACTATTGTTGGTCCAGGTAGAAAAGATGCCTTTGGGGAGCCATAGCAGGAAGAGGAAATGATGGAGGGAAATGATAGCTTGACTTTGGACTGCTCCCAAACTCCCCACTTCAACAAAAAAAAACCCATCCCTCGGGGAAAAAATTACTCAAAAAATTTGCAGAGGAGAAAACCACAGCCAACCTGCTCTGCCTATTCAGTGTCCTCATGACATCATCAGCCTTTGCATCAATCTCCTCTCTTCTCTCTCATGGGTTTGCATAAGAAAGGTCTCCAGCACTTAACGGTCAAGCAGCTGACCTGCTTTCCATGCTGTTAATGCTGAAGATTATATAGTAACCTCTCATCTTGGATATGGGCAGCTGTTGCCTCTGGTATTGGCCACTTGCTCAACTTCCTTCCCCTTTTCCTTAATACACAAAGCACTGTTTGCCTCCATTCCCTCCAAACCAGAATTGCAAATAACAGTTTGAACCAGATTTTCCGTTATGGTTTGAGCAAACCATAGTTTGCCAAATTCAGGCAGCATGACAGCCTAGGGTTTGCTGAAACCAGGACAGGAGGGAAGAAATCCGAGCGTAAGGGATCTGGCAGTACATGAGCCTGAAACCTATTCATCTGCCATAACCATGGTTCAGCTGTTAGGTCTGGACCATATAACTCCTTATTGGTTAGTATGTTGAATATTGGGAGCCTTACAAGCACATTAAATTGAGTTTACTGCTTTTCTCTTGAAACGATTCTGCCCTCTGTGACCTCAAACCTTCAGTTTCAATCTTAATTATTTTGATCGCGCAATCAAAGAATTCTAACTTCTCTAGTTTCTCCTTGTGAATATTTTTCCCCTTACATTAGATCTTTTTTGGTATGTACTACTGACTCATTCAAGTGTATTGTGTTCATGAATGTCCCACGTTTTTGTCACTTCAAATATGGTTTTGATTTAGCTAACACCCCCCACACTGGAATTTATTTTAAACCTACAAATGTAGCTAAAGTGTTTATTTTCTTACCTTAAAAATGTTAGCTGCAGCAATAATATGTTTCCTGTTTATCAGCAAAGTACATTTTTTCAAAATCCTTTTTTTGTGACACGATTTTGAAATGGAACCCCTTCCCCATGCATTGGTTGTACAGTCATCACTTTTTGTACTAAACACAATGTGCCGTGAGTGATGATAAAATTGTTGTTTAACCCAAATATCCCTGACTTCTACTCAAATATGCCAAATGAATTGGGCAGGTGGAGAAGAGAATAGTTTTGAATCAATATACAAACATCGCTGTCTGTAAGGTAGGCCATTGTATTGCCACAAATGGGAAGAATATATTGAATTTATGCACACATGGTTGACTTTTCATACAGCGGGCTCAGGTTAAACATCTCGAATGTGGAATATGAATAGAGCTAACATTCTCATAAGAAGCAGTAATGAAAATGAACAGAGTTCCATTTCGACTGCTAGCAAAGAACATTTGATACTCCAAGGCATGAAATGTGTTTAGTACTTGGGGTTTTGTTCGCTTGACAGAAGCCAGGAAGTGGGACAGTATGACTTCTCTATAAAGGCTTATTCTGTACCTGATGACAGACTCAAGGACGTAACTTGCTCACAGCAGCCGTGCTACCCGGCAGCTCTTCATTCCATGCAGCAGACGGCGAAGCCATTCCATAGCTGCATGTCGTCAGTGGACATTTCTCCGAACGTGTCAGTTGTTGGGACATGCCGTTTTGTTTGCTGTTCTGAGGTTGGCGCCAGGGTGGGTGAATCCGCAGGGCAGAAAGGGAAGAAATTCTGCACCATAAGCACATGTTTTGACTAAGAGTGAAATTTGGGCTGGGAAAGAGGGTCTGTGTGACCAGATAGCCATAAGAACGTAAGAAGAGGAGCTTCCTGGATCAGGCCAGTGGCCCATCAAATCCAGCATCCTGTTCTCACAATGACCAACCAGATGCCAGTGAGAAACCCACAAGCAGGAAACCAACAAGCACAAGAGCACTCTCCCTTTCTGTGGCTACCAGCAACCAGGTATTCATGAGCATTACTGCCTCCAATTAGGCAGGCATTTAAGATCCTTTACACACCCGATTATCACACACCATATGTGTGTGGGGTTGGCGGGGGGGGGTGTTCTAAATTTTGCTCTACCATCCCTCTTACCCCAGTCTCATTAATTTGCGCCTGGGTGGGATAAAAATGCTTGCGGTGGCTGAGTGGGAAGAGATAAAGTGGGGAGAATTCAGCTTCTCTCACCTGTGTACACAAAACTAAGTGTTTGCCTCCTCCACCACCCTACTTCATAGATACGAACGTGAGACGTACAAATTTGTTTGCCATATCACTTCTAGTTTGGCCCTTGTTTTAAAATGCACATTATGGGTTGGATGCAGGCTTAGTCATTCTTAGAGGAGTCTCATTGAAATTGATGGGACTTAAGTTAATCAAGAAAAGCTTAAATCTTACTTCAGTGGCCCCAATCATGACTTAATCTATCCAGTCCTCTTTTGTGAACCCAGTGCTACCCCCAAAAAACATCAGCCCTGTGTCCAGTTCCCCTTTCTCTCATGTCTACTTAAACTTACCCTAGGTCCTGACATCATGACCTTGTGTGTGTTTCCGTCCTTGCTCCTTGTCGTGGTCTGTGTGCGTGGAAAAAATGCAAATTATGACTTCAGAATTCAGGACATGAGGAACTAGATCATGAAAATAGATGTGATAGTATTCATACTCAAGTATTTAAATTCACAAATAAAATGTCTGTGGATTTTAAAGGAATTACCGGTATGCCCCACCGTAGCTTGGGTTTGTTGGCATCTTTTTTTGTTTAGTCATTTAGTCGTGTCCGACTCTTCGTGACCCCATGGACCAGAGCACGCCAGGCACTCCTGTCTTCCACTGCCTCCCGCAGTTTGGTCAGACTCATGTTGGTAGCTTCGAGAACACTGTCCAACCATCTCGTCCTCTGTCGTCCCCTTCTCCTTGTGCCCTCCATCTTTCCCAACATCAGGGTCTTTTCCAGGGAGTCTTTTCTTCTCATGAGGTGGCCAAAGTACTGGAGCCTCAGCTTCAGGATATGTCCTTCCAGTGAGCACTCAGGGCTGATTTCCTTCAGAATGGATAGGTTTGATCTTCTTGCAGTCCTTGGGACTCTCAAGAGTCTCCTCCAGCACCATAATTCAAAAGCATCAATTCTTTGGCGATCAGCCTTCTTTATGGTCCAGCTCTCACTTCCGTACATTAGTACTGGGAAAACCATAGCTTTAACTATACGGACCTTTGTCGGCAAGGTGATGTCTTTGCTTTTTAAGATGCTGTCTAGGTTTGTCATTGCTTTTCTCCTAAGAAGCAGGCGTCTTCTAATTTCGTGACTGCTGTCACCATCTTAGCTTGCCACAAGTTCTACTTCCATCTAATAACACATCACAGTGGTGCCATCTAATTAGGCAGTTGGTTTCTTGGGACAGTTTTAATGCGAGACAAATTCCCATTGCTGTTAAGACTGCTTTTCCAATGCCAAATACAACAGTGACCTTTGCATGTCTCGCTTTTCTCTCCTCCCTCTCTTATTTGTGTTCCTCTTTTGGTTGTTGTTTCTTTATAATGATGCTAAATGTCATAGATGGCGAATGCTTTGAAAGACTTTACCTCCCATTTTAAGAGTTCTTTTAGAAAGCAAATTTAAAAGAGCTATTTGGGGGTGGGCAGATGAAACTAGGCACAGCAAAGAAGAGATGATGCCTGAGTCATCCAGGTCCTGTGTAGGTACAGAGAAACTTCCCCTGAATAAACACTCACTGGCCCACTGGAGGAATTCCTCTGATCACTGACTACAAGTCCCTCATAGCACTGCACTGCGTACAAAAAAGCTCTGGTTTCAGCTGAAAATACATTCTTGATAGTAACCCTGTGCCAATCCAAATTGGGACTTTACACATTCACTTCCTGTAAGGGAAAACTTATTCATGAGGGCACAATCAAGTCATGAAATACAGGGCTTGTTGGTCTTCTGGCGCCATTTTCCCTCCGGACCTTTTCATCTACTTGCAAGAGGTCAAACTGGAGCTTCCAAATCGATGCTACAGATAGAGTCCCAGGTGATTCAGAATTGAATTTTAAACAGAACCGCGGAAATGGGCAAAGGAGCACATTCTTATTATTGAACAGACTTCTTCAGTGATAGGTTGTCCATGCAGAATAGTGTTTTGTGTGTTTTGGTTTTTTATGAGGCTAGTCCTTGTCTATTATAGTTTATTGCAAAGGAGTGATTATTACCTCCAGGCAACTGGTGGCCAGTACACATGCAAGGTGCATGCACTCTTTTTGTCCTCTCAGGAAAAAGTACACGCACATGCAGCAACCCCTGGATTTATCATGATAGAAACATGACGTAATAGTGTGTGGGCAACATGCTCTGGTGCATACAGTGGGAGGAACAGGCAACCAATTTTAGAGTTACCACATCAGTCAATTTTGAGGCTGCATTATTCAGGTGATGATGAACCTTTGGCTGTTCAGAGGTTGTTGCATTTCCAACTCACATCTACCCTAGCCAGCATGGGCAATTGTCAGGGATGGTGGGAACTGTAGTCCAAAAAATGTTGAGGGCTGCAGGTTGCCCACCCCTGCTCTAAACAGTGTGTGGTGCTGCCTACGTCCTAAAGTTTTTTATGTTTGATGTTTTATTATGTTTTTTTATATGCTGTAAGCCGAGTCAGCTTAGCCCAGCGGTTCCATCAACCAAAGCATTGCTTAGATCCCCTAATCCAGGGTTCGGCAACCTAAGGCCCATGGGCCAGTCCATGGGGGTCGTTTAACCGGCCCACAAGCTGCCCCCGAACCAAGCCGCACACTCGGTGAGTCCCCGCGCGCTGCGCTAAACCGGTGCGGTGCGGGGACTCACTTCCACGGTGCCGGAAATTGCGTCTGCGCAGACACTGGAAATCGTGAGCGAGCGCAATCTGGCCCACGGAGGTATCTCCGCTGGAGTGAACCAGCCCAGGCGAGGTAAACCTTGCTGAGCCCTGCCCTAATCGCTTCTAGCGGTTTGAAGTAGCTTTGAGGGCCAAACTACATGTGATGTTAGTAAGATGTTTAAACAAGTGACTTAACCTGGGGACTTTTATTTGGTTTGGGTGAGGGGAAGTAACCTTGGAGCCCCCATCTGGCTCAGGGGCCCACAAATGCTGCTGAAAACCTCTCCTTCCTAGGCGCTCCTTCCCAGAAGTACTTTTGGGGCGTAGAATAGCATCCGGGTAGAGGCACAATCTGAATTGGGGGGGGGCACAGCTGCTTTGTTTGCCCCTGGGTGTCTGTCTGAACCCTGCTTGGGACTTGTTCAGTGAATTATATCAATAAGGTGGCCTTCTCTATGCACCTTTAATAGTGTCTAAACAGTTGGAATTCTGTATCAATAGGGCTTCCAAGTTGAGAGTATTTTGAAAATCACTAATCATATGAAAGTCATTAATTTATCAACCTGTAAAAAAGCAAAATAAATAAGTAAATTCCAACACCTGTGGAGGGTTTCAGAAAGATAAATCAATGGGAGTATCCCGAAACTCATTTAAAGCCCCTTCTGAATGGAGTCCATTTATTGTGCTGATTTCCATCTTTTGGAACTGGAATTTATAAGGGTTTCAATTATTTCTTATGGCAGGAAGCACTAGATTATATTTTGCTTGTTTCTCACCTGAAAATGAGAAGGTTGTGTTTGTGCAAAAAATTTTTTTTTAACACCCTTCCTTCAGACTACATCTGATAAACTTCATTCTGATAGAAGGCTACTAAAAGTTACTAAAAGTAGCTACTTTTAGTAAAGCTACTAAAAGCTAGTTGGGCGGGGGGCAGAATTTATAGGATTGTTTTATAGGATTTGTAGGATTGTTGCAAGTGTTTCAACTTTAGTAATAGAACACTTCTTCTTCTTTAAAAAAAAATTAAATTAAAGTTGGTCTCTGAATTTAGTGAATTTGCCAGTATTTGTTTTCAAATTGTATATACGTTTTAAAAGACATAATGCATGCAGTTCGAATGGTGCCTGATCTCAAACCATCATTTTTAATTCAGGTAGGTATCCATGTTGGTCTGATGCAGTAGAAATATATATATATATTTTAAAAATGTCCAGTAGCACCTTAGAGACCAACTAAGTTTGTTCTTGGTATGAGCTTTCGTGTGGATGCACACTTCTAATTGGTCTCTAAGGTGCTACTGGACAATTTATATATATATATTTCTACATCATTTTTAATCTTCTTATGGAAAATCCTCTGATACCTTGTCACACTTTTGACTGTCAGACTTGCTTGGTGTTTTAAAAGGGAACCTGTTGTTTCTTTGTTAGATGTGGATGTTCGCATCATTGATACTTTTGAGTCGTGTCTGTAAATTTCATTTGTCATACTTGCATAAAACACACCAGCAGAAGGTGGTAGCTGATCCCCTTTTGTTTGACCTCAGCACCTGTGATTCGAAGGTATATTGCTTCTGAACATGGAAGGTCAATTTAGGTAAAGTAACCTAGTAGCACTTGATTGGACAACTTCATGGAGAATAGATCTTTTTCTTTTTAAGGACTCCTTAGCAGTGGCTATTGCAGTGATGATTAGATTTCTTACTCTGGCCCTTTTACCATACACTCCCAGGGCAGGTTGCTGCAATTTAAAAGCACAACATTGTACCTTGTGCGAAAAAGAACTTCGCATGTAGAAAAAAGTCTTGTCTTAACTGCATTTCTGGGGAAGAGCAGCAGTTCTCTCTTAAGCCTTAGGGAGCGCAAATTCAGAATTATGTTAACTGCTGATATTCTTGAGTGCATCCTGAAAACAACCTATTGTGGTTCTGAAATAGAAATCGCATAAGTAGCATTGCAAAAGGAGGGTAGTATATGTAATATATAAGAACTGGTCCTACCCTCCCTGCAAGCAGTATGCACAACATCACAATATACAATATTATATGTTTAAAAAGAGTTTGCTCCTTAAATTTGTAGTAATATTCATTATTTAATTGATTTTTTAATGTGTTGTAAACCACTTTGATATTTTTTCTTTAAAATATAAAGCAGTAATACCAGGAAACATACATGTTTACTTTCCACATACTCTTAAAAGCTAGTTTTTCACTATCTGAAAAGTCATACAAGCTTGACTTTTGTAGAAATGTAGTTAGGATAGCTTGCAATTTATTTGGGGAGGGGGAAAACGGATTAGAGAGATCAGTACGGTTAGTGGGTAGTATTAGTGTTGTGTTGTGTGTGTTTTTCCTCTGCCGGGAATGTAACAAATTGGTTGGCTGCTGTAATTTGGTTTTTAAGTTTGTCTGTTGAATGAGGACCAATTTGTATAGATAATATATTGTGTGTTAAATTGAATGCTCTGCTTTTGTACATTCCATTCCATTACGAAGATGAGACTTTGGATAACTACCTAGTTTCAGATAATGTGGAATCAAATCCTTTAGTGAGCCGTACTGTAGCAAATCAGCACAATGACTATTTTATGTTTTAAGTGGAGATCATGTTTTGAGTGCCTGTAAATGCCTCGTTAGAAAAATCAATTCCAAGCATCCCCTTTCTACTCTCTTTTTGGTTTACTTTATTCGAACTGCATTCTGACACTTTAATCCACTCTCCCATATATATAAGTTTCAGCTCCGCTGATTTCAGAGAAGCCATTTCAGACTTGGGTCATTGTAACTTGGCCAGCCCATTCTTGATGCTGTTGCAGTTAAAAAAGTAAAGAAAGGTCTAGATCCATCGGTGAAAGCCTGACATAAATATGTAAAATTGGTATGACAAAAATTTAAATAGTCTGTAGTGGGGCGGGGGGAGCGTTATTGCAGATTAGTCCGCAAAGGTTACTTTATTCCATGAATTTGCTAGCCTAAATTTCAACACTCATTCAACTCATTGCAAGGACATTGTCAGCTTTAAATGGGATGGGGGGACAGCAAATTTCATACCTGCCAGATCATCTGGTGGCAGTTCTTATTCACCATAGGTGATTAAACGAGTGGCCTACAAGCCAATTTAATGTGTCATTTTCCAGTGCTTCAGGCTTCTAGCACTATCTCTATCTCAGCATCTTTCTCTCTACGGGATGCTTTGATAGCTAATGGTGCTTTTGAGAAAGGTGCATTCAAAGGAGCAGTTGTATTGCCTTTCTGCATGGCCATTTCCATAATCAGTCCGAAATGGTCATAATTACAGCCCAAAGTGATAACAGCTGAAATTTGCCCATTTGAATGATTTATTCGCCCCCAAAATATCTGCACGTATAACTCCTTTGAGAAAGGATGTGAAATACTTTTTAGTTTAGGTTACAGGTTGGGTTACTAGTTGCTTTGCTATGCTAGAATATGAGCCTGGAGGAACTTGTTTTGACTTTTTTCCCTCAGATCAAATATGCCAGTGTAATTTCACTGTTCTTGGTTGAAGAGTCACTGATGCTTTTAAATGCTCTCTGACTTCGTGTGCGTAAGACTTTGCAAAGAGATGCTTTTTGTCTAACACTTATTCACAAACCGCTGTGGGGGAGTGCTTGTTATGCCATTTTTTTCTGCTGATTAAGGGCACCAGCCACAGATTTTTCCTTTGCTATGTTTAAGAAGCTCAACAGGAGTTGTGCTTTCCAGGTTGTCTCCCTACTCTCAGACATAAAAAAGGGGGTCACTTACAACGTTAGGAAAAAATGAAAAAGACACCTGAACAAATGGATGTGGCTTCCAACATGTTTCAAGGGAGCTCTTTATCAAGATAATTTTTTTATGCTACTTAATAAAAACCTGGGCACACCAAAGCAGACTTTGTTGTTGTTTAGTCGTGTCCGACTCTTGGTGACCCCATGGACCAGAGCACGCCAGGCACTCCTGTCTTCCACTGCCTCCCGCAGTTTGGTCAGACTCATGTTGGTAGCTTCGAGAACACTGTCCAACCATCTCGTCCTCTGTCGTCCCCTTCTCCTTGTGCCCTTCATCTTTCCCAACATCAGGGTCTTTTCCAGGGAGTCTTCTCTTCTCATGAGACTTAGGAGGAGAAATAGACAGCTTTAGGGAGGAACAAAATGGCAACCTGGATCATGATAAAATTACTGGCAATGACAAGACCCAGCTTCATACTAGTCGGGGACTTCCCCTTCCTCTCTGACTTCCCCTTCCTTTCCACCCCTGCAGTCCCTCACAAACACACATATCCATCTTCTCCTAGAGTCCCCCAGCCCTCCAAAACAGGCTTGGGCTTCAGGGGGGCTTGAGTGGAAAGCCTGTTACACAAGCAGACTGACACCATTGGATGTCACCCAATAAAGGGGAAATGATTCCCTACCATTTTGAGAGCAGATACAAGATGTTGCATGGCCCCAAGGAAAATGAAGGTACTAAACTTCTAAGTAATTGGAAGCATGAAGGAGCATTGATCTGCACTTTATTTTATTTTTATTTACTTTATTTAATATTTCTATCCCATTTTTTAGGGCAGGGCAGAAAAAAGTGTTAGACTGAAAAACTGAACAAACATACCAATAGATACAAACATTTGTAGAAGTGCCAAACTAAGCTCAGTTAAAAGTTAAAAGCAAAATTAAAAATTAACGACCACTTCAAAGTAGTGAGTGGCATTACGGTAGACATCAGAAGACTGATATTTACTGGTAGGTTTTAAGAAATTAAAAAATTTGCCTATATTTGTTAGTGCACATCAGGTGTTTTTCAGGAGTGCAAATGTCATCCTTGTTTGCTTAATTTACAGAGAAAGGACAACTGTTGTGCTGCTGATGGGAATATGTGTGTGCATGCGCACATACACATGCGCACACACATACCCAATCACGACACATTTCTAAGAATGTTTTGGTAAGCTCCATATTTGCAATCTTCACATCTACTATTGCGCACACACATGCACATCAGTTAGTCATTCTACTACACTTAAAAGCAAATTTATGGGAAAGTATTTCATTTACAGGTTGTGTTTTACAGTATGAAAAAATAATACTAGTCTCTGCCCTAAGGAACTTGGGGGAGAGGAGATTGAGAAGAGAAACAGGAATGTGAGCACTTGCAGTTCAGTTACCTTAAACTTTATTTTGGTTGGGGATAGATTTAAGCCAAGACTCCACAGAATTTGAGCATGAATTTGAAGGAGAGGATATAGTACTTTATGCATGGGTGTATCAGGGGTAGGGAGAAAAGTTTCCCATCCAAACACGCCTTCCCATATTGAAAAGCATTGTGTTGCATTTTTCCTGCATAATACCTAACTCTCTCAAAATGAAGGTTAACAATTTTTAAATAAACCACATGTGTGCAAAGGAATGCATGAGGAGGAAAATTGAATTGAGAGACAGGACTGGGATTGGGAACCTGGTAGCCACTAGATGGAAATGGAAGTGGCTGGAGGAGGAAGCCTTGTCTATGCCACTTGGCTGAAGAAGAGACTTTTTTTGAAGTTTGTCACTTTCTCATTTTATTTTGTTTCCTGAGAAAGTAGGAGAGCCTCAAAATTTCATACTGGAGATCTGGGTTTTATTCTCATATCACTTTCATCGGAGTAGCCTTATTGACTCCATTGGCACTCCTCCAGGGTAAGCAGTTTGACGCTTGCAATCCCCAAATCTGTGTTGGACTGTGTCCTGCAAATGTTTGCATTTCTGGGAATGGACATATTAGCGATATCAGTAAAAATAACTGTGCTGTATTTAAGCTGGCCAGAATAGGGTGAAAATCTCTGCAGTGGGAAGAAGTATCAGTTTCCAGGCTGGCCAGAAAATCATATTTCTCCTTCAAACACAGCACAAGAGCTCATTGAGCACCAAAACGGACTGTCTAAGCTCTGAGTCAGTCCACCAGGGGAATGAAGTCTCAGTTTAAGAATTCCTTCAGATAGCAGGAATTCTGGAAGTCCTAAGGACAGAAATATTTTGCCTCGACAGATGAACAGAAAAGTTCCCCCCACCCCACCCTCTGGAGAGTCTGCTAGGCAGCAGCTGCGGGTCTTTAGTGAGGATCTGCGGGGCTCTTCTTCTCCATATTCCCTGCGCTAGTTGCCAAGGTAATTCCAAAAATAAAAAGGAAGCTGTTATTCATATGCATAACCCCAGCCTGGCGGGAAGACAATGTGTATCAGATGCAGATACACATTTCAATGGATATGCTGTACAAGCAAGACCTTCAGACGATGGCATTGCATTCCTCCAATACTTAAGCCTTTTGACATTGAGAATTTTAGCAGTGTAAAAATGCTTCTTGGAATATTGATTTATATACAGCTGTTGCGCCCTCTTCAAGAAATTATTTGGCATCTGTAAGGTTTTCAAACATATCTAAGATGTTTGTCTCATTTGTAACTGCCCTTCAAGACAACAAAACATGAAGATGCTCCGTTAAAGAAAAAAAAACCATTACCACAACCCTGTGAAGTAGGTTAGACTTGGAGTTACTCACTGAACTTCAGGATTGACTGGGGATTTCAGCCCAGGTTCGCCCAGTCAAAGTCAACATGCTATTGACTACCCCACCTTGGCTTTCATACATTACTTATTTTATACAGAGGCACACCATCGATCCATATCAGCTGCCCCTGATCAGTCGGTGTCAATTAAATTCTGTCGCACGGAATGGCAAAAAGTTTTGTAGTCAAAGCCTCGCGATGATTTTTCCGCAGCAGCAAAATGGTTGAAGCCGCTCAACTCACAGAGTACCTTCCCAACGTGTAGCCTAAATTCGGCATTACAAGTTCGGACAAAGCCATATTTGAGCCAATGAGGAACTTAAATGTTATTTCCCATCCTCAAAAGCTACTTTTCTGATAGATAACATTGGGAAGGATAGTTCCGAAGATAGGAGCTTAGTCAGTGGAAGAGTAAAGATAAGGTAGTATTAAGAACTTCTACAGACTTCTTACCAAAAATCAATTCTATCTTTTATAGTTCTCTAGAGATAATTCTTCCTTCTCTCCACCCTAATCTTCAGAAAGGGGGGGAAAGGACAGGAGCAGAATGCTACAGCTATTAAAACTTCCAGAAAAGAAGTGCCAAAGTCTGTAGAACACCTTTCTGTGTAAGCACTTCATCTAAGCCTCAGCAATAGGATGGCAAGCGTTTCTGAATTGGCTATAACTCAAACGCTAGCACATTGCTAACAGACCTAATAAAATGAAAGGAATCAACACATTATTTCCAAAGGGCCTCTCTGTGCCCAGGGGAAACTGCAAGCGCTTTCTTTAAAAAATACAGATATTATTTAACATGTATGCTCTAAAGGGGTTGTGCAATTTTGATATCTTCCCCCTTAATTGGGAATTGAAAAATGACTTTTTTTCACAAGCCACGTAGACTGATATTCAGATAAAAGGTGCAGATAAGACCACCGGCATAGTAAAGGCTGAGTAAAGTAGTACCGTTTTGGGTGGGAGGGTGTTTTCTTTCTGTTAATATTTTTATTGAAGATTTTCTTAATTTTACACACACACACACACACACACACACACACACACACACACACACAGCTCCGCACAACTACATCACCTGCATGAAAGTAAGTCAAACCAGTAATGCTATCTTCCAGGACTAGAATATAAAATAATACAAATTGGGGGGAAAATAAAAACATAGCATTATTAT
This sequence comes from Darevskia armeniaca, assembly GCA_034641395.1. Lineage (NCBI taxonomy): Eukaryota > Metazoa > Chordata > Lepidosauria > Squamata > Lacertidae > Darevskia > Darevskia armeniaca. The sequence continues at coordinate 569,701 of JAWWNF010001063.1, forward strand.
TATTATTATTATTATTATTAATTTTATTACTCATACCCCACCCATCCAGCTGGGTTTCCCCAGCCATTCTGGGCGGTTTCCAGCAGAATATATATTATTTATTTTGATATTTTATTTATTGAATTTATATACTGCCCTGGAGGTCTCAGGGCAGTTCTCAGAATAAAATCAAAATATAAAACCACAAAATACATAACATAAAAGCAACCCAATAGTCCCCCCCAAAAAAAACCACCCCCACATTTTAAAAGGGCGTAAGATGTCAATCAAATCAACCAAAGGCCTGGTTGAAAAGGAACTTTTTGCCTGGCGCCTAAAGGTGTGTGATGAAGGCACCAGGCAACCTTCTCTGGGGAGTGCATCCCACAGACAGGGAGCCGCTGCAGAGAAGGCCCCGTTCTCGTGTTGCCACCCTCCAGACCTCTCGAGGAGGAGGCACATGAAGGAGGGCTTCAGAAGATGATCTCAGGATCTGGGTAGGTTCATATGGAAAGAGGCGGTCCTTGAGGTATTGCCGTCCTGAGCCATTTAAGACTTTATAGGTCAAAACCAGCACTTTGAATTGGGCCCGGAAACTAATTGGTAGCCAGTGCAGTTTATAAAAGCATAAAGCCACAGGGTTATACCCAGAGTAGTTCTGCTTGTGCAATGGGATTTCCCCTCCCTCTCCACTGCCCCTGTGCCCCCCAAATCTGTTTAGGGGTTTTCCCAACCCTGTGGAGCAGATTGGGGGACGCGGGGATAGGAAAGGTAAGAGAAGCTCGGTTGTGCAAGCAGAAATCCTTGTGCTAGCTGAAGGACTTTATTGGATACTTCCATAAATAGCATATCCACTGAGACTGGGGCTTGGTTCTTTGTGATCTCTTGGACTGTTCCTAAGATATCTGTAAAAAGTCATCTAGATGATGGATTGCCTAGGATACATTGGTTGGGAAAAGAAATACGGATCTTTAACTTTTTATGTGTGGTGAGAATGTTTTCTAAGGACTTGAAAATAAGATGGGCTTTTATTCAGCTTCCACCATGCCACACACACACACACACACACACACACACACACACACACACACACACACTGTACAGTTTAAAAACAAAGTAGTCTTGCCGGAAACTCTTGTCCAAAATTTCCTCCCTGCTTTATTTTGACTTAAAAGATTATTAACTATTTGGTTTTGAATTGGTGTTCACCCACACATTTGGTTTCCTTGGTTAGTACAAGCCAAAATAGGCAAGATTCAAATGTTTTTGGAGACTTGTTGTTGAAAGAGAAAGTTGGCAAGGCAACCTCTGTTTCAGTGTTCTGAAGAAACCAAATGACTTTTAAAAAAATTGAAAGACTTTCCCTTAGGGTTTTTTTTGGGGGGGGGGGTTGTGTAAAATTTTCAAAGTTATCTACACGCTCACCTTAAATAAGCAGCAAGTGTCTTATTTATACATCATATTTTCCTAACCTTTGATATCACTGTTCTTTTCTTCTATCTTAATACAAACCTCTTGCCTGTTAAGAACTTGGGGTGAAGTCCTCCCAAACATTAGTGGTGACTGGAAGCAATGAGCACCATCCTTCCCCTAGATAATGTAGGGCTGGCGCTGAAAGAACATCTAATGGTTTCAGGAGCATGTGAAGAAAACTGCAAGAGACAAGGTCAAAGTTTCAGCCTGTCCTCCAGCTTAGCCACCAACCCAGCAGCAAATACTGTCCTTGATTTATGAAGCTGCTAAGGTTACTATTTGCACTTTGCATTTGTATGTTCTTTGCTGAAGCATCCCAGACAAATTGTGGGGGGTGGGGTGGAGGAAGTGGGCAATGGCATATTGTTGCTAATAGGATTTGATCGAACTGCTGCTTACTGTTTGGCATGTAACTAGATTAATAGGTTGGGTGTTCCTCAACATGGCAAGCTGCAGCAAGAGGATAATCTCCCTCCCCTTCCCCACCCGGTTTTGAGCCTTGCTCATCAGCAAATTGTAAAGCAGTAGTGGAGGTTGGCTGAGCAGCCTCTGCAGCGCTCTCTTATCCATTAAAAGGGAAGCTTCCCAAGCAGTGGCTTTAATCCTAACTTGGAAGAAGTTGCCCAGCTACGGCTGAGAAGATTCACTCTTCATTCTAACCGAATCATGAGACTATCCACAGTTCACGCTCCATGCCATAAATCTCTTCTCCCCTTCCCCCAGTACGTTCAAGAAGTATGCAAAAGAAGAAATATCTTCCAGAACTCTGCATTTTTAGAGTCAGAGTCTGTGGACAAAGTCTTGTGTGCCTTGCACACACAAATGTCCAACCACCAATCATTGGGAGTTGTTGTTTTTTAATGTGGGGGTTTGTTAATTCCTACTGGTGTTGACTTTTTTCATTGCATGTGAAAGACTTGGGATGTGACCCACAGAGTCATGTGGAATCTGCCACCTGCACATGAGCGAGGACTTTTCAGACTGCCCCTTCCAGCGGCAGTCTACCTGAAAACTCCCATCCCAGAAGGTCAGGGAATCCTTGGGACTGACTTTTGTTGAGTAATTAGAGCGTGCTGTCAGGAGAAACTGGCACCTGCTCTCTTTGCATGAACACAGAAGTGTTTTGCACATGCAGAAGAACATCTTTGGATTCGACATCATGTTCGACATCATGTTCTCACAGTGGCCAACCAGACGCCTATGTGGGAAATGTGCAAACTTGTAGCTCCTGAGTGGGTATTTTTTGCTCAATGCTCCTTCCAGCCTCAGGAGCCAGCAAGGAATTGATTTGTCTAACGCAATCCTGTTGTAACGGTGAGGGACGTGGATATTAAGGAGAAACAGAGAGAGGGGCAAGGCTATGCTTGCAAAGTCCTACAGGGCAGGCAGGACAAGAAGGAAAATAAAAAATTATACTGCAGTAAAAGCACCAAAGAGTCCTGCAAGAACTTAAAGTTTGTTTGTTTGTTGCATGGACTGTTGTGGACTCTAGCCCACTTCGTCAGATGCGTGAAACGAAATCTGAGTATAGCAGTTTGCAATAATTTCAGTCTGAAAGGACTGTAGTTTGTACCTTCTCAGTCTCTCTCTTCTGGAGGGGATTTTGCTTCAAGATTCATGTATTATATCAGGATATATATATATATATATATATATATATATATATATATATATAGCCTCTATTTCTTTTCTAACCCTGATGACTGTAAGCTATCTCGATATATCTCTTGGCTGAGGCAGTGGATTTAAGGTGTTTCCCAACTGCTAAGTGATTTGTCTCTATTGTTTAGTCAATGAGGGTGGGTGTTTTTCATTAACACTCTTAAAATTGTGCCTCTGTTGAGATTTGTTGATGTATATATATTTCAATTAGTTAATTAATGCAGTCTCAGCCAGCTACTACTCACTGGGTGGCTTTGTGCAAAACCCTTATCTCAATCTTCAGTTTCCCATCTGTGCAAAGGGGGGTGGGTCGCAACGTACCTTGCAGGGATGTTTTGAGGATAAATTAAATAAGGAGATTTTTGCCCACCCAAAGGTTTGTGACATAGGGTGGGCTTTGAATGTCTCTTTTTTTAATATTTAAAAAATGCTTAATAAGTTCAAAAACAAGACAGTTACGTGATTAAAACGAAAAAAAACTTTGCCAACCCAGATAACATCTTGGACTAATGATCCAGGATATAATAACCAAGGAATAAAAAAACTGAGAACAGTTCTTGAGGCATTCAAAGGTACAGTGGAACCTCGACTTACGAAGTACTCGACACGTATTTTTCGACTTCCGAAAGGGAAAAAGTGGCCGCGCGCCTACGAATTTTTCGACTTCCGAAAGGAAATCCTCTTGGATTTTAGATGCGGTTTACTTGACTTACGAAGTTTTAGATGGGGTTTACTCGACTTACGAAGGTTTACATAGGGTTTTCTTACGAATTTTTCGACTTAACGTTTCCAATGCATTCCTATGGGAATGCTGTTTTTCGACTTACGAAATTTTCGACTTAAGAGTGTGCTTTCGGAACGCATTAAATTCGTAAGTCGAGGTTCCACTGTATAGAGCTGCTCATGGTTTCTTGGTGGACAACAAGTATGATTTATGAGTTGAAAAGGGAAGACCAAGTAAGCCAAACAGAAAGCTTTTGAGAGTCAGGATGTATAGGTGGGACAGCTAGATTGTGTGTTCCTGCTCCACCAGTCAGGCACCTCAAAGCCCATCAGATATCCACTCACAGGTGTACTGTTTGTATGGTGCTTATACCTGTTGGTGTTGACTTGGACTGGCCCAATGCAAGTGTGAAGCCTGCTTGTGGCTATTCCATGGGCCCTGATGTTGGACAGATGAGCCTGACTGGCAGGGTAATGTGTTCACACACCCCATTATAATCACGGAGGGGTGTATGTGTGTTTACCTAAATATAATGAAGGGATGGAATATGCATCTTTTATATAGCGGGCAATCTATCATAGAAATTGAACTAAAATACTGGGCTTTTTTTTCTTTTCATTTTAAGCTAAGCTAAGCGACTCAGTGAAGACAGGGAAAAAGAAAAATGTTTTACATTGCTAGATATCTGCCTGATTGTTTCAGGGACCACCACCATACAAGTCCATCAGGAAATTTCTTACCACCCCGAAAATTCAGATTCTTTAAGGGGCATCTATATTGCGTGTTAAATACCGTCTTTCCTCTACCATCCTCTTCGCGTTAAGGCCTCAAGTCCTCTTTAACGTATTTACTAAGAATAAAATTAAGTTGGTTTTAAATAGGATTTGCTTCTAAGTAAGCTCGCTTAGAATTGTGGACTTTCTCAAAGAATGTGTGTGTGTGTGTGTGTGTGTGTGTGTGTGTGAGAGAGAGAGAGAGAGAGAGAGAGAGAGAGAGAGAGAGAGAGAGAGAGACATTTGTCCACTAGCTTTTCCTGTCTTTGGAATCTGAACTTGTTTGGTAACACACATGCAGATGTGTAGCTTTAGGCGATATTCTCTTCTCTAATGTGAATGTGTGTGCTATCACCACTGCCAGAAACATCATGGCAAAATCCAATTTTGCGTTCCTGTAGCTGGGAAAACAACACCTGGAGATCATCCGCCTGGGTTCTGCTCCCCATCATGGATGATTTGGAACATAAGGCTGATCAGACTAGATCCTTAACTCCTTACTTTATATAGTTGGTCCCTTCAACAGCCTAATTAGCTTTCTAGAAAGTGGAATGCTTTCCTTTCAATTTCTCCTTGGCAATCTGAATGTAGTTTTGTGTTGTGCACAGGCACAACTTGACTTAGTTGGATGCACTGCTTGAGCAAACCTTGGAAAACAATTAGGGTATCTTTCAAACTGACTCAATTTGATTGCATAATTACTCAAATAATGGTCAGTAATGGAATACGTAGGGTTATCTTCTGGCTAATCCTCAAGTAATGGAATTGTGTATCTCATTTTTTCTCTCCCTCCCCCCCCCCTCCTTCTCAGCCGTTCCCAATGTGCAGGGGAAAAACTGAGACACAAGTGATTATGGGAAGTAGGGAGAGCCACTGGAGGCCAGCAAGGAAAAGGAGACCTTATCTTAAGCAATTAATCAGGAAACTCATATTGTAGGACAATTATTCAAAGCTCATTCTAAAATAGTTTTAGAGCCCCAGGTCCTAAGATACTTTCCCGCCTCCCCCACCCACCCACTTTTCATTTGTCAAGGTCACTTGGAGCACCAGGGGCCAAGCCTTGCTGCAGTTTGAAGAGGGCTGTTTTTTAATTGTACTGCTTTGGACACCTTATCCTGTTTCTCTCCCCCCCCCCTTTTATTTTAAGTGGGTTACCTTCTGTTGGTGTTGAGCAGTCGCCAGTTTAGGAGCCGGCCATCATTTTCTTCAAGCAAAGTGGAGCAGCAGATAAACAAAAGCACAGATTAGTGTGTTTCCCCCCACCCTGTGGCAAGAGGAATAAATTCTTTGCAGATCTGAATCTCTTGCATCTCAGCCTGGGAGAATGCTTGCATGGGTTCTTGCTCGGCTGTCATACAGGAAGTACAAATAGAGGAAGGAGGAATTGTTCCTTGATCCTTTTGTATAACATCCCTAGATGCCCTTAGTCTTGCCTGTTCCTAAACATCAACTTGGATTCCCCAAAATAAAGACATGTAGAAACCATGCTAACCCTTGATTTGTTTTACCTATGGTTTGTTTCACAGGCAAGCTAATAAATAATGGCTTATCTATACAAAACTTGGTTTGTTTCCTAACCGTTCTTCCTTGTGCCTCTTCAGGTGTCTGAGATATGGTAAACAAGCAAACTGCAGCTAGGCAAGGTTGTTGAGTTTGCTCACACCAGCCCAGTTAACCCATTGCTAAGTGAGAACAGGCTTTGCCCCTCCCCATATCTTTTGCTGCCATGCTTCTTGAAGCTAAGCCATGGTTTGGCTTAGTGTGCATGAACCAGGGCTCATGGGTTGTCTGGAGCAGGACAAATCATGAGCGTAGGATCAGGCATAACAATAAGCCAAACCATGGCTTAGGTCTGAGCACTGTTGCAGCAAGAAGAACCAGGGAGAGTGAAGTGGCCACATGTTCCAGCTTAGCCATGGTTTGCCTTGGCATTAATTTGCAAACTGGGATCACAGAAAACAAACCATAGTTAGTGGGCTGGGTCCAGACATACAAAAACAAACAAAAACAAACAAAAACAAACACCCCCCCCCACACAATTTGGCTTAACAACAAGATGGTTCCATTGTTATGTGTGAACCAAATGGCTATTTTCTTACAGCTTCTGAAAATTCAATGGAGTAACTTTAGTATACAGATATTAGGGCTTATTAGAATACAAGCATTTGTATTATCTTAATAGGCCTTCTCTCTTTGACGCGAGAGAGAGCCTTTTCTAAGTTGATGTCTTCCCCACCAAAGATGTGTGCAATCTATTTATTCACTTGGTCTATTTATATATCTACCAACACCCAAAAATCTTTAGGGGCTTTACAGTAAATTCAGTGAAAACAGCGAGTCACCGTTTAAAATTGCATATTACAAAACGCAAAACAGAAATATAATAACGGCAAAGGCCTTAGCAAACAACCAGGTTCTTACGTGGGATCTAAATGCCCGCAGCATGGGAGCCATCTGAATTTCAAGAGGAAGTGGGCAGCAGAGCTTGGGTGCCACCACGGGAAAGGCTTGTCAGTGCCAAACAAGGAGATCCCAGCACTGCGACATTTTAAGGAGGGCTACCTTGGCTGATCTCAGCTCAAGGGTAGGTACATATAGGGAGAGAGTCTCTAGGTGTTTCCTTTTATTTTCCTTCTGAACTATTCAAATGAAAATTTAATTGACCAGTTATTTAATCCAGACCTTAGAAAATACATAGATAGAGTGTCCACCGCAGAAAACGCCACTTCAACTAGTGCCCTTGCCCTCGACCCTCCTGCCTCTTCTTGCAACAGTTCTCCAGCCCCATTCCCGTCGCAGTTGCTCAGTTTCCAGGACCTGAGCAGAGAGATTTATCAGAAGGCGTTGCACTGATGCATGCGGTTCTGGGAGGAGAAGCGGTAGATCTCCGCAGCCCTCCTCCACAGAAAAGCCTAAGGTCATCGTAAACAGCGAGAGGCCTTCAAGTGGATGTGGTTTTAATTTTTCTCATGCCCTCTAAATTTCGCTGCTTGCTTGAGTGAGAAAACTACCCGCAGAATTATTACTCAGCGTGATGGCCCGGTGCTCTGGTAGCATTTTTCCAGGGGTGCTGACAGCAGCGTTTTGAAGCTGACAGAGAGTAGGGCTCTCCTCTCCAGTTTCAAATGGCTGCTGAGTGCCGCCTGAGAGGTGCTACTGTGTGGCTGCATGGAAGATCACACTACCTGATAATTCCCTGCCTGCCCACCCCTTGCCCCCACTCCTCAACTCCCAGTCCTAGGGGCACTTGATGCGGAATGGGTTAGAAGGAGAAAACACAAGAGAAGGAAGGAGGCCAGTTGAACATGGAGAGAAATGAACAGAGTTCTTGTTGAGTGATAAAACGGGTGGGGGTGGAGGCTCTTTTCAAAGCTATGATCTACCCTCTTACAGTCTTACGTTTGAAAAAAACATAGGGGGAGGGACTCCTGTTGCCTCCCCCCCAAAAAGACACAACATTTTATGCTTTATTTTAACTTGTGCATGCAATTTCTCTCCTCCTCTCCAGTTACTTATTATAAATAGTGTTCTATATCTGTGCATGCATATGCTCAAGGACTCCTAATCGAGGCTTGAAAAATTCCAGGGCTGTTCGCATGTCAACCATTTCAAACTAACAGCATTATTGGCACCTGTCAGTCTCTGGAGACAATGGAGTGCACATCCGGGGGTGAAGTCAAACTGCTGCGATAGCAGCGCCAAAGTGACCTCCCCAGTGCGTATGGAGGTACTGGGCTGCCCAGACGACAAGACCCCCTTCTCGGCCTCGCTGGTGTGGTCCAAAGGAAAGCACAGCAAAACGTTTGGCACCAGCTTGGCTGCAGGAGTTGCCGGAAGGAGGTGTACAAGGTGCCATCCAACTGTCTTAGGGACTCCACTCCGGATTTGTGTAGGGTTTAGCCTTTTATTCTCCCAAAGATATCCTGCAAGGCAGAAGAATTTTAGGAACAAAGTTCTCCTTCTTTTAGATTACCTAACTTCTCAGGTTGACAAGCCGCATCTGCGCCTCACTTACCTCTAGAGCACGTGCAGAAACCGCCTTCTTGACTCTTGGTCTCATCTGCTCAATCTGCTGGAGCTTTGTATTTGCATGCCTGTCAAAGCTGTTCCCAGGATAGTGGCTGCTGTCGCATGCTGACAGCTTCTAGGAGACACAGGTGAGAGCTGAATGCAGGTTCTGGCATAAACTTGCATTAACTGCAGGGGCCAATGTCTGTAGCGGTCATTTTTCATTTTTCTCTTTTTGGTGACGATCTAGCCTTGTATGGTGCAGCAAATGAGCTACATGTTATTCAGTTCGGAGGTTTCCAAACCTTCACCAAGTCCCCCTTTGGAGCTTCAGATCTGAGATTACTGCACAATTGATACAAACCAGCCGCACATTCTGTTTTTTTTTTTTTTTTTAGGAAATACTTATTTTTTAAAATTTTATTCTATTTATCAAAACATTCCTATCCCAGCCTTCTGGTACAAAAGCACTGCTCTAATTGGCTTCCTATCTTGCATCTCAGTTTGTCGTCCCCTTTCCATTTATCTACTTTCTGCAAGGAGTCCATAGCCCTTGCTTGTTTCCCTAACTTGTCCCAGTCTTATTTTCTTGCACTGATGCCTCTCATTTGGGGGATGTAGGCATGGGGACATGTTGACAACACAAAAACATTGCCTGTCTCCCACTAATCCTCTGGATGCTGTCAACTTCCTGCAGCGAACAAGATGTTCTAATTCTAGTCTTCTTTGGCGATCACTTGTAGCTGAATAAGATTGTCTTCCATAAACACAGTTTTAACAGTGAGTCCATAAGTGACTGTGGAGGCCAATTCTGGATCCACACGTCCTTCCACAGTGGGGACATTGGTTTCCGGGCGGAAGTTGATCACGGTGTGGATTTGCCAAGCATGCCTTCCTCTTGGCATGTTTCTCCCTTTCATCCTGAGTTTGAACGTCTTCAAAGCCCATGAATCATAGAATCATAGAGTTGGAAGAGACCACAAGGGCCATCCAGTCCAACCCCCTGCCAAGCAGGAAACACCATCAAAGCATTCCTGACAGGTGGCTGTCAAGCCTCTGCTTAAAGACCTCCAAAGAAGGAGACTCCACCACACTCCTTGGCAGCAAATTCCACTGTCGAACAGCTCTTACTGTCAAGAAATTCTTCCTAATGTTTAGGTGGAATCTTCTTTCTTGTAGTTTGAATCCATTGCTCCGTGTCCGCTTCTCTGGAGCAGCAGAAAACAACCTTTCTCCCTCCTCTATATGACATCCTTTTATATATTTGAACATGGCTATCATATCACCCCTTAACCTTCTCTTCTCCAGGCTAAACATACCCAGCTCCCTAAGCCGTTCCTCATAAGGCATCGTTTCCAGGCCTTTGACCATTTTGGTTGCCCTCCTCTGGACACGTTCCAGCTTGTCCGTATCCTTCTTGAACTGTGGTGCCCAGAACTGGACACAGTATTCCAGGTGAGGTCTGACCAGAGCGGAATACAGTGGTACTATTACTTCCCTTGATCTAGATGCTATACTCCTATTGATGCAGCCCAGAATTGCATTGGCTTTTTTAGCTGCTGCATCACACTGTTGACTCATGTCAAGTTTGTGGTCTACCAAGACTCCTAGATCCTTTTCACTTGTACTTCTCTCAAGCCAGGTGTCACCCATCCTGTATTTGTGCCTTTCATTTTTTTTGCCCAAGTGTAGTACTTTACATTTCTCCCTGTTAAAATTCATCCTGTTTGCCTTGGCCCAGTTCTCTAATCTGTTAAGGTCATTTTGAAGTGTGATCCTGTCCTCTGGGGTATTAGCCACCCCTCCCAATTTGGTGTCATCTGCAAACTTGATCAGGATGCCCTCAAGCCCATCATCCAAGTCATTGATAAAGATGTTGAATAAGACTGGGCCCAAGACAGAACCCTGTGGCACCCCACTAGTCACTTCTCTCCAGGATGAAGAGGAGCCATTGATGAGCACCCTTTGGGTTCGGTCAGTCAGCCAGTTACAAATCCACTGAATGGTAGCATTGTCTAGCCCGCATTTTACCAGCTTCTTTACAAGAATATCATGGGGCACCTTGTCAAAGGCCTTGCTGAAATCAAGATAGGCTACATCCACAGTGTTCCCTTCGTCTACCAGGCTTGTAATTCTGTCAAAAAATGAGATCAGATTAGTCTGACATGACTTATTTTTCAGAAACCCATGCTGACTTTTAGTGATCACAGCGTTCCTTTCTAGGTGCTCACAGACCGTTTGCTTAATGATCTGCTCTAGAATCTTTCCTGGTATTGATGTCAGGCTGACTGGGCGGTAATTGTTTGGGTCCTCTCTTTTCCCCTTTTTGAAAATAGGGACAACATTTGCCCTCCTCCAGTCTGCTGGGACTTCACCTGTTTTCCAGGAATTCTCAAAGATTACTGCCAGTGGTTCTGAAATCACCTCTGCCAGTTCTTTTAATACTCTGGGATGTAGTTCATCTGGCCCTGGAGACTTGAATACATCTAAACTAGCCAAGTGTTCTTCTACTACCTCCTTACTTATTCTGGGCTGTGTTTCCCCTGCTGAATCATCTGCTCCATATTCTTCAGGTCGGGCATTGTTTTCTTTTTTGGAGAAGACTGAGGCAAAGAAGGTATTGAGGAGTTCTGCCCTTTCTGCGTCCCCTGTTCGCATTTCACCTTCTTCTCCTCTAAGTGACCCCACTGCTTCCTTGTTCTTCCTTTTGCTACGGACATACCCATAAAAACCCTTTTTATTGCTTTTAACCTCTCTAGCAAGCCTGAGTTCATTCTGTGCTTTAGCTTTTCTGACTTTGTCTCTACATGTGCTGGCTATTTGTTTGAATTCCTCTCTGGTGGTTTCCCCCTTTTTCCATTTCTTGTACATATCCCTTTTAAATCTTAACTCAGTTAAAAGTTCTTTAGATAGCCACCCTGGCTTCTTTAGGCACCTTCCATGTTTTCGTCTCATTGGTACTGCTTGAAGTTGTGCTTTTAATATCTCCCTTTTAACAAACTCCCATCCATCATGAACTCCCTTCCCTTTTAGTATTACTGACCATGGGATCACACCCAGCATTTCCCTAAGTTTTCTGAAGTCGGCTTTCTTAAAGTCTAGAATTTGAGTCTTAGTATGCTTGGTTGCTCCTTTCTGATGTATAATAAACTCCAGAAGAGCATGATCACTCCCACCTAATGATCCTGCCACCTAATGATCCTGCCACTTCATGACACCTTTGGTAAAGGCTGATCTCCAATTGGAGCGCTCGCAGGCAAGTGTTTCCCAATTGTTGTTGTTTATACTACTGCTTTTTTTTAAAGATTTGCCTTGAGACAGTCTTTAAACCTCTTTTGTTGACCACCAGCATTAATCTTTCCATTTTTAAGTTCGGAATAGAGTAGTTGCTTTGGAAGATGATAATCAGGCATCTGCACAACATGACCAGTCCAATGTAGTTGATGTTGAAGAATCATTGGTTCAACACTGGTGATCTTTGCTTCTTCCAATACACTGGTATTTGCCTGTCTTCCCAAGTGATGTGTAAATCGATTAAGGGCTGAGGAACAAGATCATAACAGTGGCAGTTCTGCCTTTATAGGTTGCTCTTTGCAAATCTAGCCCAGCCTAGATCTCGTCTACCCTGCGCCAAAAGATACTTGGCTAATTGAGCTATGAATACCTTACTCTGATGCAATGTGCCAGAAGCGAAGCACCTGTATTGATACTTTTTTTTTTTTAAGTGCATTCAGTTTATTTTAGTGGGGGGCAGAACAACTTGTATGCGCACATAAGCAATTTGTCTTTTCTGCCAATTTGTAGGAACACCTGGCAGGGGTGTGCTGTGCAAATTTCAGTATCTTTCCATCTAGGTTTTCATGCTGCCTCTCTCACCATGAACTCTGAAGCTGGCTTTGAACGAGAGCGTCTTTAACAAGAGTGTGAATCGAGAGTGGTATCATTAGCAGCCTGCTATGGAAGCAACCAGGAAGGAATGTTGCCTTTTTAAACCAGAGCTTGTGTTTAGGTAGGGAAGTTCATAAGCCTGCAGAGGGTGTAGATAGATTGGGACTTACTGCAGTTGACTTGCCTTTTCTCTCTCCCTCTCTCTTTTTTCAGTAGCACATCCCTGTCCTTGAAAATATATGGCTGGGGCAACCACGGGTCATGCCATATTATTTTAATTAAACTTTACACCTAATACATTATGCCAAGTGTACATTTAAAACGTTAGGGTGGAAATGTGATAAACTTGTTTGCAAACACTTTGTCAGGGAACCTGATTGACTGCCATCTCAGCTTGTTGGCAGATCCAAGTTTACCTCTGTCTTCGCTATTTTCAGACTAGGGACAGGCATACATTGGGGGGCCCCTGTTTCTTCTTTTTAAAGACCCTGATGTTGGGAAAGGTAGAGGGCACAAGGAGAAGGGGACGACAGAGGATGAGATGGTTGGACAGTGTTCTCGAAGCTACTAACATGAGTTTGGCCAAACTGCGAGAGACAGTGAAGGATAGGCGTGCCTGGCGTGCTCTGGTCCATGGGGTCACAAAGAGTTGGACACGACTGAACGACTGAACAACAACAACATGGTGGTAGTGCTGCTGTTGCAGACCATCTTAGATCAGACCACAACCCAGTAATGCCATCATGTAAATCGAAAGCAGGGTTTGTGAGGTAGGTCCTGGTGTATTGCATGGATTTGGGTCTCCTTGCTAGGGAAAGAATCAGAGGACCTTAACCTCTTGTTTATATGTTCTTTAAGTGATCTCTTTACCAAAAATGGAGGCAGGGAGATGAGCGGGGAAGATTGGAAAGATGACCGGTGAGAGGTCCTTTGTCTATGAGGGTTTGGACATGGCATCCAGTTGAGGCCAATCTTTGGATGTCTTATGCCATACTGACTTGCTTTTATTTTTAGCATTGTGCTGTTAAAATTGTCACCTAAGACATGCTGATAGAGATTTTGCAGGGGTGTGTGTGCAATGGCCCATTTAGTTCAGCATTCTGTTCTCTCAATGGCCAAGCAGATAGATGCAAGCAGACCCCCTGAGCTCAACAGTGCTCTCCCTCTCCCCTCCTCAGTTTACAGCAACTGGTATTCAGAGGCACATTGTCTCTCACCGTGGAGAGCCATCAATAGCCTATGCTTCTGCCTTGCTACAGGTCTCCTACATTCCCTGTGGGCTTCCCTGGTGTCAAATAATAGGGAAGGGACAGCTGAGAGCAGGGCAGATAGATGGCCTTGTTGCGTTGGGTAATGCCTGTTTGCATCTATGTTTTAAAATGAGTGAATTTGGGGGTTTATTTTAAAATAAGACGTTGTCAGTGCTAGCATGAAAAGCCCCTTCTCCGCAATATTAAATAAGTAAGCACAGGCTGGGGAAACTAACTGTTTACTCGCCATCCCTCCCTCCCCGCCAGCTCACTGCAGTGGCAGTACACTTGAGAAGTGTAAATACTGCCTGGATTCCCAATCTGCAGATTGTAAAACATGACCTTTTGTCAGAGGATCGGTGGAGGATCTTAGATGGCTCAGAAATTTCCAACCCAGAAGCACTTGAAAAGGGAGATTATTGAAATACTCCAGATAGTGACATTGTCTCGGATGATCTCCAAATTCATATTTCTTTTATCGGGAATGAGCGAGTGTGAGAAATCTCACCTTAATGCACACTATTACCATAGCTGTGCCCCTATTATACTATTGTAATCGGGTCTGAACCAAGAGCAGTGATTAACGATGGCAATTTATTGTATCTGACGAGGGGAGAAAATGGGAGATGTTGTCGTTATCATAAATCATATCATAAATAACCAAAGAGAAGCCCTCGGAAAGCTTGTGTGGTGTCAGCAATGAGGCACTTTTCGGCGCGTTCGCCCAGGATGGTAGCCATAGAAACCCCAAAGTCATATTGTTATCTTAGTCTTGCTGCAGTTATGTGATACAACCATATTAACATATAGATTAGGCCATTTATAATACTAGGTGTCATTTCAGGTTAGCTTGCTTATATAGCATTTTAGGGCTCTCTCCTTTTCATTCTGCAGAATGTTAGGGAAAGGCTGTGTTTTCGCAGGTCAGTCTCAAGCCATTTATAACCCATCAGCGTCACACAACTGTCAGCCCGTTTAATATACTCCTGTTATTGATTGGTTGCAGTGTGCAAGTTGTCACTGCCTAATTACCTTGTCTTTGCTAATAATTTCATTTTTAACAGGGGTGGGGGTGGGGAAATGAAATATGTTTAAACAAGGAATATAGTGCATATACTTTACTGAGTTATTTGGTCCAAAAAGCCCGATTTATTGCCGAGGTGCAGATAGGGGGGGGGGGAGCCTGTTGCAAACATCCTAGGAAAACTTGCTCAGCTTTGCAGTTTGTTTGTTTCTGGTGCTTTTTGACTCTGTGTGGTGTGCCCCCCCCCCCCCGGTTAGTTGTTGCTGTTCTTCTTAAGGTGAGATGCGGTGTAGGCTGCAGCTTGCATTGGAAAAATGGTAATGATGGCAACTGGACTGTTGCCAGCATAGCAAATGAAATTATTTAGAATTATATGGGATTTGTGCATAGCTTCCTCTCTCTCTCTTTCTCTCTCTCTCTCTCTCTCTCTCTCTCACACACACACACACGTTTTCACATTTATTCCTATAAAATCGAACTCTGCAACTCACAGATGATCTCTCTTCTCCGGTTTACAAATCTTAATTGAGCCATCGGCTCCCCATGGGTTATCGGGCAAGCGACTAACTCAGCCATTGCACCTCTCCCCCTTGCCTCCACAAAAAGAACCCGCAGTATGGGGATAACAATACTGACCTACCTTGCAGGATTATTGCAAGGAACTCTGGGTTAAATACTGTAGTTTTTCCTTGTATAAGACACCCCCATGTATAAGACAACCCCTATTTTTTGAGCCCAAAATTAAGAGTATTTAATTGCAACATTCTGTGTGTATAAGACGACCCCCAATTTTAAACTTAACATTTTTGGGGGGAAATATAGTCTTATACACGGAAAAATACAGTATATATCAGACATTTCGAACACTTTAGCGCACTACATAAAAGCACACTACATAAATGCTGTAGTGTTGTTGTTGTTGTTGTTGCTGCTGCTGCTGGTGGTGGTGGAAGCTTGCATCAGATTCCTGTTCAGCCAGTCCCAGTGTTCTCTGCCCATCTCTCTGTGTCTCCCTTTCCCATGTGAGCCCAGTCATCTGCCACCCAGTGTCCTTTTCTCTGCATGCTGCCCCCATGTCTGGCAGGTATATGGGGCCTACTTGTATCTCCCGTGTACCACCCATTTATCTCCCTCCCTTTCTCATTGCCCATTTGTCATCGTTGCGCTGCGTTTTCCATGTCTCTTGCATGTGTGTTGCTCGTCACTGTGTGTCTCTTGCATACTGCAGTCAATTTCTTGCTCTCTTCCAAGGTATGTTGTGGTCATGGCAAGGCTTCCCCACCTGAAGTACTGTACACCACAAAATAAGTTTACAGTGGTACCTCTGGTTACGTACTGAATTCGTTCCGGAGGTCTGTTCTTAACCTGAAAATGTTCTTAACCTGAAGCACCACTTTAGTTAATAGGGACTCCCCCTGCTGCTGCGCCACTGCTGCCCGATTTCTGTTCTCATCCTGAAGCAAAGTTCTTAACCCGAGGTAATATTTCTGGGTTAGCAGAGTCTGTAACCTGAAGCGTATGCAACCTGAAGCGTATGTAACCTGAGGTACCACTGTATTTTTTTTAAAGCGAAGCTGGATACTCTTAAAGCAAAGTATAAATACATGGTGGTGGTTTTGTTTGTTACTGTATTCTTATCACATTTGTCAGCTGAGGGTTCTTAATGGTACCAAACAGGAAAAAGAGCAATCCACACCAGTATTTTGGCACCACCATGCAATAATATATTTTCCCCCTGTCTCTCTTCAGAAGCTACCCATGCAGAAATTAATTCTATTTGTTTTACATTCAAACTTTTCTGCTCTGCATTATCCCTTATGGTTAAGGGCAAATAGCAAAGTTTTAAAACCCAAGTTTTAAAAAATCTACAGTCAGTTTACCTTCTGATGTTTAAAAGTCTTCTTTAAAATGAATGCCCTGTTTGGGAACTCCAGAAGTGATATTTAAAAAGAGAAAAGTGTGTGCACACACAAGCCGATAATTACATTTGCAGGACCTCTAGCTGTGAAAACTTGCAAAAGGAAGGCATGCACTAGAAAAAGTTGACGTTTTGCTAGTTGTATGCTGCTGTCCGTTGTACTGTAATCTTTTTGATGATGTTTATGCTTTTAAATTTGTATACTTCTTGCATGGTTTCCTAGCAGGAAATTACTAAGTAAATAAATAGTAAAACAAACCAGGTAGCCTCAGCCAACCTTGCAGACAAGTAAGAAACAACTTATCACTACCGCGTTCTCCCCAGGAGCTTGAGCAATGACTTGCCTAGAAGGAGATTGTAGTTTTTCTCTTAGCCAATGTCTAACCCACAGCCTTGGAGTAATAAACCCTACACAAATCTGGAGCGGAGTCCTTAAGATGGCTGGATGGCGCTTTGTACACCTTCTGGCAACTCCTGCAGCCAAGCTGTTGTCAAACATCTTGCTCTGCTTTCCTTTGGACCACATCAGCGAGGCTGAGAGGGGGGTCTTGTCACCTAGACAGCCCAGGACCTCCATACGCACTGCCTAGGCCTGAGCCCCGGAGAGGTCACTAGCTGCTGCTGGGGGAGCAGTTAGGAGTTACTGGCCTCTGCAGCCACAGCAGGCGCTGTGATTCTCCAGTGGTTTGACTTCACCCCAGAATGCCAGCTGATTGGCAGCTACTGTGACAGGGAGATGCTGCACTGTAACAGCAAAGAGATTTGAGCTATGAATGGGGAAGCTGCTGTCTTGAATCCCATTATTATTATTATTATTATTAGTTGTTGTTGTTGTTGTTGTTTGTTAGTTCATCATCCTGCACACTTCTGCTTTTGGGGGCTCATACGATCGGATGCTCCTCCATCCACAAATATTTCCTGCACACTGAAAACTAGCATGTCAGAGAGAAGAATTCAAGCTTAGTCTTTCCCCTGACATTTGGTTTTCTGCACGTACAGTACGTTTATAGTCACCCAGAGAACTTGAGTTATAGGTAGCCTATAAATCGTATTCCTAAATAGAAGAAAATTTTGTATTTTGCTGTGAAGGAACATAATCATGTGAAAGCTCACCTTCCGTCTGAATTGATACAGTCTAGAAAGAGGTTTAGCTTTTCAGATGCTGTTGTAAGAACGCAAGATACCTAGAATATCTTTGGCTTTTAGTAGGCCTGTCAACATCTGTCTGAAACACATTTTAGAGAACTTGTTAATAACTCTTAATGGACTGTTGGAAGGAGGAGCTATTGAATGGTGTTTTTGCGGGTGATCAGAGGTATATTCTGAAGCGGGATAGGGGGGAATCATAGTTCCTTGGGCCCCTTGGAATTTGATGCAGGGAACTAAGCAACGTGAAGGCATTTTCCAGGCCTGCATTGGGCTGACATCTATAACTTGGAAGCTGTTCCCTATGAATTTGAAATGTTTTTCCAGCACCACCACTCATTCCCCTCTTAATTCATACCATTATAGGGCAAGAAAGCATATTTCATTCCCATAATAGATCAGATAATGATTGAACCAGATTTGAGAAACCTGCAGCACAAAAACTGGCGGTTCAGTCTATTTCTAGCAGGTGCCGACTCAGTCAAGAGTGATTTGATTTTCTTTTTTTTTAAGAGACAGAAATGTGCATGCCCATCCAAGCAAAACTGAACGGCCTAACACTTTTCTGTTTTTCACAGAAGGCTAAGGCTTTATCCCCGGGCAAAGTCTCCACTCTGGACTGGCTGCTGTAAATCCTCTGGGCCTTGGCAAAGCTCGACTTGTTAGCTCGTTTTACTTAATTTGTGATGCTGGCACTCATTCATGCTTCAGCCCAGGGCTCTTGACTCAACTCTCCTAAATCGGGGCATTGACACATTTTAGAGGGAAGAAACATCCCCTCCCATAGCCTGAAAGGAAACTCTTCCAAATAAGATTCTTTAAGTTGGATTCAGAATAAAGGAAGACTTTTGCACAGTTTCAGAATAATATTTTATTTTATTTTATTTTTTAAAAAAATGTTTGTTAAAATAACAAAATTGCATACTCATTCCTCCTTGCAGCCACCTTCCAAAAACCAAATAATTCTGGGTATTCCTCACTAATAGCATCTACAGGTTGCTTTCATGCTGGAGTTTTTAAAATTCTTGCAATTACTAAGCTTCAAAAGCAGCCTCTTGGTGAAAGAGGATAAATGAGGGCCGTTATATGGTTAAGCGAAATACGAGTGTGTACTGCACCCACTTTCGTGTTGCTAAGGTCAAGCCAGACAGACTTTTTTTTTTTATGAAGTTGGGTAAATGAATATACAAAGGTTATTTAACAGTAGTAGAGCTAGGGAATCATTCTGTGATTGAACCATTGGTTGTATCCAACCAAGTGCTAATCAAAGGAAATCTACTGAAATTAATGGACCTAATTAATTAATCTCATTCTTTGATTTCAGTTGGTCGACTCTGAATATGACTAACATGCCTCCCTGGGCTCCTTTGGGAGGAAAGACAGGGGGGAAAACATTGAATACAACTCCATGTAGCTACATTGATTTTTTAAAAAGCTACACACCCTGACATAAGCAAAAAGTGTCACGTATTAGGGTACATTTGATTCTAGATGACCAGCTATATTTTCTTGCCGCTACATACATATATATATATACTCTTGGGATTGTATCCAACACTGATGTTCTGTTCTAGACAATTGGGGGCCACTCTGGAACAGATATTTAGAGGTGTTTAGGGAGAGAACCCCTAGGAGAGAAACGGGAAATCCTGCTGTGCTAGTGAAAGTCCACTCACACAGCGCTGGATAAAACTTACGATGGTCAACCAGAGTTGTTTATGTTTTGCTTTTGGTTTATTTGGTCCACTCTTCCTTCCTTGCTACTTTACACATAACTTCAGTGAAACTCAGTAAAAATAAGGTTTCAGGTTGGTTGGTTGGTTGGTTTAAGGAAGGAAATAAGACATTTTTCTCTCTCTGAGGATATGTATTTCCTTGGCCCTCTAGCAAAATCCAGCACACCTAGAATCTCTCCTCTGGTTGTGATATTTTGATCCAAAGAAGCAGACAATCATTTGACATGGAGGGAGATGCTGCAGTTGGCTCCAATTGAAATGGTAGATGTAGTGGATTTAAAAAATAAAAAAGCAGTAGAAAAATTGCTTATGGACCACAATTTGAGAATGGATTTCTCTGAAAATATGAAAAAGATACCATATATATTCATATATATATGATATATATAAGATATTCATATATATATATATATATATATATATATATGAATGAATAAAGTTCTGTTGTGTACCATTTAATCTGCATACTGTATCTGATAAGTGAAATGTTTGTTTTTGTACATTTCTTAAACCGAGTCATTCAGTCCATGTGAACTTACTTCTTGTGATCTCTTTATAGAACGTTGTGCCGTTGTCTTAAGTAAGCTAACAACTTTCCCTTTACTTGTTTCTTGCAACAGAGGAAGAGGAAGAGCAGGTGCCCACTGATGGCGGGACTTCAGCAGAAGCCATGCAGGTACCTTTGGAGGAAGAGGGAGAAATGGAAGAAGAGGAGGCTGTCAACGATGAAAACTACTTGAGCAAGAGGCCATTAGAAAGTCCTGAATCTGAGGAAATGCCTGCCACGAAGCGGCCAAAACTAGCTAGCTTGAAAGGAGATAGTCCAGACGGGACGGTGGAACCGCGTGAGCCTCTTAGTTCAATCAATGCCCAGAAGGTGCCCCCCATGCTTTCCCCAGTTTGCGTTCCGGATGGTGCTGACGTGGCTCCTCTCTCTCCAGAACCGCCCATACTGGCTCCCATTGCAAAATCGCAGTTGCCGGTTTCCAAACCGTTGGAGCCGAGAGCATTTACACCTAAAGCAAAGGTGAAAACGAACTCCCCAGGGCAGAAAACTAAGGTGCCCAAAGTTCCTCCATCACCAGCAGTGGCCGGAAGCCCCATCCGCTCTCCAAAAACTGGACCCAAAGAGAAGAAATCGCCGGGCCGATCCAAGAGCCCCAGAAGTCCTAAGAGTCCAAAGGTTCCAGTTCATATCCCTCAGGTAGCAGTTAAGCAGGAGACCCCAAGTAGAACGCCCTTGGCAGCATTAAGTGAAAAGATGGGGAAAGAGGATATCCAAATAAAACAAGGGCCGACCCCCGTTGACCCTGGGAAACCAAACAGTGAGAATCCGGCGAAGAAAGTAGCCGTGCTCGACAAGACAATTGACGATTCCATTGATGCTGTAATTGCTCGTGCTTGTGCTGAACGGGACCCGGACCCATTCGAGTTTTCCTCAGGGTCAGAATCGGAAGGGGATGTTTTCACTAGCCCTAAAAGACTGTCAGAGACTACAACCCCCAAAGCTTCTGTTTCAGCTAACAGCAGCTTAAATAAAGCAGGAAGCACCCCAGTTCCTCCCTCTGGTGGAACGTCAAGCTCAGACATTTCATGGACGATGGATGACTCCATAGACGAGGTCATTCGAAAAGCAAACATGGGTCCTCCTGCCAATTTGCCTGCAAACTTCCCTTATTTCTCATCTCCCTCTGCTTCTCCACCAACTCCAGAGCCTCTGCTCAAAGTTTACGAGGAGAAAACTAAGCTGGCTTCCTCAGTAGAAGTTATGAAGAAGCTGAAGAAAGAGTTGAAGACAAAAATGAAGAAGAAGGAGAAGAACAAAGACAAGGAGAAGAATAAAGAGAAGAACAAAGACAAGGAGAAGAACAAAGACAAGGATAAAGACAAAGATGGAGGCAAAGAAGTAAAATTTCCATGGAAGGACTTGATCAGAGATGATGACTTGGATCCGTACAAGTTCAAAATTAAAGACTTTGATGATGAGCCAAAAGTGAAGGTAAAAGATGGCAGCACCAAGAAAGAGCGAGAGAAGCATAAAGACAAGAAGAAAGATAAAGGCAAGAAAGATAAAGACAAGAAAGACAAAGAGAAAGTTAAAGAGAAAAATAAAGGCAAGAATAAATCTTTGCCTCTTGTTCTGCCTCCCAAAGACCTGCCCCTGCCCTTGTTTAGTACCCCGGCTGCCATGAAACTCCCGTCGCTGTTGCCAGCCCTCCCGACAATTCTTCCCGAAAAACTCTTTGAGGAAAAGGAGAAGCCCAAAGAAAAGAAGAAGGACAAAAAGGAGAAGAAGAAGAAGAAAGAGAGGGAGAAGGACAAGGAAAAGGAGAAGAAGGAGAAAGAGAAAGAAAAGAAGGAGAGGGAGAAGAAAGAAAAGGAAAAAGAGAAACACAAACACGAAAAAGTAAGCAATTGGTGTATTTTGTGGTGGGGTTCTGTAAGGGCTCGGGGTTGTCTTCTCGGGAGTAAAGAGCCAGAAACCTCTGTTTCTATAAGGCTAATAACTTTATTTACAGACTGTGTACATCAGAGCGTTAAGATTCATGTCTGCTTGAGTCGGTTCCAGAA
Organism: Darevskia armeniaca; assembly: GCA_034641395.1. NCBI lineage: Eukaryota > Metazoa > Chordata > Lepidosauria > Squamata > Lacertidae > Darevskia > Darevskia armeniaca. The sequence goes on from JAWWNF010001063.1 coordinate 591,853, forward strand.
TCTGGGAGTGGCTTTTGCCTACTCCTCCCCCAACATAAGAGTTTCGGTATCCCAAAGCGTCGCCTCCTTTCCTTACGCTTCCCCCCCCTATGCATTTGGGGCGACGGAAGTAGCTGGCCGCTTTGCTTTTCAGACCACTCAAGTGGTGCTGAGGCTCTGCCAACATCCCTAGCCCTCAGCTCCACCACACTTCCTGGCAGTTCCTGCTCATCACCACTGGGGTTCTCCTTACTGTCCCCACTGGACTCTGAACTGCTTCCCAGGAGAGGCTGCACTTCCCTCCATCCCGCCTTCCCCGTCTCAGGTGCCTTGCGCGAGGTCAGGTCCCTGACAGGTTCTTTATTGCTCAGCTTCCCACACCATAAGAGAATTATACCAGGGCAACATCTAAATATATGCTTCATAGGGTTCTGAAACAGTAAAATATTTAAACCTAAAAACTGAATTTATCGAAAGGATTTCACAGTCATAAAATGAGGATAACAGAATCATAGAAGCCTAGAATTTTAGAGTTGGAAGGGACCTCGAGGGTCATCTAGTCCAACCCCCTGTGATGCAGGAATCTCAGCTAAAGCATCCATGACAGATGGAGGTTAAGGCTTTGTTCTCCCTCCACTGTCGGAGGCAGTATGACTTCAAATACCAGTTACTTGGAATCACAAAAGTGTTCTCAGGTCCTGCTTGCAGGCTTCCCATGGGCATTTGGTTGGCTACCGTGAGAAAAAGACGCTGGTCTAGATGGGCCTTTGGCCAGATCCAGCAGGGCTTCTGTTTATGTTGGTCTTTTAATTATGAAAGTTTAAAAAGTTAACAGATCCCTAAATCCACACCTTTTCTGCAGTTTTCACCTTTACCCTACCCTAAGTCTTCTTTTAAAATTTGAGCATGTTCAAGTTACTGCACCTGTACTATTCATATAGGGCAGGCATGTCCAAAGTCCGTTTTGGGGGCCTAATCCGGCCCGTCGGTCGGTTTAATCTGGCCCCTGTGGCAGTTTATTTCCTGGGGTAAAATCCAAAAAACACCTCAATAACCTCAATCCTAAAGAAAGCTCAACAGCTTCAATCGGCCCTCACTTCATCAAATCTGGCCCTCTTTGAAAAAAGTTTGGACACCCCTGATATAGGGGGACTATATCAGTTTCCAAAGCATTACTTGAGGTTACATACACAGGAAAGCTTGCAGTCCAAAAAAAGAATAGGACAACAGGGGTGTTGGGGACAAGGGTAAAATGGAAATTTTATTTATGACCTCTGTCTTTACTGGTCCAGCACTGCATCTCCAAAAGGGTACTTTACATTTTCTGTCCTGTATGCCAATTTCCTAAATAAATCAGCTCTTATGTACATCTAGCTGCTATTTTTCACTTGCATTAGATTGTTCCCTCCTCTATAAAACAACAACAACAAACAACAACAACTTTATTATTTATATGCTGCCCATCTGAGTGGGTTGCCCCTGCCACTCTGGGCGGCTCCCAACAAAATATTAAAAACACAGTAAAACATCAACCATTAACAACTTCCCTTCAGGGCTGCCTTCAGATGTCTTCTAAAAGTGAAATAGTTGTTTATCTCCTTGACATCTGATGGGAGAGTGTTCCACAGAGTGGGTGCCACTACCGAGAAGGCCCTCTGCTTGGTTCCCTGTAGCTGTTTGTCTTGCAGTGAGGGAACTGCCAGAAGGTCCTTGGAGCTGGATCTCAGTGTCTGGGCTGGACGATGGGGTTGGAGATGCTCCTTCAGGTATTCAGGTCTGAGGCCGTTTAGGGCTTTAAAGGTCAGCACCAACACTTTGAATTGTGCTCAGAAACGTACTGGGAGCCATTGTAGATCCTTTAGGACCGGTAACTAGTAACTACTCCCATTCACCAGTCTAGCTGCCACATTCTGGATTACCGGTAGTTGTAATTTCCAAGTCACCTTCAGTGGTAGCCCCACATAGAGCACATTGCAGCACATGTAGCACTCTGGTGAGACAGTACATAGGCAGGTAGGGTCTCAGCAGTGTACCAAATGAAGCTGGTAGACAGCTGCCCTGGACACAGAATTAACCTGTATCTCAGCTGTCCTGGTTTGAACAAATAGTGCTCAATTTCATAATAAGTCAATTTCAAACCATAAGTTATGAAGGAGATTTATTAAACCGATCATCGTTTTAAACCAGAACCCCTAGGTGGTACAATAATCCGAAACTCGGATTCTTTAAAAGTGAAACAAAACTCAGTAGAAGTTCTCCTGGCCATGCAGGAGTAGGAGAGGGGATGGGGCTCTCTCAGTAGCACTAAACAATGGTTTAGCATTGCATGTAAACCAGGCTGCCAATACTGATGGCTGTTGGCTCCCCATAGCCCAACCATCTGCAGCGAGGGCTGAATTGGAGATACATTGGTGAGAGGCATCTGCGTTGTCTCAGTTAATCTTGTCCCCAGTTTCAGAGAGGCAGCGGTCCTCCTCTCTGAGAAAAGAGGAGGTCCTGGGGAAAGAACAGGCTTAGGCAAGGGAAGTTTGTCTCAGAGATATGCAGTCTGCTTGGGAGGAGGTGGGTGACAGGGTGGTATCCTTAGTGAGAAAATCAGATCATTTGGGTTTTGGCAACTGTGTGTACATCTTTTCCAACCTTCCCCTTTTTCCATCCACCCCAACCATTTGCCTCTTCGCTCTCTCTCTCTCTCTCTCTCTCTCTCTTTACTTCTCTTTTAATTTTATTCTATTTAGCTTGCAAGCTTTGGGGTAAGAAATCACACTTTAAATCCCCTTAATAACCAAACTAGGTAGGGAATTATACTTACCCAGTGGAAAACCATGTATAAATAAATACGTATAGATGGCAATAGTTTTTGAATAACTAATCATAGCCACAGCCTTTCACAATACAGGGCGAAGGGTGGAATTATACCAAAACCATACCATGAGAACAAACTCAAAAATAATTCCCATGAATGTAGTTTTCCACTGCCATTCCATAACTGGTTCTTGTCTAGGTTTTGTCTCCTGGTTTTTTAGAATTCGGTGTAACATTAGGAATATAATGGAACAATACCACCTATTAAAAGTCTATTCTTCATAGCCCTAAAATATATTGTATTATAGGGAAAGCCATATAAGCTCGGGCAGATTACATTGACAAAGCTTCCTGTTACCTTGGTGAAAAGTCCCTGTCAAAAGATAAACTTTAAAGCCAGGCTGCATGAAAGAGTCCCTGGATAGAATTAAAATTTAAACTGATCTAGACAGATAAGCTTTAAAAAAAAAGAAAAAAGTCGAAAAAGTCCACCTCTTTGCTGCAAGTCAGGATTTTGAAAATAAATTTCCCCCCTTTTAAATCTCTTGAGTGATTTTCATTTTTTGCAAGGCCGCTCTGCTGGTGTCCTGGAAAAACGGAGAGTTTGAGCTTTATCAGTTGGTGCCCTGAGGTATGTGGCAAAGAAGCTAAATCCTTGAAGATTAGCAAAAAAAAGAGGGGGCGAAATGCAGCACATGGCAATAAGGGGCTTATATGACTACTAGTATTAGTTCAGGTGAAAGAAGTATTGCTTATACATAAAACTGGACAAATCCACTGACAATGTATTTTTAGTTAGCTACAAAGGAGTCTTATATTGCTGGACTTTACTTCTTTGGTGATTTGGGAAGCTTAGTAATCCACTGTAAATGCTCTTCTGCTGGCCCGAATTTCCAGTATTGCACCAGAATTGCAGCTCTTTAATTTTTAACCAATGAAAGCTCATGTTCCTTTAACATCCACCTTTTCCGTAACATCCACCTTTTCCTGCTTCTCTTGCATTTGCACGCATCTATTCTCCCTGTCAACAGACATACAGAGGTTCTTCTCACCTCCTGGTTTCCTGTTAAATGCAAAGACTCAGGTTACCATTTGGAACCTTTCCAGATTATGACAGTTGGACAAAAATTAGGGGACCCAAGAGCTAACCCTATAATCAAGCAAGCTTTGGGGTGGGTCTCCATACTTGAAAACTAGTCATTGGGGTGGGGTATCAAAGCATGATTTCTGTTAAGATTTTTTTTTCCTGATTAGATAAAATGTCTGCTGCAACTGATGCTGACACTTGAAAATTTATTCCTTAAACTGTGTTTCCTAGAGCTGTTTATACAGTGGCATCTTTAGTGGCTGCAGAACATCATAAAGCAACAAGCAGTAGGCTATATTTAAGGTGCAAACTAAATGGCACACTCTCCCACAATTTTCTGCCTCTTCCATTTTACTAGAACGTTACTCCCAGAAGCTGAATAGCAGGTCCTGAAGTCTCAATAGGATGTATTTCACCATTGTGTAGCTCAGTCACAAGCACTGGTGACAGCTGCCAGCTTAGATAGTTTTTAATAAAGTTGGCGAATTCATGTAAGGCAGGTGTATCAATGGTTGGCTGTATTTCTGTGCCACTTCCGTTCAAGCAAATCCCAAAGTGGCCTACAAACCATAAACCTCACACTGCAGCATCACAGTTGACAGCACACGACTTACGCAATTGGCAGATCATCACTAGAACAATTATCAATAATTATAATCTATAAAACAGTGCTAACAAAATAGCAGCTCAAAAGCTAAACATTATTACATTATTAAACGGCCTCGTCTCCACCCCCATCGTTCTGCCCGGACACTGAGGTCCAGCGCCAAGGGCCTTCTGGTGGTTCCCTCCCTGCGAGAACTGAGGTTACAGGGAACCAGGCAGAGGGCCTTCTTGGTGGTGGCGTCCGCCCTGTGGAACGCCCTCCCATCAAATGTCAAAGAGAACAACAACTACCAGACTTTTAGAAGACATCTGAAGGCAGCCCTGTTTAGGGAGGCTTTTAATGTTTAATAGATTATTGTATTTTAATGTTCTGTTGGAAGCCGCCCAGAGTGGCTGGGGAAACCCAGCCAGATGGGCGGGGTACAAACAAACAAATAATAATTACATTCACACACACAAACAAACATTAGCTCGGTAATAATTTGCTCTACTCAGTCTATCAAGATACACAGCCAGAAAAAAGAGGACCCTTATCCAAAGGAAAGACCACCAACAGAATGGAACTATAACAAGTGCCTGGTCTCCCAGACACATAGGCATGTGTTCATAGACAGCGGTCCTACTCCCATCCAGGGTGGTGTCCCCCAAAATTCTGCTGGATATAAGCACCACACACCCCTTTCCTTTGGACTTCCTATGAACAGTAGCAACCTGAAACAACAAACAATTATATTAGCTGTGAGAGCCAAATGGAACTTCCCAATACAGTATATCTCTGAATGCCAGTTGCTTGGAACAAACAGAATAGGAAGACCCCTGTCTTTACTCCTTGTTTGGAAGTGCACACGTGCCTTGGGTTGGCTGTTAATGAAACAGAACACCGGACCAGATTGTCTTTGCTCTCAGCCCAACAAGACAACTCCTGTGTGCATGTTTGCCAACTCCTGTTATATAGCGCATTGAATAAATGACAACAAACAATGACGTACAAGTCTAGCCTGCTTTGTGAATGTCTGCACTGAATCATAAAGCCAAAGACTGGAGAGGAAGGTGATTAATGGTGTTTATTAGGGCACCTTTCTGGTTTATCCACTGGTTCTCAGCCAATTAACTTCAAATACTTTTTTTTTTTTTGCAAAATATCAGTGCCTCCTGAGGATTCTTAAGGAAAGGGGCAGTTTTAAATGCAAAGACATAAAAAAACTGAGACGGAAAAACTACCACTTGTTAGTAGAAGGAAAAACCCTATCATCTATCTATCTATCATCTATCTATCTATCTAAGAAATATAGCATATGAGGTTTTCTATTGTAGAATAACACACCAGAGCTGGAATGACTTCAACATGTAAACAAGTTCAAGTTCCATCAGCACTGCTAGGCCTATTGTATTGATTTCAGATGCGCTTTAGCTTTAATCTACTACTTAGAATCCTTCCAAGGTTTTCCTCTACTGCCCTTGCCTTCTGAAGTTAGGTAGGAGGTGACCAGAGAGGGCCTTTTTAGTTGTGGCACCCAGTATGTGGAATGCCCTCCCCAGGGAGGCTCAGCCAGTGCCAAATCCATCTTCCTTTTGACACCAGATGGCCTTTATATTTGGCTTCATCACCTGCATCGAAGGGGTTGGACTAGATGACCCTTTGGGGACCCTTCCAACTCTACACTTCTATGATTCTAAGAAGACTCTGATTCCTGGTCCTTGGCGCCATTTAGGTTTCATTTCAAACCAGGTACCTTGGGGATGGCACTGTCTGTCCATTTACACAGTACAATGTCATACAAGGACAGCACAGTTAAAAAAATTCCAGGTAAATATCACACTAAACCATACTGTCATGAGGAGTAAATGCAAAATCTGCCGCGCAGCCTTTTCTCATTTTAACCAGAATCTGTTCTGTGGTAAAGTTACATGCATCCTTTCCCGTAAAATAATTTCCTGCATAGTCCCACTGTCGGTGTTACATTTCTCTTTAGGAGATGCAGCACATTTAACAGTTAAATGTGTTCCCTTTAGCAGATGAAAGTGGAACCTGTTGTTCCTGCGCCATCTCCCGTGATTCCGAGGCTGACGCTGAGAGTGGGGGCTGGTCAGGACAAGATGTAAGTATAAAGTAAACCCCATTTGATAAAATCTTGGTGGTGGGTGGGCTGGGTGCAGTGTCATCCCATTTGTTTATTTCCTCCCCCTGGCAAATCCTGTTTAATGAACTATTCCCAGATTTCTAATGAATATATTGCCTAGACAAACATGCATGCTAATTGGCTTCCGTCATGATTTAAAATGTTTAATTTTGCCACCAAATAGAGCCTTTATACTCTTCAGGGGTGCCATCGCCGGTCATGCAGCCTGCGTGCATAAATTCAAGGCTTCTCTTTGTCTCTCCCTGTACACAGACAAGGACACTAAGCAAGAGCTGTTACTTGAAATACTAGGTGCCCAAGTGTTTTCTAGAAATGAAGTCTGGTGGTGCAGCCTTCCTTTGTGAGAGGGAAAGGAAATGTCTATGCCAGTGGTGGGGAGTTTCCAGCCCATCAGCCTAGTTAGGTTTTCCAGGCCATTTGGAGCAAATCCTGCCCCGCTCCCAGTGGCCTGACATCCTATATGACGTCTGGTGCGAGAAAGTTCAAGCTCCCACTAGAAAATGAAAGCCACAGCTAAAAGCAAGAAGCTTCTGGAGCAAATCCAGGGCGCACCCTCTCAGTTCTTCCTTTGCAGTGTCCGCAACTGTCTTGCTTTTATATTCTGCGTAATGCACCCTTGTTCTTGTGTTGTAGAAAGAGGAGTATCCAAATTCTACATGCCTCCCTTGCACCACATTCACACTGTCACGTACGGGGTTTGTTGTTGTTGCTACTTGGAAGTGGAATTATCCCCGCAGTCACACTGTACTGTGCTTCCAAAGGGCAGCACGGCTGCAGGCACAACCCTCCCTCCCTGCTCAATTCCAGGTTTGAGAGGAACACATTCCAGTCAGTGGGGGGCACACTTACTGCAATGCGCTCTAAGTGGGGCTACCTTTGAAGGTGACCCGGAAACTACAACTAATCCAGAATGCAGCAGCTAGAATGGTGACTGGGAGCGGCCGCCGAGACCATATAACACTGGTCCTGAAAGACCTACATTGGCTCCCAGTACGTTTCCGAGCATAATTCAAAGTGTTGGTGCTGACCTTTAAAGCCCTAAACGGCCTCGGTCCTGTATACCTGAAGGAGCGTCTCCACCCCCGTCGTTCAGCCCAGACACTGAGGTCCAGTGCCGAGAGCCTTCTGGCGGTTCCCTCACTGCAAGAAGCAAAGCTACAGGGAACCAGGCAGAGGGCCTTCTCAGTAGTGGTGCCCGCCCTGTAGAACGCCCTCCCATCAGATGTCAAAGAGATAAATAACTACCTGACATTTAGAAAACATCTGAAGGCAGCCCTGTTTAGAGAAGTTTTTAATGTGTGACATTTTAATGTATTTTAATCTTTGTTAGAAGCCGCCCAGAGTGGCTGAGGAAACCCAGCCGGATGGGCGGGGTACAAATTATTATTATTATTATTTATATTATTATTAATGCTGGTCTATGACCGTAATAAAGATTTTTTTTGATATTATTATTATTATTATTAATTAGTAGAGTTGTCCCTTGCTCCTGTCAGCAATTGTGCTATAGCATTCTGCACCAACTGCAGC